>JAOXJK010000012.1:46428287-46441290 GCA_025774025.1 Xenus cinereus
GTAGGCCCCCTTTAGGTACTGGAAGGCTGCTATAAGGTCTCCCTGGAGCCTTTTCTTCTCCAGGCTGAACAACCCCACCTCTCTCAGCCTGTCTTCATAAGAGAGGTGCTCCAGGCTTCTGATCACCTTTGTGGCTGCCTTCTGGACTTGCTCTAATAAGTCCATGTCCTTCTTATGTTGGGGACCCCAGAATTGGACGCAGTACTCCAGATGGGGTCTCACAAGAGCAGAGTAGAGGGGCAGAATTACCTCCCTCAACCTGCTGGCCATACTTTTCTTGATGCAGCTCAGGATGGGGTTGGCCTTCTGGGCTGTGAGTGCGCATTGGTAGCTCATGTTGAGCTTCTTGTCAAGCAATACCCCCAAGGCCTCCTCCTCAAAGCTGCTCTCAATCCATTCTCTGCCCAGCCTGTGTTTGTGCTTGGGATTGCCCCAACTCACATGCAAGACCTGCACTTGGCCTGGTTGAACTTCATGAGGTTCACACAAGCCCACCTCTGAAGCCTGTCCAGGTCCCTCTGGACAGCATCCCTTCCCTCCAGTGTGTCAACTGCACCACACAGCTTGGTGTCATTCGTAAACTTGCTGAGGGTGCACTTAATGCCCCTGTCCATGTTGCTGACAAAGATGTTAAAGATCACCGGTCCCAATACTGACCCCTGAGAAACTCCACTCATCACTGGTTGCCACATGGATATCAGGAGGTTGAGTGCAACCATCCAGCCAATTCCTTATCCATCAAGTGGTCCCTCCATCAAATCCATATCTCTCCAATTTAGAGACCAGGATGTTGTGTGGGACAGTCTCAAATGCTTTGCACAAGTCCAGGTACATGATGTCAGTTGTTCTTCCTTTATCCACCAACGCTATAACCCCATCATAGAAGGCCACCAAATTTCTCAGGCACAATTTGCCCTTAGTGAAGCCATGTTGGCTGTTACCGATCACCTCCCTATTTTCTATGTGTCTTAGCATAGTTTTCAGGAGGATCTGCTTCATGATCTTGCCGGGCACAAAGGTGAGACTGACCAGCCTGTAGTCCCCCAGGTCTTCCTTTTTTCCCTTTTTAAAAATGGGGGTTATGTTTCCCCTTTTCCAGTCAATCCAAACTTCACCGGACTGCCATGACTTCTCAAATATGGTGGATAGTGACTTGCCAACTTTATCCAGCAGCTCACTCAGGACCTGCAGATGGGTCTCATTAGGTCCCATGGACTTGGGTACCTTCAGGTTTATTAGATGGCCTCGAACCTGGTCTTCTCCTACAGTGGACGGTTCTTCATTCTCCTAGTCCCTGCCTTTGCCTTCTGCAACTTGCATGGGGTGGCTAGAGCCCTTGCCAGTGAAGAGTGAGATAAATTTGTTGAGTACCTCAGCCTTGTCCATATCCCGGGTAACCAAGTGTCCTGTTTCCTTCTGGAAAGGGCCTGCATTTTTCCTCATCTACCTTTTGTCACTGATGTGCCTGTAGAAGCTTTTCTTGTTGCCCCTTGATCTAACTCATAAAAATGTTTGAATTCATCTGAACTGTCTGAGTGAGTTCAGCCCAGCTCAGCCCTTCATGTTGTGTCGCTGCAGTGTTTTTGATCCATTGCTAGGACTCACAGTACTGAAATTACCGTATCTTCAAGTCAAGAAAAGTTCTTGGAAGCTTCCTGGGGGCACTTCTTCCCACTGACTATGCAGTGAACTGAGTTGTCTTAACCTTTAGTTTTTGAATTGCATCTGCGTTAGAAGAATAGAGTGAGAAACTGGTTTGATTCCTTTTTATGAAGGCTACAGAGGAGTATGTTGTATTTTTTTTTGTGTGCAACCTGCAAATGCTGGGTAGCCTGTAGGACTTCTAGGACTTACTCTGTTTAGCTCAGTTTGCAGCTGCTGCTGATCATAGCTTCCAGGGACACTAATTTTATTCCCAGTGTGGTAGCCATCGTAAGCTTTTCTATAAGCAGGGCATCCAAGAAATTGCTGATTGCTGTGTTCACCAGATAACTGATCTGTGCGCACTTTCACTGATGCAGAACACTGGAGAGATTCTGGCTAGCTATAAAAAAATATGCACACTGAGAACAATTTCACTGGAACTAACTGTTTATCAGGGTGGAGGACCCCTTTCTTACATGGGGAAGACTTGAATGCACATGAGCTAATAATGATTCTTAATCGGCTTTGTATTTGGTCAGGATCCAAAAAGAAGCTGATGAAGCAAAAGAGAAGGTCCTGGATTACAGTGAGAAGCTCAGCAAGGTGGCAGCAGACAAAGATAGCAGCGACCAGAAGTTATTTGCTGAACTGGATGACCTGACGAGAACAAAACAGTTCCTTGAAGAACGTTTGATAGAACTTATCAGGTTGGCATCAAAATAAACAGTAAGCAGAAGTCAAAATCCTAGCTTAGGATGTTAGGGGATACTGCCTATGTGGTTCAGACTTGTATCCCTGAATTGAAGATACAGGTAATAGCCAAGTTCATCAGCAGTTGAAATTTTGCATTTCCATAATGCAGTCAAAAATGTAACACCCAATATTATCTCCTCCTTAATTTGCTGTCTGTTTTGCAAAAATATGTAGTTCTCTGAATGGCATGTATTTTTCTCCCCCCTTCCCAAGTGCTTTGGTAGGTTTCTTGATCTATCTTTATTTCTGAAAGTTCCTCAGAAGTTACAGCAAAGAAATTTTTACTGTGAAGCTTTCACCAGCATTCAAATTGAGGTTGGTTAACAGTAAACCAGCACTGATAATTTCTCTGTGTTTTTCTTTCTTTTAACTGTCTCTCTGCAGAGACAAGGATGCTTTGTGGCAAAAATCAGATGCTCTGGAGTTCCAGCAGAAGCTCAGTGCAGAGCAAAGGTGGCAGGGGGACACGGAGGTTAATAATTGTCTGGACTGCCAGAAAGAGTTCTCATGGATGGTGCGCCGACACCACTGCAGGTCAGTTTGTTGAACCTCTGTTACACTGTTCAAAATCAGAATTCAGTATGAGCTTTTACATGGATGAAATACTTCCTAACTTTCACAGTTCATTGGTCAGAATCATTGGTACGGGACCTTGTGGAGGCTGAAGGGACACATGAGCTCACAAGGGCTTAAGAGACGTTGATGGGAAGGTCCCTTGACATGTATTAAGGCAAAGATCTGGATGTAATTCTGACTTGGGGAGTCTGTCAGTTTCTCATTTCTGGAAACAAAGATAATCACACCCTACATATACATCGTATATTTCTTTGAATGACGGTGTTTTTAATATATTTAGCACGCACAGCTCTGTGCATGTTGTAAACAATATTCACTAAGGTGGTTTTGCTATTGTGATGGAAGTATTCCAGAATAAATCCAACATGCTGTGATTATAAATTTGGTTACTTATGGTAGGTATGTTCAGAGATAATTACTGATTGCAGAGTAATCTTTTTTTAAAAAATTAATATTAAATTATTTTCAGTACAGTTAACCTGCTTGGAGTTATTAGTTACCCAATCTAGATTTATTCAAATATATTTAAGTGGATAAATTCCAGGGTCTTAGTGATATCTTTGTTTTGGCTCTTTACTGTTCTTTATTGTCACGGCCTGATTCATCATGTGAGGTATGTAGTACTGAGACTGCTTCAATTGCATATGAATGTAGGGAACATTCAATGGTATTAATAAATAGTGAAGTCATTTCTGGTAACAACTTCCAAATTACTCATTTCTACTAAAATCTGTAAAATCATGTTTTCACCTACTAGTGTTTTGGATGATTATAAAAAACAAAACCACTAAGACTTAACAAATAACAGTCATCTCTGCTGGGTGCTTTTCTTCATGAAAGTCTTAACATGTTCATTAAAGAGTGACAGGTTTAATACTGAGAGACTGCAGAGCACAGAGGGCTTCTTCCCTCTCTGAAGGGGAGAGGAGTGATTACTAAGTAGAGACATATAGACAGATTATTACAGTCCTTACAATTGAGTTTTGCTCTAACTTAGTGTGAGCTTTGGCCTGTGTAAAATTAAGTACTTTTCCTTCGTATGTACTTTATATATATTTATTATTTATTTGTATTGCATATTTGTGGGTATTTAATTGTTTTCTGTCTTTATATTTAAACTTATATTCATTTTTTAAAGTATTTTTATGGGTTTTTTTCTGTTTTCCCTATTTATTAAGGCAGCAAAGTGTGAATGTGAATTTATGTCTGTGTTTGTCAAGAAAACTTGCTTCACCTCAGAAAGCAGCACAGTCTGTATTATGATACCTGCCATGGATGTAGCGTTCAGGCTTTTGCAGAGAGCAAGAGCTTTATGACAAAGCCCCAAACTGTTGTGTAGATATGTTCCACTTGTATGTGGTATTATTCTAATACCTGTGGTTTCAAATCATTTCTAGAATGTGTGGTCGCATTTTCTGCTACTACTGCTGCAACAACTACATGGTGACAAAGCCGGGTGGAAAAAAGGAGCGTTGCTGCAGAGCTTGCTTTAATAAGCCTAGAGTCATTGTGGACAGTACAGATGACTCTGGATCCAGTGCCAACCAGGAAGGATCACCAGCTTCATTGGAATCACCTGTGTCACCATCCGAGAGGGCTTTTGGTTAGTGTGTTGTTTGCATGTTGTGGAGAAATAAGTAGGGTTCTTAGACATTCTCCAAGTCCACGGTCAGCTTCTGTCCTAAGGACCTGCATGTCCATGGACTGGTCCCATCTTTGGTTGGTATTGACAGAAATTTGCATGTATATTAAATGAGTGTCAGTCAGCCCTAAGTTTTCGGTTGGTTCTAGTAGCTATCTAATGCTTCTGTAAGGGTAGAGGAATGGCCTAGTCTTCCCCCTTAAAGGTTTTGCTTGTTTGTTTTCTGGATAACCAGCTAATATTGTTTATGTGTCTTTTCACCTCCTTTTATGGCACAGTTGCAAGTGAAGCCTGTAAACCACCAGATGATGCAGCATTTGATATAATCACTGATGAGGAGCTGTGCCAAGTACAGGAATCAGACTCTCTCCACAATGAAAGTGAGATGGAAAGAGACTCTCTGGATCAAAGCGTGACAGATCTGTGAGTAAACACTGCTTCGTGGAGAGGGAACTCTCTTGGATTTTGTTTGGAGTGCTGGGTTTTTTTCCATTCAGTGAGGATAGCCAAGCTCTGCATAAATAGAAGACATTTCTGTTCCCAGCCACATGTTCAGTAGACCAACACAAAATAATTTTGGCCTAGTTGCACAGTCAGCATCAAATCTAATAAATTGAAACAGCTATGTCCTTTCCCTCCACCTGCTTCACCACAGCACGGAGGAGTGATCCCAGTTCTGTGCTGTCATCAGGCCAGCTGCCACCATTAAAATCAGCTTGCAGACCATACTGGGTCGCTGGTCATTCACACTTAACTTACACTAGGATCTAAGTGATACTCTCTGTCAGACTCACTATTACTTAGTATCAAGAGAAGGAGGTGGAGAAAGATAAGGAAAGATGTGCTCTTTCTATGGCAGGTTTCTTTGAACTGAATGTGAAATAGCTGTGTCTGTAGGATTCTTTACTACTTTAAAGATAACAGCTTACAGAAAAGAAAAAGAACAGCAATTGCATAGCTAACTCTGGCAGAAGTTTGTTCTTTTTTTCTTAAGAAAATTAGAGTGAATGCAGATTTCAGTCTTTTTTTTTTACATCTACGTAAATTAGCAATGAAGAGGATCTAAGGCCATCTGAGTATCTGGATACTTGGTTTGCAAACTCTTGTAATACTATAGTTTAATATATATCCATGTTTATGAAAAATATTTTCTTACTGTTGAAATATTTTAAAATATTTTCCAAAAATTCTGTTCTGTAAAATGCATTATCTTTCAAAAACTTCTATATATTGGAGAAAAAAAAAAAAAGAGTTATTTACCTAAATTGTGTGCTTGATTTGCTTCTGAGCAGAAAAATAAGTGTGATAAATGTAGATGCTAAACTGAAAATAGCCACAGACCAGCCTACTGCTGAGAAAGCAGACTTAGACTTTTTCGCCCTCAAGATACCCATTTCCGGCATAAACCACAGTGACTTGCAGTTTGGGTAGAAGGCAGACTGTACAGAATGGCTTTTTGGAAAAGAAAACCTTTTCAAAATTCTACATTTTTGTTCCTTGGTGAATAAGTTCTATGTATTCTGCCTGGTTTGTGTGCTGTTGACACTGACAGTATATTCATGTTCATCATGTGTTGTGTAGACATGAACTAACTCAGCTTCACAATGCTCTTGTGAAGTTAGTATTGCCTTTCTTTTGCAAAGGGACAATTTGCAGTCAGGGATTTTTGTTTGTTTGTTTGTTTTAAGAAGACGAAAAAAGTCTACTACTACTTTGAATTCATGCTACCTCCAGAGGGGATATCACAGGTGAGTTAGCTGTGGAGAATACAACCAGGAGAAAAGAAATAAATGTGTGTCACCATTTTTTTCAGTTTGTGATTAGGCTAGATTCATCTTGTCCCACAAAGTATTCAGGTTGGAAGGAAAGATTGCCACTAACAATGGAATACTATTCTTGAAGGGCGCCCATGCAACGTCCTACTTGCACCACGTAAAGTTTTAAAGGCTATCCATCTCCCCTTGCTCACAGATCTTAGGCAGGAAAGCCAGGAAATAGTGTTTTATCGTATGTCGCTCTTGGTTCATCAATGTTATGAGCCAGGGGGAGAGTCCTACTGTGGTCATACTTGGAGCTTGAGACATACTTAGCAGGGAACACGGACCACACCTGCCCCTCCTCGTGACAGTGTTTGAAGGGTCTCACTTGTCTGAACGCTGGAGGAGAATGCAGGAGAATGGCCTTCTTGCATTGTGGATGACTTGAGCATCTTGTGTTGATTGTGTGGTTTTGTGTTACGGGAGAGATGCAGAAGCTGTTATGTGAGACAGACGATGGTGTGGCACCTGTGGTATGTGTTGAAGAAAAAAAGCAGAGCGCAATGTTGATTATGAGAGCACGGAAGTTCATTTGTCTCTGTGGTGAAGAGTATATGTGTACCCAAAGCCTAAGTGTATCTTAGCCCACGAGAAGATAATGCAACATTTTATACCATGGGTATTTGAAGGTAAACATGCCAGACCCAGTATACAGAATGTGAGCAAAGGTTCCGCTAACCTTCTGTCCTGTCTTTGACAGCAGCCCATAGTGGATGTACTGATAATTTCCCAGTGTGTTTTCTCCCACCTTCCAAGGATCTGCAGTTCAGGGACTTTCTGAGCTACTGGTTTAACTGCCACTGATTTCTTGGCCATGCTGGACTGGTGGACCACCTTGGCTTCGTGTAGACCTTTGATCATTTTTTTGAAAGTGACCGGCTAAATGTGGCCTGATTTCTATGCGGAGATTTCAGGTAGTCTTGAAGTATAAATAACAATCCACTGGCATCCCAATAATGTTCTCTTTGCATGAAATTGAATAGATGGGGTAGAATTTGCTTTGATATTGTGCCTGGATCCAGAAAGGATCCAGGATTGTGCTTGCTAGATGCATGTCTGAGGAATGCATACAAATAAGTACGTTTTCAGGCCACTTCTTTATGGAATTCTGCTGAAAATAGTCCAATTTGAACTAATTGGTGCAGCTCTAAAAGGGAGGGAGATGAGCAGCCAAGAAAGGGAAGAGAAGGGAGGCTGGATGGGCCAAACAGACAGAGAGAAGATCTGCAATAGCCATGCTCTGTTGCCAGAGTTTCTTACAGCCTTACTCTGTCTGAGTGTCTGGATGAGGTTTTCAGGCTGGTGTTACCTTATTTTGGGTATGCATCCTTGCTGGACTGGAAGAGGGAGCTGATACTCAAAGCAGTAAATTGTCTTAAAGTACATTTTCTTTTCTCTTTGTCCTCCTTTTGGTGTCTGCTGTACTGTTACTCTATTTTTCGCTTGTTCACTTAACTCTGCCCCTGTAGTTCTTTCCTTGAAGTGACATGAAATGGTTACATCAGCTTTACTTCTTAACAGCAGGCTTTGAGAGACTGCCTTTATTGGTACAAGTCAATTCAGAACCAAATAAAACTCATCTTGGTCATGAGCTGCACAGGTTTGTGTGCAAGGTAAGACAGATGCTGTGCCAGCGTAACTCTGACTGACCTTGAAGCTGCTCTTTCCTTACAGTGAAGGTTAAGCAGCAGTTGCTTCATACGTTCAGGTCTGTTATTTGAGTTTGGAGCAGCCTGATTGAAATCTTCATGTGAAAAGCTGAGATAAGTCATGCAATTGCGGTACGCCTTGCTGCTTCAAGGCTCATGGGTTCTCTTTTGAAGTGTTGTATTTTTAAACTCTTTCATTTCTAAAGCATTCACATTTGCCTATTGTGTTCTAAAACAAAGGGCACAACATTGCATAGCACTGGGTCAAAGTTCCCAGGGTAAACCAGTGTGCTGTATCTCCATTTTAACATATTGTAGAAATTACATGCCTGCAATAAATGTCACAGCAGCAGAATCGAGATCATAAACAGCAGTTTAAAAAAATAAATTAAAAAGAAAAAAAAAATAATTACCACTATACTGGTACAGAAACAAAGTTTATTAATACCTTGGTACTGCCTTTGGTAGAAAGGACAACTCAGCCTGTCTGCACTGTGGTTACTTTGTTTTGGATTCTTTTTTTTCTTAATTACTCATAACACTCTTTCCTGACCTAATTACAGCTCACATGGCTGGGCAGGGTGCCAGCCGAAAGAGGGAACTGCATGTGGTCCGATGCGCTCGCTGCCCTGCGCAGAACCGGCCGGGGAGAGGAGTGGGGACAGGAGCACCTCTCGCCACCCTCTGCCGGGAAAGCCTTCCTCGCAGCTGTGTGTTGGGATGGCAGCTTTACTTGTCACACAGACGTGAAAGCACAGCACGTTCCTTCCTAGTTCTGTTTTTAAGGGTATTGCACCATTTCACTATGGGAGAAACAAGAGAGATTGTGTAGTTAGGAAAGGATTGCCTAAGCGGCTGTTTTCTAATGGGGGAAAGGTGACGTGGGCACAATGGTGCCGCCGAGGGTCAGGTACCACTGAGCTGCAGTGATCTGGTGAGAAGGACTGAGTGTTAATGGGGAGAGACGGAACATCCAGACTGAGTGTAGTTATTGCAAGAATGGTTTGAAATGGATTAAAACTGGTATTTCCAAGTTGTAATGCAAAGGACTTTCAGCCTTTGGGCCGGACCCAACCCTGCCTTCATCATAGGCAGCCCACAGCTGCATAAAGCCCTCTGCCTGCTCCTTTCCAACATCCCTTCTTTCTTTTCCCTGTTCCAGTCTCCACCCCTGTTCTGCTACTCTCTGCAAAAGCTTTTGCATACATTCTGCCCCGGCCTGCACTGCCCCCTTTGCACCTTTTTGCCTCCCACTGGGAAGTGGAAAGGAGGGACTGCAGGAAAAGGAAGGAGAACAACTAAGGAATCCACAGTTTCATGGCAAGGGAACCCGGGTGCCAAGGGGATGCCTGGAAAAACAGACTGGAAAGATGTCATGGTGCAAAGAATGTGTGGGAATTAGGGTGTGAGGGTTTGTGTCTAAGGAACCACTGCTCAGTGTTAGAGCCCAGGTGCGGTGTGATATTCCTTGTGTTGACAGGGGCCTAGTCATCTGGCAACATGAGCTCTGTTAACAGAGGTGAGATACAAAGATGTTTATGGGAGATTCAGGCCATGCACCTAATATTAGATGTAAGACAGATGAAAATGCTGCTTTATTACCAAAATTTTAGATGAATGCTAAAGGACCGCATGTGGAGACCTTCTCCCAGATGGAAAAATATAAAAAACCCCAGAAAAAACCCAACTACACGAGAAACCCAGCACGAAGATTGAAATGTGTATCTTTTTAATCTACAAATTCTCATTAAATGAATGAGCTGAACTAAAATATACATCTTTGAAACAAAATTCATAAATGATTTTGTTATGAACACCTTTCACAGAAAACCAGCAGGCCAGAGGCTGGATGAATGTCTCAGCCCCTCTGGAGTCAAGAAGTTCAAGTTAGCCTTATATCGTGATGAACGGCATTTTCTCATTGTTTCTCATACGTTTTGAAGATTTTCTACACAGTTAACTCAGTTACTGGCGTTGTCTTATGATCAGCTCTGACCAGGAAAAGCAGGAAGCACTGAAGTATCATGATTAAGATAGGTTGGCCTAAAGCCGATCACAATGTCTTTACTAATGGGATTGTATTTCCTCTTTCATGCAGATTACTTATCTTGGTATTTATAAAAAAACCCAACAACGACAAGAAAAAAGAAGCTGTAAATAATTGTCAGATTTTCTAGGCAGTTTTATAGTGGGTACATGCTTGTTGCATCTGCATTATTTGAGGCAGTAAAAGTCTTAGAGCCTTCCTCTTCAGTGGTTTGCCACTGTTTAGCTGTAACTTGCCGTTTGATGCATCTTGAGTTTTTAATAATTTTCTGTAAATTCCTCCTGAATTTCACCCCCATGAAGAAATACAGAACAGGGTTAAGACAGCCATGGAAATAAGCAAGAGCTTCTGTTATGATGATTGCATATTCAAAGCTTCTGTTCAAGTTAAAGCTCCAATCTATGATCTTTATCAGTCTCAAGAAAGTATAGGGTGACTGAGTAAGAATAAATATTGCAACGAGAGAAAATATTTTTTTTAGAGATTTGTTCTTTTGAAAACTCCTGGCATGCAGTAAGGTTCTAATAATTAGCGAGTAGCAGATAATCATGGCTAGCATGGGAATAAAATAGCCAAGGGTCACTTGGATCACTTCAAGAGCAAGTTCTGTGCCATGGTTTGGGTATTCTTCCTGACATACTGCCTTATCAATACTAAACACCTTACTAAAAATAAACTGCGGTGTGGCAAATGCTAGTGAGATCACCCAGATCAAAACACAGACTAATTTGCCCCACGTCATTCGTTTGGTTTGACACATATGTGCTTTGGTGGCAAAAGTAATAGCAATAAGCCTGTCAAAGGTGATGGATGTTAGAGTTAACATTGAAGTGTACAAGTTCAGAATATACAAGCCTCGTATAATACGACATGCCGCGGTGCCAAAAGTCCACTCCTGACCAGCAGAATATGCCCAGAATGGCAGCGTCCAAAGGAAGACCCAGTCAGCTATTGCCAAGTTCACCAAAAACACATCTGTGAGTGTCTTCAGTTTCTCATAGAAAACCAGTATGACAAAGACCAGCGCGTTTCCTGCTAACCCAAGGATGAAAACAACCGAGTACATACAAGGCAGGAAGACTGTTGTAAATGTCTGAAGATTCTTACTTCCATCTTCATAGGAATCAGGGTTGGAGAAGTTATAATAAAAGTTATCAGCATCTGAAGTTGCCATGTTGCCTTCTTTTTAAAGGCAACCTGTAAGGAGACACATTGAGATTTTTTTACTCAGCAAGTAATGAAATCCTAATGCATCCAGGAGACAGACAAAAATCCTAAATGCTAACAGATAAGAGCTGTAGTAAAACATCCATCATCAACAAAAGCAAATATATTTATTTGCTGAAGAAGGTTGTCTTGGCAGTCAAGACCCAAACACAACAGCTGGTGGATTTAAACACATCATCTGTTACCAGATTTATACTCACGGCGACTCAGAAGATAAACAAGACAATTACAGAGACTTCCAAAAACAGATTATGGATTAAGCTTTCAAACACATCAGTGGTTTAGTGTTTGGATCAAGGGATTCTGGAGGAACCCATGAGAGAAACAGAATTAATTTTGCCAAATTCAGTCTTTGGGCTCAGGTTGCAGGCTCTAAGCATCAGAGTGGTTTGGCTTGGGTTGGACCTGTCTCGAAAAGTAGAGTTTGAGTCTCAGTGAGTGAGCGCTTTAGAGCTTGTGGTTCAGCCTTAGCTCGTTGTTTAAATGTTAGTCACATCATCAGAGGGAGGCACTTCTTTCTTTCCCCTTCTCAAGTGACTTACTGAAAACATGGAAGATTTTCATTAATGTCTTTTCCTCATTTGGTTTTGGTTAATCTGTTTCAAACATTTTAGTACTGTCAGAAAGAGGAGTGACCACTTCTCTGTCGACCCACCTCCATCGCATACCCTCTCGAGAGCTGATGCAGTATGGCAGTGTCAGCCCTCCAAGGCAAGGGGATGTTTTCTGTCAGGGCTGTCGCCAGCACATAAGAATAACAGAAACAACCAGATTTGCAAGCTGTTCACCTTGTAAACAAAGCCTTTTGTGAGACAGGTTAATGGGGTTTTCAAAGATTTAGCCTAAGCTTAAATGTCCTGTCCCTTGAGCTACAAAAAGCACGTCTCTATGGGACTAATCCCACTGCAAGTTATTACTCAGCATAAGATTAGCAGAATTCACCTCTGAATCATTTAGATTTGCAGGAAGGCCTTGCTTGTGTGAGTTACGTGTATGCAGCAGATTGAACGTTACCCGAAAAGGTAGTTTCTGTGGTGCCAAGAAGCAGAGTGAGTGGAGACTCTTAGTCACCAGAGAAGTACTATAAAACTGCTTGCCCCTTTAAAAAGTTACTGGCTCTTTATAAAATACTTTACTTTTCAATTCAGATAGAGGCCAAGCACGGGATGAAGGTAACCTGCAAAAGTAAGTTAGGCTCAACAACATTAAGGCCATGTATACTGGAACAAATGGAGGCACTGTTTTATTTTACCTACTCCTTGCGACAGCAGTCAGCTGGTGCTTCTTGACTCTGTCTTGTGAAGGAAAGGTTTTTTGTCCTCTGAGCTGAAACAAAGTAAATACCAGGCACTCAGTTATGTAGTTTGATAACATAACATTCAGCAGCCTTACTAAAGTCGTACAGATACTCTAGTGTCCAAGTGTACTGGAAATTAGCCTTTAGGATAGTCTTATTGACTTTTGTAAAAGAAGATTTTTTAATTTCATGTCCATTAAAACAGACCAGTAAGCTTGTTTCTCCCCCAGTGGATGGTAAGGTCTAAGAGAAGGTCCAGCAATTTCCTTTAAAAAGGTTTTCATTTATTCATAACGCATTGTTATTATGTTACCTGATATTTTTCTAGCCAGAAGCTTTTAAAGCATCCTG
>JAOXJK010000012.1:46446044-46469141 GCA_025774025.1 Xenus cinereus
ATCCCTCCATCATCTTTGTTGCCCTACGCTGGACTCTCTCCAGTAGTTCCCTGTCTCTCTTGAACTGGGGAGCCCAGCACTGGACGCAGTATGTTCCAGTTGTGGCCTCACCAGTGCAGAGCAGAGGGGGAGAATGACCTCCCTTGACCTACTGGCCACACTCTTTCCTATGCAGCCCAGGATTCCATTGGCCCTCTTGGCCACAAGGGCACATTGCTGGCTCATGGAAAGTTTTCTATCCGCCAGAAGTCCCAGATCCTTCTCCTCAGTAGCGCTTTCCAGAAGATCCACCCCTAACATATATTGGTTTCCCAGTAATATCTTCTAAAGAACTGTGAAAAGAGAAAATTCTAAGAAAAAAACAGCTCATTTTTGGAAGCAAATATCTCACAAATGAAAAAAACTAGGGTTACCCGTAGAGCTGGCTGTAGCCTTGGTGACAGGCTGTGCAGTATTTAGGCTCTGTGGGGCATCGGCTTGGCAGTATTTCTAGTGCTGATTCCGATAGTCATCTGTTTGCTGCCTCCTGCTGGGGAGGGGACTTGAAAGCACCCTGTTAATCCCAAATTGCTTATTTTGAAACCTGTTATCTGAACCTCTTGCAAATACAGGATGTGACTGATGACTGAAAGCTGTCTTCATCTCAGAGCCTTTGCAAAACCTCTGCCATATCATAATACTAAAAAAATCTTAAAAGATTGTCCCTTGGAGTACAAAAATATCCCTTTGTCATGACTATTTCCTTAGCTTACTTTCTCTGTATGCACCAGTTGCCTCTGGTACAGATAGTTACTAGCATAACTAGTTTTAAGGCGGGGGAGTTCTTTTGGTTTTTTGTTTCATTTTTCACACAGGATGTAGCATAGTTAAATCCTACATTTTTCAGAGAAATGGCTGGGATTTCCTACCTACCACAACACATAGTGGTGGTTCTTCGTGTCTACCCATGTTTTTTCATCAGATGCGTATATGGTATTTTCCCATCCCTACATATGTCAGGGTCCTCCTGTGACCAATCCATCCCCCTTCCCACCCGTACATACTCCTTCATGCAAGATACTTGTTTTGTACCCTTTCAAAAAATCAGTGAGCTCATGAGCTCATGCTCCATCCCAAATCATGCCTCTCTTCTTGCCCACACTAAGAGCTACCTGGACATCCTTTCTCCAGATCCTTGGCCATACTCTGTCTTTCTTTCTTTCTTTTTGTTGGGCTGGAGAGGAAGGCTGATAGCTATGTTAGGGTGCCTGGGATAGGTACTGACCTGCTGGGTAACAGCAGGCCCGAGGAGTCGTTTGTGCACTCCAGCATAACGCCTTCAATTGGTTCTTGGCATGAGATATTTACAGAGGTTTTTGCTGGGCTAAGTGGCTGTAAGGGGCCCTGTACGGTCTCCACTCTCAGGTTTCTGGGTTTCATACATTTCAGTAAGATTCTGGACCTGGACGACTGCAGTTGTATTCAGAAATCATAGTGCTGCTGACAGGGGTTTCACTGCTTAGCCACATGAAGCTGTCACCTCAGACACGGAGCTACACCTTCCAGAGCTCAGGGGCTTCTGAAAACAGAAAATTATCAAGGGCAGAGTTGAACCGGCTTTTTTCAGATTTGAATTCTGAAAGGGACTTCTTATTTCTAACTTCCAATGTTATTTTTGATGTTGGTCATGACAGTATTTCAGTATCATTTGCAAGAAATGCTTTCCATATATAAAACAGCCACACTATTCATCCAGCTGAGGGACAATGACCAACAGTAGATGCCTGAGAAAGAGCATAAGAACAGGACAAGTATGAGTATGACCAGTCTCTGACAATCTGTGTCTCAAGGATTTGCTGAACCAGAGTTGTTCTCTTCTTGTTGTAGTGTCTTTTTCATGCTTCAGTTCTTCCTGCTTTTCAGCCCCACTTCATTTCACTTTCAAAAGAAAGTAAGAGAAACAATCTGGATTTTGATGCATGAGGGTGCATATTCGTAAGCTGTGGACTTGGCAAGCTGCAGGAACATCCTTAATGCTGCCATCTAGTGCGAATAGCCATGCAAGAATAAATTCTCTTGTCAGGGGGACAAGAGCTCCAGTTAAATCACAAGATTCTGTTTCTTGTGTTTTCCACGCGTGCTACCAGACCATAGTTTAGACCATTGTACTCAATAGGGTAGCAGGAAGAGAATGTAATGCACTTAAATTTAAAAGACAAAGTAGGAGACTTAGTGCTTCTTTAGCCTGAAGTGAGTAGGTGAGGTGAATTTATTGGTTAGAGCAGCCAAGTGGCAAGCTAATCACGTAACCATGTGTTAGGTTGGAGCAGCAGCAGGTGTAAAGAATATTACATGTTAGAGGAGAACATGAAATGTTTATTGGTCCTGGGATTTAATTTACATTTCAAGGTCCCAAAAGAAAGGTGAAAGGAACGGATTAAAAGGAACTCTAATGGCCTCGCATAGTAAATCGTAGAGTTTGTCACTTCTGAGAAGCCCATGGTCCTGTAATTCTCTGGGTCTGTATGAATCCAAGGCTGTGAAATTAAGGCTGCGTACCTATCGCGATGGGAAGGGAGAGTTATGTGGATCACAGCATGAAGTCTGTTTCTGTTCACACTCTGCAAGCAAAATATATCTGTAGGATTACAAGCTGTAACTTAGTTTTCCAATTTGTTGGGGTTTTTTGTTTTTTTTTTTTTAGAATCAGTTTTCTTATCTAATTGTATAAAGATAGGTAGTTAATAATGAAATTATTTGTATCGCTTCCTAAGTATTTGCATAGAAGTTGTATGAATGTTTATGGACCAAGATGTATTATGTCATTCCTACATTTCAGTGGGCAGGTAATGTTTGGTTATGGCTCAGGTTTTGGCACTTGTTCACAGGTTTGAGTTTTCCCTGCAGCTTGCAGCAGTCTCCTTAGGGTATTAACAGTAGCAGTATGACTCTGAAGAAGTCAAAAGTCACCCAAGAGGCTACAGGAATAACAGAATATGAATTCCACAGATAGAAGTGCTCTATGAGTTCAGGAAATGTGTAGACAGTGGGTGCAGTTTAATTTGCAGTCATAGCAGTGAATTCTTCCTGGTTCCAATCGATAGCGTCACCCCGCTAAACCCGTACATGGTTGCATGTGCTGACATAATGACTCAGATGCTGCTAATGACCAGCTGAAGGTGCTGTTACCTGGAAGTGTTCGCCCCTGCTCTTGTACTCAGCAGTGCTGCTTGCAGAGCAGCAGGTCCTGTAGGATTTAAAAGAAAATGATAAATCCCTGACATTTTTCTGGGAATGACAGCCTAATTTTCTCAGTTACCAACCTGCTGAGAGGCAGAGAAGCAAAGTAAGTATCAGTTAGAGAAGCTCTAACTTACTTGGAAAGTATGAGCATTTGTTTACTTCCTCTCAAATTCATTCTTCTCTCTGTGTCCCAGCCCTGTAATTCACAGCTGGTGCTACTCCAGCATTCACCCAGAGCATATGCACCCTTTTTGAGGTAAGGAGTGGATGGCAGGTTCTTCATCTACTCCCTCTCTTCTCCCGGACTCATCATGGTGTGGAGGAGGCATGCTGCTTTGTTATCTTGTACCAGCTTTTTCAGTGTTTGGATCATCCAGTGTTTCTTACATGAAAAGAAGATACATTGGTAGAGATTGGTAGAGATTCTACAGTGCTAAAATATGTTTTGTGTACCATTGTGAGAATAAGGAACTGGATAATATGTTTGTAAAACGCCTCATAGATTAAATCCAAGGCAAATATCATATCCCTGTGCAAGCTTTGTTTAAAGGACACGTCTAGACTGTTTTGCTTGTGTCTCCCCTCCTTCAAGTTTTCCACCTGTCAGGGAATATTTAAAACCCGGCAGTGTCTCAATAGGGAATTCATCTTAAGACTGTTGAAGAGATGTTCTGGATGTATGTATTCCTCTTAGCTCAGGAAAACAGGATAGGAACAGTTTTACATCTGTGCAGAGTGGCTGACAGAATGGGGCTGCAGTTTTGCCCAGTTTTGTCACTACAATGAGCAAAAGAAGAATTCTATAATTTGGCATCATGACTATCAAAACGTTTCCTTTTCAGGAAGACATCAGCATGCAGATGGCATTTGACCACATACTACTCAGACAATCATGTCTTTCCTTTTTTTCTCTTGTCCTAGAAACAGCACATGTAATTCTTCGACCTTTGATGAATCGGAAGAGTGGCAAGTTGCTCAAGATGCTGAGATATGCTTGTTGAAGTCAGGAGAAATCATGTAAGCAGAACAATTTCATTACTACAAGGCTGAAAGAATGAAAGCTGAGCTCAGATAATCAGCTCTGTGAGCATGAGCCTTGCAGGGGCTGGAAGAGCTGATCGCTTGTGTCCCACATTAGAATTTGGTCTGAGGAGAAGCAGAGAGTATAAACTACACAGAAAAGCACTAATAAGCCAGCCTCTCTTTTGAGTCCCGCAAAACTTTAGTGCCAGTGGGGAATAAGGAAAGATCTGGGTCTATGTCACATCAGAAAACCTTCCTTCCTATTCTTAGTGGAGAGGTGCTGTGAACAGGAAGGGGGCTTAGAGAGAAGGGTGTGTAATTCTAGTAGTACCTGGCAGAAACTGTAAGGGAAAGCCAGGGAGTGCAGTGCTAGTCAGACCTTTGTCACGGAGATGGAATTCATGGCCTTTTGGAGCATGTATCTGTTATTTATTGGTGGCCTCACAGAAACTGTCTCACCTCCTCTGGTTGATTCATGTCATAGCAAAACCTGTTCAGCTGGGCCTCTGCTCAACTTCTGTGAACTGCATGCACACAATTGTCTGCATGTATCCTGCTCTGAAATTAATAGTTATGTGCAGTAGCGATACACCATATCACTTGCACAGCCAAGAAGGGAATCTACCATATGAAAATGCCTGTGACTTCAAGATATTCCCCTTTGCTCACTCTTCCCTAAAGCCTAGCTTTGGAATTTTGGCTTAGTTATGGGGAAGGTTTTAAATTTTGGACTGCAGGGAGATAAATTAGTCCGTGTTTCAACCTTGTTGCTGCTGGTCAGAGAACGAGGTAAATGAATGAATAACTAAAATCATAGCTGGGCTGTTAGGGCAAAATGAAGAGTGATCATCAGTTTGTTAAAATCAAAAATCACCTGAGACACCCCAGCAGTTACTTCAGCTAAGAGAAAGATAACAAGGTAAGCAAAACAATGTAAAGCTTTCTCTTTGGCCAGAGTGTAATAGTTATCATAATAAATCAGCTGGGATCCATAGCCACTAGTCTTGGAAACTGAACTCCTCCTTACTCTAGAACAGCAAATCATCATGGTGACTGCGCGATATCTTCTGGTAAACGTGTTGATTTTTGATAGCTGCTGACAAACAAATCAAAGTACTGTGATTTACACTGGAAACAATTTATTTGGCCTAAAAAGTGATACGTTAGACTAGTTTTAGTTAGGGTAACATAGGTAAGATCCATAGCACTTCAGGTTTCCCCTGAAGAAAGCAAGCAGCATTCTCCTGTTTAAGGGCCTCACTGTCTGCAGTGTGAAATAGGTATCAGAATGAGGTAGGCTAATATAATGCTTCAGGACTTGGGATCAGCTGGGTGCTAAGAATTCCCTTTTTAACTGGAAGTACTTTGAGTCAGCTTTTATGCAGCTTGCTTGGGTAAAACAGCCCAAGCTGTAGCATTAGGTGCTTCAGCGGATCTAGACAGAGCTGCTCTTCACATTCCATCCATCTGTCCCCTCTGTTCTCCTGATCCCTATTTCCTATACAAAAGATATCTAGAAAGGTGAATAAATTAGGTGACTATTTTTTGTTTACATTTTTGTTTAAAAAGAACAGTAGAGGGCAGCAGACTCTTTTGCTTTACCACAGTAACTCTAAAAAGCTTTATTCACGTAATAGCTTTTTCTAGTGCAAATTAAATAAATGAGTAATACCCACATTTTCTAGAGCAGTGAAATTACTTGATATCAGTCACCTTTTCTTTAGTTCTTCCCTTCATCCAAGGCTGAATTTTCGTGCATGTTGTGGACCTGTCACAAAGTTGCTGTGGAGTCTGCCTCAAATACATGGAAAATAAAAAGCAATTTTTATTGTTTTATTGTTTCGGTCTGAGTAATTAGATTGGATTTCTTAAAGTAATTGTATTTTTCTCCCTCACAGGATCAAATTACCCCTTACAGTGGAAGAGATCTTAAATTTTGGGGAAAGCAACAGAGAGCTGTTCATTAAATCCAGCACCTACAGTATCATTCCCATCACCGTTACAGAGATGGGGTTAACAATTAGCTGGATCTTTTCATCAGACCCTAAAAGCATATCTTTCAGTGTTGTCTACCAAGAATCAGAAGACACACCCCTGGATCAATGCAAAGTAAGGCCTTTATTTCCTTACTCCCTTAGAGATTGTAGTACATTACAGTCGGCCACCTGGAGGAATCAGCAAGTGTAGCTAGGAGCTCTCTACAAGAGTGCCAGTTGCCATTGCATTAAGGACACATTTCTCCAATTAAGCTACAGTTCTCCTGAAGGCAGAGCTACATCTTTAATTAAGTAATGCTGCCTGCAAAAGTTGAGTTGAAAAGCACTGTAGCTTCTATTGGTCACACCTGAAATTCATGCACTATTATTAAAGAAAAATAAAAGTCCAAGCCTGCAAAATTAATCTTTTTTCTCTCCTCAATATTATTTAATTTGTGAACTGCTTAGGACCAATCTTGCCAGGCTCTAAAGCAGAGGCCTCAAGAAGACAGATAAATTCATTGGGTTACCTACAGTTCTTACAGAGAAGCACATATTTGAAGTGCCTTGATGGTGTGCAAAAGTGTTTTGCCAGTGCCTAAGGTACCATTTTTCTATGTGCCATCCATATTTCATGAGGATTATGGGTTAAGTGAATCTATGTTACTCAGTTAATTGCGAAGTCTTAATGAAGACAAGGCAGCTGTTGGTTTAACCCACCATGGTAGAGGGAGCTCTAAGGCTGTGATTTCACTGGAGGAATAAGACATTTATATCGCATGTGTTAATTCATGGTGACTAACTCCATTTAAAATCTCTTTTTTTTTTAATCTGAAAGCCAAATGAAGAGTGGATGTTGCTTCAGTCTTGATATATCTATTTGATATACCTTTGGATTTTAAAGGGTCAGCCTTGATCTATGTCAGCTGCTGTTCTGGCAGCTGTCTCTGCTAGGGTTTTTCAGCAAGATAGATGGTTATACACACTTTTGCTATAAGCTTAGATATACAATTAAAATTTGCTTAGAAAGCTTATTTTATAATAGAGTGGGTATAAAGGCATATATTGAAAGACATATTTAGCTAAATTCTGTGCTTGGATGTATTTAAATAGCTTTAATGTAGCACTGCAGATGTTAGTAAACTTACTTAGATTAAGATTAAAAAGATCACGATTTGATTCCATCTTTAAAGCAGAGATTTATAGCCATAGCTTAATGCTGTAAAGAGGTTATCAAAGGAAAACAGATGTCTCACTGTGAGATTTTCGTTTGGGTAAATTTTTAATGCTAATCAGTGAAAATAAATAGTTTTGCAGGCACATATGCACTTTGAAAGTTTCAAGATGGCTCAAGTCTAAATATTTTTCTGAAGGCAAATGTCAATTTATAGGGCAACTAGCAAGTTTCATTTCGATTTGTATTGAATTCCAGGTTCTTATTCCTATGACCCGCTGCAATTCTCATAAGGAAACTATCAGAGGACAGGTGAAAGTCAGAAACTCTGGAATCTATACGCTGATATTTGACAACACATTCTCTAGGTAGGTCCCAGCTGGCTGTAAAAGGTGAAATAAGCTTGGTTTTACAGACTGTGGAACTGATCAGATGTACCATTATTCCGCCATTCAGAAGTAGGTATGAGAAATTGGTCCTGGTTTGGCAGAAGATCTTCAGCTTGAGTTTCGGTTCTTGTTCTCTTTTTTTTTTTCTTTTTTTTCTCTCCCGGAACAAAAATCCACTCTTCTGTCTCAACCTCTAGGATGGTAAACAGAAGTAAACAAGTCATTTGTGACTCTTTCCAAAACAGTTTAGTCAGGATTGTCGTCTTGTGAACAACAGACGTGACAGCCCTTGCACAGGCATACTTCTTCTTAACACCAGTCAGATTTTTGCCTCAGTATAAACTGAAGGACTGAATACGCTTTTAAGGCTTCCTGTCTAGTTGACTTCAGCTAATGTGATCATCTTGCTCTCTTTTTTTCCTTGACAGGTTTATCTCAAAAAGAGTGTTTTACCACTTGGCTGTGGAGCGACCTGTCATCTATGATGGAAGTGATTTTCCATAGCCTTTGACTATACTGTGTTATTTTTAATGTTTTTAAGAAATGCTATTATTTATGTACATGTAAGCATTACGATTACCACTGTGTTTGAAGACTTTGAAACTATGCAATAGTTATAATGCACTTAGAAAACATGTATACACTAAAAACCAGAAGCCTTTTTAGGAACACTAATGGTTCTGTACTGTGTACAGATTGCTGAAAAGCCATGTTTTTTGATTTAACAGGTCAATAATAACCAAATTTTTTTCAGTGGGGAAAAAAATAAGCGTGGGGGTGTCTAAATGCAAAATGAAATTCTCTACTGAAAATTGAATTACTTTTCTTCCAAAAATATCATTCAAAAGGAAACTTAAAGAAAAATGTGTAATTTTGTTGACCTCTTCATGGAGAAGTAAATATAACCATTTCTGTTCTGCTCTAATGCTCTTACAATCAGAACAACAACTATGCAATACTTCAGTTTTCACAGGCATATATTATAATCTATCTAGAATTTTTTATCTTTCCCAAGTTTTATAAAATGCAAACATAGGGGTTTTTTACATTTTGGGCTAAGATCTGGTAAGTCGTAACTGGCTTTTACAAATGCTTTGGTACCAAATACCAGTTACAAAACAATACAACATGAAGCAGCAGCTCCTGTCACTTTTGCTCACCGTACTCCGTAAGTTGCTCCACTGAAATCAGCTCTTACGGTGAGTACCAGCGGCAGAATGGGGAGTATGATCTGTAGAATGAAGTACTGCTCACTGTGTCATATTAGGAAGAGGAGCATTCCTCTTTCCTGCTTTAGCACCTTAGTCATCAGCATTCAGAGGAAAGCACAGTTTCTGAGGAGGACAGCACTCTCTCTCTCCAGACCACGTGGAAGGTAGCAATAATGTTTGAATCGGTCTCAAAAAGTCCATCCAAAACCAAATGCGTATCCAGCCCTGGGGAGCTCTCTGCCTGGAGTTAGTGCATTCTGCCTCTTTCCTCACCCTTGCAGTTGCCCTAGCCAACTGCTAACTTGCCAGCTTGGATCTGGGGACAGAGCTGGCTGTAAACACTGCCTTTTAAGGGAAGACGGGGTTCTTGTTTATAGAAAATTTCCATGCAAACCGTCTGCTTTCTATATAGAATTTCAACTTTTTGTCAAAATATCTGAAAGCAGATTTTTTCTGTTTAAAACTCCTCTCATCTGATGGAAAAGCAAAACATTTGGCAGGAAAAGGGAGAAAAGCTCTTTTCTCCAAGCCAGCACTCCTCATCATATTAGGTGTGTCTGATTTCTCGTGTTATTGTTCTCCCAAGGAAACCTCAGACAGACCTGGAAGACTTTAGCACAGCAGTTGGTGGAAGACCAGCACAACCTGCCAGGAACCCTGTAGACTCTTGGTGGCAGCTGTAGCTGGTAAATAGGGGTCATGGTGGGAGACAGAAAATAATGCATAAGGGGAAAGAAGAAAAAAGGGCAAACACAAGTGGAAGCAAATGATTTAGGGGAGGGAAAAGGGGTAAACTTGTAAATGTAAAAACAAGGATGAAGAATTGGAGGGATCAGCTTGACTGGGGAAGACAGTCAGGAGAGTCCAGCTGGTGTTTATGTGTTGCTGGTCTGATCTGTTACCCATAAGGGTTCTCCTACACCAGAAGGCCAGTTGTTTAAAAGATGGATATCACAAGGCAAGTGTTGGACATCTACATAGTAACATCTGAGGTAGGGGGAAATTTCTGATTACAGGAAAGGAAAGAATACTGCAGATAAAGCTAAAGGTTGCTAATCATTCGTTTCGGTTGTTAACAATGTATAAATACAGTGATCTTGAAAAAAATTGTGAAAGAATAACTGCTTTTCATAGAGCACAGATTTTAGGTGTCTGGCTCATGGATAGCTTTCCCTTCCCTTCAGATGTCTCTCCCCAGTACTGGTGGTGTCCTCCCCAGCCTCTGCCAGGCAGAGGGGACAGGCAGAGGTGCACCCCTGGTTTGCTCCCCTTCCTGAGGGAACAGGCTGCAATGCAGTTAAACCCTTACCTGGCTGCGTGCATGAAAATGAGATGGGCAAGCGACTGAAGTTGGCAATAAACAGGCCATAAAATGGCACATGGATCGGTTCATGAATTATGGCATGTTTCAGTGTTGAAGCTATATTTTGTATTTAATTAGGCAAGAAAATATTTATTTATTGCTTAAAAAATGGAGTATTGTGTACCATATGCTATGCATTTTCACTGAGCTATTATTGAAGTCTGCTGCAGTTTTCCTTTAAGCTTTTAGGTGTGGTTTTTTAAAGCATTTTGCTGTTATTTCAGTTAGAATACTAATCTTCTTAGGATATCTTTCTTAAAATGCCAAATGTAAGGTAAAGGGACACTGTCAAATATCTTGGGCCAAAATATGACATCTCTGCTCAGAAGTATTTGAAATATCTCCATTCAAAATCATTTGACAGTCTTGCCTCTGGATTTCCTCTCTGCATCCCAGTTCTTAACATTTTTTCATCCCGTGGCAAATACTTTTAAGCCACTCTTTATGTAACTCTTGAAGTAATTGCCTCTATCTAATAAACCAGATTTTTCCCTGCAAGTTGTCCACGTAGACAGTCCCGAAGCTGGCTGAAACGTATGTTTGGGAGGAGAGGAAAAGAAAGACTGCATCCTTTTTTTTTTAACATTTGAGTCTTTATGATACCTTTTTTCAGGTTCGCCTGCTCCATGAGAGTGGTTTTGTGGCTTTTTTCTCTCTAAAAGAGAACTGCGAGTGGAAGCCAGAACCTGTAGTTTAAAGACAAAGAGGTTTGTTTCTAGGTGACTATTTAGGAAGGAGAAAAAGTTTCAAAAGAGGAAATACTCAGACTAGTAAGGTACAAGTGGACAGGAGCGCAGCTGTTCAAGAACAGGAATCCCATCATGTCACCTAGAAGAGGGAGTCTTTTCCACCTCAGAGGCAGTGTAGAGAAGACAGTAAAGAACCTGTCATTAGTACCAGTGCTTTGTTTCAGTGTCCCTGACTGTTTATTACTGGAGTCAAGGAAATGCAATGAAGGACTAGCACTAGTGTAGGTTTGTGCAAGAGGTGATTTTGTTCAAGCACCTTATTCTCCCATTCACAAAGCACTTGTTGGTGTGAGCCATGCCAGGGACACTGATAAATCTGTTTACCTACAGATTCTCAGGTCATTTTTTTTAAATAGGCCTTTTATCCCCAGCTATGTAGTTAAGAGAAAATAAACATTTGAAATCAATCATGAGATTGATTTAGGGGGATGTCATACTCATGGGGCAAAGAATGTACATTGTGGTCAGCAGCCGAGTGTTCTCCCTGGGTGCTGGAACAATGGAGGGTAATTTTTGTTATGCAGAGGTTTATGCAAAGGAAAGAACATAGTTGCTTTAAGAAAATAACAGTGTTCCTTTACTCAGCATTACTTAATGTTGCTTTATGAAAAATCACTGAGATGTATTGCACCGGAGTGTACCACGTTACAAAATAGCAAAGCTACAAAAGCCTGACTTTGCTACTTTTTTAAAATTGAAATTGCACTATAGTTTTAATTATTCTCAATCACTGAGATTGTAACTTGTTCAGAAGCATCTTTTGGTCTTAACTGCCAAAGAATTGCAAACCCCATTCACATCAAACTTTATGCTCCAGATGGGGGAGAAAGAGATCTATGTATACCAGCGTCTGTGCAGTTACAGAGATGTAGACGGTTGTGTACTGGAATGTTTCTTGATGCTTTTTTTTGTTTTCCTTTTTTAACCTCAGGAATTAAAAAAATAAAATTCTATATCACTGAGAGTGTATGTCCCTTTTCTGCCTCATAGAGAGAGCTTTGTCTGGAAGATAAATCAGATGATTGTATGATCTGCTGCTAAGCAGGAAAAAATATTAGAAAATAAGGAAAATAGAAAACAGTTTGTTATGCTGGTGGAGAAAGACCATGACCGTGCGACACAACCAAGCAAAAACAAAGCCTCCCTGAGGACAGCAATGGCACTCGCAGCGGTCCAGGACACCGAGCAGTGGTGCCCTTCTGCTTTGGGCTCCCGTCTGGTTTTCCCCAGGTGCTGGCCGGGTCTGCAGGCCCAGGTTGTGCTGCAGGGCTGTGGGAGGGAAAGGAGCCCTGTGTGAGCTGGGGGACTCTTCACCTGCTGCCTCTGCGTTCGCAGCTGTAGTCCCAGCCCTGGGGCACATGGGAAATGCATAGGCTCCTCTCAGCCGCTGGGGACAACCAAATGCAGCAATGGGCCCCATCACAACCAGTCATCGCTTCTTTTAGTAATTATTTCTGTTTCCTCACAGGAGTTTCCTGCTGGGGTTGAGGCCACAGCGCTTCCCATCCCCGTGCTCCAGCAGGAACGCCAGCTCCATCCTCAGAGGCTTCTCGCTAGGACAGAGTCTCCAGCTGGAAGACTAGCCCACAGTGCAAGGGACCTGCAACACCCATGTAAGCGACTGTCCCTTGCTGTACAACAGCTCTGCAGGGGAGGCGGTAGCTGTTAAAAGCCTTTGTGTACATCTCCAAAAATCCACGTTCAGCCATACTGGCCAGTATCTCCTACCTTCTTTGGTGCCAGGGGCAAGGTTCTCCCAGCCCCAGTGCGGCTTACGTGGGGTCTTAACCCACCCTAAGAACTGGCCTTGTCACACCCAGAGTGACATTCTGCTGCGGGGACCATGTGAGGCTGCCATGAGACAGCGGTATCCTCTCCCTTAGCCATTGAAATGTCACAGGGGTGCCCTGAAGTCCAAATAATAAGGTTTCAAAACACATGTGGTCCAGGAGGCTCAGAAAAAACAGGCAGCACTCAGGTGTCTGGTCAGTTAACTGATGGATAATTGGTCCAGATCATACTTGGAGACGGTGGGTTTGCACACACCAAACTCAGGTTGATGCATTTGGTTTTGATACGACTACACCTGGGCTACTTTATCAACTGTCACTACAGTGACGATTGCAGCGCCCATTGCTGTTCTTTCACACTTGTCCATTGTTTTTCTGCTCTCTGGGAGAGGTGCTTCTACAAAGCCCATCTCTGTGTCAGGCAGGAGCAGGCATTGTACTGTGTTCAGTTCTGGGCCCCTCACCACAAGAAAAACATTGAGGTGCTGGGGTATGTCCAGTGAAGGGCAATGAAGCTGGTGAGGGGTCTGCAGAACAAGTCTTATGAGCAGAGGCTGAGGGAGCTGGGGTTGTTCAGCCTGGAGAAAAGGAGGCTGAGGGGAGACCTTCTCGCTCTCTACAACTCCCTGAAAGGAGGCTATAGCGAGGTGGGGGTTGGTCTCTTCTCCCAAGTAACAAGTGATAGGACAAGAGGAAACAGCCTCAAATTGCATTAGGGGAGGTTTAGGTTGGCTATTAGGAAAAATTTCTTCACCGAAAGGTTGTCAAGCTTTGGAACAGGCTGCACAGGGAAGCCAAGTCACCATTCCTGGAGGTATTTCAAAGACCTGTAGATGTGGTTCTGAGGGTCCAGTTACCACCTGGTTTAGTGGTAACTGGGCAGTGTTAGGTTAGTGTTTGGACTTGGTGATCTTAAAGGTCTCTTCCAACCAAAAGGATTCTATGATCAGTGGGGCGGGTTTGCCTGCAGAGAGTGAAAGTTTCTCATCGGCTCTCCCAGCTTCCTCTCTGTACCACAAGCTGGTGCCATGCTACGTGACTGCCTGCGCTGCAGTCACGGCCACCTCTGAGCCCTTCTCCATAGCAAATCCAGGACAAGCCAAAGCTGCTGCTGTGGCTGTTCCTGCTACAGCGTGGCGCCCGGCTTTCGCATGGTTCGGGAGTGTTAGGCCAACGGGCAGGTCTGTCACAGTTCCCACTGGGGTGAAATCTGGGGTCCTGGCACACTTCGGGCTCTCTGAAGTCTGAGGTGGGGACTAGGAGTTGAAGGGCCTCAGGGTGACGATGCAACCCTCAGGGCAGAACGGAGCCAAGCTGCTCCTTCAAAGGGACAGCAGAGGAAACTGCAACCTAAAACTGGGAACATCTGGGAAAAAACGACCTGAAAGAGAGCGGAGAGGAGCCATGGGAGATCTCAGGCCTCTCCCAGAATTTCTCAGTGACTGTCCTGCTGGAGATGTGGGTAAGGTGCAGGCAGTGTCCCATGTCCCCTGGGAGGCGTGAGGGGCCATGGGGCAGGGGAGGCAATACCCCTCGCCTTCAGGGAAACCTGCCCGCTGGGGAGACAACATCAGCTGAAGTCCGGGGACACCGTAGGGAGGCACAAGAGGGATTTTGGTGGGTTAAATCCAGATAAAACCTGCGGGCAGAGGGACAGAGGAGCCCCAGGAGGGCTTGGCTGCAAGGAGCTGTGCTGCTGGAGGACAGAGGCCCTTGGCAGACAGAGAAGGGGGCAATGGCAGCAGGGTCCTCCATGACTGAGTCCCTGCTGTGTGGTGGCCGGCAGCGAGGGACCCTGCCAGGGACGAGGCTGCAGCTGGAGGCAGCTTCCCCGTGGGTCTGGGGGATGCCGGCAGCCTGGGAAGCCACTAGCAGCCACCAGGCCACAGGCAGCCCTGGTGGGACAGGACCCAGAAGGGAAAACCCGCCCCGGGGGGAGGTCTGGTCCCCCAGCTCTCCCCCAGCACAGCGGCGAGGAGCAGCCTGACTCAGAGCAGGAGATGCGTGACCCGGGGATGACTCTGCCACCCCAGGCTGCTGAAAGTTCACCACCGCGTCACCTCCCTCAACAGCTGCCGACCAAGCATGAAAATCCCCCACCGCGTTTCACCAGGCAGAGAAGCTTTTACCTTGGTCGAGAAGGCCCTGAAGTTCAAGTTCCTGGGGCCAGCAGGACGCTGTGCAGGGAAGAGATGCTCGAGGCCACCAGGCAGGATGGCGGGTCGGCGGCAGCTAAGGTTTGCACGCTTGTGTGTTTGTTTGTTTGCACATCTTGAGGGCTCTTTCGGGGCCGGGAGGACCCTCTTGGGTAGGAGCACCCTCGCCCCATCCCTGGGAAGGGGTGGTAGGGCTCAGCTGCTGCAGGGAAGCATCTGCTCGCAGTGTGGTCCATCCTCCCCCGCCCTCTGAAACCTGCCCTCCCTAACCCAAAACTGCACCCCCACCCATCGCCTCGGGAGCCAAAACCCGCTCCGGCGCCTGCAAGGTCCTCAGCTGCGGCTTCTACCCTACAAGAGTTAGAAGTGCACAGTAAACCCTCCTTGGGTTTACTCCTCCTTTCCTTTGGCCTTTTTTCTGGAGGGGTAAATCCCCTCACTGGGAAGAGGTTATGGGTGCGGATCCAAACCTGGGAGGGACACGTGGGCAAGAAACAACCGGATCATCCACTTCCTCTATGTGGCTGTGCCTTTATTTAACAGAATTTCAGCTTCCATTTGCACTGAGCTCATCACAAAACATAAAGAACTGCCAATGCCTTCTTACACATAGAGTAAAAAAATGCATACAGCTTTCATCACTTTTTTTTTTCCTAAGGAAATCCTAATAAAAGTACATGATGCCCCATCTGCTCAGATATACCCTATTAGCTAGAAAAGCAGCGCCAAACCTTGCTGAAAGCTCATTTTTATCAACATGCTTTAATGATTAATGCACAATAAAAAACCACTTTCTTCCTGCAAGAGATAATTACCAGGAGGCAAACCAGGTGATTATTTAAAAGAGCACTACAAGTTGCGATTGAAGACTTGGAGGTGCAGGCTACAGTCAGGCAGGACAGGTGATGATGTGTCCCTGGGAGGGGACAAGAGAGGGGGAATGGCCACGCGGTGCCCCGTGGCCTCAGGCACCGTTACAGAACCAACACCACTACGCCCAAAACCTTATAGAAGTTGTGGGGTGCGTTACAGCACATAGCTTTTGGGAACAAAAAGTCCACCAACCTCAACTTTTAGTCCAAATTTCATTAACTTTGCATTTGACCCTTAATTGCTCTCTGTCTTAGTGGCCCCAGGCTAAATATATTTTCTCACGAATAGCAAATGCATAACTGGCAGTCTGTTGAACCATGGGTTTGGGTTTTGTTTTACAATGGCTACACACCACAGTATGGTAAATATTTCAAGGACAGATAGCAACTCTGACATTCTTCAATTTTTATTTTGAGCTGTGATTTGTCAACGTAGGGACCACACAAAATGCCAGTATCACAACGGGAGCCGTAGCAAATAAATTGTACCCAATTTCACCTTATATCACACAGGTAAAATATAGGAGAAAGATAGATGACCACTTTATGAACACAAACAATTGGCTTTCCTTTGCAACATGAACCTCCCATGCAGCAAAACA
This sequence comes from Xenus cinereus, assembly GCA_025774025.1. Lineage (NCBI taxonomy): Eukaryota > Metazoa > Chordata > Aves > Charadriiformes > Scolopacidae > Xenus > Xenus cinereus. Next base: position 46,462,572 of record JAOXJK010000012.1, read on the forward strand.
GAGTTGTGTCTGCACAGGCAGAGAGAGCAGCATTTAGCTTCTGCAACAAACCGGTGGAGGAGCTAAGGGCTGTTCTCCTTCATGGTGGAGGCGACCTGGTGTAGGTGTGAGCAGGGCTCCCGAGCCCAGCCACCTCTGTGGGAGACCATTTGCTGGACAGCAAATGAAGGCTGAACTCCCTCCTGCTGCTTCCTATGGATAGGACGGTGGTTCGTCCTGCTTCATCTGCCTCTGTTGCTGCCATAGCTGGGCTTATCTTCTATGAATCTGCGATTCTGTGATTATCACCTCCACATGAGGCTTGTTATTTCAGCTTGCAGTCTGAGCTGCAGATGGGCTGGCTATTTACAGCTGCCACAAAATTAACATTTATCCTCTATCAGTTCTGCTTGCAAGAAGTACGGCTCCATTTTGCCACCCTGTGCCAAAGGTTTCCCTTCCTTTCAGCCAGCAAGCCCCAGCTGGGTCCTGCACAGCGAGGATGTGGCACGCGAGGAGCCCCCAGCCCTCCCCTCTCCTCTGAGATGGTCTTTGGGGTGTACAGATGGTTTCCCAGGAGTTTGGTGCTCCTCCGGAGGGGAGGCGACTAACTTACAAGAGGACGTGGCAAGGCGGGGGGATAACCGAGGAGGTCAAATGGGTGCTGAGGGTCAGCGAGCTCCTCACCCGCCGCCTGCCCAGCATGGCAAAGGACCAGCCTGAGCTGTGCTCCTGGCTGTCACAGGTGGAGGAGCACTGCTCTTGGACGGGGCTCCGGCAGCAGCCGCCACTCTGCATCACCCCGCGCAGCGCCGTCCTGAACTGCTCCCCAGCAAAGACGTAGAGGAAGGGGTTGAGGCAGCTGTGGAGGAAGGCGATGCTCTGGGTGACCTGCAGCCCGATGTCCAGCCAGTCGGCAGCCTCACAGCTGTACACCACCCTAGTGTAGGTGTGGATGGCTTTGACCAGCAAAAGAACATTGTACGGGAACTGAGAGAGGAGGAAAGCGGTGATGATCATGGTGATGATCTTCAGGGACTTCTGCTTTTGAGATTTTTTGGCTTGCAGGAGGGTTTTGATGATAAGGGCGTAACAAATAACGATAACAAGGAGTGGGAGGAAGAATCCTATTGTGACTTTCAAGGCCAGGACAGTAACTCCGAAGATTGTGCTGATGTTTGGTGGGTATGCAGTTTTGCAAACTGTTATGTTGCCCACCTGCACGCTTTGGCTGTACACGATTTCTGGGATGCACAGGCTCACAGAGGTCAGCCACACGGCCAAGCACATGAGTTTGCTGCGCAGGAGCCGCCTTCGCTTGGAAGTTGTAGCTTTCGTCGCCTGGACAATAGTGATGTACCTGTCAAAGCTGATGCAGGTTAGAAACAAGCTGCAGCCGTAGAAGTTGATCTTATACATGCTGTTGACGACTTTGCACATGAGGTTCTTGAAGATCCATCCATCAGAGGCAGCCTTGGCCCAGAAAGGGAGGGTGAAGAGAAGGAGCAGGTCCGCAATGGCCAGGTGCAGCAGGTACCGATCCATCATGCTCCTCCTAAAGCGGTATTTGCAATAGACAAGCACGACCAAGGCATTTCCCACCGTGCCCACAGAGAAGATGAGCCAGAAACACACCGGCAGGAAGGCTCGAGCAAACTGCCTGACCTGCCCCTTGTCACACACGAACCCTGTGTCATTCAGCGGGTTCCCCGCACTGTCATTCCTGTAGTAACCCAGGCTGGTCTTACCAGGGTGGGTGACCTGTAATGGGACAAAGGGTAAATCTGTGTTGAGAGGTGGCTCAGTAAAGCATAAATTTGTCCCTTTCCACCACATGCAGTTGAAGATCCCAAATATATTCCATTTTAGGTGAGAATGGGCAAAGGCTGCCAGCGAAACACACGGCATTTCAGACTGAAGTATGTGGCAAAGCAGAGACTTACAAAAATGACCCGTTGAGTAGCAAACTCTTTACAAAAGAGCAGTTGACAGCCTCCAGCCAACTTCAGTTATTAAAATAGCAGGTGGTGACAGCGCTGTGTTTGTCAGATGATTCAAAACACCATTGGTTTGGCAGCTTCAAACATGTAACAAAATGCAAAATCTCCAATTTGGAGAGATGTGGGGAAGAAGGTTTTGTAGTAGAGCTACACTGGGACGGCACCGTTGGCCCTCAAGAGGCAGAAAACTGCTGGAGGCAAAGAGTGGTGGGGGGAGAAAAATGGAGATTACATAGCACTATAGCTGTGTACTCACTACAACTTCCATCTTCAGCCAGATCTTTCCTAGGTCTTAAAGAAGACGCCTTAACCTAGGAAGAGGAAAGATAGGGAAAACAACTGGTTCCAAACAGCTTTGAAAGTAGAACTGTGACTCTTTTTTTTCTTCTTCTTCTTTTAATAAATCCTCAACCTTTTGAAATGAATCTGACGGGGAGATAAACAAACCCTACAGAAATTGGTGTCAGTGTTTCGAATTATTTAGGTGTTTCCATTTTACAAATTTACATTTAGCCTACATTAGATCTTCAGCTTCTCTATGGCACTGTGCTGATTAAGTCCTTTGACGTACTAGAGTCACTGCAATCTCATTTTTAATAAGATGTATAGTCCCCGGTGCACACATTAAAAAAGAAAGTCGTCTGAAAGCACCGTATCTTCTAAGATTCGTGAGAATAAATGAAATGTTTCTCTTAAATTGCCTAGTAACTCATAAGGAAAAGTGCCTGCCTTTAGTAGCAGTTTGCAGTGTTAAAATATTTGTATCTTCTTCAGAAGCTGATAATCTCTGCCTGCAACATATCTTGTCTGTGAGTTTAAGCACGATGCTCATTGCTCTTGACTGCAAAAGCAGATCATTATGCCCTGATAAACAAGAAAATATAATTTTTTTCCTGATGCAGATTGGTTTTCAAACCAGTCTACGACCACAAAAGATACTTAAGCCTGGTGGACTCAGTGGGAGTCACGCACTCCGAAGTATTCAACACGTTCTGCACCAACCTGCCTGTGCTAGTGCCTGGGGATGAAGGCAGAGGACAACGTGAGGTGGGTCCCATCACCGCTACTGTGGACCTTCACTTAGCCCAGACCTTTCCTCCAGACATCGGTGCCTTCAAAAGCAGGTCATGCAACCAAGACGTTGCCTCACAAAGCCAAACCTCTCACCACACCTGATTAAAAAGACTTTCTGTGGTATTATCTGGGGCACGAACCGATGCAGCGTGCAACCTGCATTAGGGTCAGCTGCGTTAGCAAGTCCGTCAGCAAAGCCAGTTGACCGTAAACATCTACTTTTCGGGACAGTGAGTGTGTTTGCTGCCGCGTCACTGTGTTTGTGGCACCCTCTGGCCCAAGCTGCCTTTGATCTCTCAGTGCTAAAGTGAACACGTGCAGCAAGTATTTGCAGTGTTTTGGAATCTGGTCAAAAAAAGTGTAGTGCAGTTGATTTCATCCCTTTAGAAATTATTGCGTTCAGAAAGCACAGATTGAGGGGTAATCAGATTGAGGCATAATCCTCCCAGCTTTTATCTTCATGAAGCAACTGTAATGAATCTGAATTATTTCAGAGCACGGTTGGCATCATGAGATCTTTGCAACAAAAGAACATTAGTCTAGACACAAACTGTTTGTTTAAAAGTAGATTGAAGAAATAAAACCAGCCATAAATATGTGCTCTTAGTTTTTAAGTTTTCTATGAAGACACAGAACTACACCCAGAATTCTGCTGGTCCTTGGAGTTTCAAGTACAAGTACAAATTTAGTACCTGGCTTTTAATGATGCCACCTGTACCCTGTGCATACTAGTTGAATTTCTGCTTTCTGGGTTATATTAAAAATAACAATAGCATGGGGTCAGATACAATGAGCTTTCAGATCTTCTAGCCAGCACCTGATTTTTCTCTATGGTCAACTTCACAGCACACTAAAAGTTGACAAACAAGAGACCGTCCCTTGAGACGAGGTGGGGCTGCTTATTAATCAAAATTAATTTGATGCCTTTTTGCTTATTTGGGGGGGGGGGACACACACCCCCACGGTTTCAGGAATCGCTGTACCAAGCCTGTGACTTGCCCTTCCCAGCTGTGTCAGGCCTGCGGCAACTCCTCACCTCAGAAGCTCCTCAGCCAGTTCAAAATCTCAAACCAGCAGCACCTCGTCCCCATCACAGCAGCACAAAATTCTATCTACGGAGGCTGAGACCTGCCAGGTACAACCCAGAGGTGATGGTGGCCACCAGCAGGCAGCCAGCGAGCTACTGATTTCTCCCTGGTACCCATTCCCAAAAGGTCACTGCAGCATCTGCTGAAGGGCACAGAGCTGCGCATCCCCAGGGGACTTTTTAAGGCTATTTTCTTTGAGCTGTCAGGTCTGCCTTAAATTGCAACCAAGAAGGTTATTGTAACTTGGATGAGTTCAATGGCAAAATTTTATTATTTTTTTTTTATTATTAAAAAAAGGCGATTTCTAATTCATTTTCCTTTCCACAGAAGCTGCACCTGGGACAGACAGACATGAATCGTGAAGGAAGGGACTCACCAGGACGGTCACTGCAGGAGGTCAGCCCGGCTGCCACAGCCACACGCGGCGCTTGCTCTTTGCACCCACAATTAAGCTTTGGGCTTTTTGAAGGCTGGAATGGGTGTGTGCTCCCCAGACCCCAACCTAATTAGACCTGTCACAGGCTGTTTCCTCTGTGGTTTGCATGGTTTAGGTGGCTCAAACTCAGAAGGAAGTATTGTCTTCTTTTATTTTTTAATTTGGGGTTTTTTTTTTTGGTGGGGTTTTTGATGGGGTTTTTTTTTTGGCCTGGCAAGCTCTTTCAATAGCAAAGAGAAGACCTCTCATACCATCATTTTTCTGCTCATGTGCATCATATAGCTCTGGGAGAATCAGAGGCCGCTCACAGCGTGGCCGTGTCCTGCTGGAAAACACTTTCACTGGGGGGAAAATGTAAATCTCTGAGCAAGAACCAGGAGAAGCAGGTCAGGCTGGGACAGGAGTGAGGAGCCAGGTCTAGTCCTGCCCGCTCCGAGATGGCCCACAGGCACAGGCCCCCACAGCTGCCCACCAAGGATGCAAGCAAGCAGGGGTTGGGATCTCAGGGTCTGTGTGGTGCCCCACGACCCCAGCTGCTTTGCAAGCAACAGCAAAATGGAAGTACCCCCACCTTCAAGAGGAAAAGCCAGGCTGTTCCTGGCACAGAAACTGGGGAGACCCAGGGCAGGACTGCAGGCAATCACATGTGCTGGTGGCACGTCTTAACGTGACAACCATCCAGAAGAGTGTGGCAGGAAAGATTTTGAAGAGAAGAGCAGTGAGAAGGGGTTAATAAACATATGAACTCGCACATCTTATATCTTCTTCCTGGGAAGCTGGCATGCAAATTATGGTGATTTAAATGCCCCTCTCTGCAGGGAGCCCCAGCGCCTTGGGGTTTTGCTTCAAAGTGGGATGGTGTTCAGCTGCGACCGATGCTTATTCCGTGCACACTTCAAGAAAATTTCCAAATTGCAGTTCAGGCTCCATTCCAGTTATGGAGAACACAATGATTCAGACTAGATTTTGGGTTGGGCTCAGCTGTTGCCTGGCACCACGCTCCAGCATCAGCAGCGTGGCAATCCCTTCCAAAGGGAAGGAGCCCAGGGTGCCCCACACTCAACTGCAAAATCAGTGCTAAGGTGTCTGCGTATCTTTAATAACTAGTTGTCATCCTGAAACTTTTGCTGAAACTGGCGTAGGTTTGGATGCGATGGTATCTCTGTATGGCACATGGACTCTCTTGCCTCCTGGACCCCCGGCAAGGAAAACAGAGGTGGAGGAGCAGCTCCCAGCTAAACCCCAGGGCAGTGGCTATGGAAAGCGTAGGTGTGACAGGACAGGCATAGCCTCTGGGCTCAGGCCCCAGTTTCTCCAGGCTGGCAAATGGCTGCTTGATCATTTTTGTGGCCCTCCTCTGGACCCGTTCCAACAGGCCCATGTCCTTCCTGTGTTGAGGGCTCCAGAGCTGGACACAGTGCTCCAGGTGGGGTCTCACGAGCGCAGATTCTACGATTCTATGGTTCAGGGGCGATGCTCACCAGCGTTAACACAATGTGTGTGTGGAGCCAGGAGAAGGCTGCTGCCACCCTCACTGCGGCTTGGAGAAACATCACCCGAAGCCTGGCAAGGGAAAGCCAGAGCCACAAAAAGTCACTAATCCCCTACCTTGTGTGGGAAGCTGGATGCATGATGATTATGTTTCATAAAGTATTACCCTTTACCAGAAATAGGAAAGCAGGTAACTGACTGATGCACATAGAAGATGATCAGAGGGATGGAGCACCTCTCCTATGGGGACAGGCTGAGAGAGCTGGGGTTGTTCAGCCTGGAGAAGGCTGCAGGGAGACCTTATAACGGCCTTCCAATATCTGAAGGGGCTACAGGAGAGATGGGGATTCTTTGTCAGGAAGTGCAGTGACAGGACATGGGGTAATGGTTTGAAATTGGAAGAGGGGAGATTTAGATTAGATACCAGAAAGAAATTCTTCACTGTGAGGGTGGTGAGACACTGGAACAGGTTGCCCAGAGAAGCTGTGGCTGCCCCATCCCT
>JAOXJK010000012.1:46474838-46485568 GCA_025774025.1 Xenus cinereus
TTAGTCTATTAAATCTATTTATATTTCAACCCTTGTGTTTCTTTGTGTTCCCCGATTCCCCTTTCCGGGTGGGGAGGTGTCATCGGGTGATAGAATAATTGTCTAAACGACAATAGACTGTTATGGGTTTTCTCAAACCATAACAACTTGTGTCACAGGGCTTGGGGAAGAGTGGCTGGAGAGCTGCCCAGCGAAAAAGGACCTGGGGGGTTTGGTCAACAGCCAGTCAAAGATGAGCCAGAAGTGTGCCCAGGTGGCCAAGGAGGCCAACAGCATCCTGACTTGTGTCAGAAATAATGTGGCCAGCAGGACTAGGGAAGTGATTGTCCCCCTTTACTCGGAACTGGTGAGGCCCCACCTCAAGTCCTGTGTCCAGTTTTGGGCCTCTCACTACAAGAAAGACATTGAGTTCTGGAGCGAGTCCAAAGAAGGGCAACGAGGCTGGTGAGGGGTCTAGAGCACAAGTCTTACGGGGACTGATAGAGGGAACTGGTTGTTTAGTCTGGAGTAAAGAAGGCTTGAGGGCTTATCGCTCTCCATAGCTACCTGAAAGGAGGTTTGTAGCAAGGTGTGGGTCGGTGTCTTCTCCCAAGTAACAGGTGATAGGATAAGAGGAAACAGCCTCAAGTTGCACCAGGAGAGGTTCAGATTGGCTATGTAAGGAAAAATGTCTTGACTGAAAGGGTTGTCAACAGGCTGGAACAGGCTGCCGAGGGAAGTGGTGGAGTCACTGTCCCTGGAGGTATTTCAAAGACCTGTAGATGTGGTGCTTAGGGAGGTGGTTTAGTGGTGGTTTTGGCAGTGTTAGGTTAATGGTTGGACTTGATGATTTTAAAGGTCTTTTCCAACCTAAATGATTCTATGATTGCGCGCATGTATGTGTAATACAAAGACATGTTTATCCAAGAGCCTTCTCCCCTACAATCCTGATTCTGATGCTTTGTAGCCTTTTCCCTCTGATTGTGTCTGATTTTGTATGACTCTGAGCACTCACTTCCAAGCACTGGTGCTTTTAAAGGAGACGCACTTATGCAAGGTATATAGGGGTTACACATATGAAAATATGGTTGTTTTTTAACGTACTAGTTAACATAACCATGTGAAAGCAAGTGGGAAAACTAGTCAGAATGCAAGTCTTCACAATACTTCGGCTCTTTTTTACTTATTTCGGTGTATATTTATCTTTGTGCTTATATCCTTATTCACAGGCAGAGCTTGGCCTTAATGAGCACCACCAGAATGAAGTGATCAGCTACATGCGCTTTGCTCGTTTCAAGCGTGGCCAGTGTCTCAAAACAGTGGATTCTTGTTTTCAGGACCTTAAGGACAGCAGGTATCAGGGTGGGGGCTGGTTCTGAGCAAGAATAAAGCCAAATATGCTAGCAACAATTGCACGTTTAAATGCTTTATGAGGTGACTTTTCTCTGTTTACTTTTGTATATTCTTAGTGATGAAGAAAAACCCCTCTAATTTTGCAAATGGTACAGGACAAGTCCTTTTAAAACTAAGTTGTTCAAATTCTTAGGAATTAACATAGATATTCACAGCATGATGTTGCTTTATATCTTGCTTCTGATGTCTAAATTTGCTGTAAGACTGTAGTGGAAGTATTTTTTGTGATTGTAATGTTTCCAAGAGAAAATTTAAACACAAGAACCAATTTGTATTGCCATAGTCATCTAATACCTACTGACAGTGGATGTTTTCAGAAGGACATTGCATTATATTAGAGTGATACCTGCATAGTGACATCTCAGGTAAAAATTTTATGTTATTTCTCATACATGGCTTATCTTAACTGCTCTGTTTAGACTTGTTGAGGAGACCTTCACAGTTGATGAAGTGATAGACATGCTGGATGGACTGCGAACTGTTGTACACAGTGAAGTTGAGTCAGAGCTCATAAATACAACTTACACCAACGTTTTACTTCTACGGCAGCTCTTTTCGCAGGCTGAGAAATGGTACCTTAAGTTACAGACAGATGTCTCTGAATTGGAGAATCGGTAATATATATTAGACTATACAGAATGCCTTTGAATGATAAGAAAGCTTCATGATGTTGACTATTAGCATTATTTTCATAACTGTAGAAACCTATTCTTTCACTATAATAGTATCAATCATAGGTTAGTTTCAAGGCTTCTGTCTATAAAGTAGCAAGATGCACGATAATTTCAAATTCGTCATGAAGATGTTTTTATTGGTAATATTCTCGCTTGAATTACTCAGTTAAGAGCATGTGTTAGGATTTGATTAAAAAGCCTTTGTTGTTTGAGTAGATTATATTTTAATTAAGGATGGTAAATCTTACAGTTCTTATGCATATACCACACCATCACATGACATGATCTGTTGCATTCATTGTATTTTCATAGGACATCATTCTGTACTTCTAATGAGAATCTTACATGCAATTAAGAGCATAGCATCAGCCTGGTAAAATGTGTTTCGTACCATAGCTCTTTCCATAAATAAATGTCTCCCTTTATTTTTCTTTTTAAGAGAATTGTTGGAACAGGTTGCTGAATTTGAAAAGTCAGAATTTACGTCTTCAAACAAGAAGGTAGTTTTATTTTAATCAAATCATAATCAAATGTCATGTGCAGTTATGACAGATGTTTAAAATGCTTAGAACTGACTCTTTGTGCTTAAGGGAGAATAACAAAATGAAAAAAGCCCACTCTTTTTCAAAACAATCTTTGAAAGTCTCCAAAAAGTAGCATTTTGCAGTTTGGCACCAGTGCTCAGACTGAATTGCCTTGGCTGTTTCCAGATTGCAGATTCTGCACACCCAGGGCATGCCTCGTAATCCTCATCCAAATTTAGCCAGACCAGGGATGTGTTGGAGCATCTGCTCCTGGGTTCCCTTCCCCCTGGAAACTGGGGTAAGGCTGAGACGTTCACTTGTCCCAAGGCTTTGTCCCAAGAGCTGAGAAGATTCCACAATACAAATGTGACTTTAGCTTATCTTGTATGATTATGGTTTCACCTTGTTTGGTTTGTAGTGTAAATGTATATTTAGTTAATACATATTATATTTGAATACTTAAAATAAGAAATGTATTTTGAGCAGTGTAACAAAACAAAAAAAAAACCCACAACCTTTTTTTTTTTAACTCTTACAATCACTCAAATATCTTTTTTGTTTTCCTTAGTCTTTTGTCTTTTAGTTGCTGCTGCATCAGTAATCTTTATTCCTCTATTCAGTATTTTTGTTTAACTTTAGCTGAAAGTGGAGTGTATAACTTAGGAGCCAAGGTACCAGTAAAAACTGAACTTGAAATAAAAGGGCATTCATTTGCTTTCCAAAAGAAAGCTGAATTGACTGTCAGTAGTTATTTTACAGACTACGGGAATACTTTTCTTGCTCCTAGAAATCTGTATAATTTAATCTTTTAACCTTTATTATTTCTTTAGCCCAGCGCAGATCTTATTAAACCAAAACTGGCTCCATTAAATGAGGGTGGGTCAGAGCTGCTAAACAAGGTAAGAACTTGTCTGTTTGTGCAGTTGTGGTTAATGACCATTCTGCTTATTCAGATGAACTGGATAGCTGTGCAGTAATATTTGTATAGTATGCCTGTTGCTATATAGACATCAACATAATATGCCTCAGAATGTAAAGTAAAATGCTAACTAATTAATATTGTAAAGTGTCTTAAATTTATTGTGCTGTTATGGTCTTTAACACATATTGCAACATTGACCTTCCTTTTGCAAAGGAACTTTGTAACTATTTATTTTTCCATTTAATGAGCTAAATTAGTAGAAACCAGTATTCAGTTTGTTCCATGCAGCCGATTGGCTTTCCAACAAGGAAATAAGTTAAAATATGTAGCTGGCCAAAATGATTACCTTATCGGATGTGTTCTGTATCACTCCAAGTCAATCTGATTACGTTTAATCTTTTTTCTTTTGGTAGTTGGTTACATTCCTCCTAAAGAAACAGGCCCTCAAAGAATTTGGAATTTACTAGTTCTGAAAACGTCTGGTTTCCTACTTGCTAAAGATTTTCAGAATTGCAAAACACATTCTATATTTAATGTTATTAATAGTTTTTATTAGGTATTGAACTCATTTAGTTCAACTGAACTTTTTTAAAATGCCAAGCTTCTTACAATGCACTTTTAAGTTATGGGCAGTCAAGAAATTTAGCAAGGAGTTGCGTTTTCTGTCTTCTAGCATGCATTACCAAAGCCATCTGTCAAGTACAGTGTCTGAATCAAATTGTTGTTACCCATTAAGATAACTAAAGCATTCAAGAAGCATTCAAGAATTCAGACTTGTATTTTACTTATAGATCAATGTAATTCTCTTTCAAAAAAAAAAATTCAAAATCTGTTTCACAACAGGTTTTGTTGAATATGTGCATCTGATGTCTTTTTTGTTCTCAAAAATAATTCAAAGTTTATATGGTGACTTCAACTGATAAAATATGGTTATTTCCTGTGACAGAACATGATATGCAGTAACCTGGTATTTGTCTCTTTTAAACAGGAAATATGAATAAATTCTTACTTGCCTGTTGATTGAAGATACAAATGATGAACAGCAATGAGATTTGCATATCTGACCATGCAATTTTCTTTATTGTGAATCTTGGTACTAACAAGATCCTGAGCTCACTAATCTCAGTTCAGGAAAGCATATGCCAAATTTAAGAGAATGGTCTTGTATATTACAGTAGAATTGGAGACTTAAATTTCTTGCTGACTGAGGCAGAAAACACAATAAATAAATGGATTACCGATTTCTTATGAAGGCTGCTTTTATAAGCATTTAGAAGCTTTTTGGCTTTCCTAAGCTATGAAGCATATTTTCTTACCCAAAATACTTGGAAAATTCAAAATAGCACAAGAATGTTCACAAACTTTTTCTTGTTTGTTAACCCAAAGACGGTTGCTCGTCTCCAAGAAGAAAATGAAAAATTGAAGATCAGACTCAAGACCATAGAAACACAGGTAAGTGCCCTGTAAGCTTGGATACTTAATTATGTTTATGTATTAAAAATATCTAAATAAGATTCCCATGGTTATTATTCCCATGTTTTCAATTAAAATATGTTTCTGAGGTTTTACATTTTCAATATACCACAGGCTACAACTGCACTAGATGAAAAGTCCAAACTAGAGAAGTCACTGAGGGATTTACAGATGATCCAAGGAGATCAAAAGGTAAATACAATTGAGATTTCCACCACCACCACCACTCTGTTTAACACAACTGTTGCCTGTACATCTAAAAAGTTGGTCTGTAAGGTGTGTTTCTTTTCTAGCAAATACAAAAGTTCAAGTTAATATTTTCATGTTCCTGCTGACATCGTCATGTTCCTGCTGGTCTATCAGTCAGCAGATAATCCAGAATGTTGGTTGATATTTATAACAAGTATTTTGTGTCACAAAGACCATAATAAATTATTATCAGAAAGTATTATTCCAGGTACTATCAGGAAGTAGTAATGTAGAGGTCATATTCTCAGGGGTGATATTTTTATTAAGAGATAAAAATTTGTCTCTGTTTGTTTCTTTCCATTTACTTATGAAAGAACTTTATCTAAACTGGTTTTTATGGCAACAGTAAAAGGCTAATTCTTTCAAGCATTTGTCACACTTGACATTGAAATGGACAAGCCAGACTTGCTTGCTTCTCACTTCAGAATTCAAAACTTAAATACTTCTATAAAAGCGTCCAGTGTCTTATATTCTTAAACATCAATTGAAGTTTTGTTACAAATGTCAATGATCATGGATCAGATTACAAATGTAAGATTTTTAGGTAGCTCTATCTGTATCATCATACTGTCAAAAATTATTCACTTTTTATTTTTACTGCTTGAAGTTCTTAATCATTTTTGTAAGTGAGGGTGCAAAAATGATGAGTTGCTGCTGCAGAAAAAAGACAAAGAAGCTAGATGTCATGTAGGTTGGCAAAGATAAATCTGTTCAGGTCACTTTAGTATTTTTTTAAGTTTGTACCTTTATTTTTGTCAATAATTAGAATTTTCTGAAGTTTTTTCATGTGTGATTGTTTCTTAAATTTAAAACATTTCTTTTCAAACTTTTGACAAAATTAGGCACTTTAAACCCATTATTTTGCAAAACTGACTCTTTAAAATTCCTGCAGTAATTACAGATTTGGAAGTGAAGTTCAATATCATAAAACATTTCCACTATAATTTTCACATTTTAATCCTGATTTCTTTTTATTTTGCTTTCTAACTGGTTTATGGTATGTACTTGGCTTTCTTAATATGTTATAATTTTTATCTAGTAGCTTTCAAAATCTGTATTCAATAATATATTTTAATAGGGAACTTGATTTATCAGTCATGGCAAGTATTTTCTTTATCTATTTTGTTAAGCCTTAAATTAGTAAAGGTTTAAAATATTAAAAGGGTTTATTAAATCCTGGATAATAGTGTTTGTAGTTTTAAAAGATTGGAACAAAATCTCATCCTACTTTTCTGGTTAAACATGAATGGGCCTCAATGTCAGGGCTGCTGAGTTTCTGCAGTTTCATGTCCTAATTTGCTCTCTTACATTTTCTATTTAGAGGCATATATAAGTTGTTGAAATAAGTTAGTATATCTACTAGTATATCTACTACTATACTTAGTAAAGTAGTAGATGTGCTACTTTATTTAATCAATTAAAGTATTAGTTGCTTGGATAAAGTGCTAAATTTTATCTGGTTTCACTGTATTTTTATAGGATAAAATCGTATGAACCCAATTGCTCATAAAGTGGTAATTTTCAAAATCTTTGGAGAAACAAATGGCAATGGTTTTAAGGGCCGACTCTTAGCTCAGATTTCCACCTTTTTCGGTTTAGTTTTGGTTTGTTTTGTTTGGGTTTTTTTAATAGTTTAATATGGTTCCACACAGCAAGTGTGAATGACTGTTTATGAGTAACTGCTTTGTTGGATCAGTTTAACTTGAAGATTTAGAATTTTTACATAATTGACTTATGTCACAGTTCAGAAAGATGATCACTGGCTCTTCTGATCTGAAACATTATACAGCGTAGTGCTTTTCAACATTGCAGCCTTGGACTCCATCTCAAAATTGAAAATGACCTTTTCTGATATACAGGTAGTAGTATCAAGTGGGTTTCTATGCTCAAATATTATTTTCCACGTGGAAAAAGGAGCAGAGCTTCCTTAGTTTCAGATTTTTGTTCTTTTTAAGGTGCTTCTTGAGTGAGTCATTTTACTTTTGAGAGTTTGAACTTGAACTTGAAACCATGAGAGGGCATTTTAAAATGGAAATCCATAGAACTGTTACATGAATATAAAGTTTTGTGACCCAGAACTTGTGTCCAGAACAATTTGGGTTGTTTCTTCTCACAAGGAAAGTTGCTTCACAAGTGGCTGTGGAGGCTCTTTTGTAATGTATCTGAGAACAGTGCAATATTGGTACCTGACAGCCTATCAATACCTGAAGGGAGCCTACAGAAGAGCAGGAGAGGGACTCTTTGTCAGGAAGTGTAGTGACAGAAGAAGGGGCAACGGTTTTAAATTGGAAGAGAAGAGATTTAGATTAGATACGAGGAAGAAATTTTTTACTATGAGGGTGGTGAGGCACTGGAACAAGTTGCCCAGGGAAGTTGTGGATGCCCCATCCCGGGAAGTGTTCAAGGCCAGGCTGGATGGGGCTTTGAGCAACCTGCTCTAGTGGGAGGTGTCCCTGCCCAGGGCAGAGGGGTTGGAACTTCATGATCTTTAAGGTCCCTTCCAACTCTAACCACTCTATGATTCTACGCAAGATAAATGCTCCTCCTGGCCCTGTCTTGAGCAAACCTCTCGAGGTGATCCCTGCTTCCCTGGGGGAGCCGGGGATGGGACGGCAGCCGCTGTGAAGGAGTGTGGAGCTGTGTCTCTGGCAGAGGCTGCACCCCCAGCAGCCACCTTTCGCCTCTCTGCTGGGTTAGGAGTGAGTGTAGCTGAGCCATCTGGGGGGGCATTTGCTTCTTGAGCAGCTATTCTTGGACTCCTCTGGGAAAAGAGAGCAGGCCAGGCAGGAGTGCTTTATTGGCCAGATCTGGCACGTTGGCTGCCAGTTAGTTCGTAAGTCTAAGAATGGCTTTCTGGCTCAGACCAAAGGGCCTTGTGGAGCAGTCCCTTGTCTCCGGCAGTAGCCAAGGACAGCCGTGTCAGGAAGGCTACAAGAACAGGCAAGGGTATAGCGATGCTTCCCCCACCGCCTGTGGCTCGGGGGTGTCCTGCAACAGCCACGATGCCTTTGTGCTCGGTAGCCTTTGTTTAACTTTTCTCGCCTTATCTTGTCTAATCACTTCTTGGAGCTGTGCAAGCTTTTTGGCATCCACAACATCCTGTGGTAATGAAATTCCATAGTGTAATGGGTTAAAAGAAGGTCCTTCCTCTTGTTTGTTTTAAACCTGCCACCTGTTAATTTCATTTGAGGTCCCCTAGCTCTCATACTGTGACAGGCAGTGAACGCTCAATCCCTCTGCACCTTCTCTATGGTGTTCTTGATTGCACAGAGTAGGTCCCTTCTGACTATTAACTCTTCCTTTTAGAAAAGCTGTCCCTTACCAGGTGGTATGGGCCTTGCAAATGGTCCTAGCCTCACTGATGCAGAAAATGAGGGATGCTTTAAAAATCCAACATGTGCTGCAACATAGCTCCTAAATATTTTCTTTTCTCTTTCTTTAGCAATTTAATCTTATCCTATTCTAGGTAGCATCATGTTGCGAGTCCTCTCCTGTCCTGGACTTACTGCTGGCTGATTACAAATACATAATACAAATACAAATGATAACAATAACATGATATGTTTACAGAGATGAAAAGATAAGAACATACCCCTCATCTGTCACTACTGTAGCTGGTTTATTTTACATTCAGGTCACTCTCAGTCACAATAATTAGCATGAAAAAATAATCTTGTTTTGTATTTTTAATATGTGGAACACCTTCAAAGGGGAACATGAATAAAGTTACAATTGCATGCAGTATCTGCTGCAAGGAAAGATTCTTAAGTTTAATGTGTCTTTCATATTTTAAATCAATATGATATGCAGGCCTGCCAGCGATAGGGAGAGGCAAACATGATAAATTACTGGTTATAGAAGGTGAACAAAAATATCAGGACCTAAAAAATTATTGTGGAGATTTGCTGGGAGGGGGAAGGGAGCCGAGTACTTGGCTGGCTCCTTTTCTGCTTAAAACTGTTGCTCAGTCCCTAAAGTTGCCAGCTTGTCTGTTTGATGGCTTGGCAGGGTTCTGTCAGGAAATGTGCAAATTACAGCTTGTGGGAACAGGGGAAAAATACAGAAAAGAGACTAACGTTGAAGAAGAGCATCTAACCTCACAAAATCAGTTTTTAACCTGGAACTGCCAGGCCTGGTTAAGGAGAAGGATTGGTTTCTTGTAACTTTAATCACATTTGAAGTAGTTAGCCTATTAAGCCTCGTTTATTCCATGATTCTATTAGCAGCTTTGATCCATGTCTGCAGCTCTTCCCCACATTAAGGGGGTGTATAACATGTGTGGCTGCCCAAGAAAAGAAGTGGAAGAAAACCCTTTGAGCACTGCAGTGCAATAAAATAGCTGCCTTGCATACAGTTCGGGGAGGTTGATGAGGCGCTGCCCTACTCGGAGCACACGTGCCCCCCGAAAAATGACAGCAAGCTCTGGGAAGGAGGATCAGCATAGGAAGTAAACACACTGCTTGGCCACGTCTGACAGTCACACCTCTTAAATAACCGTCCTGGAAGAACAAAATTTAGTCAGCCAGTGGTCAGGGGAAGCAGAAGTATCCTGGTTTTAGTTGGGCCAGAAATAGTGCAAGAACAGGAATATATGAGGTATTTTGATACTACTGCTGTCCCTTTCAGTCAAAGCCTGGCAGGGCAGAGGTATGGGGAATCTGCAAAAGAAACCAGACTGAACTTTTGATCTAAAAAAAAAAAAAAAAAAATCATGTCACTTTGTTAATCCAAACCCACAGGCTTCAACTTTATAAGGACATTTGTGTTTTTCTTTTTCTGTGGTTAGATTGCCATGTTAGAAATGAAGGGTTCTGCTTACACTATACAAGCTGCAATTTAATACCAATTAAATATTCCATAGATGGTTGAAAAAGTGCTCTGGGTTCAAATTGTCTTGTTTCATGGTGAATATATTTATTTTTATTCTTCATTCAATCACTCAACAGTTCTAAGCCTGTTGTAGCTATGCAAATAACTCTTCTGCTGTTCCCCTCAGAGTTTTGCAAGCAATCTAACTGCTAACCCCTTGTGAATGCAAGTACAGATTTATAAGCACAGGTCTGTAGCAGATAGAGCAGAATGTGGTTCAAGTAACTGATTTGCAAACCAGATTCTGTCCTGACAACCTGAACACATCCTGACACTGGAGCTCAGGTTTTGTGGGGCAAGAGCGGTGGCAGAACCACGATCCTTTTTCATGGGGCTTTGTGGCTAAGAACTAATGCACTTCATCATTAATGAAGAAACATTTTTCTACTGGGCTTCAAAATGAGTAGGAGCTGGTCCTGGCACCCAAGAGCCTGCAGTTCTGTTTCTCAGTTACCTCATCTGTAATGTGGGTGAATGGTACTTATCACCCAAAGGTGCAAAGTCTTCATTAATAAAAGCGTTTCTCAGCCCAAAGCTGTTGTTCTTCCTCTTGGGTTCTGTCCCATCCACAGCTCCTCTGTGATGTTGTGAGTCTGCTGGCAACAGGAATCAAGTCTTATGGCTTGG
>JAOXJK010000012.1:46492296-46505851 GCA_025774025.1 Xenus cinereus
GTTCCTGTGCAACCTGCTCTAGGTAGACCTGCTCGGGCGGGGGGGGGGTTTGGACTAGATGATCTCCAGAGGTCCCTTCCAACCCCATATGATTCTATGATTCTATGACCCGAGCCGAGGACACCACACCTATTCTCCAGTCTCCCCAGTCTGTTAGTACACTAGTTTGAAATGTGATGGGAAGGAGGTGCAGAGCCAAGGAAATGTTTAACTTGATTATGCTTATCAGTAGAAGTAATCTATTCACACAGAAGCCTCCCAAGTGTTAGTGGTGTGCTATTTTTAAGGCTGTCCAATCTGCGAGTTATTAAATGCTCTAAGTTATTTATAAGCATAATTTGTAATAAATCCCACAGGCAGTGACAGACATTTAACTTTTAAATAATATGGAAAAGTTTTTGTGATGTGGGACAGTTAACACATCTGTAGCTTCTCAGTGTGTGTGTCCTTCAGTTTAATAGCTTATGGACTTAAAATCGCCCTTTTTCCTTCCAGCAGAATTCAGGGTTACCCATGAGGCATATTTCCAGAGCTGGCTGGCACGTTGCGATTCTGCGGGCAAAACAGGAACAGCAGGGATGTTGCAGAAAAGCCACGAGCTCCCTCAAAACTGTACTCTGGGAGGGTTTGGCAAAACCTGATGTTGTCGAGTGACAACCTCCACAGTACTAAAACACGCTGTGAAGAATAGATTCACTTACAGGAGATGCATGAACCTTTTGCAACCACCTTTTCTACCATGCAAAAAAAAAAGTGGCGTCCCACTTTGTGACTTTGCTACTGCAGGCGGCTGGTCAGCAAGTCCACCAGAATTGTTCTGCTGGTCTCGACAACTCGGCATGACCTACTCTGCAGTTTGGGCTCCTGTCCAAAGGCCCCGTGGTAGGGGTTCTCACCCGTACCCGCAGCAGGATGCCTCGGCTCTGCCAGTGCCTGATGGGATGCTGGAGCAGCGCTGCCAGGGAGCAAGTTGCTGGTGCTGGAGGAATGAGACTGCCAGCAGCTGAGCAGGTCTTCTTTGCAGAACAGACCTGAAAGGTGCCGAGTCCTGGCGTGAACAAAAAAACCCCCGTGTTTAGACAGAGGAAGGAAGCTGAGCCCTTGGACTTGTTCAGACCCTTTTTATTGCTACAGGTGCTGCTGGTAGCCTCCTTCACGGGGAGACCTGTCTGAAGTGGTTGAGCTCAAAGTGTACCTTGGCAGGGGCCCAAGCACACAGGGTTCACATTCAGACCTGGCATCTCAGTGTGCAT
Source organism: Xenus cinereus (assembly GCA_025774025.1). Lineage (NCBI taxonomy): Eukaryota > Metazoa > Chordata > Aves > Charadriiformes > Scolopacidae > Xenus > Xenus cinereus. Next base: position 46,493,550 of record JAOXJK010000012.1, read on the forward strand.
TCAGATGACCCAAAGGCCTCCTAGGTTCTTCCGCCTCCACAATGGGCCATAGACACCTTTTCTCAGTGGCCTTCATATATATTTGGTCCTTGCTGCTTAAAAGTATTTTGAAACGGCAACCCCTCAGAAAAATTCATCTGCAGCAGTGAGGTTTGAGCATGAAGGTAAGTGAAAAGAGATTGGGCTGTTTCACACTCTCTCTCACACACACACAGAGCACGCGGAGGGAGAGTAGTATTCCCAAAGAGACAAACTCGAGTGTTGTACTCAAGGCTGCAGCAGGATGGGGACATGCATGGCTGACAGGGACTTTTTCAAAGCCACTTTTGGAACTGGGGAGTGTGCTGGGCAGGCTGAGCTGAGCACCAGGGTGCAAGTGACAGGATGCCCAAGGATGTGCTTAGGGCAAGGGACACTGGGAATAAAAGCCATCTCTGACAGCCACTAAGCCCCGTCCTAATGGTGTGGGAACCCCTTCCCTATGCTATCAAATCTAAACTGGTGCCTCACACGTACAAACGCCGCTCCTAGAGAAGAGAGCCTTGTGGGGAAGGAGTTTCCCATTTCCAAATCCAAGATGCAGCCCCAGTGTTATTTCCTTCCTGGTTCAAGTTGGCATGTGAGCCGACAGAAATCCCTGGGCTCACATCCTTCCCAGAAATGCCAGTCAAAACCCAAGCAGCTATTCACCCAAAGTACCAATTTTATAGTTCTGTGTGTGTCTATAATCTATTTACCAGCATTCCTACTTCAGTATGTGCCTGTTAATAAGATTAGTAATTAAAAAGCTTGATAGGAATTGGCAAGCATAGCTCCTCCGCCTTTCCCTCCCCTCCAAGCCGGGCTGGCGTGGAGTCTGAGGCAGGGCTGGCAGAGTACCTGAAGGAGTGAAGGCAGGAAGGCTCTGCTGAAACCTCTGCCTGCAAGTAGGCAATGGAGAAATCTCGGCCGCTATGGGACAATCCCCTGCAGTTTGTTTTCGCCTGCATTTCCTATGCTGTGGGGCTGGGAAATGTGTGGAGGTTTCCATACTTATGTCAGATGTACGGAGGAGGTAAGTGTGGCTTATGTTTCTTGCTTCCCTCGAGGAGGAGTGTGGCAAGCTTTAAATCCAAATGTACGTTGCCCATGCTAATGCCCTGTCTACCCAGCAGGGTCCAGGGCAGAGCAGGAGGTCAGGCTTTTTTGGTGTGTAATCTCTTCTATTGCTGCTTTATTTTACATATTCTTTAGCATAAGACTTTTCCCTGACAGCTGCCCCAATACAGTGGCACTTATTTCCTAGAAGTACAGTGAAAACAGTGAGAAGACCTGGGTTTTTAAAACGGGTGGAGGTAGAGTGAGAAATGTAGATCGACATGGTATTAATTTATTACTTTATTACCCCATTGAACCACTCTAAAGGCATCAGAAAGTAGTTCAGTTCCTTGCTAGTCACTTGGAAGGTATTCAGAAAGGGAAATGCTTATGCTGATTTAATTTAAGGCTCATCTGTATCATTTCAAGTTGCTGTCATTAAGGTGTTGTCTCTTACACTTGCCTGCAAATCTGCCTTGAAGTTGGCAGAAACTCCTTAGTCAACAGGAGTTCCACAGCTAAAGCTTTGAAAACAGGGAATAAATTGGTTTGGGCTCACTTAAAAAAAAAAAAAAAAAAAAAAAAAAAAAAAAAACAACTCTTTGAAAGTTTATCACTCTTCTAGGTCCAAACTGGGGAAAGATGATGTCTATATCATATACCGGCCACAGATGTTCTTCCTTAGGAATCAAAAGTCAGTTAATTAGATTAATTCAAAAACAACATTAATAATCTTTTCTGGTATACAGCTACCACTGGTTAATGACCGTGTTTTGGAGAGTCCTTAGAAAGAACCTCTCTTTATAAGACATCCCAGTTTTATATGGCTTCTTGTACCGCATCTGTTGTAGTGTTGGACCCGTGTCAGTTGTGCGTTAAGTGGCATGATGAGCATCTGCCTCATTTGCTTCCGGTCTGCTTCCACCTTTTCTTCCTTTCAGGAAGAAACACACTGTGAGGTATTTAAGTGCTTTTTGCTTGGCCTGTGCTTGTTTGGTTGGCTTGTAGCTTATTTCTTAATGCACGTGAGGTGGTAGGAGTTGGTTCGTGCTAGCTGTTGAAAAGCCAGCTTAGTGCTGGGATGGCATCAGAGCTGCTCTGTGGGATCAGGTCAGAAAAATCCAGATAATACATGGGTGAAATTACAGTAGAAGCTGGATGCTGCGGTGGCTGAGGCTTTCTTAAATGTTTCAGAGAGCAGAAGAGATAGACATGCAGCAATTCTGGGTGTATTTCTCTACGCAGGTGCTTTTGAGGGTAAAGACTTCATGTCTGACACTGAACTCTAGCACAAAGCTTAAAATGCAAGTGTTTCTGTATGCAATTAAATTGGACATGATTAGTTCACTAGCAGCCTGTCCTGGCAGACATCCTGAAGGACAGAAAAATTCAGACACTGGAGTCTTTGCGTGGTTTATCCTCTTCCTATCAGCCATCAATAGTGTAGTAGATGGTGAAAATTCTCTGAAATACAACCAAAACTGGAACACTTGATTAACCAGAAAAAAAAAAAAGATTCAATAAACCCAAGTGTTTTCAGAAAAACATGTTTTATAAGAGTAGTTTCTCTACTACTTTTGTCTGCACTGGTTACATCTCCAAGAGGAGAGGCAGCTCTCCTGATAGCAGGCTTTGCTTTTGTTAATTGTTTTTCACTGCCCTCTTAAGAAGGCTTTGGTGGCTTTCCAGGGGTCTGCAAAACCCATGCAGACAAAACATCATTTCAGGAACTTAAAAGCTGGAATTGGGCTTAGGGGGGATGCCAGCAACTGCTTATTCGGCATCTTCCTTGTAGCAAAGCACAGAGCCAGTCCCTGGCGTGCCCAGCAGAGCAATGCCATCCTTATCGCTGATGATAGTCATAAACAGGGTATTTTCAGATTTTACAACATCCTGCATTTCCGTTCATCAGCGCATTGCCTCCTTCCTCTCCAGAGAGCTTGAGCTGAACAGATCAAGGGGGGTTCGAACCTTGTGGGTGCAGTTACTGTGACCGTAAGCAGCTGGGCCAGGCTGAAAGGACGCTGGGATGGGTTTGCAGCAGGGCGGGTGAGGAAGCCCCTGGGCACCATGCGGGATGCTGAGCAGAGGCCAGGGTGCTGCTGCCCGAGCCGGGTGCCTTGAACAGACCCAGGACACACTCCACGTGCCAACCGGAGGGATCTGGTCTGGGGACTGGTTTTCGCAGGTGGATGGCACTGTAGGGAGCAACACTGGGTTTAAATGAGCAATGGAGCTGTACAGGTGCACAGCGGATAAGGAGCTGGTGCATACAGCTGCCCTGAGTCACTTATATGAGGCATTTTGGGGTTTACCCTTTAGGAAAAGTAGCACCAGGAGCAATGTCAGTGTGCAAACAGGGTGCAGAGCAAGGGGCAGGAGGCTCAGCCCCAGCACTGCCAAGCTGCCAGGGTGACATTGGGGTGAAGAGCAAGCCTGGGGACACTCTTACTCCTTGCAAGGTGACAAAGCCATCACCAACACTGCTGGGAGGGTAGAAAATCCTTCGCAAAGGGCCAAATGCTGTTTCTTCCCCCGCGGTACATGGAAAAACTCGGCGGCTCCTGGGGCAGCTCGCACCCCGCCAGGACGGAGCGACTGCGGGAGCTCTTAAACCTCCGACAGCTCCCTTGTGGCATAGGAAGTTATCTAACAGACTAACAAAGGGGTCGTTAATAATGAGAGAGCTGGGAGGTGGGAAATTAATTCCCAGAATAAACCGGATTATTTCTAGGTGTTTATTTCCAGTTCTTTGCCTCAGTCGCTGCCTGGAGTTCATTCCTCTGCAGCGCTGCACCGAGCCCATTGCGAGGAATGTTAATGCCGCAGATTAAATCCTAAATAAGAGATATTTACGTAAATATTTTTGGCTTGCTGTAAAAAGGGAAGCAGGAAAGCCTTCGCAAAAATCCAGTTTTTGACTCGGTCAGCAGCTCTTTCTAAAGCAAGCTCCACGTTGAGGACAAGGATTTTATTTTATTTTTTCCAGCAGAAATTTAAGCCAAAGTGCATCCTGGTTGCCAGGTGGGAACCCATTCCTGCTGTTCCTCTTCTGCAGGAGCATCCCTGCGGCTCTCTGTGCCAGGGAAATGGGGATGAGCAGACATGGGCAGGGGGAAGCTGTGTGCCTCTGTCCCAGGGTCTGCTCCTGCAGGTGGGACCTTTCATCCCTTTGCTGGCACTTGTGGCCTCAGCATGGGGGTCTTGGGGGAGGTTTTTGTAGTTTTGGGGGTTTTTTTTGAAGCCAGGCCAGACTTCAATATGTTACTTAAAACTTCACTCAACGCAGATGTTGCTGTTACTTTTTCATCGAGTGCTTCGGCTCTGCCGCAGACCGATGCACACAAAGTAAATCTTTCCCTCGTCCTCTTTCTCTCATTATCTTTTACAAGGTTTGGCTGGTGCTTAGTTACCCTTTAACAGCCCCAGCCCCGAACATTGCTCAAACTGCCCGCAAAGTACCTGGGCAGCTCCGCCACACCGGGGTGGCGACCGGCACATTTTAACAGCAGAAATCCCAGCGTTGCCAAGTGCCCGTGGAAAATTCCCCACGCCCAGGGCACCCGGCACCCACCGGCATCTGGGATGTCACCTGAAACCCCGTGAGATGTCCCCTGGGGCTTCTGCCGTGCACTCAATACACAAGGTGCCTGGATGGGACTCAGCCACTTCCTGGGACACTAATGGGGTGACTTGACCATGAATAGGGCAACCTGGTGTTTATTATGCTGTGATGTGTTGGGCTTTTCTTGCAGGTGGCTTTTTGATCCCATATCTTATCATGCTGATCGTGGAGGGGATGCCTCTGCTCTACCTGGAGCTGGCCGTGGGGCAGCGCATGCGTCAGGGCAGCATTGGCGCCTGGAAAATAATAAGCCCCTACCTCTGCGGCGTGGGTATGTCCTCCTTTTTTATCTGTGTTTTTAAGCACCCGGGGAACACAGCTGATTTTTGAATGGAGAGTTTTGTCTTTCAGAGAAGAAACCAGGTGGGAAATGAGGTTTTACTGGGTCCCACTAGGCAGAGCAAACCTGTTACCCAAATGCCCCACAGCATGCATTTACCCCATCACCGGTGAAGCGTCAGGGCCAGACCTTGGTTTGCTGGTACCAGGTTCCCCAGCACGGAGGTTTGGGTCCCCCTGTCCTCAGGCAGGCTGCCAAAATCACGGTGTGAAGTCCAGGGCTTAACCCAGCCCCTGGGGCTGCCCACACTGGGCTTTGACCCTAAGAGCATCGTCTTGACAAATTGAACATTGAGTGATAAAACAGTGCCTTAATTTCCTACCGTCGCTGCCTACCATTTACCAATGTTTACTCTTAGCTGTGTTATTAAGTTATTAAATTGTTAAATTACACTGATAGCCCAAACTATCTCTAATTTTGTTACAAGTACATTCTATTTTTAACTGAATATTCACCCCCCCTCGGGGGCTAAAGGATAAAATCCAGTTCCAGGATAGCCCTGATGGGGGGAGGAGGAGGCTGCAGTGGCAGAGGCATGCCCTCTGCATGGGGCTGTGCAGAAGCAAAGCCCCCACGGGGCGTTATGGGGCCCTGGGTATTTTGGGATTTTGCTGCTGACCAAGCACCTCCCTCCATGCCCACAGGTGTTGCCAGCGTCGTCGTCTCCTTCTTCCTCTCCATGTACTACAATGTGATAAATGCCTGGGCCTTCTGGTACCTCTTCCACTCTTTCCAGGTGTGTGGGTTCCCAGTGGCACAGTGCATCCCTGCTGTGGCCACGGAGGGTCATAGTGGCTTTTCATTGGTGCTGGATGTTGCCTGGCACTGTCATCAACCAGGGAGGAACAAAAAAAGCTCCAGAAACCCACCCAGGGCTTTTCCAGGGTGGAAAAAATGAGACAAGGGGTGTCCCTCTCTGGGGCTCCCCAGGGGCATTGGAGTGTCAGGCCAAGGCCAGTCCCTTGACATCTTGCTTACATGTGCCTTGGTGGCCATGGTGTCCTGCACCCTGGGCAGGGGACGGTCCCTGTCCAAAGGCAGGGGAGAGGGTCAACCCTGGGAGAGAGGATCAGGAGTGCCATCCCCAGGGAAGAGAGGCAGAGTGGGTCTGTCCTTGGGGAGAGGGTCAGAAGAGATCATCCCCGGGGGAGAGGGTCATCCCCAACCCCAGGCAGCACAATGCGGGGACAAGAAAACCCAGGGTCCAGAAAACCATCCTTGCCTTCATTTCCACCAGTACTCCGGCTCTCCCTGCCACGCTGATGGTGGGTGCTCACACTGTGCTCCTCCCCTCCCTTGCAGGACCCCCTGCCATGGGCCACCTGCCCCCTGAACAGCAACCGCACAGGCTATGAGGAGGAGTGTGAGAAGACGTCGTCCACCCAGTACTTCTGGTACCGCGAGACCCTGAACATCTCTCCGTCACTGGAGGACAGCGGGAGCATACAGTGGGAGCAGGCCCTCTGCCTGATACTGGCCTGGCTGGTGGTCTACCTCTGCATTCTCCGTGGCACCGAGTCCACCGGCAAGGTGAGAGATGGGCACAGCCCTGCCAGGGTGCGGGGAGGACAAACGAGCACCAAAAAGGCAGCAGCCATGGTTGCTGTTTCTTGGGGTTACGGCATCTCCCCCGGTGGCAGACCCCTGCTGCCTCTTGCCACCCTGTTAGGTTGCAGTTGAAGAAGGCTCAATCAAAACACTAAGTGATAATAAAAAAGAAAAAAGAAAAAAACAACAAAACAGAAAAAAAAATGTAAATGCAGCCATCTCTGCTGCAAAACCAGCCATCAGGCTACAGTCCCTGTGGAAAGCTGCCTGCCACGGCAGAGCTGTGTCAGGAGGTGTCTGTTCCTCAGCCTTTGCAAGGAAAAAAAGTACATCTATTGGGCATTTTCACTCACTTTTTATTCACACCAGAAGTTATGAGGAGGTGGGGGGCTGGAAAGCAATGTCCTGGCTGAGCCTGCACTAAGAAGCAAGCTGAGGGCTGTAAATCCCCAAATCGTCTTAGCTGAATGCAGAAAGCCAAGAGACTGTAAACTCTTAAACTTGCTGCAGCTGGCTCTGGGGGCAAAAAAAGAAATAAATAAATGGCCAAGGAGCATTGAAGCAGCATCACGAAGGCAGAGACTCTTCAGGGGTGGTGCAGGGGGGTTCCCCTCCATCTCTTGTGCAGGAGCAGCAGTGCACAGGGCTGTCCTGCTGGGGAGGGTGAAGCTGCTCCGTCTCCAGGTGTGTGACAGGGAAAGGCAGATGCTAGCTGCCAGTGCAGGCAGGTGCAAATGGGAGGAATATTTGGTAACTACATAGATGATTCTCTTCCCAAGAGCTTGGGAAGATGTGTTTTTTTGAGTTAGTTTTTATATACTTTTCTGGGTGAGCTATTGGGGTACATCCCAGCAAAGAGAAACTGATTGGATTCTCCCTTTTTTTTTTCTTGCAAGTGGCTTTTTCCAGTGTGGAGATTGAACATTTAGATTCAAATTCAGGGGTTCATCAAAAGCTCATGGAAGACAACTGAAAGATTTAGTTCCCCTCATCCTCCATCTGGTTTATGTTAAAGTCGTTTTCACATCTGAATTAAAATAGTTCCATTCAAGTTTGATTTTGATCTTTTATGAGATTCCTTCGTCTTCCTCCTACAGCAGATGATGGGTAACTTTTGCCGAATACATTCTTGAGAGATGGTTGCAAACTATTGTTTATCCACTAAATGCTGCAAAACTGAGTTTGTAAATGCTGCAAATATTTTAGATTTTGTTCTTATTTTTCCAATCAAAGAGAAGACTCTGGGAACAGTAGCACGGGTCTTTATTATTAATAAAAACTTATTTCCCTAAAACTTAAATCTAAAGTTTGCTTCATCTGAAAATATTTTTTTAAAGACTAATACGAGGTAGCAAACACAATAATGGGATTTTTTTTATGTAAAGTAAGTGAGAAAGAGCTAACCTACTATGATCAGTTTTGTGTGTTCTTTAGACCAAGGTGTCTCTCCTTTCCTAAGGTTGTCTACATAACAGCTTCTCTGCCGTACTGCGTTCTCATCATATACCTCATCAGAGGATTAACACTTCACGGTGCTGTGAACGGGCTCGTCTACATGTTCACGCCAAAGGTAGAGAAAAACTGCATGAAATTTTTCATGAAATGTTATTAGTTACCACACGTTGTATGTTTTTAAACGGTGGGAATGCTCCTTTTCCTCATACTGGATTTTTGCAGCAGTCGCTTAGATCAGGCAGCTGGAGGCTGTTCTGCCGTGGTGCCTGTAAGCTGCTTCCATTCTCCCGCAGAAAAAGACCTGCCCATTAACACAACCTGTAGCATATATTTCCAGACCGAGCAGTAACCCTGCTCAAAACCCACCCCTGAGATAAGACAGGCTCCGTCCCCATCTCCATCCCCGCAGGCTGGAAGGGGCAGTACTGGGCATCTCCGCGCAGCTTCATGCTCCCACTTTCTCCATCTGGTTTTGTAGCTGGAGCAGCTGTCGAACCCCAAGACCTGGATCAGCGCCGCCACGCAGATCTTCTTCTCTCTGGGCCTGGGCTTTGGCAGCCTCATCGCGTTCGCCAGCTACAACGAGCCTAGCAACAACTGCGAGAGGCACGCCATCATCGTCTCGCTGATCAACAGCACCACCTCCATATTTGCCAGCATCGTGACTTTCTCCATCTACGGCTTCAAGGCGACGTTTAACTACGAAAGCTGTATCAACAAGTAAGAGGCTGATATTTCACTTGTTTTGCACCACAAACTGTTCTGGGGAAGGTAATGGGGAGAGGTAGGTAGATAACAGCACATGGTGCTGCCAGAGCTGCCCCAAACTCGGCCTTGAGGCTGCTCTAATAAAGCTAATGGCACAATGTAAAGCGGTGAAGGTTGAGATGAAAGGTCAGAGCCGGTGTGACTTTTGACCCCTGGGTGCCACTTACAGGTATGGGCCAGGTCAAGAGGATGAGTTTGCCTGGGCAAGTCACAGCAGCAATTTCCCCAGCACTCTGGTCCTAACACATGCTTTGGGGGGTGTGGGGGCTGATCAATAAAACGCAGTGATGCTCACATTCCCCCTCTCCTTCAAGGCTAAGCCCTGTGTCAGGAGCTCGGCTTCCTCGGCGGTGATGCTGTGGAGGCACCCAGCAGCCTGCCAGGATGGTGCCCCGAGGCAGCAAGCTCTCGGCAGTCCCTGGCACAGGGCCTGTGCCAGTTACACTTTTACTCACTTTTTTACAGCTTTCAATCTATCTGCTGATCAGAGAGGAAACCAAACTGCTAGTTCGTTGCCAAAGGCTCATTAAATTGGTGGGGTGTGGGACCGGAGGGCAAAGGAGAAGAGATGCCGGCTGGCACTGGCCAGCACCCAAAATATTTGCCTGGGAGTGGCAGTGTGGGTGCGGGACCTGCTCCCTCTGAAGCCGAGATGAGCGGAAGGTTGCCCACATCCCAACCTTGCCCTGGAAGTACCACAGCTCCCACCCAGGGTGACCAAAGTCCTGGGGCCAGCAGAGCATCCCCATGTAGGGGCTGATGGAGAAGGGGGCAAGGTGTAAAACCGGCATCAATCCCATACCTTGACCTGAAAGCCATTAAGTTCCCATGATCTCTTCCAGGGTGATCCTGTTGCTGATGAATGCTTTTGACCTGGAGGAAGGCTCTGTAACAGCAGACAACCTCAACGACATGAAAGAATACCTCATGACCACCTACCCGCAGGAATATGCCCAATTATCGCCGCAGCTTAAAAACTGCAGCTTGGAAGCTGAACTCGATACGGTGAGACACGGCTTTGTGCTGGCCCCGGGGCTTTACTCTCTCCTTTCCTCCCACCGAGCCTGGAGAGTCCCTCAGCCCCACGTGGGCACATCCACACCCCCGGGAGCTGCAGTGGGGCTCACTTCTGCACCTCGGGATGGGTCGGGGGCCACTGCATAAACTGAGCAAGGGGGTCTCTTGGCTCGTTAGCAACTGAGCCAGGTGGCGATGCAGCCAGACTGCTGCCTGCAGCTGCAGGACAGGGCAGGTCACAGAGGTATGGGGCAAATGATTTCTCTACGAGCAGGATTGTGCCAGTTTCTACCTAGTTTGAATAAATTGGTGAAGATCTCATCTGCCTCTGCTGTGCAGAACCACCAGCGCGGCTGTATCTTCTCATTGTGGAGGATCAGTCTCGTATGTCCCTATTCTTATGTCCCTTACTGAGCTGAGGAGCTGCCTGTAACTCACTTCTTCACCCCTTCTCACCGGCAGGCCGTCCAGGGGACGGGACTGGCATTTATAGTCTATTCTGAAGCCATCAAAAACATGGAGGTGCCCCAGCTGTACTCCGTCCTCTACTTCGTCATGCTGCTGATGCTGGGCATCGGCAGCATGCTGGGAAACACCGCCGCCATCCTCACCCCGCTGACCGACAGCAAGGCCATTGCTGCCCGTTTCCCCAAGGAGGTGATCTCAGGTAAGTACCTGCCATGAGCAGCACAGGCCGTGCAAGGTGAGAACACGTGCGTGCAAAAGCTTTGGTGTCCCACAGCCATTGAGGGTCCCTCTTTGACCTTGGGTGGAGCAGAGAACATCAAATATGCTGCCTTCTGGCAGGATTTGCTTGCCCTTGGGAAGTCCTGCCCAGCCCGTTCAGCACTTTCCTTTGGGAGCACTAGGGCAGCCGTGGGTGTGTATTTGCAGGCTTCCCAGCACACACCAGCTCCTTCAGACTGGTGCCTGCTGACTGGTGAAACTCAAAGGGCCCAGGAGACATGTCAAGACATCCGCAATGAGCGGCTCTTCAGTCACATCAACTGTGAACCGGCTCAGTCTTTGGCCAAAAATGATACGTGCTCCTGTTTGGGAATGGAAATCAATTGTCCCACTTTAAAACCAGATTCAGCTGGATGCCCAGCAGTAAGGGCAGATGCTGCGCACGCACGTGAGGAGGCTATAGCTGAGACTCAGGTGTCTTTGGTGTGCTGCGACTGCGCGGGTCTAAGGAGCAGCGATTTAAGGATACACCAGCACATTCACACAGAGAGACATGGTGTTCCCAAAGGGCAAAAAAAAAAAAAATTATCTTTCTCCTCTGAGAAAGCTTTCCCCAACAGAAATTAGCAGAAATCCCACCAGCTTTTTAGTCACAAGTCCAACGTTTCCCCCATGCAATTGGATCTTCAAGCATAACAACAGGTCTCTGTTTTATCCATGCAGGAGCTGTGTGTTTCATTAACTGCGTGATCGGCCTAACCTTCACGATGGAGGCTGGAAATTATTGGTTTGACATATTCAATGACTACGCAGCCACCCTCTCGCTGCTGCTCATCGTGCTGGTAGAAACCATTGCCGTGTGTTACATCTACGGGATCAGAAGGTAAAAGTGCGAGCCATCCTTTCTTCATAGCAGGGGTGTGACCGCTGACCAAGAATAAAAATACAACCTCCAGCTAATTTTTTCTCCTACGCTATGGTATCAGCAAGGATAAGGGTCTCCCCTGCCCTGCAGACCCCTTCCAGGCCTTGGGTTTAGGACTGTGAGGGGGCCAGAATGGGCCAACACCTTCTCTGCAGGCAGGGGAGTGCTAATGGGCTGCACAGGTGGCTCCCAGCTCCTCTTGTCCCTGGTCCAAGAGCACCTCCTGCCAAAACTCTGCTTCTCCTTTCACAGCCAGGCTGCGTGAGCAGGACAGTGCCAGGTTTCAAACCTTGCACATCACTGCTCTCCCAAGTCATCTCTTGGGGGTAAGAGCAAGATGCAGCATCAGGAAAGGTTTTACACAGCAGAGGTGTTTAGAAAGGAAAAGGCTTTAGTATCTTCTTTGATAGTCCATCAGCACAGTATGTGGAGAGGCACCTACATGGGCGTTACATCCTTGATGAGTTCAAAGAAGGATGTGGACCTCTTGGAATGAGTCCAGAGAAGGGCCATGAAGGTGCGAGGGCTGGAGCTTCTCTCCTATGGGGACAGGTTGAGAGAGTTGGGGTTGTTCAGCCTGGAGAAGAGAAGGCTCCGGGGAGACCTTATAGCAGCCTCCCAGTACCTGAAGGGGGCTATAATGGCCTCCCAGTATCTGAAGGGGGCTACAGGAGAGCTGGGGAAAGACTCTCGATCAGGGTGTGGAGCGTTAGGACAAGGAGTAACAGTTTTAAACTGAAAGAGGGGATATTTAGATTACATATTAGGAAGAAATTCTTTACTGTGAGGCACTGGAACAGGTTGCCCAGAGAAGCTGTGGCTGCCCCATCCCTGGAGGGGTTCAAGGCCAGGCTGGATGG
>JAOXJK010000012.1:46518122-46533460 GCA_025774025.1 Xenus cinereus
AAGCCCCCCACCCACCCCGCTGCCAAGGAAGAGTATTAAAAAGACCACTATTTGGTGTGGAAAGCAGGTCAGTAGAGACTCCAGGTGTGGCTTGAGGAATCCTCAGTACCAAGCCGCTTTCCACACACACAAATTCAGTCCATCTTCTCCTTCTGGACCAGCTTGGGTGCATCTACAAAATCCTTGCCGTTGTAAAGGATGATAGCAAAAGTTCCAAAGCTTGCACTTCCCCAGAAAAGCACATAGGCCAGTGTCTCAGTCCATGTATCACCTGTTAGGAGTCAGATAAACATTTTAGCTCATCAGCTCCAATACCAGAGAAAGGTGGGGTTTTTTTTAGTACAAAAGCAAAATATTTCAAGCCCTCCCTCAGAGATCTGCTGCCAAATGAAGTTAGAAGCCCTTCATGCCTACTGGGGTCTTTTCTTTTGCTGTTTCCTTACCTAGAAAAAAAAAATGTGTTTGCCACACAGTTCTTAGAATATTTTTAACAGACAACTACAGAAGTCAGAGTCAAGAACTCTACTGGTACTGATGTTAGAAAATTCAAGGCAAAAGCAGAAGGCAAAAACCTTCACAGGTCCCAACACACATGTCCCCTTAATCCCAATCTATCAGAACAGGCATAAGCCCGTATCTTACTTGCCTGAACTGTTTTCTCTGCCCAGAATTAGGTAGGTATTCTTCTGGGGATTCCTCCAGCCTACAATAAACCTAGATGTCTGTTCAGGACCACCTAAATTTGGGGGCAATTACTGCCCCTTAAGTGACTTAACACTGTTTTCTATAGTAGCTCAGGTTTTTCCATAGTCATGATATAGTTCTAACCCCCAATCTCCAGAGCCACACGTAAACACCTTTAAGAATGACTGAAAAACAATTTTATACTGGATAGTTTCTGGTAACCGTTTACAGAAAGTCCGCACACAAGCAAGCTAATTTTGTGAAATGAAACTCAGTGACTTACCGGCCATTAGCAAACATATAATGCACATGGAGAAAGCAACCACCATAATAATAGGCAACTGGGGAAAGAGAAAAAGAATAATCACTTGATATAATAGCACATATATTCCTTAATTTCCTTTCAGATAGGCTGTACTATAAAGTTATGTACTTGCTTTGCAAACAAGTTACTTTAATTGCTGATGCACCTGTGTCAGGTACAACTAAAATTTTGAATAGTTCCAAAATTTGGAAGAGTGTTCAATAACTAGGTTAAGAATTAAAATGCACCCATCTATTAAAAGAGGTAGAGGTTTGTGTTTTGTTTTTTTTAAGAAAAAAACCACCAAACCAAAAATGCACCAGCCACTAATTAAACCCATAATGTCCCCAAATCCCATTTCACAAAAACGAAGGGAGGGGGGGGAAAAAAAAAAAAAGGTTTTTTTTGTGTTACAGTCTATGCTTCTGCATGAAGTATGAGAAGAGATCTTGACAAGTTTCTTCTGCAGAAAGAAACAGTCATTGATGGTGGCTGGCAGAATTTCTCCCTTTCAACTTGATGAAGCAGATTTATTTTTTTTTAAAAAAGAAGCAAGCAGCAGTTTTTTCAATACCTCAGGGACATTCCTTTTTCTGTCAAGAAAACAGTCTGGGTTTAGTCCTATAAGCAGGTATTATAGAAATACAACCAGATTATAGGGGTGCTTCATTACTAAGTAGACAAGTTCTACTTAGTCATGTGAAGCAAGTGACTGTGTTTCTCCAATCATGAATAATGTCTCCATACTCACAGCTAAGAACTTCCAATCTTTCTTGACATGTAGAGGACTAGCAGGTTCTACTTCATCCACTGAATAATTTCCAAGAAAAAGATCAATTGCATCCTGGACGAGAAGCAGAAAGCAAGAGTTAAAATGCACAACAGTGTTTATCAAATATATTTTCCCACAGTTAAAAGTCTAACTTACTTGTCTAAATCCATCAGAAAAGTTATTTTTGTAGTAACGTATTAATGAGTTCCAGCCATCCATTATTAAGCCCCACTGAGTTCTCTTCCCAGTTCTGCAAGAAGTTTAGAAAAACATTTAAAATTGATTTATAAAATCAGGAAGATTAATTTCAGATTTACAGTTCAAATTGTATTGTTCATTGTTCAAATGTATGCTACATTTAATGAATACCTGCATGTAAATACATTTATCTAGTGCTGCCTCTGCATTATTACCACACGTACTTGTAACAGTCTGAAAGGAAAATCACACTTCTCTCCATCCCACAATACAGATGTGCCTTGAAGAGGCATATTTTTTGGTTTTATTTCCAGATATGCTTTTCTCCTTTCACATAAGCACAGTGAAGAACAGTGTTCTTCTGTAGATTTTAGCATGACTTTTTAGCAGTTGAACCACCAAAACACTCATTAACAGTCCAAGCACCAAATTAATAACCTTCTCAGATACGAAGACTTAAAGAAAATGCCAGACATGCCCAAAAACCCAGAAGGCCTTTACAAGAAAGGCTGACTTGCCTTGTGTAGTCTGTCTTTAAGGCACCGGTTCCAGCATATTGTTTGGCACAAGCATTTGCATTATCAGCCCATGCTGTGAAGAGGAAAACATTAAGAAAGATTAAGGAAGTTATGTACTGTTTGGAAAAAAAAAGTGATTGTTTGAACTCTATAAACAGCCTACCATTTTTGTAGATTTTCTCAAAGTCTGCTTGCTCTTCAATTCTCTGTCCAACATGCAGAACACCTAGCCTCTGAAACAAAACGTGCATTGAAGCTTACTAGTAGTTTGCTAGAAAAACTAGGATTTGCTATCAGAAAAAGCTGTATTTATTAAACTAGAGTCTGGCCAACGCATTTCAAGAAAGTAGTGCAGTAACTCAAGTATGCAAGCTCTTATTGAAGTGTTAAAATTACATTTCCATTCCAAACAGAAAGCCACTTTCTTCTTCCAGATGGTTAACCAAGAATATTTACCTGAAGCTGGGCTTGAAGAGAGCGGCGTGCTAACAAGCTCTGAATCACATTAGTTCGATCGAGGCAGTCCATGCAGTTACTGCGGAATATTCCTTCCTGCTGAGTCACAATTTTGCCATCGGAATCAACTAGAAAATAACTAACACATACAATCCACCTAAGTATTTATAGGTATCAGTACATATAAACCACATTTTCAGACGTAAATATTCTAGCAACCAAAACGCAGTTGTCTTGAGCATGGGAAGAGTTCTTAGCTATGTCTTTGAACTTTGATGCCTCCCTGAGTTCTTCCCCTCCTGTGCTGAAAAACAGCATCAATCTATAAACATTTAGTAATCTCAGGGCAGTTCTCACTCTTATAATTTAGACAGCCAACCAGCAATACTGAGTTACATACCACTGGGAAGAACAGCTTCTGGTGCTAAATCAGCAACATTTTTTTTTTTTTTTTCCAGTCATTATAGGGTCCTAGCTCCACAGATACCAAGATCATTAGCAGAGTTTAATGGCAGAAGTAACCAGATTTACATATACCTGGTCACTGGGTTCAATTTGGTCACCACTGCATAAAAAGTGATTATAAGCTGTCAGGGACCCTTCTTCCAGGAAGGTATTCAAGTCTTTAAGGCCACTACTGAAAAATCTGCACTGCTGTCACTTACTCTTCTCTCCATTATGTGAAGATCTGGCGGAACCAGATGTTCCCTCTTGCAACTGCATATGCTAATTGTTACCTCAATCTTTTTAATAAACTAAACCAGGTATTTCTAGAAATTGATAACAAACAGGTCATTTTAAATGCTGAATTCTGGTACCTGAACTGCTAAAATAAAACAGGCTGATCAAGTTATCGGTTTGATGTGTGAATGGGACAGAACATACTTGTCCTTCTGCCACAGCATTAAACTTCAAGTTGCCTGAAGATTTACAGATCATATTCTGTTGATTAAGCTACTCCATTATGTAATTATGAACTTTGAAGATGGACTAGCATATGATCCACTTATTATACAGCATTTTAAGAGTATAAAGTCTTAGAGTCATGCAATACTAAAAATCAAGAGCCTTAGAAGCATATGCATTTACTTTGATCAACCTTGTATTAACAAGACCCGTTTTTGTCATTCTTGGAGAACTAGTTTTGTTACACCACATTTTACATCGTTGTATGATTAAAGGAGACAATAACACCTGTGAAATCTTCATTTTCTCCTTCTCCCCCCAAGCTTTGCCTAGAACTGGTATTAGGATAACTACTAGTGTAGCTGAAGAGTAGATATTTCTAATCAATAAGATAATTTAAGTACTGCATCTCTTATAATTGCTCTAAAAAAAATTAAAAACAAAACACCTCCACCAAACCCAATCCAACCCCCCTGCCAACCCCCAAAACCCAGCAAGCCAACTCTTCTTTCTGACAGTTCTTTCACAATTGGATTTAACCTGCAGAAAACAGTTGTTTACTGCCATAGAACTATTTTCTAAGAATATCAGAACTCGGACTTTTCTGTTCCTATTTAAACAAGAGCCATCATAAATGAAACAAAACAAAGCTCAAGGAAGAGCTGCCAACCTAACCTTGAGGAAAAGTCTTCATTTTTTCTATCTTGTTGGAGACACATAGCCTTCCCCCTCCCCTTGTTTCAAGGAAACCTGGCTCTTTTGTGAGTCTCCAATGGCAGGTGACAGTGAACAAATTATGTGATTCAGGATTCATTCTAAGAATAAAGGATCCTTGCTGTGACAGCAAACCTACATGCCTTTTTTTTTATTCAAAGTACTCAAAACCTATTTATTCTTCAGCTCTTCAGGTGTTTTTTAGGCTTTTTTGGGGAGCATAGAGGATATTCACTGTCATCTCATTAATTTATACAATTACCACAGCCTTAATTCCAGGCAAGATATTTCATTCATGAGACTCCTGAGTCCACATCTTACCTCATTGGGGTTTTTTTGGGACAGAATATACCACTGCCAGTTTTGTAATGTTTGCGTTGATCTACTTTGTGCTTTAGGCACAAGACTTTAGGAACAGGAAGGAAGCAATCAGAAAAGCAGAACAAAGTAAACAGTTTCCCTAACAATCTATATGCCTACAAGTAGCAAAGACAAAGAGGCACGTAAAACAACACACTCGTGTGATTAAACAAACGTTTAAATTAGACGAGATGTCCAAACTGACCTTATATGACTAAACAAAATGAGAATTTATTTCCTTGTGGGTTACTTATGTTAGCAAGGGCTAACAATCAGTGCCAAGGTTTGGGCCACAAAATGTGTACTAGAGAAACTTTTTAATTAAAAAGAGAGCAGGTGCCTGTGGAAGGAGTACTAAGGACACTATAGCAGAACAGTTTGCTGTCAACAACACATGGAATTACTCTTGGATGAAAAACATATCACCCAAGCAGTCTTTTTTCTTAATAGCTTCAGTTGTATGCACGCTCATTTCTCTATCTCACCTTTTACCCAAAGGTACAGAGGCAGCTCTGGAGTCACAGCGCAGGGTTGCTATGATTCTGAGGACCATTTTAAGAAGGGCTCTACATCTTACCCACTACCAGGTCTCTAACTTTGCACATAGCATCCACAAGATATCAGAGGTATGGAAACACTAATACATGTGAATGCATCTTCTTTATAGAAGCTTACAGGTCTGGTTTAGTGTGCCTTAACTCAAGACAATAGAAACTATGAGAAAGTGGTCTCATTTTTAAAGAAGTAAGAGAACTGCAGAGCCTTACCTAAATTCATCTTGCTGTTCTGCTAGTTGATCCATCAAAATCTGAAGTCGATCCCACCTCATCCGACTGCACTCTTTATGGAAGTCAAATGCTACATATCTGTTCAGAGAGAAGCATCTTTTTAGATTACATATATAGTGCAGCGAAGGTCTCAGGAAACCCTACAGGGAAGGGTTGATCTATAGAACAGGTATTGACAGAGTATTTGTTTTTCTTTAGAGACAGCTTCCAGCAGTGGATTTTGTCAGGGCTCTGTAATCCTCCTGAGGCTGCACCCTTAGTGTGCATGGTGACAGCATTTACATTTCTTTACAATACAGCACTAGTGCTGGAGAAGCACACAGTTCCAAGTTACTCATTCTACATTCTAGCTACTATTTTACCTCCAGAGAGTATAGAAGGGATATGCATCTCATTTAATCTCTTTTTTTCCCCTCACCAGGATTCTTTTGCCCTCCTCTTTTCCAAGAAACTGCACTGGGAGCTTCAGTTCACTTTGAAAGAGACACAGGTGTTGAAATGCAACATTATTTGCTGGCATGCAGCAAAATTCCCTTGACAGCTCTCTAGAAACCCAAGACAGGTTCTGTTTAGACAGCTAACCTACTCTGTCATAAGAAAATTAAACAGCTACTGACTTGGAACAAGATTTTAACAGCTATTTCATTTCTGGTAAGAAGTGCGCTAGATGAGGGGTGTTTGGTTCAACATTTATATATATATTTATACACACACATTGGCTGTGAATTACAGGGCATTACATTCTTCCGCTCAAGTATTCATAATCCAAAAGTAATTATTTGCCAAGTTTTCAAGACTATTTGTGTGAAGAAAGATGGCATATATGCACTGGAGACTCCAATCTTAGTCTGCCAGGTAAATGCCATCAAAACTGATTAACAAAGAAAAAGGATTTTAGCAGCATTAAGAAAGCAGGGCTGACAAACACCGCTTTTTAACATATACAGAACAACAAGCATCATTAAAGCACACCCTGACAGCATTTTACATCTTGATTTCCATCAGATGACTGTATAGCAAAGATGCACAGAATTCCACAAGCTTTGTGCAGCTAAAGTATCAATACCAGTGACAGTGAGGATAGAGCTCACCTTAGAAGCAGTCTTTTTTTTTAATAAAAAAAGAAAAATCCACCATCAGTAACACACACAAACACACCCCCGAGAGCAGTAAAAGCAGCACACAAGTGAGACAAACATCTGTAACTACCCTGCTGAAGGCAGCAGCAGGGCATCATACAAGCAGAAAAAAGCTTGGAAAAAAGTCAAAGTATTTTCAGGGGCATCTTGATTATACTCTGCATTTCCTCAGTGAGACAGAAGGGAATCCTTATTAAAGCAGGATGCCTTTTTGCTTACAAGTAGGATTTTGTCCTTTGACATACGTGAGTGACAATAATAGTATGCACCAATACTCTCCATCTAGAAGTTAATGAAAGCAAGCGTAGGCAGGTTGTAAAATTGTGTACTACACTCAAGATTCCCACAGAGAGATGGAATTTCTTTTGTGATTCTCTACTCTCTTGGCCTATTGTCACACCGAAGCCAGACATTTAAATTACATGTTCCCCTTACTGTTTCCTCCTTTACCTCTACACTGGTTTGCTCACACTCAGCACTCCTTTTATTAAGGCAGCAAAAGGAACCAAGCCCTTTTGCCAGAAGCCATGATTTCTTTTTCCTAAAATGCAGATCTCCACAGTTCTCACAGCGTACTATTACTTCAAAACTAGCATTACCATTGCCTCTGAGCTCCCTTCTTTATTCTATCTCCCCTCTTTGTCCTGTATTCGCTTCAGTCCCACTTATGCTTAGAATGTGAGCTGAGGTGAGGGCATTGGTCATATGCAAGTTATTTCATAAAAATAAAACTCAAACAAATCTGACAGTTGGTAAAGGCCCCCAAGGAGCTGATCACTCTGTGGGCTCAGAGGCAATGCTCAACTTTTAACACAGAAGTGTATCACTTCACGCATACCTGACCATTACGTTTGCCATGCTGTTCACCATTTTCGCGAACGTTTGCTCAAGAGGTTTCTCTGAACCTTTTTGGTTAACCTGGAAGAACAGAAGGGGGGGAAAAAAAAGAAAGACAGTATTACTCAAAAGCCTGCTTAAAAGAACAACAGCTTTTTCAGGAAGAACAAGTGAAAGCATACCAAGTTGACAATCATTTGCTTTCCATAGCTAATTATTTGCGAGTCAAAATGTCTTTGGAAGCCATCCATCTAGAAGAGAAAGGAAATGCGTTGACAGATGTACGCTACTATTAAGATCTGTGATTTACAAGAAATCTCTATAATCATCCTTTTTATGATCCCGCATAGGTAGCTTTATAGCTAAGAAAAGTGCTTGATGTTCTCTATTGTGCAAACACATTTCTGCTTCCATCCCCTCTGTCCATTCAGCTCTCATTAAACAAGCCACAGATAAGGAGTATTGTGCAGCTACCAGAACCGTTGCAAACAAGAACCAAAGAGAAGCTACCCCCATTGATGTCTAGATTCTTTTTTTCAGGCTCTGAACTCATCTGAAGGAGCACAACGCTTCTTGCTACTACTTTTTAAACATAAAGCTTAATCAAATATTGATGATTTTTATTCTTCGGGTTACAGTTTGTTACCCTATCACACAAACACGAGCCCAGAAATATATTAAAACCCCAAGACACAACAAACACTCACATACATGATTTACTGACTTGCTGATCTGTGGCTTTGGTTTATACTTGAGGTTTGGTCTTTGAGACCAGAAAAAAGGAATCGATCCACGGGTCTGCAAAAGAATGGAAGTAGTTTTAAGCAATAAAAACTTATGAACTCACTTGCCATTTAAAAATAAAGCAGACTTGTTTAGTTTATTTGTGTGCGTGCACATCTTATATATAAACTATATTTACAAGTATAGACAGAGCTAGCTATCTGTATCTCTTAAGCCACTGAGCAGTTCCTTACACTGACTTTACCTGAACAAATGATGCTTTGCTCCCCTTGTAATGCACAATTTGTTCTGTTTCAACAAAGTTAGCGGCATGTCCTTCTGAATCAATACCTGTGTAGGAAAAAGACCTTGTTAACCAGCTCAGACTGGTGCAGAACAGCAACGGTTTAATCAGCAAAAGGCTTCCTACCCTTCCCTTTTAAGCGCTCCCAGAAAGCATGAAAATACCACAGAGCTACCCAATGATGACAAATTAAACACACCTTGGGCAGAAGTTTAACATGATCTGTACTAAATTTAACTTGAAGAAGCACAATTGCATTTAACACATTTCTGTATTTATAGTCCTATCAATGGAGTAGTTTAATACAAAATAAAATACAAGTGCTTTGACACTGAAATATTCACAATTCAATAGCAACGGTACTGCAGAAACGAAGCAGTTTCTTCAAGAGCATATATGCTGGGACTGTAAACAGAGAAAGTGATTTAAATCCTTTTCCTTGTTCACTTTTTAACTTGAAACAACTAGAGAGCACAACTATTCAGGGCTTCCCTACCAGCATCAATGATGCCTTAGCTGAATTTACAGCTAGGCCAGAATGGCTATTACATACTTGCATTTAACTCCAATAAAAACAGTAAAGTGTTAAACCCTCCTACGAAACTTTTGCAGTTATCTTTAGGTAGAATAAATAAGAGTCAGTTTTAATAACTACCAGAAAATGCTTCAGTTCATCATACAGGTTCCTAATATTTTCTTTAGATTAAGAACTTCTTGAGACAAACTATTAAAAGCATTTTTTTTGTTCGAGTCGTTATACAGCAATTACTCTTAAGGGTAGGTCACATGTATAGATGGAATTCCCATTATTTTAAAATAAATAGAAATTTTTGCTATATTACCTCTTACATAGTAGCGTACACCAGCCCTGAAACAGCTTCTTCTGGAAACGAGCAGCCAGTCAAAACACTTGCCATTTATAGAACAAGAGTGCATAGTGATAACTAATAAATAACACTAAGGAAAAAACCTCAACATTTCATTAGAATATTTTTATATATCAAGAGATAGGAAACATCAAGGAACCAAGTGACGACATTCAAAACCAACCTGTAAACACTTCTCACACCAGTAAGAGTTGAGCATTGGGAGAGAGTAATTTAGTATTAGGATCAGTATGTGCATCAGAAGAGGACAGGCTACAGGTGATGTCACTGATGAACACATTAAAACTGCTATAATTTTGAGAAAATGGAATTCTAAAGAAGATTAATCTGATCTCATCATCCCATATATATCATTAAATGGACTTACTTCTGAAGTTCTATTTGATGCCACATCCATCTCATCCATAATTTTATTAAGCTATCTTAACAGTTTCTTGCCCCTACTACTTTTATGTGTGCATTTGTGCTAATACTGTGTCAAAAATTTAAAAAAGTACAACACGAATTTGCCCCACAATCCAGAAAGTTCTCACAGTTCTTAAATTAGACTGTGAAAAAGACCTAATTCCTCTGCTTTCCTGGAAAAATTACTGCCAGGTCCTACACCCTTCAATCCAACACTTGTACAGCCAACAGTTTCCTGCAAGAAAGGTTACCTCAAAATTAGCTGCTTAGCAATAGTCATCCCGTTTTCCGTCTACAATCTCTGTCCTAACTTAAGCAGCAACTTGCTGTTGGCTACTTTCCACACACACAAAAAGAAAAGACATAGGTTATTGTTCTTTAGAAGGTTGGGTTTTTTTGGAGCAACAAGGGAAATATTAAACGTAGTTTAGGCTTTAAGAGATCAAATTCTCAATTACCCAAATAAGTCCATTATTTCCTCATCACTGCATGACTAGAACCCCAATAGAGAGAGTTGAACAAAATATGTTTAGGTTTATAAGGGGGCAGGGAGGAAGAATCTTTGATTTTACTGAAATAACTGCTCGTGGTGGTGTAACAGTTCTGCTTAAGGCTATTCCTAGCATTTTGATCACTAAAAGTCCAGTTTCTTTGAATTCCTGGGTTCTCTACGGTGTTTGGTTAATATCAGAATTACAGCAAAACATACATTACTTATGCTAATTATTCATATAGTGAAAATAGAACAAAGGAAGGTGTTAAATTGCAGTCTGCCAATTGCTAATTGCAATCCACCCAGACTCTTCCACCCAGGACCCGCTGGATAAGAGAACTGTCAGAACAACCCAGTCCTTTTGCTAGCTTTCCTTGCCTCTCCACCTACTCCTACAACATTTTCCATTAAATGAAGTCACAGGAAAGGAGGACTTGGAGACCTGCCAGCTGCCAACAGTCCTACCAGGACCACCAATCCAGCCTGGAAGCCATTCCCTGCACACACCTGAGGGACCTTTGCAATGGAGAAGCTAAGGAGACTGTGCCATGAGTTGCTCTGTCCGGTCTCACCTGTCCTCTTCACACTGCCAGTCCAGGAGCACCTGGGACTTCTTGATCCCACACTGCATGGGAACACTGCCTCCAGAAAGCATTAGGCTTACTCACAGCATATACCCCTTCTCAAAAATAAATTCATGACTGCTTTGCTAAAAAGGCTGTTACCCAAAGCGTTGGTGTGGGAAAAGCAGCTGCCTAGGAAAAGCATTCCAGGAGCCTTCAGCAGAGCTCCTTATCCTTTTATTCATCAACGGGAACATCCATACACACTCCTTCAAGTCAAAACTGTTCTCCCTTGTTCCAAACCCAAAGTAAATGCTAAGTGAAGGTATCCTTGTAGCAATACAAGAAGTACAAAGGATGAAGTGAAGCATTTGGCATATTCACCTTAACCTTCAATCCCATTGAAAGACAGTTATGCAAATTATGCCTGTAAAATTAAATACATTAGGCCCCAAAAGCAGAATATTCAAGTGAGTTAACATATCACAGGGATATCAAAAAATATGTAACGCTTATAATCTGAACAAACTATAACTTAATTCTTATGCTGTGTTCTCTGTTGTATTTGCCAGTGTAGCCAATGGAGTAGCCTCATTGGCAACCATTTTGCTGTTAGACAACCACATTCAGCACTGAGCTTTACAACACAAAAGGATACAGCCGTGCATCACAGGTGTAGCAAACCTATGGATCTGAAACACACACAAAATACACGTCAAAAATATTAAACACAAGCAGCCAAAAAAGATAGGTGACTATGCTTTGTCTAGGAGGTTTTTTTGACAGGTTTATATACTTTGTATCTTTTACTTTGTTTAGGGTGCAGCAATTCTTGAGATGAGAAAAATGAGGGAAAAAAAAGTTTAGAGAAAACTGCCACATACATAACCCTTATTAACAGCAGGGAAAAAGTGGAAGTCTAATCCTAATGAAGCAACCTAAACACCACTGGGCTTCAGTAAGGAATATTTCTATGTGATTAACAGTTGAAACGCTTGTTCTACAGTTAGTCCCCATCCTTCCACTCCTAAACTTGGTCTTTCAAAAACATGTAAATTTTCTAATACTGCAAGTCAGAAATACTACATCTCATTACCTAAACCTGTTACTACAGCAAGCCACCTGTAGTGGCTTCTTCACATACCAGTTATCTTCCTTTTCAGCCTCTGTGTTTTGCCTCCTACGTCTGTTTTCACCAGCCAGCCACACATTTGGCTTGCTTTGCTGTTCCCACCACAGCTTCTCTCTCATTTCCCAAGCTTTGTTTGCATAGCACTATCCAAACCATTCCCAGTCATATGCCTCAGGAATATGCACAGCAACCTTTCGCTAACTCGTATCTTCACATTCCAGAAGCACTGCACAATCCAGCCTTTTGGAACAGCGCTGTCTAATACAAGAGCACATCTCCACAGGTTACCGAGACAGAAATAGAAGCAGTGCGTCATTCGCTTTCATAAATGAGAAGTACTCAGAGAGAGAAAAGGTTGCTGTAGTGCAGACCATTCGAGAAGTTTAAGACACATCTGAAATCTCTAGTAGGAAGGAGCTTAGATCAGTCTGGCCATTGAGGTACTACAGTTGCAGCTCATAGTCATGCACTTGTATTTGCCGCACTAAGTGAATTCAAAGGTTACACTGGGGTAGCCTTCATTTGAAATAAACTGAAAGAATCTAAACTGTCAGTCTAATTCTTAATTATCAGCTTTATGACATATTCACTAGGCAAATAGAGTTTAAACTGCACTCACAGAGAAAGATGCTAGTCAGTCTTAGGAAAAAAGTGATGAGCTGAACCTTACCCATACCTAAAGATAAATAAATAGCTAAACACCAAAAAGCTTGAGAATCATATGCTGTAGATGTAACTTCCCGTTTGGTTTATATGAGCACAGTCTCAGCACAGTATCTTCAAATGCAGACCTTTCCAGAGTCAAGCTTTCCTCTATGTGCTACTGAGATTTATAAAGTTGGAAGTTTGAAAGCAGGAGACTGTCACTGTGCTAGACTAGAGGATGAACAGCCACATTACACCAGATTCTGGCTGTCTGAAATAAAAGACATAATTACAGGAAACTGTCGCATATATAGTTGAAATATATTCATTCTGTATTAATATAATTGTTACAAAGTGTTTACCTCTGGTTGAGCAGCAAATTCTCTGAGAAGATGCCCATTCCATACAAACCGTGGATCCGCCTGCAACAAGAAGAAAAGCCAACATGCTTTTAGAGACTGCCAGTTCTGTTTAATTTAACATCAAGAGAATATGATCCTATCCATGCATTACACAAGTTTAGGTGAACAGATGTACACGGAGATGAAACATCCTTCTTTACTCAGTACCATTCATAACCTCAACTAGAAATCTAAATAAAATGAAAATAGTTAAGAGAACAATAGTTCTCTCCAATCTTTAGGGACATTGCCTGGCACTTCAGGCATGCTGAACCATTAACAACTGAGCTGCAGTACTGGAAGAACATTCCAGTATTTGCCCTAAGTAAATGGGGCTTGAAAAGATTATCCAAAATTCTAAGAACAGTAGCAAGGTAACACTCCTAAAATGGGCAGAAGGTAAGAATGCAAGGAGTCTTGTATGCAATAATCAACAGTTCTGAAAATCAGACGTTAAACAATACTTGTAGCTTAAAAGATAAAAATACTTATATTCCACTGCATAAATGATCCTCCTCAACTTTGTGTGTTTCCTACTCCTAATTCACCTCAAAATTGCCTTGAGCAGGTTGTTGAGCAGGTTTCAGAAAGCTACCAGATTAGCCACAAAAGTGACATTTGCTGCAGAATGCAGCAGGCTCTGAGGAAGTGGCATAAATCTCAACTTTAAGACAAGGTGGGCAGACCATACATCACCCAGGATGAGGGTTAATTCAAGCTCAGTGTTGGAACAGTCCTTTGTCCAGTAGTTGTATTTGTTGTTTTCCATCCTGCTACAGGTAGAATTTGAACTAGTGAAAGAACACTACGTGATGCTTTGGTGCCCTTATATTGAGGCTTGTATTATATATTGCCCTCTATAAGTACAGCTTAAAAAAACCCCTTCAAAAAACCAAACAAACCAGAACATCCACACACTAACTAACCACAGGCCAGGTTTCTCTTGTAGAGATGAACTGGAGATACCCAAGACTGTCACCATCCTTTTATTAAGCCATTATACTGCAACCACGTGAGCGTCAAATTACATTAAGATGGTTTTAACCACCCAATATCTAAATTTACTTTTAACTGTATTTTGCCTTTCAAACAACCTTCTGAAGTGCCACCATTTTAAAGCAAACCAATCCTTTCATGTCAGCAACTACTCTCCCTGGCAAAAGTTCTGCCACAGCAGCATTTCCTAATACAAAATAGTCCCCAACTATAAATTGATTTTTAAATTCTTTCTTTTTTTTTTTTTTCAAATTTTGGAAAACATGTACTGCTTCCCCAGCTTAGACTGTTTCAGTAACTAAGAGACAACGTCATGACTCCACTGCCACATCTTCTGCAAAGGAAGAAGCACTATTGACTTCCAAGGTTTCTGTATCTCAGTGTCTAAGCAGTTTAGACCTTGTTTACACTTCAGTATGCAGTAAGCTACCAGACTAAAGATTCTGGAACTCTGTGGAAGAACAAGAAAAGTTTAAGCTCAAATTGTGTTTGCTGTGTGATTCTGTTGCCTTTAAGACAAAAGCAGCCTATTAAATTTATGCTTCAAACATAAGGAATAGGCATAATTTAGAGAGAATGCAACATCCTTGGACCAACAGCCATAAAACCTACAGATCTGTTCCATGTTCTGGAAGAGACTAAGAAATCAAGTGCCATTTATTCTACCTTGTGGGATTCCCTCCCTCCCTGATTGTAGGTCAAAGGAATGACTTGCTTTCTCCCAATTTTTCTGCTAGTTCCTTGTTGTTGCAATTAGAAGTCTTCAATATTGAAGTCAGAGGCAAACTTTCATTTGAGTTTTTTTTAAATTCACTTAAAGGACATTTCAGAAAGTACTTCTGACTGCCTGATCCAGAAGTCTGACATCACATCTGATTAGATTTCTAGAACTTTGCATGCCTCACAAGCTATCAGACATAAGGAAGGGTGGACTGGTATGCTCAACCACAAGCCCTAAGAGTTTCGATAAAACCCCCCAGTGCTGAACAAGCTCATGTAGTGAAGCATTACAGACCAGCAGTTTCCACCCTTATTCTAACCACTCTACGAAGCAAAACTCAAACTGTAACTTGACTCAATGCACTTTGCACACTTCCTTGGCAGCTTCTTCCC
>JAOXJK010000012.1:46533560-46548509 GCA_025774025.1 Xenus cinereus
CACTGTGAGCTTCTTATTCCAGAGAACTGCCCCAGTATAACTCAATCAACAAGACTACAGAGATAATATAGTCACACAGTTTAGCAACATAATGCTATTTTTGGCTAGTTCTATTATAAGGATTTGCATCTAAGCAACCAGTAAATGCGTTTCACTAGTTTAAATTAATGATTAAAATAGTAAAGCCATTTTTAGTTTAACAGAGAACCATAAATGCGTTAAACAGTATCTGCTACCACTTAGCATATTACTCATTGTAAAAAAAGAGAGAAGGTTTAAGCTTAAGTGTAATTGGACCACTGATTTCAACATCCTCCTCCTAAGCTTTATGTAAAGTTTCCTTTAGTTTATGACAGGTTGTTTTATCATTTAAACACCAGCTGCATTCCCTAAACTTAAGCCATGCAGAACTGATTAGCGATGCCCGAGACAGACACTAAGCAAAATGAAATCCTTACCCTCTCTAGGAGGCTCATTTCCTGGAACTCTGGGCTGGTGTTGGCTAACCGTTGCAGAGTGTGTGTTAGGTCGTAAGTTGTTGAGAAGTAAAATCCATCAACGCTCAAGACATGACTAAGCATTGATAAAAATACTTTATTGTCCTGCAACTGTTGACAGAAGGAAAAAAAAAAAAGAAAAGGCCTCATTTATTATTGTCAAAATATCTTATTCTTATAAGCAATCACTACTTTTTGAAGTGATGAGATGAACTTTGCCAATGTTCTTGCTACATTGCAATGACATCATGCAGAGATTATCATAAAAGAAGGAAACCATGAGATTGCAATTTTGATACCAGCTCACTGATAACTTGCAGCTGGCACGCTGCAACCAAATTCTGCAAGAACAGTGGAGAGCGGAGAACAGTACTCTTGTGAAATAAATAGCTACTGATATTAACCTAATATTAGCAGCTTCCACGCAAAAAGGAAGCCATTAGTTTCCCTGAAAACCATTCAGTTGAAAAAAAACAAGACAAGATGGTAACGTAAAAGAAAGGATATAACTTACTGTCAAGATTACCCCAATAACTAATCTGTGTTCTGGTTCAAGTTTTGATTAACCTCATTCCTTTCCTGAAATAGTATCAGATTCCCTTTCAGCTCCATGAGTTAGACATACTTACCTACTCTTTATCAGTCCACAACATATCTGTTTTAAACAGTCTTTATCCTTTCCCTCTCTCTCTCAAAAAAAAAAAATCAATTCTTCCTTGCTGGGCGATTACATAATTGAACAATACCACAAATTAAGCAAGACAGATAATTAGATGACAGCAAGGCAGCATATTGTAGGGGAGATCAGAACTGTAAAGCTGTGAGAAAGACTCAATAGGAAAAGTGTTGTGATTTTGTGGACTGGCTCAGGAAGCTGGCTTTGTAATACGCTGTATTTGTGTGATCTATTACAAAGCAGCCCTAAACCACCTCCGCAGCATGCCAGGTAAGCAAAGCCTTTATGAAGGCCCTTAAGAAAAGATGACACAGGATTTAGGAACGAGACCAGAGATGCAGCAAGACAGTACACCTCATCTTTCCACACTCTACCATCTTAAAAGGGGGAAAAAATGTACAATACGCAGATCAAACTCTGGGGATGATATTCTAAGGTGCACAATGTGAGTTTCTTACCTTGAATGACATAACTTTATATACATCTATACCCAAGTATTACATCAATTATAGTAGCCTGAACGAATCAGAAACAAAAAAAGTGTAGTTCAAAGAGTTTCTTAAAAAGTTTTTCCCTTGTTTCATCAAATTAGTTCCTGTGGTAATGGACATTAGCATAAGATAACATTCCCCCACACTCCCCTAATCAATCCACCTACCTGAATATCAGTTAAGTGCAACATGGTCTTTTTGTATGAGAGGATGTCAAAGTCTGTTGCTTTCCAGATTGCATGACTGAAAATCTCACCTACTTTTTTCTTTTTTGTTATTACAATAAGATACGTGCCTGTAAATCAGAAAAAGCAAAGGTTTTGTTTTTAAGAAAAACAACATAGATGCATGTATTAAGAGCAGCAGCCTTACCAGCCTAACTATACCAAAAAACTGAAGCCAATAGGAAAAAGCAAGGTTTCTTCCAGTTACACCTAGGACTTTATGTTCTTACCAGTAAGAGGCTGGAACAGAAATAAAATACACTTGCTAAGCTACCCACTTCTCGTGCTCACAGATCTTGAGCTGCTCATTAAGTTTAAGGAATTAAAAAAAAGATGGACAAGATAAAAAAAGTGTCAGCTACTTTCCTTCAGACCAGAGACAGTGTGAAAGTTTCAGGCTCACAAATGCAGAAAGAGGCCAGCGGTCTTGAATGTGGTTTGGAAAGTTATCCTAATAGGTTCAAAATGGAGCAAAGAGAAGGGGGTTTCTTTTACTAATTTAAGATGGGAAATTTGTTGGTTTACTGGTTGTATAACTAACAAAGCGAAATAACATAGCAGTTCACTCAAAGCAATTTATTTACACTTGGTAAACACAACATCACCTCATTTCCAAGCCTGTTGTATTTCAGTGCCATCTTTTCAATAAAAAGGTTACTTTATTAAATTGGATATTGATGGATAAAAATGTCTCATGATCTACATCTTATAACCTTTAAATGCTTACTTAACACTTTGAAAGAGTAAAACAGTGAGCAGGCCTTTCAGAAGTATAGAACCACATATCTAGTATATTTTTTCACTAAAGCTTTCAAATAAATGTAAGTGTCAAAGCAGAACAATTCACATTGTGTGCAGTAAGTTTACCCATTATTTGTATTTACTACTATACCTAGAAGTACACCAAGTGTTAATGGACAGGTGAATTATTTTATTGGGTATCTAGGCTATATAGTTAGTCAAAGAACAGGTACCAGCCCCACTTTTTTACCTCTACAGCTCTACTGTTATACCTTTTATTTGGGTGGAATATTCAAGCACTTAAGAATGCTTTAGCATGTTTGCATCTCAAGTTGCTTTTGGTTGGTAGGTCAGAAGCATCCAGATACCTTATAAAAACAGCACATTACATCCACAACTTTGCCAAAGGTGCTGCACAAATACATACATTTAATCTGACATGAATTTTCAGTATTTGGGTATGCAACCTTCTGTTTAGATGACAGAGCTTCAGATATTACTTCACCAAATTTTTTACTCCTAATACTGTAATAGGCAAAGAATATTTATGCTTGTTAAAGACGCTGCATTGCTAGATATGGAGCCAGTTTTACAGTTAACAGGTAACAGTGAACAGCCTAACAGCATGCAGCTAAACATTTACTTTAACTGATACCATCTTTAGTTTGACAGCTGTATACTAACAATCAGTGCAAAGCTTTCGGGGGTGGAAACAAAAAAAACACAAACCAGACTATTAAAAGAAGTTACATACTTCTATATTTTATATAATATTCAGTCAGATGAATGAAAGTCACTACCAATTCTGTAAGGTGTGAGAATTCCCCTTTGAGGCAGTCCTGTTTTAAAACAGTGAGGGCTTGTCAAGTACTTAAGACACAGGTGTCCATTACATTGCTCTTACTCTGCAAGATCCACAATTCTTTAGAATATGAGCACAAAGTTCAGTAATTTAAGACCCTGTCAGAAGTTATTGCATTTAACACAATACTACTTTGCTTCAGTTGAGAACACTGCAGTGAGTGAACTTAAATCCTTTCTACATATGGAGACTTCTATTCAGTAGGAATGCTCCTTATTACATTTTTTTTCAGGCTACATTAGTCTCAAAGTCCAATAAAGTCTACCCACAAAAGATCTTTTGAATAGCAACACTTACTTTCCTGGAAGCTTAGACTTTATGTATCAGGTTTATTTGCGGCAATGACTGTTTATTACTGAACACCACTGAGATCCTTAGAAAAAGCAGACAGCTTATTCTTACCTTATCCTACAACTCCTTAATATTTAGAATTGTTCCAGGCTGTCCTTTTTCTTTTAATGTTGAATTTTCTTTGTAGGATAGTTGGAACACAATCATTACATGAACAGCTGCATCTACTTGCCTATCACCCTGTCACTAAATTATTTGTGTACCAAGAGTACTGATTTGAAGTCAAACTTCAGGACCTAATATTTCACTGCTGCATCAAATCCTGCAGCTAAGATTAAAACAGTTATGATGAGTAAGTGAAATTTTTTGCACACATTTGAAATGCATTCCTTAAAACTCAACCAGTTGTCAGTTAACCTTACCTTTACAGCAGCTACAGGTTTAAGAGAGACATTAACATTCATGATAAACTGTATTTAGGTACCTCCATCCTCTAGCAGCTACAAGGAAAGCCCACCATATACTGATGAAAGCGTAACCTCAGATACTTGCAAATATTATTTTTGTCTTTAAAGCTTCTTTAGCAATTTATTTTGTACTTTGCTTAAGTATTTTCAAAGACCACAGTTCTGTTTTCCTTACCTGCCACCAATCGGATCGTTCCCAAAATACCATATATAGGCCTTGTAACGGCTGAAGGGGGAACATCTTTCTTAACTGAAAAGCAGAGGAAAAAACATCAGAATTTCAGACTGCTTCTTTCATGACTACATCAAAAAACAAACTAGGTTTGTCAATGCTTTTTGGTCAGATCTCAAATTTTCCTAGAGTCCTAAGTATAAGCATCAATGTACTGGAATTTCAAAGCCTCACACGGGGTCAGGAAAGGGAAGGATGTGGAAGTATTCTAACCCAGTTGCTCACATTGTTTAATCAAAATAGTAATTCAATTGAATACATTCACGCTCATTTACATGACAGTATAGCAAATAGACTCCTCAATGTATTGTCCTGCCAGCTTCCAGAACCTTTTTGTTTTGAAGCCATCAAGGACAAGCAAACCCTAAATGATTGTGCCTCCCACTTTTGACTGCTTCTTCTGAGCCTCAGCCTATTTCCATGTCATAAGACCTAATTTACTTTTTGGTCTATCTCTGCAAAACTACCAATGACAACACAAATGTGGCAATGGATACAGTATTTCAAACAACATACCAAGAGATCCA
This sequence comes from Xenus cinereus, assembly GCA_025774025.1. Classification (NCBI taxonomy): domain Eukaryota; kingdom Metazoa; phylum Chordata; class Aves; order Charadriiformes; family Scolopacidae; genus Xenus; species Xenus cinereus. Next base: position 46,538,569 of record JAOXJK010000012.1, read on the forward strand.
AAAGGTATCCAAGTATCAATTAGAAGTCCTAGTATGTTAAGTTTTCATCTATCCACATTTCTAAAATAGCAGAAGGGACATTAAAGAAGTTTAAAAAAGCACCTCTAAGACACCCACGCCAGAGTTTGGCATTTTCCCAGAACTTGGAGAACAAAGAAAGATAACTCTCAATTTTTCTTTCGTTTTAAACACCTTGCAGGTTCATCTCATAAAACACCAGTATTGAGAAGACATGACGACTAACAAAAGACTTGGGGCAGCTATCTTTACAGTTTTGAAGAAACAACTTTGAAGGAGAAATTGAAATATTACACTACAACACCAAAATTATCAGTGAGATAGGCATACAGCTCTTACACGAAGTATACAAGAGACCTGATATAGGAAGAGAATGACTGCTTTTATATTAACATTACTTAGCATTTCTGTTTGTTTAGAGATTAGTCATTCCGCAGTACAAACTCCATTGCCTTCATTTCATGTTGTCATTTAATGCATATTCTTTGATTGTTTTTATGCATTAGTTTCACATTCTTAAAAAAAAACCCTAAAATTTTGAAGACCTCTGCATCAGTATGCTTAAGACTACTTGCACTAACATTTGAATCAGATTTGCAACAGAACTAGCTTTACAGTGAGGGGGTTTTGCTCCTCTTGTTTCTAGAGGCTTTATGAAAATTCAGGTTTCAGTATTAAATAGGATACAGCACTGAGACAGTTCAGCAAAAGCTGTAGAAGCCCAGTGTTCAACCCTTTCCATATTTAATCTTTGACTTGTAGCACGAATCCCAACTAGCTTGGGTGAGTCAGTTTTAGTGTTGTGATGCACAGTCTTACCAAAAACAGGCAAACACTATCACCCTGGTTACCCACAGCGAGAAGGCATTTCAAACACAGTTCTTTGCAGGACAGAATAAAAAGAACTATTTTAAAACAGTAACTGAAGATAAAAACAATTCTTCCAGTATCAATTTAAGGTTCTGAAGATCCTCTGGGAGTGCCTACAGCAAAACAATAGATAGAAGAGGAACAAATTGAGAAATACTGGTGAGAGAATACCTGTAAGAGTGACTTCCGTGGAGACTCTATCAATAGCGAGCACATCATCCGCTCCATCATCACAAGCTTCCACATAGAATTTCTCTGGTGTTATATGCCTGTAAGAGAATGAATTGGGAAAAGGAATGTGTTTACCAATACTTACTTCGAATTTATTTATACTTAAGCTCTTCACCAGGTGAAAATAGAGCAATCTTAAACCTTATTTTAGCTGCAAAACCAAAATTCTCACTGGATTACTTCCCAACAGCCACCAATGTTGACAGTGCATAAAAGGCAAATAAAACTAATTAGTTACTGCAAAATACATGGCTTGTTTAATAATTTTAATTCTTATTTAATACTGAAAGTTAAAGAGATGAAAGTGAATTTGTGTACTTAGTGGTCCACTATAATTTATGCAAGTTTGAACTATGTCACTTAGAAGTTTGATAAACCAAAACCAAACTTCAAAAACTAAAGCACCAGATCCCCAAAGCAAGTCCAGTAAACACAAAAATAACGTCTGAAGTGTTTCACCTGTTGAGATATTTGCAAGAAGCCAGACACATTACACAGTGTAACAAATACAAGAGTGATACAGAAATGACTTGTCACTGTATGTAGGAAATGATAAACAACCGACCAACCCCAAACACTCAAACTAGTGTTCTTAACTCTCATAATGATTTCTCTTAGTTTAAGGCTTGACAAGACTAGGGGTCAGAGTTTCAAACATCTTGTTCTGGAAACTTATTCTACAGGATAGATATTTTTAGACTCCTTCTCCCTAAATAGATCTTGCATTTCTTCATCTTTTGTATTATTTTTTTTTAATCTTTCAGAAAGCTGAATTAGAATCCTAATTAGACCAGAAGAGTCCTTTGAAAGAAGTCTAGAAGACCTCTTTTAACATGTCTTAACACCTCACCTTCCACCCACTAAAAGCAGGGCCAACTTCAAAGTTTACCCAACTTCAAAGTTAAAGCCTATTTCTTAGGGTATATTTTGACTCTCCCCAAGGATGGTGATTCTACAACCTCTCTGGGCAATTAGAAGAAAGCCAGAGAGACCAAATGCTTAACTGAGCTGGAAAAAAATCCCCAATCCATAACACAACAACGAACTGTAAAGCAATCGATAGTTAACTGTTCATCAGGAAATTTAACTTCTTTAAAGGAAAATTAGTCAATGTGTCCTAAAATGGGCAGCACATCAAAGTACTCCCCTTGGAAATTATCCTTCTTAATCTTTCATGTACTCAGATGAAATGCTTTACCTTTGAAACTTGGAACATCAGAGTAAAAGATAGAAACATGTAATTCATTGAACACTGAAGCCTTAAATCCCCTACTTTGCTTTCATTGCTTTGGTTTTTGATGAAGTGCACATGTGCATGCCCAGCTCTTTAAAGGGGGTTTCACAGCAATCATGGGAGCTGTTTTTACAGTGAAGAACAAACAAGCTTACGCAGATAGGAATGGGCAGTAAAACCTTATGGATGTTTACAGGCCCTCAGTTTAAATAATTTTAAAAGAAATCAGGATATACTATTTAAGGTGCAATCAGAAACTTATTGCAGTTGGCAGGAAACAGTAATAGACATTTTTTCCACAAGAGAAAGCTGCAGCTACTTCACTTCTGTTGGTTTAGTTGAACAGTCAGCTTTTTCTGGGAGGTCAGTTGACACACAAGACTCCAGCTAAAAAAAACTGGGGAAAAGACAGTGCAAAGTTTAGTAATGGACCTGTCATGCCTTTAACATAGATGCTTATGCTCTCTTACTCATCTTAAGCAAAGTAAAAAAAAAAAAAACTCTTAACATAGCAGGTTATGGTCCCAAACAGTGTCCAAACAAAGTAGTGAGAGCAATAGTTTCAAGTTTGGAACACCCTGTATAAAGAGCACAACATGGAGAAGACACCTACACAGACCATACAGAGCACAACTGACCATTTCCATCCATGATTAGTATTTTTAAAAGCTGCTCTTTTCATCATGAAGTGCAACATGAGCATGACCATACTATAGTCTCAGCACTAAGATTCACCCGCACGTTAGTTAAAGCCTCTTTTCAAACAACTGAGAAAAAGCTTACAGGCGTAGAATATTTGTCATTTAAACAAATTTTCTATTTCTTGCACTCAAGAATAATAATTTCTCCCTGAAGACTTGAATGAAGAAAATGAAGACTTTTACCCTCATCACCCATGAGCTAAGAAAAATGAATTAAGGCTGCCAGCACAAATTATGCCTACCCTCTCAATATGTGACATATGCTAGAGCAGCCCCCAGCATGTCTCTCTCAAATCATAGCCCATAGTTTGTCTCCTGCCACTACCATTGCCCTTTTAACAGGTTTTTTTTAATCACCTTTATCTTCTCCTACACAATGCCTGTATGTATGTCTATCTTTGCTTAAACTACGTTTTACCCTCAACCACAGAGAAAACATCGCCATCAAAATCCTCCTTCCTACTGTTCTCTCAAAGACCAGATTTGGTGACAACAACATCACACAGAACACAAGTGATCCCTGTTTTCAGTTCAATGGACCAAACTGGCTGTAGGCTTCAAGAGGGTGTCAAGAGGATGGGGCTAGACTTTTCAGTGGTGCCCAGCAACAGGACAAGGGGCCAGGACACAAACTGGAATGCAGGAAGTTCCAGCTAAATGTAAGGAAAAGCTTCTTTACTTTGAGGATGCCAGAGCACTGGAACAGGTTACCCGGAGAGGGTGTGGAGTCTTCTTCTCTGGAGATATTCAAAACCCACCTGGACGTGATCCTGCCCAACCTGCTCTAGTTGAACCTGATTTAGCAGGGGGGTTGGACTAGATGATCCTCCAGAGGTCCCTTCCAACCCCTACCACTCTGTGATTCAGTAGCTTGCAGCACACTAGAATATGGACTCTTTTGCAGCTTTGGGTTTTTTTGTTTTGGAGATCTTGGGGGTGGGGGGGGCAGGAGGAGGTCAGGTTGCCAGTCTATGAACTTGAAAGAACTTAAACAAGTACTTCTCCATTGGGATCACCATTAAAAACTGCCTAAACATAACTGCACACACCACAAACTGAAAAGCCCAATGCCCTGCAAAACATTAAATCCTTGCTTCAGAAGAAATGGGAGAATTAGTGCTCTTTGAAGTTTTTAACAGCAAGATGATTCACTTAGTCATTGCTTCATTTGTGTAAATACTTGAAAGTTTTCTAAAATAAATATAGTTGAAGAAGAGGCCAAGACTCAAAAAGGTTTCAGCCCGTTGTGGTTTGGACACAGCCCAGATGCCGATTTACAAATTTATCAACTACCAGAACCAAGCTAGTAGGCGCGTTCTTGTTTAGATAACCTTTTTGGTCATAAGATTGCTGTAAGAAAGATGATTGCCTCCCACTTCTCTTTCAGGAAGGAAGCTGATGAGCATTGCATGCAAGAATGGTTCCACAGAATCTACTCGGTTCCGAGCCTGTAGTCTACCACAAGCTTAGAAAGATAACACACATGCTTATTTTAGTCATCTGAGAAGATATTAAAATGCTGAAAAGGAGGATTATTCACAATGATTAGGAATCTGCAGACAGATTAATTCTGTTCCTTTAATGAAATAAGGAACGGATGAAAGTCCAAGTGCTACTACTGTAACAAAAGTAATAATAAAGAAATTAGTATTTTCTAGAAGCCCATAATCTCAGCAGTTTCTTTTGAAACTAGTTTTCATACACCAGGCTATATTTTGCTTTGCTATAACCTTCACACTTGACACTGGAGCCTGCCTTCTCCTTGGTTATGTTATCACTGCTATCTATAACCATCCAAAACATCAAGAACTCTTAAAAGCAGTATCTTGCTTTGATTGCAGCACGTAAAACCTTCACAAAATCCGAGTTCCTCCCTTTTACTTTTTTTTAAACCTGACCACTGTTATCATGGACCACTTCTCAGTGTTGCTAAAGAACAAAGGGAGTGATAAATGGAAATAGCTGCCATCGATAACATAACTCATGGTACTCAAGGAAAGATCTGGAAGCACTGCAACCACCAACCTCAAGTATTACTGAAGGTGACTTGGAACTCAGTTTGAAAATCTTCTCCAACTGAAACTGTGGGGATTGCTGCCAAGAGACAAAGCAACTTATTCTGTGTAGTTCATCCCTACAATTCAAAGTTGAGAAAAAAAGTATCTGCAAGCGATTTAAAAGATGACATAGAAGGAAAACAGTACAGCGGCACATCAGGTTTCAGTTTGAGTTTGGCTGTAGTTTTTGTTTGTGGGTAAGCTTTTTGTTCCGTTTGTTTGGTTTTTTTAAACTATAAAACACTTTTTCATTATTTCAGTTCATGTTGCCGAAGAAGCAGTCAAAAGGAGAACCAATGTAAAAAAGGTGTAGAGAGGCTACAATTAGAAAATGCTTTCAAATATCTTGCCTTTACGAAGCAGAAAGAGAATTCACTGAAAGCCTCACTAACAATTAAGCCTCTTGATTTTCTAGTTTCTTTAGTTCGGGCACTACCACTCTTGTGAAATCATTCTGGTCACTGACATAACTAAGTACTCTTAGTAGCATAGTGAAACAAGAGAAAACTAAATGGCTCTTCTGAAGATAGTCCCCATACTCTAAGCATTGTGTTGCAGCATAAGTTTTTAAGATGCAAGAGGCATTTTTAATGCCCAGACAAGAGACTGTTCAACATGGGCCTGAGAAGAAGAAGAAAGGACGAGCACCTACGAACAGTTAGAATCTGAATGAGAGTTAACTCTGTATCTCTTGTTTCTGCAGTTATTTCAGTAGCAACCAAGTCAGTTTTACTGTATTCCTGTGCTTCACCAGAAATTAACAGAGGAAGTAACCCTACCTCAAAACCCTTGAACTGCATTTTAGGATCTTCTAAGAAAAACCATCTTCTATTGTTTTAACTGACCACTTTCATGGGTCCTTTTTAAAGGCATTGCCTTCTCTTTTTCAGCCATCAATCAAAACATGTGTTGCCTTATTTAATAATCCAAATTAAAAGGCTGCCTTACAAAAGAAAGTGTTGATACCCAACCTAGAAGAAAAAACAAAAACATTTCTTGCTTGTACCATGTATAAAGTCAGCTTAATTTACAGTTAAGTGAGATAGTCTTTAGTTTGTATATTGTTTGTGAAGTTTCACTCCATTAGTTATATTATAAAGCAGTGTTGTACATCATGGAGATGATAGAGAGTTGTATCTCACATTTTAGTTCGGCAAATCTTACAGACAAGAATATTCCTGTGTTCAGATACAGCATGAAAGAGGACCCATCGTGCTCTAATGGCAACTAAAGATAGTACCTCACTCAATATCACTTAAGCCTTCTAGGCCTCAATGGCCAAACCCTTACTTCAGTAATTGATTATTTCACCATAAATACTTAACATTGCTCTAATGCAGGAAACTCTTTGATGTCAGACTCTAAATACTGTAATAAAGCAAGTCAAAAGCACATCCTGTACTGCGCAGCAATGCATTTGCTGTACTCAAGGTACCAAAGTGGTCTGCAGCGAGATACAAGAAAGACATTAGTATATGCACATAGAATCCCAACCGCGTGTTAAGTAACAGTGCTAACACAATGATGGTTTCAACACTCCAGAGATTCCAGATTTTCTAGGTGAGCAGGTGTGCTAATTATACATCTACAATAAATATTAGTCCTCGAGCAGAAACAGCTCAAGGAACTGGAACATCTCCCATGGAGCAGCAGTTGTTGCAGGGAAGAGAAAGGGAGTATAGTCCCAGGATTAAAAAAACCACAAATGGAAATACCATTTGAAAACAAAAAAAAGGTACGTATTAAAGGCATAGCTTCATAATAACTATTTCCAGTTCAGTTCCACTTAAGATGACAATTTACCGTATAAGTTAATGCCCTCCTCAACCAACATCCCTGAGTTTCAGCATGACAGCCACTACAATGAAGCAGAAACAAACAAACAAAAAAAGGTGTGTAGCTGTTCTTTATAGAAATATTATCCAAACACTGGAAATTCAGTTTAGAAAAAAAGTAAAAAAAAACCCGAAAGACAAGATGCACTTTTGGAACTCTCTCCAAATAAAGACAGGTGGAAGACGCTGTATTCAAGTGCAGTAGCTAATAATGACTGACCAGTAAAGTCATGAAGTATATAGGCATAACTGCGTGCACGAGGAGTTAAATTTGAAACAGAGCTAGTGTCAGAGACCTACAGGATGCTGAGAAGGCTATCAGCAACGTAAGTCCTCACCCAAGCACAAAAAAAAAAAAAGGTGATTTTTAAGACAGGATTCTCTCTATTCCGCAGACAGTTTTACCAACCAGTTTTCAGGTTTTATTGATTAATTGGACTGACAGCCTCACTACCATCCACTAGCTTGCTACCTGAAATAGCTGCTTGAATTTTATAATTTATTCCTAAGGATACAACAGGAAGTTAAATGAGTACAGCAGCGACACAGATGACAACTATGGACAGCAGTTTTCAGGTTAATAATTTTCCCCAATAAATGTTGGCATGACTAAACTAGTTCCAACAGTAGCACAGACACTAGACATCAGCATTTTTACCTGTATCACCTGAACTTGACTGATGACATCGGTCAAGGCGCAAAGGGTTTGAGTCACTACTTTTGATAATGTGAGAAACACAAGAGGTTTGCGCTGAGAGCTAGAACCCGCAATTGGATGTGCAGAAGGGAACCCGCCCCCCCAAGAGTGCTACAGTGAAGCTCCATACAGGGCCGCCAGACTACCCAGGAGAGGCTCAGTTGCAAAATCTGACCTTTTCACGGTGAGAATGAGAAGTCAGTTAAAAAAAAATAAAATAAAAACACAACAGCAAAAATAAACCCACTAAATTCCCAAACTGAAGTCTAACCTGGATTTATCAGAAGAACATTCTCCTTTGACCTTGCCAATCTAGTAAGCTTGACTCATGACCCAAGTTATGGCCCTATATTTTAAAAGGCTCGGTAGAAAGTCTGCAGTCTGACATCAAGTCACACAACTTGGTGTGACAGCAGCAACTCCCCCCCATTTTTCAGAACAGAAAACAGTTCTCTTTTCAACTTTATGAAAAAAAATCACATTAAACTACACTTGACACAGCTTTGTTCTAAAAAGATCAAAACTTAGTTTTAGTTAAGATTAAACTTTAAATGAGAGAATTCTCTACTAGATTGTATCCAGAAGACAGCTTTCACTTAAAAAAAATTTCTCAGTAAGGAGAAATTGTGTACTACAAGCCACAGAACTGCTACTCGTACAGCTCACCTTTTCTCCTCTGCAGGCAAAAAGATCACAAATTCGGCTTAAAGAAAGACAAACATCATTTAAGTGACAAGAGGGAAGGGAAAACAAAAACCTTTCTGCCAAATAAGCAAGTCTTTCAACCATCACTGATGATCTTACTCTTCAGTGTCTCCGGTGTCTGCGTACCCTCACATAGCTACCTAATCAAAATAAGGACAGAATCCCAGCCTTTTTTTTTTTAAACACATAACAGCATTATGACAAACTGTTTATACAGATCTCTAAGAAAGATCTAAGTATGTTTGCTCTGAATCCCGAAGATGACTGTCAAATGAAATTTAACAGAGCATTAAGTATAGTTAAATCAGGCTTAAAAATCCCTTTCAGATACTGCTGCCCGAAAATGGCACCAGTAACTCAATTATGGAGCTTCAAGCTAAATATTTAGAGGTCAAAAGCCTGGGAACGCCTTTAGGACACACAAGGACGTTTCACTGCTGGCTTCAAGACAGCCACGGAGAATCTCACACTCAGAACAATTTTTTTTGGGGAGTTTGCACCGGCCAGTGTGAGGGTTTATAATGGAAACGCCTCTTCAGTTTTAACTTTGCATTGCTTCGGTTATGCAACTTCTTTCCCTGTATAAAAGGCAGGGAGCAAACATCTGGCATAGGCCAGATCAAAGGGTTACATTCTCCCCTTTTGTTTTAACGAAGAAATTACACCAGGAGGTCAGAATAATTTATTTGGGAAGTCACAGGAGGAGTCCCCAAAAGTTGAAAAATCGTCAACTGGCACCAAAAGCACGCCACAAAAAAAAACCAAAACGCTGTCCCACCAAGGGCCGATGGCGTGAGCCCTTCTGGCGGCAAGGGACATCGCCTATACGTTACACTGCTTTACATTACGCTTTACATTGGCGTCGCGGCTGGCGTTTCCCCCAGAGTCACCCCCCAGAAGCCGGGGGGGAGGCAGCCGGGGCTCCCCCGCTCCTTGCGCCGCCGCCCCTCCGCAGGCCCGCCGTCACCCCGCCCCGCCGGGGTGAAAACGGCCGCCGGCTCGGCCCCTGGCGCCGGAGAAGCCCCTCACGCCTCGGCCCTCCCCCCCGCCTCTCCCCAGAGGGGAAAGGGCCACGGACACGCCAACCGCCGGCAGCGCTTCCACCCGCGGCTGCGCTACCGGAGGGAGGCCGAAAGGGGGATCCCATCCGCGCCCGCGGCCAAAGTCCTCCTCCTCCTCCTTCCTTTCCTCCTCCGAACCCCGGGCCGAGCCCTCCGCCCTGACCCAGGAAACCCGGGACGCGGCGGGGCCGTGAGGGGAGCGCCAGAGGGGCCGTGAGGGGGCGGGGGGGGGCACACACCGGCGACCGTTGCTCCAACGGCCGGCGCCTCCCCTCCGGCAGGTGACAGAGCCGCGTCCCCCCCCCCCGCTCCCGGCGGGTCACTCACAGCTTCAGGCTGGCGTAGGCCGCCGCTGCCGCCGTTCCTGCCGCCGCCGCCGCCATTCGTCCCCCTCCGGCTGTCTCCGGCCGCCGCCGCCGGCCCCGCTCGCGCCCCGGCCGCTCCCCCCTCACGGCCTTAAGGGACGGGAGCCCGCGCGGGACAAACCTACTCGGGCACGTTAGAGGGCGCTACAGGGTGGGGAACGCCTATG
>JAOXJK010000012.1:46549938-46564811 GCA_025774025.1 Xenus cinereus
GTAGTGCTCACAGTGTCCAACATTTGCTGTCCCCTGCTGGGAGTGCACAGCTTCCTCCTGACAGAATGGAATGAGTACAACCCTTGTATATTTTATATTGGTATCAGGATCAATATTGGTTTTTTAGTATTATTAATGTCAATTATCTAGTCTTATTCTATTAAATCTGTTTACATTTAAATCCTCAGCCTTCCTTGTTTTTCCCTATACCCCTTCCTGGGTGGGGAGGTGTCATCAGGTGATTGATAGAATAATCGTTTACATGGCAATAAATTGTTGTGGGTTCTTCAGACCATAACACCCACCAACGCTGCAAAGGAGACCCCCGTGCTGGGACCAGAGCCTGCTCCCACCCATATTGCTTCCCTCCCCGGCTCCTCACCCCGGGACCAGGGTCTCCCTGGAGGGACACGGGAGCAGGATGGCCTCAGGTTGGGCGACAGCAAATCCCAGGTGACTGTGAAGGACTGGACATCCCCAGTGAAGCCCCACAAAGAAGGTTTCTCTCCACCAGTCCCTGCTTCAGCTGCTGCGGTGGGGGGTGGTGGTGGAGGGGAGGAAGGCAGATGTTGGGAAATCATCATTTCACAGTGTGAGTCCCTCCCCGTGATGACAATCATTGTCATTTTAAGAAAGACTTGACACTGAGCACTGCTTTACGGTATTGTCTTTAATCACTGAAATCACAACAGGCCAGCGGCTTCACCCCCTCTGCCAGCCTTCGCTCTTTATAAATATTCAACAGCACGGAAGAAAAGAGGGCTGTGTTCACAGGTGGCTACGGTTAGTCACACCAGCACAAATCCTAAAATACCTCTCTCCTGGAGTTGAACTTTGAAGGAAACATTAAAAAAAAAAAAAAAAGTAATTAGTACCGTTCAGTTATTGCTAGCCAGGCTCTGGATTTGCTTTTGGGATACAGAAATCCACCCACAGCCTGTGTGTGTGTGTGTGCCCGGGTCCCCGTCGGGCTGTGCGCCGCAGACCTGCTGCTGCGCGGGGACCAGGGTGGGTGACAGCAGGGCTGGGAACTGCAGTTTCTTCCCGCTTTCTTCTCCTTTTAGCAGGCTACCGATGCATGTCGCCACGCAAGCTTCTGGCTGCCCTGGGAGAAAGCGGGGTGAGGACTCTTATTGCTCAGAAAAGCCTTATTTCGCTTTTCCTTAGGATGGGGGAGCAGCTCCGGGCTCTGTCTGGGCTCACGGCAAGAAGACATCTGCCTGATCAGCTCCGGTAAGCACGGCTAGGGCCGCTGCAGGCAGTGAGTGGCAGGACACAGACAAGGAAAAGAAAAATGGGCGCACAAATGCAGAGTGACGAGAGTCAAACCCTCTCCCAGCTTCTCCCAGCGATGCAGGAGGATGGGGGGGGAAAGGGACGTGTATCCGGCCACAGTCCTTCCCTGGCCGTAGGTACTGACTCCAGAGGTGTTTCTCCAGCAATAAGCCTGGGTCAACTTGTCCTTAGAAGGTTGCTCAAACTGCACCCACAAAGAGGTGGCGTGGGCACGGAGGTGTGAAAGGCAGGTCCCTCGCAGGCAGCACGTCCAGGAGCTGACAGCACACACCACGCCAAGAGCAGACACAGAGCAGGGCAGCCGAGGCTGAGGTGGGAAGAAGCACAACGTAGGCAGAGGCGCTTCCCCTCACGCCCCCCTGCAATAAAATGCACGGGAATGCAACCAACAGAAGTGAACCCCCCTCCCCGCCGCCTTTCCCCCTGCTCTCTGTAATCGCCTGCCCTCTTCTCCCTGCAGCTACTGCAGTTTTTAAGTCACCCCCCTCCTCTCTCCAAGCACCCCCACTGCTTCAGTACACGATTTTTGCTTCTCCAACAAAAGAGCTGGCAGCCCGTTTCAGCGATCCTTTCAAGGCAACTTTTTACACTGCCGCAGACTCGTCCTCAGGTACGGCTCCTCTGTAATAAAATCACTCTGCCCTCGATCCAACACTGGCCTACGCACGCACGTGGATTTTCCTGTACGTGCGCAGCCTTGTTGGTTTCAGTGGGGCTGCCCGCCTGTGCACTTCACAGTTTAATGCAGTCGGAGTCCTTCAGGCCATTTTCTTCACAACAGCAGGAGAGTACAAAGCTGCCGCTGCATCGACCAGCACCAGGCTGATGATATCCGGGTAATTTAGGGGGATCAGGACAAAGCCTTCAAGCACGGATGGAGAGTGCGTGTCCGTTTTCCTTTAAACGAGAACCCCTTCCTTTTGAACACCAGCCAGACCTGTACCAGCTCTTGCGAGCCCAGTTCCCCCCTTTCACATCTGCCACAGCACACCTGACGCTGATGAGACTCCACCATTTCGAGACCAAGGAGCTATTCACTTCGTAGCAAAAAAGATCTACAAAAAAAGTCATTTAAACCCTGAAACACTGGGAAAACATTCTAAAAGCCCCCAAATGAAACTCAGAAACTGAAAAGCCACAGACCTCATCAAATGCTCCTCACCAGGTTGTCTGAAAATACTGTTCTCTGTGTTTAACATCGGCACAGTTTCCTAAATCACTTTGATCACAGGGGTTTCTTACACTTTAAATCACACAAAAATGGCTGCTGTTTCTACAGCTGGGGCTTTCCCCCCTGGCTTTTATGCAAAAATCCCTATTTAAATGAGCTTCTGTATTTTAAACAATAGAAATTCAACAGCATGATCTGAATGAAAATACCTATTAAACTCTTGATCCTGAAAGCAAGTTTCAGGGAATTCACTTGAATATTTGCATGTGAGTTACTCGTTACCAGCACAATAGGCCTTCCAAGGGTCCCTTACCCTAAAACCAGTCAGAAGAGCACACTGGGAGAGGAATTAAGGCTAATTTTTCATAGCATGTTCTCAGCATCTTAATAAATAAGAAGACAACAAGGTTCACACGAAGAGCAAAACCCAGCGCGTATCAGCCAGCTGACAGGCAGAATTTAGCACGTTTTCTGTAATTCTTTCGCAGAGCGTGCAAAGCCTCGCACCTCCAGCTCCAGAGCTACCAGCCGGCCTGTTTTCCCCCTTTGGGGGAGCTGCGTGAAGGCAGGCTGTGAGGGTCTACAGCTCCAGGGGTGCCTGGTGGGGGGCCAGGAGGAAGAGAAGCCTCTCATGTGCGGGATGCCCCCACCAACCCTCTGTCCTGCACCCACCACCAGGCAGCTGGGGACGATCAACTGGGACTCAGACACCCACAGCCTAGGAGAAATAACAAACGAGCTTCAAAGAATTCAAACTCCCAAAGATAAAAGCAGTGCAAGTCAGGACACACAGCGGAGCGGAGCAGGGCAGGGCAATGCAGCAGATGCTGTAGCTTCAAAACCACAAACTCAACGCGCTTCGTTTTCAATAGCTTCACATTGTCGTTTCCAGCTTGTCACGAACAGAGGAAAGGAGAACGTGGGCACTTAATAATTCATACAGGATCTCAAAACTGAAAGTAGGGCAGCCTTCATTTCCCCAGCGCTGAGGGACGCGGGATGGATGACACCAGTAACAAGACACCGTGTGGGAGCAGCGGCCAAACTTTCCGTTGATGCAAAGGAGGCTCCTGCAAGACAGCTTGCTGCAAACGGGCTGCTCCAGGCTTTCCACGTGGGAAAACTGTCCTTCTCCCCCTCCCCTTCTTGCCTGACTATTTTGGGGTTGTGCGGAAGGCTGCAAGAGTGAGACGGTAGCTAACACCCCATCTTAAAAGGAAAATATCAGCCCCACTAGTGTTTTCAGCTCAGTTCCCAAAACGGAGGCCAGAAAATGGGCGTGAGGGGCTGCTCTAAAATCAAGAGCTAGCGAAAGCACGACCCATGTGGTAGCCAGTCTCCCAGAGACAGAACAACAGACCAGGGCTGGTGTTTCCAGCTCATTTCCAGAAGTCACTTTGATATCTCACTACCTTCCCTGCCAAAGGAAACTCAGGGAGGGGAACCACTTGCCCTGGACACTCACAGGACTAAAATTCACAGGACTATGTGAATTATTCACCAGGGACACTCAGCTGGCATTATTTCCCATCTCAGTCCCATTAGACACTCTTGAGATCACAGTTGCATCTTCAGACACCCTCCCACCCCATGCCCAGCTGCGTGCCCAGCTGACATGGCCCTGCAGGATCTGCCCTGGGTGTTCTGCTGCCCCCAGTCCATATTGCCTTGATACAGCACCAGTTATTAATCACAGAATCACAGCATGGTTAGAGTTGGAAGGGACCTTAAAGAGCATGGAGTTCCAACCCCTCTGCCCTGGGCAGGGACACCTCCTACTAGACCAGGTTGCTCAAAGCCGCATCCAGCCTGGCCTTGAACACTTCCAGGGATGGGGCATCCACAACTTCTCTGGGAACATTTATCTTGTGTTGGTTCCCATCCCTTCGCTATCCAGCATCTGGAGGCCAAACTGAAGGCTCCAAGGAGCTCACATATTTGGGGCCAATTTTACCTCCTCTAAAATCACAGGTAAAACCCTCTGAAGATACACGTGCCTCAGAGCCACGTACACCGCACCGGGAAAGTGCCCCCTCTCGAGCATTTGGTCACTCACTGAGGGGTTGCATGTCCCCAGGAGAAATGGTGTCGCAGAGCCAAACTACACCAAAACTGGGGCTCTGGATGGTTTCCAGTGTGGGACTGACCTCCAGCCGTGTGCCACCATCCCCATCCCAAAGAGCAGCAGCAGCAGGGAGATGCACTTAGGGTCGGATGGGGCAGAATGCAGGATGGTCTGCTGCACCGATGAAACTCCGTGCCGAAACCACCGAGCTCCCTGAGCCGTTTCAGATGTTCACATTTCAGACAAGGCAAGCTGATACAGATGCGCAGGAGGGTGCCAACAGGCCACTGGTCTCCATCTGTTTTACAGCAGATGCTTGTACATCTGTGCTGCTGTTTAATACTTCGCACAGCAACTTGCACCACTCAGAGTGGAGTCCCGTGGTATTTATCAGCCCAGGCAGAGACAGGGAGCTCGCCGCACCTCGTACCTGTATTGCTCCAGACAGGTACACGAGGAAGCCTGGCTACATGGTGTGAAGTTCAAGCACCTCTCCAGCTACATCCACGGTCTAGGAAAAAGAGATCTGGTTGAACCATAGTGGGTCCTCGGCACAGGCTCGTATCAGGAGTCCCAGCACCACTGCTGGGCTAATTTAATGTAGTTTCCTCGCTAAAAAGATCTTCAAGAATGTCATCCTGTCCCCTATGAATCAGAAATTAATTTACATCCTTAGCACGGATACATTAGGATTTAACTTGTTTTCCACACCGTATGTAAGAAAGGATAGCTAAGATCCCTGATTGCATCTGAGACTTTAAATTAAAAGCTTTTTCATAGACAAAAATTCTGTACCTGTACACGAGGGGCTGCACAGCTTTGGTACCTACAGAACATGCACTGCAGGCACATTTATCTTGTATGTAACACCTACTGGGAGAGCAGATTTCTTTGACTATAAAGCAGGGGGGTTCAAAAAGAGAAAGGATCTGCCTTTCTGCTTTCTCAGCAGAACATAAAGCAAGGGCCAAACTCAGTAACTCCATTCTCAGATAAGCTGTTATTATCCATGGGAGCAAATCTGTTTATACCAACATACTCATTTGAGTACAGGTTGTGGAGCCGAGCTCTAAATCCCTGTGTAACAAAGCCTTCATAACGATAACGAGTTTGTTCCCAGAGCTCTAAATAAGCACCGTTATGAAATGGCTTTGTGCTGGGTAAACACCATGGAAAGGAGTGGCCAGGCTAGGGGCTGAGCTGTGGGGACAAGCTGGAAAACTCAGGCAACTGTCTGTGTAGGGAGACCTTTTTTTCCAAAGCGAGCTCTGCAAGCAAGGACGAGGCTGATTTCCCCGTGTCCATGCTTCCAGCATCCTGACCTTTCCTTTCCAAATATAATCCGCTATCCAGACTCTGACACAGCAGACTGGCCCCACGGCGTATCAAGCTGATACGCAAGCCCAGGCCCCAAGTCTACACAGTATTTTAGCCTACTTCCAGTTTTTTGTTCCATTTGCTATGGGATGTCAGCCTCCATCTGCTAGCCAGCACGCCTGGTTTGTGCTCGGAGAGTTGGTGGATTTTACAGCCAGACTTGACACCAGAGTTTGGAGAATTAACTGGAAGGTCTAAGCGCACCATTTTGCATAGACTTCTTTCTGTTCTTTTCCTAAAAAATTAATAAAAAGAGTGAGAGTGTCTAAAAATTCGCATTAATAGGTTGATGTTCTTCAGGGAATCTGATGAAATGTGCTTGTCAGGAAACATTTAGCAGGCTGACGGGATGTCCCCAGCAGGCAGGCAGGCAAGCCAACCTCTGGCTTTTTAATTGTGCATGGTCTGAGTTCATAGGCACAACAGCAAATTGTGCTTTCACTGAAGAATCTTCCAAAATGAGCCACGAGGAATCTCCAGAGAGTAGAAAAAGGCACGTAAAAGTAAACCGATCACTTTAGATAACATGCCACATTCTTGGTCAAGTAGACATGGTTTGATACAGCTGGAACTCACAAGCATACAAACTCTGGGAATCCAGCAAAAAACTCTCATATCCTTTCACAGGAACATTGCCGACCGGTGAAAAACATGCACAGGAAATCAACTGAGGGTGGGGAGAGGGAGATCACGTAACAAGTCTTCTGTCCTGGGTTCCCCACATTGGCCACGCCGCCTAGTAGTGGTGCTGGTACACAGCTGCTGGGGTTGTGCCGTTCTCTATGTGTTTCAGGTGACAGGAGTGACAAAGCAAATGTTCATCTAGCGGGTAACAGCGATGCCCGTCTTCGTCATTGAGTTCCATCCCACAGTCCTGCAAAGAGAGGCCATGCCAATTATTAGAGCACGCGTTCATCTTCCAGTGCCAACCGGCGTCTGGCTTCCAGGAGGGTGATTTTGTGACAAGGGCAGAAGACAACCAGCCAACAGCTCCTTCCTAGTAAGGCCAACATTTACCATGAGAAAGAAAGCACCTGACATAGGCCTTTGGAGGTTATGCAGCCTTGCATAAGTTTGCCTTAAGCAGTTTAATTGAATAAGCTTTACCTTGTGGCGAGGTGTAACCCTATGTATTTTAAACATGCCCGTGTTTCCTTACACTCAGAGGTAGGACTCATCTCTTCATGTCAAATTAATTGCAGTTGTGCTTTGTGAACCCAGCCTGCTGAGTCAAGGCCTCTTTCCACCACATTACGACCACATTAAGAGAAGACATCTATCTATTTTAATTCACAGAGCAGAAGTATGAAGGCTCTCTGGGAAACCCTGCATGGGGAGCAAACGGCGTTTAAGAGCTGGTATCTCTTGGGATTTTTAATGCAGCCATATCCTCTCCCCAGGCCTGACCACACGTTTATTTCCCATGAGAGTGAAGGTAACTTACACCGGACAGGATCAGTCACCACCTTAGCATTTTTGAACAATCTGACTTGGAAATCAGATACACTAATGTGATCTGGAGATCAAGGCTCTGAAAGGCAGCAACAGAACCTTAGTAAGTCACCACGGCTCCTTCATTAACAAATAAACTGCCAAATTTAAAAGTGATAATTAACTCTTTGCCCATAACTTTATGGAAGCAAATGAAATCACAGCTGAGACACAGTGGTGCAAACTTTTGTCCTCAAACTGGAAACTTCTCACCCACTGATAGAAGGGGTCGCAGAATGCAAGGTTTGAATTGCTCATCTACAGTCACTGGAAGGGAGGAGATTTATTTCCACCTTAAAAGTAACAGCAGTTATCATTATTAAGTGCCCACTCCCTGAGAAAGCTGCTGACCTACCTCGCAGCGGTAACATTCCACATGGTAATCCTTGTCCATGGACACAACCCGAATGGTCTCATCAGACCCCTGTAAGCATCCAAGCGAAAGAGAAATTACAAAGGATTACAGCAGGATCAGACACATGCACTCTGTAGATTGCTTCCTGCAACAATGTGAATATTGAGGAAATGCAGTTGAGCTGCTGGCTGGACACCACAAATAAGTCCTGCCACCTGCAGCTATTTTTAAAGTAAAGCTTCATCATTGACTGCAGGTATCCTCTAAAATGTAACATCAGAAATGTTAAATTCTCCCTGTTTTACAGTTGCATCTATCCCAAATCATGCATTAACGATTTGGTATTTTCAATATATCGCATTTCTCAGCATCTTAAATTGGTTTTGCCCAAGACGCATCTCCTCCAAGTATTAAAATGAGTTAGTCCCAGAGGGGCACTCAGAGGTCATTCATGAGCACCACCAGCATTTATTGCCATGAAGGAAAGGTGCCCTGAACATAAAGCTAACAGCAGTATAACCCTGCCGGAGGTGAAAAAAAGCAGCCTGGCTCAGCAGAAATAACCTTCATTATCGAGCAAAAGAAGGGTCACATCTCAAGGGCAGCGTATGAGCTTAGGTCAAAAGGTTGCAGGCTGGAGGAAGTGATCATCTCTCCCCATCCCCAAGGACATCTGACTTGACATAGGGTCAAGTGTGAAAGTCAGCACGACCAGAGACACGACGCGCTCCCTCCCCGGAGGGGTTACGAAATAAAAGGCTCTCACCTCGGAGGGCAGAATGGGAAGTCCACACGCTGCACACTTTGGAGCTAAAACTCTGGAAGAGCAACGAGAAAGTGAGGGCAAGTTATAGATCAACAGAAAAATAGGAGGCCTGTGTGTTCTTGGCAATAAGATGAAAAGATGCAGCTGTAAATAACTTACCACAGGAAAGCTTTGCATCCTGAGATCATTACCTCATTTTAGCATTGATTGTAAGAAATGCTTGATACACGTTGCTCAACCAGGCAAAAAGAGACCTTACATCTTACACTTTGTGCCAGAAAAAATCCAAACCCCACTGTAAATTTCTTAGCTGCTACTGAGACATTTGGAAGAGAGAATGAGGAGAAACTGAGCAGGACCGTCCCCAGAAAAACACATCAAAAGAAGGGGCAGCCTTGAGGCAGGAAACCTCAGAGAAAATACCGCATGATTGTACGGCTCCTTAAGGCCTTATAACACAGCGTAACACGATAAATAAATACTTAAATTAAATTAAATTGCAAGGAAGTATGCATCATTTTAGAACAACAGTGGCACACTGAGGCAACTCTAATCTTGGCACAACACGGAACAGTTCCAGGGGCTGCCTGAGCAACACTTCATACTCTGCCTGCTCAGGAAACTGAGCAAGGAGCAAATCAAGCCAGATGGACACTCAGAACGTATGCAGCTCTAATAGCACAACCACCAGCTAGGAGCACAGCCATTTTATTTTACTGTCAAAATGACAAGTGATTTTTTAAGTGGATTTATCGGTTGTTTAATTTAGAGCTGGATAAGAATTTCACTTCACACATTCAGTGGGGATTTCCAAAACCATTCTTGAAAAGTTAAACTCAGCCCCACAACTACTCCAAAAGCAACTCGCGTTCATTTCAACAGGCATTCACGGTCTTACTTTAGAGAGGACTAACTTCTTGCATCACTGAATGCTTCACGAGCGCTATTTCTCGCTATCTCTGCTCTGCAGAAGGGGCAGCTGAAGCCCAGGGATTAACTGACTTCCTCAAAGTTACACAGGAGCCTACGGCAGGGCAAAAGGAGAGACATCAAGAATTTCTAGGGCCTAGTCCCATCCTCAAACTTCTAGCTTCTAACCCGGTCCCTGTTTTACTAATCCGCACTTCCTTATTAGCCGAGCAGCTAAATTACAGGCTGGTTGATTGGGACATCTCTGCTGTTTATTTTGTCCTTACTTGTGGTAGTCTCTGACACAGTAGATTTTGTTTTCAGAGTCTACAGTGAATGGCACACCATCCAGACACTCATTGCAGACCACGCATCGGAAGCAGCCTGGATGATATGATTTCCCTAGAGCCTGCAGGATCTGCAACAAACCAAGAGACAGGAAAAACGCACGTGAACAGCCAATAAAGGTGAAAATAATGTTTATTTTATGCAGCTTTACATCAGACAATGCTGCATACTCATCAGCAGGGCTGTTTCTTTTTTTCAGGTACCTCATCTGAAAAATGAGCTAACAGGGATGGAGCAGCTGGAATCAATATATATCACCTGCTTCCAGCGAAATGAGTTATTAGCATGGGTAAAAAAACAATTTAGAGTCTCAGTCAAGGTATTTAGCATTACAAAGGATAGAAGTGACAGAATTTAAAGGAAAGGAAATAATTTCTGAAGCCAACAGGTGGAGAATACTAAGCAGGATCACAGGGCAGGACATAGCAAGCCAACAAAAGGAAATACATCTTTATATTCTCCATGAGAGGCTGAAACAAATACTATTGCTAGGTTTTCATAATGCCTTAGATATCTAAGAGCTCTGTACTCACTACCCTGGCTTTCCAATTAACACAGACTATGGAAACTGTATTGAACTCAACAGCTGCAATTCACCTGCTGGCTTTGGGGCAGCTATTACTACCTGGAATACCACGGTCCATCAGCCAGGTGATCACACTTCTGAGTATAAAGTAGATTTTCCAACTTTAATACTTTCCACTGTAAGCAGGCAAGATAATTAATGATAAGGAAATCTTGGGAGGTATGCTCTGTGTGAACTGACCACCCAGAAATTCCTGATTTCTTTGCCCCGGCTGTATTTTCACACCACCAGCTACATGACCATGAATTTGTCTCCCTCTGAACCATCCACAACTGAATACTGCCTGGTGTTGACCCCCTGAGCTGCGACCCACTCTGTGCCCATCTTGAATGGATGGTACCTGTTGTAAGGTAATGAGAAACTGCCTGCTTCAGCAGGATGTCCACCCATCTACTGAAGAGCTTGCAAGGACGTGGGAGGATCTGAACTGAGGTCTGGATCACATACTCTGGGTGGAACCACGAAAAGCAGCAGCGAGACAGTAGTTTCGTCCTGAAGGTACGTGGGAAGCTACAGCTTGACTACAGGAAAGACAGGCTCAGCACAACCGCACTGATGCCCCACAGCACAGGAGCACTGCAGAGCCACCGCACTCCTGAGCAGGAAGCATCGACAGGATTACAAATACACTGTCCAGGGGAGCCCGAAAGGAGATGAAAGAGCTGAAGGCTCTGATTTTCAATTTGCACTGAAAACAGGCAGAGCAAAGTCTCTGCATCGCATACAGCAGGGTGCCAGCTTCACCTCCTCGCAAAAATCAACAAAAGGCTTAGCGGATTTTCTTTCTGCTACCAATCTCACACTAGGCAGACTACCAGATGATAACAGACAGTACTGGATATGAATACATTTTGCTTTTGATGTATTCTTCTGAAAAGCTGTGGGATATTTTCTCCTGAAGCAATTATCACTTACCATGTCCATTATCAAATGACCACAAATGAAACACCTGTCAGCTGACTGCTGGAAACCAGAATACTGCAAGGACAGAAAAAGAATTGGCTTAAAATTTCACAAGGCTAGTCGAGCATAAACAACAGCATATTATGGGTTGTTATTCGCTTGGCCTTTTTCTGTACTCCTTTCACAAGCTAAACTTTCCAGTGCTTTTTTCCTGTAAATGAAGCTGTGGGTGAGTCTGCAGAGGATATTCTATAAAGACATCAGACTTCCACTATTCATAAGGAGTATGAGTCCCTGTAACTTTCAAGTCCTAAATTTAAGTATATAAGAAAATACCATAAATGCACATACAAATAAGGCACTTACTGACAAGACATTCTTATTTGATCATATGAATCTACATGCCAGGAAGTTATCTGTGTTTATCGCAAATTCACATCACAACATCTGAATATATAGGCTTGGAACGCCAAATTCTTCCTTTGGTTACACCATTACAGGTCTACTGGAGCTTCTCCAAGGCCAGTGGTATTGTCCCAGCTCTCTCTCTGGTAGTCTAACATTCAGGTTTGGCCCAGAGCACCTTTCTTGCTGCTATTGCTAAGACCTAACGGTAAGGAACTGCCGGTCATGTCCACGACAGGCACCTCAGGCACAACACATCATCTGTCTACGGTTTCAGTCCTGCCTGAATGGTGGAAATGCAAACTGGAAAAATGAAATGTTTTAGATGCATTTAACCAATCTTTCCATTTTCAGCCCATGTACTATATACTGATGGAAGCTGAGAAGATTAACTCACTTCTCTGAGCGAAATCACTACACTTCCCCAATAAATAGGCAAATATGACTTTTTCAAGTGTCAGTGAAGGCTTAATCTGTGAGGGCCCAAGGGCAAGGGGGTATATGGCTTTTTAGCTCCACCAGCCAAGGAGAGGACCATGGGGTTTCTTTGTGCTCAGGTACATTCACACGAAATCCATTGAGGGCAACCGGAAGATATCCATTAAGATGCCCAAGCAAAACCAGTTCATGGGAAAGGGAAATTCACTCACTGACTCTTCAGTAGCCGTTCATCTCGCTCCTGTCTCCACAGCGTGGCCACAGAGACACGCTTTGAAGGAGCCATCGCGAGAGGCTACGGCTTCAACTGCAGGCTCTGCATTGCAAAACCATGGTCTTCCACTTGGTTACTTCCAGCACCGCATGTGGGCAGCCACCATGGCTCGGGCTGGCTCTGGGTAAAGGGGGAGCAGAGGGGCCAGGCAGGATGCTGGACTAGAGCCCTGTGAAACATGGGCAAAGCTGCCGGGCAGAGAGGCTGGGTATCTGCCAGGGAGGCCGAGACACGCCACCAGAAGGGTCAGCTGTGTGCTTACCAGGAAATCTTCTTCACAGAACACCTTGCCATTGACAAAATAAAAGGCTTTTCCTCTCAGCTTTCGACCTGAGGAAAAAAAAAAACACAGAGAGAAGAGAAAGGTCAGCAGAGAAAACGTGAGCAAAAACTGGATGCTAATTAGCGAACAACAAAGACATCAGAGCACGGCTGCCACACAGCTGGAGCAGAGCAGCCAACTCCAGCAGGGTCTTCCCAGCCTCTAGCATGACTAACCCCATCTCCTCTTCCACTAGCGGTCACTGATGAATGCCAAGTGCTGGATCCAGGCATCAGCCCCACCTCTGGGCAGGAGGAGGTAGCTTTGCAAGCCCGGACCACCTCCCGGCAGAATACAACAGGAAATAACCTGGCAAGAGTGTGTGAGGGTTACTCGGACTCACACTGGAAAAAAAAAACGGGAGAGGAGCGAGGAGAAGAAAGGGCACGCAGAGGGTGATCCATACTTGACATCGTCCCTCAAAATGTCACCTCCCATGCTCTTCCACTAGAAGGTGCCTTCAACCTGATAAGCCACTACAATACGTGACCACCCGGTCTGCCTCCAGCAGACTGTAACACCGGAGCACTGGGCACACTTTTCTCTGCTCCCTACCAGCATATGCATTACTGCAGCTGCTAATAAAAATTTGAAAGCATTTAAAAAATATGCATTTTTTTCAAACCAAAATGTCCTAACAGAGATAAGATGACAAAGTTTTCCCAAGAAAGGACTGTAGGCATGGGGAAGATTTATATTTACTGTAGCTTTTGTGTTTACGCCTGTTTTCAGTTCCAGATAACTATGGCAACACATGCTCATGCTGCTGCTTCTTCTAAATGTCCTGCCTGCCCCCTGGAGAAAAGGGCTAGGTTTTGCTTGTTTATAAAAAGCTGCTCCTACCTTTTTGCAGCCCAGTTTCCCCTGTTTAGCCAGGCGTTTGGGATGCAGCCTAGCACCGGAGGGGCTCTGCTTACTCTCCTCGGTTGAGGAGCCCCAAGCGTGTGTCCGGAGGCAGCGCCCGGGGCAGGGGGAGCAGCACTTGCCTGGGCACGGATGGAGCAGGACCTACTGCAGGCTGGTTTCGGGGACCTGCCAGGCGTTGCTGGAGGGAAATCAGACCTGAGACACCAAGGCCCAGAAGCCTCCTACTTGGTATGCGTGTATCATTAAAAAATGATCATCAGCTGCTTGGTGTATAAGCGCAAAAGACACACGGGACTGGTCTGGAGCTCACCTCTCGGTGCTTTATGGCACGCACCCACCTGGCAGCTTTTGATGATTAACCATGCTGGCTGCAAAGTATTGCGAAAAGAAGGAAGCCAAGTCCACCACTTCAATAAATTAAGAGCTTTACTGTCTCCTGCATACGCCAGAGGGCACTCTCAGTCTGGGAAACAACTCCCACCTCTCCTTGGGAAATGGAGATGCCCCAGTGAAGCTCTGAAGCTTTGCCAATGAATTAAGCCAGACCAATGTTTCACCAGTAGCCCTTGAGTTTCAGCCACCAAGGCGGGCAGAGGACGTGGCAACGCGTTTCGCCAAGGAACAAGCCCCAGTTTGCACGTGAACAGCTTTGTGGTTAAGCTGCAGGCGTTTCTCAGACGCATGCTTACGGTGCGGCATAGGAGCCAGAAGCATGCTGCCCCGACATGCTCGTCATTCCCCCTTCTCTTCTAATCCCCCCTGGGGACAACCACCTTACCTGCGGGCCAGCCCATCCTTGCACCAACACGGACATTGGATGGGACACGGAAGAAAGCTGACAAACCCGAAAGCATCCTGCTCCAATTTCTCTCACCCACCTTGCCAAAGTTGCCAACACCAAAGTAGGACCTCAAGCCCAAAATAAACAGCATCTAATCTTAGAATCATAGAATTGTCTAGGTTGGAAGGGACCTTTAAGATCATCTAGTCCAACCATCAAGCAAACTCTGATAAAAAAAGCCCATCACTAAACCATATCTCTAAGCATTACATCTACCCGTCTTTTGAACACCTCCAGGGATGGTGACTCCACCACTTCCCTGGGCAGCCCATTCCAACATGCAATAACCCTTTCAGTGAAGAAATTTTTCTAATACCCAATCTGAACCTCCCCTGGCGCAGCTTGAGGCCATTTCCTCTTGTCCCATCGCCTGGGACTTGGAAGAAGAGACCGACTCCCCCTGGCTACACCCTCCTTTCAGGGAGTTGGAGAGAGCGAGAAGGTCTCCCCTCAGCCTCC
>JAOXJK010000012.1:46564911-46577177 GCA_025774025.1 Xenus cinereus
CCCCTGGCTACACCCTCCTTTCAGGGAGTTGGAGAGAGCGAGAAGGTCTCCCCTCAGCCTCCTTGTCTCCAGGCTGAGCACCCCCAGCTCCCTCAGCCTCTCCTCACAAGACTTGTTCTCCAGACTCCTCACCAGCTTTGTTGCCCTTCTCTGGACCCACTCCAGCACCTCGATGTCTTTTTTGTGGGAAGGGGCCCAAAACTGGACACAGCACTCAAGGTTGGGCCTCAGTGCCCAGAACAGGAGGATCATCACCTCCCGAGTCCTACCTCGGATGTGTCCTATCGTGGATGCAAGTCCTATCTTGGATGTGATAGCTTTGTGGCCCATAACCCAGGGTGCCTATTGGTGTGACAACCCCTCCTCTGTGCCTGCTGGTCCACAGGTAAGCCCAGCACACTCACCGGCAGTCACAGAGTCCCCATTTCAGAGGAGGGGAAGGAAAAGCATGGGGATACCTGGGATTTGCATTGACCCTTGCCAATGGTGGTCCTAAGCAAGTAAACAACAAGCCTAATGCAGCAAGAAGTGCCCCCCAAAATCTCCCACTGATTTAAATACAGCAAAAAATAAACAAAAAACATTTGACTTTGATTTTAAATTACACGGTAGCGCAGGCTCCAGTTTAGCACAGCAAGCAGGTGCCCAAGCAACTTTCCACCTTTATAAAATGTCTCCCTAAAGACAAGCTAGCAGGGGTCAGGAAAAACACACATGTGGAGCCATGCAATGAGGAGACACTTCTTTGGCGATGGCCGGTGCATGAGCAGCAGCCGTCGCAGCAGAGGGGACGAGGTCTGGATCGCTGCCACCATGTCATTCTTCCACGGTGACAAAATCAGCATTTACTGGCCATTCTGCAGCCGGTATATTTTTAAACCTGTGACATTAGCAGGTCAAGATTGATGGCAACAGACCTTCAGAGAAGGTGCCACAGCCGGTGCACCGTGTCCGGGCTTCTGCTGCAAGCTCATCCAGCAGAAGTATAAACCCCTTTATAAAGGATTTATAATTTGGCTGGTGGTGTTACATGGGCCCATGGAGAAGAGGTGCTGACACCAAGAGCACTTTGAGGGAAAGGCGGGGGGGGATGATTTAATTACTTACTTTAGGGAAGAAGTGATCATTTTGACTATTTTTAGCTCCTTTTCACAACTCTCTTTAAGACCCTGGCAGAAGTGTAAATGGAAATTTGCCCAAAAAAGCAAGTAACTAGGTACCCCTGCAGCCACCGCGGGAGGCTGCAAACAGAGCCAAATTTCTTCCTCTGTGGCTCTTCAGCCTCTCCCTGCCCACATCAGGATGGACTTCTCCTCCCACCGCCCATCTGAGGCGAGGAAGCATCTCCTCATCCTACACATGGGAAAGCAAGATGCAGGAAAAGCTCACTTCCCCAGGCTGCGCTGAGGACCGTCCCGGCGGAGCTGGGAAATTGCACGTCCTGGCTGCAGCTGCACCAGTAAAACAAACCACGCTGGGACGGTCCCACAGCACGGGGCAGGGCGGCAGCAGCTCCTGTCCCCGCGCTGAGCCCCCTGCCATGGCACAGCACCTTGCCTTAAACAAGTCCCTCTCAAAAGGGGTACTTCTGACTGTGTGCCTGCAGAGGCTGGCACGGGTTTCGCTTGAACACAGAAGATGCCGCTGTCATTTCAGCGAGAGGAAGAACCGAGAACTTAAATGGCACAGAAGGAACCACGTTATCGATCACTGCCTACTTTAAATATGCATCATGATGACTACAGAGACGATATCCTCTGACAAACACAGGAATATTAATGTGTGGTTTGCCACTTTCAGGATCAATTGCTGTAGTACACATCTTAAGCTGCTGGCTCCTGACCATATTTCACTTTCACTTCACCCTGAATCTAGCAACTTTCCCCTGAAAAATTCAGACAATTAAAATTCTTCAGCATTTCAACTCTACCATTTTCTTTCCTTGTTACAAGATTTCTTGTTCCTTTTCCTGACAGGAGGTTTGAGCCCCGTGCTTTTATGCTCATCCCTAACACATCTCTCTGACCTGTTTAGCTGTCTAATCTGTTGCAGGATGACCCCGAGCCCATTGAAGCACCAATTTCAGAATATTTCCAGCTTAGTCACTAGTGCCTTTGTGCTAAAATAAACACACTTTGCTCAGCAGCTGATAATGGGCATACTACCAGGCTGCACTCCCAGGATGCTGGTGCTTTTGTCCATTGTATTCTCAAAGGACATCTCTCTCCTTTTGAAGTTCATACAGGGAGGGATCCACCAGGGACTTGAAACAGCCCAAGAAGGATGCCAGGAGGTGCACCATTTGCTTGCTGGGGAGCTGGACCCCTTTCTCTTTTGAAGTAATTTTTCCGTTATTTATTAAAAGGACAATGGGGTCACCAACCCATGTTCAAAGACAAGAGATTGCTCTAGATACATGCAATGGTACGGGGCCATGTCCAGACCCTGGGGCTCTATAGGACCCCACATTGCTGAGGAGGCAGCGTGGACCTCACTTATCACTTATCTGAGCACCATGGAGCTCCCTGCGGTATCTGCACAGCAGATGGGCAAGAATCACCGCAGACCAGCAGCTGCTTCTGGGTCCCCTTCACACTGACCACCCTGGGCCTCTGTCACGACAAAAATCAGTCCTTCTTAGAGTGCCACAGCTGTAAGATAAATTTGGACACGTGATTACTAATGGCAGGTTAAATATGACAGGATTTCAGTTTCCGGATTCACTGGATGTAACCTCCTGACAGGCCAGTGGGACAGCAGGCTGGAAACACTGCCCGTCTAGCTGCTAAGGGTCAAAACAACCTCCTCCTCTAGCCCTAGGTGGCTCTGGCCCCAGCTGCAGATCTTCCCCCAGTTCTCATTTCCCCCATGTAGAAGAATGAGGGGGTTTGGACTGAAGAACTGACTCTGGTCCCACCACACAGAGCCCACAGGCCTCAGCTCCCCCGTACCTGTCCTGAGTGACACGGGATTCATTTATCTTCTAATGTTCGGGAAAAATGCACTTTTAGAAGACTCTGGTGTCTCAACTGGTGAAAATATTTACTTTATAGCCAGCTTTGGTATGTGCGTTTCAAGCACTCAGTGTTTTCAAGTTACGCAGGTGTGGGGACAAGGAGTGAGACCCGGGCACTTGACCCAAGCTGCCAACAGGATTATTTCATGCCATGAACGTCACATTCTATATAAATTAGAAAGTTTGCTGAGGAGTTTTTTCTCTTCCATGATGACTGCAATCCCGAGAACTCCTTGCCCCGGTGCCGGACCCCTGAGCCCTTCCCTTCCTCCTGAAGCCGTAGTGCTCACAGTGTCCAGTATTTGCTGTCCCTGCTGGGAGTGCACAGCTTCCTCCTGACAGAATGGAATGAGTATAACCCTTGTATACTTTATATTGGTATCAGGATCAATATTGGTTTTTTAGTATTATAATGTCAATTATCTAGTCTTATTCTATTAAGTCTGTTTATATTTCAACCCTGAGGTTTTTTGTTTGGGGTTTTTTTTTCCTGATTCCCCTTCCTAGGTCATCGGGTTATGGAATAATCATCTAAACGACAATAAATTGTGGGTTTCTCAAACCTTAGCAATGCCATACAGAAGTCCCTGCTGCCCAGAGGCCAGCAGACGCCTTTAGGGAGCGCTCCGTGGATACCCACGGGCAGTACCGTGTACCACACTGCGCAGCAGACCAGGCTGAGCATCAGGGAGCTCCACTTAATTTCTGCTGCCCATTTCTGGCTGTTTCTGTTGGCCACCATCACAGCTGGATGCAGCGCTGAGCCTGACACGCAAGTGTCAATATTTCCAACCTGCTCTGGAACCTAGGGGCTGGACGAAAAGGTCACTTCGATGCCTGCACACCCTCCAAATTAGGTAAACTCAGACCGTGGTCAACCAGCAAATGTCCCAGGTCAAAGCTTTGGCGAAATCATGGGCAGGAGGATAGGATGTTTTTTAGAGAAAACTGCACGAAGACACAGTAGCTCCATTACCATTAAGATGTTCAGCCCCTCTCTCAACTATACCAGCTCTATTGTAAAATCGCAAAAAACGCCCTGTGTGCTCTCACCACACATATGAGGTGGTTAAAAAAAAAAAAGAATTTCTGAGAAAATGATGTGATGCCTGAAAGCCAAAAGCACGCTCTGGTACACCTAAGAAAAGGTCAGCGGCCTCTGACGGCAAAGCCACCACGGGTGAAGGCAGAAATGGCTCCTCAGAGGGAAACGCTGCCAAAGCACAGTAAGCCACACAACTGAGCAACACCTCTCCCTTGCGGATGGCAAACCCTTGCAAGAAGGTACTCAAATGTTTTTCTTTTTAGGGAAAACCCCTCGAAGCTTCAAAACTCAGAGGTAAGATAAAGTCACCCCGGTACAAAGCAGCAGTTCCACCCGGGGAGCCCCTGCTGAGGTACCGGGTTCCAGCCCAGTGCCCAGCCACTCTGTGTCACTGCGGGGACGGCTGCCCCCTTCCCCAAAATCCACTGAAACCAGAGGCAGGCATCACAGCTGGCCTCCCACCCCGTCACCCACCAACCCTCATCGAAACGCAGGGAGGCTCAGGCGAGGAAGGAGGGGGAGACGATCTCCGTGTCCTCAGTGAACGCAACTCTGCACGGAAACCGTACGAGAGAGCAATTTTTAAATTTCTTTCGGTGTGGAAGAGGCCTCAGTGCTTACTGAGCCGGTACTCACAAAATTATTCATAGGTACCATTAAAACATTGTAAGAAACCCCCTAAAATCTCTATAGCACGTTTAATCCTACCCCTGTTCTTCACAAAAAAACAGTACTTTGAAGATGACATTATAAAATAAAAAGACCAGAAAGGACTGGAAATAAATTCCATTAAAGGTTTCAGCCTTTTTTCTCACGTTGCCCTAACGCTCTCAGGCTTTCAGCCAGCACCAAAACGCACGCGATCGACTCAAACCACCAGCACCAATAACACCCTGAGTGCATCTCCTGCGTGTGAGCTGAACCTTGCCAGCAGGGAGGGACATCTACTGAGGACACTCAGTCCATACCAAAGCCTCTTCAGCTCAGACCCCAAAGCACTACACCCCGAAATCTGGCCAGGAGAGGAAGAAGTACCATCACCCTACCGTGAAAGCTGCCCTGGTGTTTCTCATCTACGGCAAGCACTTCTTGTACCAAACAGCGGGGATTTCTCACCAGCCAGCTGAGGGACTGAAGACAGAAAGTCAGCAAGAACAAATTTGCCATTTAGAGAGGAGCGGAAACACGCACTGATGCCTTCCCTGTCTCCCAAACTGTCGGTGAAGCCAGGCACGGCTGAATCCTTTCTGAGATTACGTTTTCTAAATAAGAATATTGTTTACTACGTGGACTCTTGCGTGATAATTTTATTAAAGGGATGCTGAGGAAGGATTGCCTGCAGTACTTTGTACTCCCCACTCTGAAGATCTGCAAATTTCTCACACGTGTTGATCAGTATATATAATTGGTTTTATACCCAATTACAAGCAGAAAATTCTGCCTCTACTAGAAGAACCGGTAGTTTCTTCATCTGAAGGTAAATCATACATGTGCTGTGGGAAAATTCACTTGGTGAGGCTGTCTCTCCTGCAACCTTACTATGGCTGCACTTGCAGAAAAAGGTGACCTTATACTCCTAGAGTTATTTAGTGATACCAATAAAAAACACGGCCTTGTTTTTCCAGAGGTGATATACCAATATAGGGAATGCTTATTCAACGTAACTATCCCAAAAACACCAAGAGCTGCATCACTCTATGTAGCCACGCTGTATAATCACTGCAGCAAGACTAATTAGCCCAAGCAGAGGGCTACACCCACAGATACACTGCTTTACTACCTTAGCTATCTTGTTTAGTAAATGACCCTTGATACCTCTAAACACAACTACATTGTGAAATATTAAAAACATCACAAATATCCCCAGAGGGCGGCAAGAGACAGCCAGCTCATGTTATTTCAAACTCTGCCACTGGAACAGCAGGCTGTTACCCTTACACAGACATCAATATTAATCTGAGCTTACAATAAAAAAAAAAAAAAGAAAAAGAAAGTAATGTAGTAATGTTGACATGTCAAAGGTCGAATTCTGTAATCGGGCAAACATGCAAGGTTTCCACCTCTTTGTAACAAGCGGTCAGAATCTGGTCCTCCCTTTGGACCTTCTGCTTCAGTTCAAGATCAAACCCTCCTCACAACCACCTTGCAATCAGTTCTTTCTTTCCGACTTCCTTCCTCGCCTACTGATTTCCTTCACAGTCATCTCTGACACTTCCCTTGCACTTTTTTAGCTTTCAGATTTCCTCTGAGGACCCAGCGGCTCAAGTACGAGACCCTAAATTACGTTGCCAGCAGAGCTAAAAAAGTCTGTTTTCCAGGCCAGCTGCAGCACTCGGGTATCAGCCTGGCTGAATCCTGGAGAAAATACACTAAAACACCACAATAGGTTAGAGCGATACTGTCCAGTTAAGCCTGTATCATTTATAAGGTCTCCTTACTACCTAAACAATAAATATCAATATCTGGAAACACCCTCATTTTTTTTGTGTTCTGAGGAACTATAAACAGGTGATTTAACTGAAGTGGTTAATGTGTAACAGACGATTTGATAACTACAACTGCTTGCCCAACAAACTGAAAAAAGAAAAACCAAAACCCAAGGCGGAAACAGACACCTTGAGCTCGCAGGAAATAGCCCTATGAGCTTCGAGGACTTTTTTTTTAACCTACTTTCGTGGCCCTCCTGTAAAGCAAATACAATTTATTACTAATCCTGCAAGAAAGAGCCCAAAGTTCTTTCCCCTCCCTCTCTGCAAAAAGCTGCCTTGTTTGTGTCTCTGCCCTGTAACAAACAAGAAGATAAATGAGACATTTATGCCAAAGTAATCACTCTAAATCTGTTGTTTTGACCTCTAAGCCAAATATTCTGCATTACATGCCACTGGCTCAGATAAAACAGTACATTTTTTTCCTGACAACTGAACCCTGTAATGTAATGCATAGCTCTGCTCAACAGATTGCTCTATGGTTTATCTCCGAACATATGTGTATCAGGAGACACAGAGCGTAGGAAATTTGGCACCATGAGGTATCAGCCCCCCTCCCCTCCTCAGACCCTCTCGCTTTTCTGCATCTGGGAAACTAATGCACATTTGGACACAAATCCAACTACAAGCAAAATTAGAAATCCTCACTAAAATGAAAACAGCAGGGCAGCAGATATAAATATCTGGAGGACAATATGCTTTACCTTAATAGGTAATTTTGTATATTTTATTTATTGGAGTGGAGATATTCGGCGTTCCACCAGAGCAGAAATCTTAGGATTGAAATCACGAGCAACCTTGACTTCTCGAAGACAAGATTGTACTGGATGGTGTCCAAGATGAACTCCACTTGACCTTAACAGCACTACTTACTTTTCAGCTGGAAAACCAGAGCTTCCACAGAGGCTGCTCACGACGTGCTTTGCAGCTAGGCAGACAACGCCGGCCTGACAAATATTTATTTTTTCTGGCAGATAAAAACAGTCTCCTCGTATTTACCACAGCGACACAGAGGACAGCAAGCCTGCAGGGAGGCATGTGCTCTCTCGGGGTGAGCACAGGGCTGTGTGTGCCCTTCACTCCTCTTGCGGCCGATGGGCCGGGGGACCGGGAAATTACCGGGGGGTCTGCGAGAGGGGGGGGGGGGGATACCCCTGGTGTACATTTCCTCCCCGAGCGCGGGGCAGGACGGCACGTACCACCCCAGCCATCAGTTAAGCAGCCGCAATGGAAAGAGGCTTTGATGAATCAGAAAGTCAGCCCAGCCCAGCGAGCCAGGCGGCAAAGCAGGCTGCTGGGAGGATGGGAAACACTAACGCCCTCCCCGAGCCTCCCAAGCCCCCCGGAGCAAACAACTCCCACACAAAGGGTCCTGCAGACCGCAGTGACAGCACAGGAAACCACCCCCTGCACCGGAGGGTTTCTCGTGAACCTTCCTACTTGTAGAAGTACGTGCACGTAAGGGAAACACTGCTACTGCGGAGGCCTCCCTCGGGCACTGCTCTCCTTGGAATACCAGAAGTCCCATGCCACCACACAGCCTCCTCTCCATCCCTCCGTGCCTCCTCTCCATCCCTCCGTGCCTCCTCTCCATCCCTCCGTGCCAGCCACCGCTGCATCCAGCTCCCATATCAGTATGGTCGTTGCCCCAATGGGAGGGACTTGAGCTTTCATGAGTAATTAATTACTCTGCCGCACATAACAATCCAAAACAGGCTCTCACGTCTACTCTTGTGTCTCCCCCTTTTTATCTCATATGGAAATACAGCATTTCCTACTCAGAGAAATATTATTATTACTCTCCTCCTTTCTCTTTCCTTTTTTTTTTTTTACTAGCTTTTCTCTTACTTTCCATTTGAAACGGTTCTCTCCAGCACATCTCCAAAGAGATTCCTCAGTTACAGCCCAGGTAAGAGAGAAAATGAGCTTCATTTTGCTAAACTTACTTTTTTTTTTCCCCATCTTTCTAAGTCTCACCTGGCACCCAAACCTTTCCATCTTGCATTGGAAACCTTTGGAAAGGGTTGCCTTTTAGAATGAGCAGCAAATAGCTATTCTTTCAGTGCTCACCAACCCACCTCCTTAGAAATGGGACTAAGCTAATTTTTAACCAAACACTAACCAACATAAATGTGAGTAACCACTGATACCACTGTAGCCACAAGTACCTCTCTAGCACAGGTCTTCAAATAAAGATGGTAAAATCCATTCTAAAGGGAGGATCAAAAGTGTTTCTTTCTAAAGCAGCAGTTGCGCAGTAGTAATTTTAGAAATTTAAGACAGCTCGACCCTGCTGCTGGATTATTTTTAACAGGAGCTTTGTGTGCAAGGTCAGTTTGGAGGCTGCCCGGCCACGGAGGGTGAGAGGTTCCTGAAGCAAAGCCCTGTCTGCAGCCAAGAATCCTCTCCACAGCAGAATACTTTAAATTAATTTATAAGAGAGGACAAAAGAGTGAGCTGCTGACTTCTGAGCCTTTAGGAAACTACCACCACGTGCAAACAACACTTTTTCTTTCCATTTTTCCTGCCTTTGGTCAGATGACGGTGAAGTGCTCTACTGAAAACATAGGTGAGGCAAGGCAGCTGGTGTTGGACAGCTGGGAAATGAGCAGAGTTCAAGGTTCAGCTATTATTAAAAAGCACACACATCTTTCTATATTTATTCCCACTTTACAGCTCCAAATAAAACACATGCGGTCCTGATGAGTTTACAACCCTGAATAAAACACAGGAGAAAAACCCTAAGACTCATCTGGGAAAACCAAGCTGATATAGACAAAAGCACTAGAAGGATGATTATTATTATTTTTTCTGCCGCCACATATACAACTTCATTTCTAAAAATATCCTAGGGTTAAACATAACAAAATAAAAAAAAACCCACTGTCTTACAAACACAGCCATGATGTGAAATGAAGCGGCCAGTTCCTTACTCCAGCTCTATCACAGACCTCCTCAAAAAGCTCCTTAGGAGCACCCGTACCTTGTGGCACGCCGTACGCTCCAGCAAGCTTCAGATGTGGGTCTGACAAGTGGTGTGGGGCTCGGTGGGGCCAGCTGAACCATCTACCCCGCTTCCCAGGCGGATTCCACACGGCTCGCCATCGCTGCTCCCAACACAACACCTCTGGCACAACAACCAGCTCCCTCCCTGCCGCCACCAGACAGCCAGCTGGCAGAAACGTGCCCCTCGTCTCGGGGCACGGATCCATTTCTCCGGAGGAAGAACAAGCCAGATGCATAACCTGGGTCATTCATGCACTTAGATGCTTTGACCGGAGGTCCGTCAGAAGGGCAAAATGACTACAGCGAGTAAAGGCTGACGCACGCAGTGAGAACACCATCACCAGAATGACCACGGAGCAGCTCCCTCTGAAAAGGTGTCCCCGGGGCTGGCAGAAATCACTGCCCGTACTCGCTTGCACCCTCGGCACGGCACCCACCCGGCAGCTCCCCCCGGGGTCTGTGAAGTCTGACGTGACAAATAAAAAAACCCTAAATGCCACATAAGGCACATTCACTGCTACTTTGAAAAAAAAATGCTCTTATAAGTAAAAAAAACCCCATAGCTGTAACGGAAAGGCCATCTCCCACACTAGAAGACAGATGGCCGGCACAATCCAAAGTATCTTTTCTACATGCCTTGCAAGAATCTGTCCAAAAACAAACAGCAACCACCACCATCAAGACATACAGCTGCAGCAGACTCCAGCTGGCAGGTAATTCAATAACCACCTCCATTTTTAACCCTTTTAAACCAGAAAAAAAGATAATCCCGAAGCATTTGCCCCAGGGTCGTGCCCAGACAGCAGAGCAGGGGGGTACTCACTGCAGGCTCCGCAGGTGAAGCAGCCGTCGTGGTAGAGGTTGCCCATGGCCTGGCATGCCTGGTTTGCTCCATACACCCCCTTGCTGCACTTCACGCAGGTGCCTGGAAGAGAGAGGAGACAGAGGTCAGAAGCAGGACCTGGCAGGGTGGCTGGGGTCACCGGTTGGGTGTCCACACCTGTAATTCAGCACGGTGGCTTGACATTTTAGGAACTGGTGGTTCGTTCTAGCCCCAAGATGTAGGTGACATCAGCGTCACCCACCCTGAGAGACGCTGTTAACAGTGGTGAGATGGTCATCAGACCTTCACGGTGAAAGCCTTCTGCCTCTAAGCCATCCCAAGTGCAAGTCCAAGCTGCTCCCCACACACAGGCTTTCCTGCCACCACCATCACCTAAAGACCAGGGTTCAGCTCTGGAGCTCCAGAGGAGCGAGAAGATGCCTGGGCTCAGCAGTTCAGTTCAGTCTCTTGCTGCCACAGTCAAACACATTTCCACCAGCACCTGTCCCGGTGTGAGGCTCCAACCCGAAGCCCAAGAGAGGCAGACAGCACAAGGTGAGGACTTCCACCTCACAAGGAAGCTGGTGGGGCCCTACAGGCACAGACCTGCCTGATCAGGGCTGGGAATGGCAGCAATGGGGCAGATGCATGGTGGTGGCGATGGGGAGGGACCGCAGGGAGAAGACCTTAGCACTGCAGGTTCACAAAGGCTGTTGTATGCTCACCTAGGGCCTCTCCAATCTCACATCTCCACCTAAAACTATTTTGATTGAGTAAGAGGTGACAACCAAGTTTCACAACCTTGACGGCATTCACTAGCAGGACCTGCTCCCTCCACCTTGCAAGGAGAAACGCAGTGAGGCTGCCCAAAACCACTATTAGTGGCTGAGGAGAGAAAGTTCCTTGTCCAAGGAGAACAACACATCAAGCCAGTTGACTTACTTCAGCCATTACCCTGTGATTGCAACAGACAGGGTTTTAAAGCAGCATCACCCTTCAACTACTTCTAAATGAGCAACTTTAATGCATATTTAAATAAATAAACATGGATTTGTCTACCCAAAAAGGGCAGTGTGAAGGACAAATCCAAGACGTGCTTCCATCTCTGGTTCCATGGATGCGACTTCACCTCCAGGACTCTCCTGCCACCGCCGCTCAGTCCCATTCACCCTGACTCTTGAGTTCCCTGGGGCCTTTGGTCACATCTCACTCCCGCTGGCCCAGGAAGACGGACAACGTAATTTTGCTGGAGATCTTTTAGTCATGCCACAGTTAACAAAATCTTCACCTCCTTTAGGGCCCTACAAGCTCCGGAGGAATTGGAAAGGTCTGGGGAAAGTTAGGAAGAAACCCAACATCCTTAACGACAGCGCTGAAAAGTACCTCCCCGCTCCGGGAGGCGCCGGGCTGGCAGCCCCAGAGTGGTTAGCCATTTCTTCCTGTGGCTTTGGCCATCAGTTTTACACACAACAGGGCTAAAAACACTCCGAAGCCCTTTGCAGTATCGCACACGCTGCTGCTGAAAAGCAGATAACTCCATTTTCTCAGAGCAGCCGCCTGCCTGCACCCAACCAGCCGGCCCAAAGCCCTCCCAGCGCTGCTCCAAGCCCCGCTGCGCTCGGAGTCACAGCCCAAAGCGACACAAACCTGGAGAGAAGGCTGCAGAGAGTCATTAGTTTCTCTGTTTTGTACAAATCCGACCTGAAGTGCTAGCTCGGCTGTGGGCCCTCCCCGCCTGGCCCCCAGCATGCAGACTGGCACCACGTGAGCACAACTTGGTGGTTCTTTTTGAACCCAGCAGATTTATGTCAGTTCATGGAATCACGGAATTGTCAGAGTTGGAAGGGACCTCTAGAGATCATCTAGTCCAACTCCCCTGCCAAAGCAGGG
>JAOXJK010000012.1:46586826-46604578 GCA_025774025.1 Xenus cinereus
TCCCCTCCCTGATCCAGAGTCCCTCCCCATCTCTCCTGGAGCCCCTTTAGGGACTGGAAGGGGCTATAGGGTCTCCCCGGAGCCTTCTCTTCTCCAGGCTGAACAACCCCAACTCTCTCAGCCTGTCCTCACAGCAGAGATACTCCATCCCTCTGGGCATCATTCGCCCCCTCATCTCATAGCCTGTAAAAAGCTGTGGTTTATTTGGTGTTTCTTGTGCAAAGGCAGAGTTGGGTGATGCATGAGCTGAAGAGGAGGGAGGCCTGAGAGAAGAGAGGTAAGGGATTGTTTGCACGTACTGCTTATCAGCTGCATTTTTGTCTTAAAAGTGAACCTCTGGCCCTCAAATATAAAACCTAGACTACCTGTTTTTTACATTACTTCACTTCTGAAATATGAGGAAACATTTGGCGAAGCACTAGGTCTGCTGCACAGGCAAGAAGTGCATCCCATTATGCGACACAAAAATGGCAAAAGCAAAAGTAGCAGTTTCCATTGTAACAACCAGTCACTAACGCAGCTTATAAGCAATGCATTTATGTTTGTCTTCATTTCTTAAATGTGTAGCTTAATATTGATATTTTTGAAATGTTAAATATAAATCAGAAAACATACAGAATGTACAGCGTTGCCTTGGGAACCTTTACTTTCTTTTTTTTTCTTTTTTTTTTTTTTTTTCAATTTGTGAAATTTTATGATAGAAACTCTACAAAGTTAAGGTAGCCTTAACCCAGTCTTTGGGTATATATAATACAAAATGCTTGAACTTCTGGGACAGCAGCTATTTCTATGGATACAGTATGTTGAACAGACATGGAACAAAGAAAACCAAAACAGTTGGTTCTCTGCTGTCAAGGAAACAAGCTGCTCTTTCTGCTTAAATATCTCTTACCAAAACTAGGAGGAAAAAATCCTCCAAAACTCGAGTTTGCACTTAAAAAGAAGAAATCTGACTTACAGGCACTGAAATGAATGTATTTTCAAATATTTCAGTAAGGGATATTGTTGTGTCTGATATAGGTAAATTGACATATCTCCCTGAAAACCCCTAAGGTTAAGATTAGTCTTAAAGGTTAGTATTAAATCATTTTTTGAGAACAGTAGGGGTCCAAAAGGAAAGTGAGAAAATCTGCAGTGTTCTGGGTTTTGTGCTGCATGCAGATTACTTATTGAGATTAAATTCTGTGTTTGTGCTCCTGTAATTCAAACTCTTTTTTTTTTTTTTCCTTATCCAAGCTATTAGGACCTTTGTGTTTTAAAGTAACAAAAGCTAAACCTCATATTTGTTGAAAAATAGAAAATTTTGATGGGTGTATTACTTTTAAAAAAGGTGTACTGAACAGAATTACTTCATCTGATTAAAAGGATAAGTGAAGATTCACATATATGACAATTCCAATGTACAAATGACATGGTAGACAGCAGCTACTCAGAAACACGGTTAAGGTTAGGTGAAAGAAAGGGGCTATAAGAAAAAATGAAATGAGTCATAACATTTTTTAAATCCTGGAGTTCCCTCCTGGTGAGTGACATTCTGGTTCTGGTTGGAACAAGCTTCATCTTGAGCTCCTGCACTTTAATGGAAGATATTGCAAGACTCTCAGGGAAGTGCCACATCAGAAAATGGGTCTCTTCCAAGACAGAACAATATCCTAGGAAAAAGACTGTGATCTGACACATACCACATAAGCTCACGGCATTTCTAGATGTATTAGTAGACCCAAAATGCCCAGCTAGCTGTGAAACAAGCTCACAGACCTGAATCCTTGCCTATTTTTGAATCAGGGAGCACAAATGAGGTTGAAGGCACATGATCTGTTGGGTTGAAGTTTTGTTTTGTAGGCTTTCTCTGGCAGGTTTTGTAACACCAATGGTGGGATTACATGGATGATGGCTGGATACCAAGCGTCCTCTCAGCAATGGGTACTCTCCATGCGCATGTTCTTAGCCCCTGGTAATGGAAAGGTATGCATATTCAGTACTTCACCAGTCTGTGAACAGGAATTGAAGCAAACCATGAAAGAGTACATATCGCTGTACTCTTCCTGGGGGTTAGGAGCCACAAAGGAATGTGGGTGTGTAAAGCAATCTTGTGTCTGGAGATTGCATCTGCCTTAGTAGGAATTTATAAAGAAATTCAGAGTATTTGGCCCATCACATACAAGTGCTTAAGGTTGATTTTTGAGGAGAATCACCATGAAACTCCCTGCTCTTTATAAAAAGAGACCAGCAGTAAGGCCTTTGCCCAAGTATTCTTGCTTGCTAAAAGCTAGTATATAGCTTTGTCTTGTAGGCTAGAATTAGTTTTAGAGTGTTGTTCTTGAGTAAAGATTGTGAAAGAATTTAAAAACACAGCCCTCAAGAAACAAGAAACTGATAGATTCAAAAGCCATACTCTGAAATGTTGTTAAAGATGCTACACACAACCCCACTAAAATAAGAATTACTGCTGAAGACCTCGTACTCATCCATAATTAACTTCACAGTGTCTTCTTCAGAAGTGCGTGGATTATAAAATTCTGTGTAATAACCTTATCTTTGAATTTCCTGGCTTTTCTTACTTTGTTTAGACACTATTGTAGCAGGAAAGAGGAGTGGGTTTGGGGAGGGAGGGCTAGTTTGTACACTTTCTGAATATTTGAGCTGTGTTTAATCATTTTCATGTGTGAAATCCTTTATTAAAAAAAAATCAGTTTATCTGATACTTACTGCTCTTTAGTACAGCACAGCTTGGTAGCACTAGGTACGTCTTGTTGAAAGTATGTCCATAAATATGTCCCTTGCAGCACAGAACAGCTTGTTAACTTGGCAATCCTCAGCAATTTGCTTTGAAAAGTTTGCCTCAGTTTTGATAGTCCAAATGTAGGGCAAAAACTCAGAGTAACTTTTTAGCTAATTTTACCAATTGACACTTTCCTCCCGGTTTTAACTGCCTGCTTGCTAGAACAAGGACTGCAGTGCTTCTTCCTCCTCAGTCAATAAGCTTTTTTGCAAGGTTTTTTTTCATTTTTAATGGTCCAGGACTACAGGATTCTCTGTTTTTCTAATGTGCAATCTGAAAACAAAAAGGAGTCCATTATCTTGGGGAAATACTATTCTACTATCTTAACCACATGTAAACCCGGTGCCACTAGTATATAAGGGACGATATTGCTATGAATTTGCAGTGCTTTCGGTTTAAAGGGAATTACAAAAGTGGGCAAATACTACATCTCTGTGTCTATACCCTATGTCACGGGTAGAATAAGTGGGGCACAGAGAGGACAAGTAAATTGTCCAGTGCCCAAAGGCTACAAAGGATCAGCAACCTTGAAAAAAACCCCAGATTTTTGCATGCCTGGTGCTGGCGAAAATTTCTACACTCCTTTTTTGTTCTAGTAACACTTTGGGCTAGCTTTGTTGGATAGCCTTTTTAATGGGAGAATGGAAGTAAGATGCCTGCATTATTTCTGTACCAAATACATTAAGGTGGCCTATGGGAGAAACCCTGAAGTGAAAACTCTTGAGTCTATGTTCTGATTTAACCACATGAGGACAATGATTGGAGACACTTCAAAGTGGGTTACGATGGTTAACTAAGTGAAAGATAATATCCCTTTGCCATTACTGTCTAGTAGGTCTCATTACTCCTATGGGCATGTTCCTTAGAGTAAATTAAAAGGATCCACTGAGAACCATTTTGCTTTAGGTTTTGGTTTTTTTTTTTTAATGATTGCCAAAAGCCATTTGCTAGAATAGTACAGAATGTTTACAGATGCCTTAGGAAGAAAACAGCAGAATGTGGAACTAATTGTGTTTATTCAAGATAATTATGAAACACAAATGACCATTACTTACAACAAGTCCCCTGACAGCTAGAGTTTGACTCATGGGGCCAGGATCAAACTCAGTAAAGAAAGGCGTTAATGTTAAGTTATACTGTCCATATGGACACCACATATCAGCAGTAGCTATAGTGGTTCTTGCTCGCCCCTCAGTGCTCTTGTACCCAAGCAGTGTTCACTACAGAAGAACCACAGCTGCTAACTCCGAAGAGGAAAGGCAGGTGGAAATGATGAGTGCTTCAGAAGGAAGATCCTGCTGGGTGAGAAGCTCTGAGAAATGCAACCACAGACTTTTCTGGCAATTAAAATAGAAGTTCTGTCATAGGAAAGTGAATCAGCTTTGCTGCACCAGCGATAGGCATTTAATCTCATCGGAGAATGGGATGCATAAAGCAAATCTAAAGACGTGACTATTAATTCCACCGTAAAGAACAGTGCTATACACACTGCATCTGCGTTCATCCCCAAATGGTTTGCCAAGCCATCTCTACATATCCATGTAAAACAGGTATGCATACTTCATTCTTGACAAAGAGGACAAGAGGAATCCAGCGTCGCGCAGCGTTGGAATTGCATAGAGAAGAAAAATAGTGAAAAATTTCATACTGAAAAAATCTAAATAATTTGGATGCTACATTAAGGGAGCTAAATATAATCTGATTTCCTGGTATCCTATGGGGCACTGAAGTGTTGTTTTTTCAGTTGACTTTTTCTCCAGTAATACTCAAATGGGTCACTATTGTCATTACAGTTTCATTTCATTTACTTCATCCTTGCTGTTACTGT
Source organism: Xenus cinereus (assembly GCA_025774025.1). Taxonomy (NCBI): domain Eukaryota; kingdom Metazoa; phylum Chordata; class Aves; order Charadriiformes; family Scolopacidae; genus Xenus; species Xenus cinereus. Next base: position 46,591,437 of record JAOXJK010000012.1, read on the forward strand.
AGTTGAATTGTTTTTACTTTGGACAAAAAAAAAGCAGATATTTAGACTACCAAAAAATGATGTCTTATACAGAGAGGTCATTTATATCCTTAACAGTGTAAAAACATGGTGCAGGCTGTACTACTTTTGTTGATTTAATTTTCTGTCGACATACACGAGATCCCAAGCTTAGCAATGTCCAAAGGAAAAAACAGGAAGTTTTTTATTGACTTTGGATAGTGCTTGCCCATATGGATGAGAACCCACCTTGGCCAATTCCTGGCCCTCAAATCACTGCAAGTTTTGGTTCATGGTCACTTAACGTACCATGCCTGCAACTTACATTAAAAGTTAGAAATCAGCATTCAGTGTAGATTACAAAATCCCAGGAAAAAGGATGAGTGTTAGAACTGGCAAACTAATACAGAACTGTTGATGAGGGTTGAAACACATTGTGACTGAAAAATGCTGGCAGTTCAAGGGGACCAGAAATAGTCTCAGCACTCAGGTTGGATCTTAGCAGGCTGGGTCCCTGTTAACAAGGTCCCAGGTTTCAGTCTTGGTGCTTTTTCATGGGAAAGAAAACCTCCACTTAGCTCAGCGTTTAATATGGCCAGAAGAAATTGGACCGAGATCTCAAATTAATTCTCAAAAATTTTACAGATGGTTTATCACACCTCCTGTGGTTGTTCAATTTCTGAGGTAAGTAATACTAAGTTCACTCATACCCAGTAATGAGCCCCTCCTTGTCATTGTTTTTCCTTGCCCTTTTCCTTGCTCTTTTCCCAAGGCACTGCCAAGGCTGCGGGCTCTTGCCAGTAACCCCAGGTATGTGCTGGTACTGGGCAGGAGTGACCCACCGTGGGTAGGAGTCACTTCCCTGGGGGGAGAAAAAGAATTTAGAAGGAAAACAAAAGGGTTGTCAACCAAGACCTTGCCCACCCTGGGGCGCAGGCACAGGCACTGAATATTGTTTCGGGGCATGGTTGTGAGAGAGCGGCAGGAGAGCTGGCTCCAGCAGCAAGGTCCAGGTGCTGCTTGTGTCCAGGGAAGTGCCCTGGCAGGGTCCCCTCCACCTTCCACTGGGCTCACGGCAGAACCAGACACTTCTCTGTGGAGAGTGAACGAGCACAGTGGGTTGTTTCAGGTGGACTGAAATGATTCTTGGTGCTGGGCAGAACCTGATGACTCCTTTTTTGTTCTTTGGAAGAGGAGAATTCAGAAAACTTCTACTGCAACATTTCTGCTTTGATTTTTATTTTCCTTATAATGGGTGATATAGCTACAAGATGCGGAAATGATTTTAAAAGGACTGAAGAGCCTCAGAACAAAATTAAAAATATAACTCTATCAAGTAAAAAGCTTCAGCAGGGTTTGAAAATTTTTCCATGTGTTTTCATGTAATAGCTTTTCATGTAATAGTTTTACTTAGATCTAGATCTATTTTTTCTCCTCGAATTTTCAGTTCAGCCAGCTCAGACTGGGGGGTCAGTCCCTCCTGGTGACAGTCCTTTTCCCTGCTTGTTACAAGGACCAGACTGTGCTGAGTCCACCGGTTTCGCAAACCATATTTTTAGCCAGAAGGAAGTTTTACCTCTGTCCTGTGGGACATTGTTTTCTCCTACCACTACACTTAATGGTACAGGTTGAAGGGATATGTGAGGGAAAGAAGGGGGAGAAGCAGAAGGTAACTAGCATCCTGGGGTGAGCAGTTTATGCTAGTGAGAGCTCCTTGAATCTCCTGTCCAGTTCATCTGGGCAAGGAGAAGAGTGGGAATTAATTTTATGGGAGGTGCACAATAATAACAACAATGAAAAAATGAATAGCAATCTCTTTCTTTTTTTAAAAAGGTTGTCAAAAATCTCCTGAGCAGTACACGGGATCTGTTAGCAAAGCAAAACCACAACCTGGTGATCTTGACCTCTAAGCCCAGGTTTGAGCGGACTCTCTTCTCAGAGGTGGCAGCAAACATCTCCTAGTGATGCCAGTCAGCTGGGCAGAAGCAGAGAGTGAAGGACCTCCGCCTTCCTCCCCTTCTTTGCCAGTTATAACCCATAAGATTAACGAACTGCCCACCAGTAACCACCCTGCTCTCCTCTCAGCCCCCAGCTGATGCCCCGCCGAGCCCAGCGGTGGGAGTTCACTGGTAGAGGTGGATTAGGTTAAAGATAATGAGAGTCTAAACATCCACAGGGAGTTCAGCTCCCGGTACAAAGTCGTAATTAGAATCATAGAATCATAGAATGGTTTGAGTTGGAAGGAACCTTAAAGATCATGGAGTTCCAACCCCCCTGCCATGGGCAGGGACACCTCCCACCAGACCAGGTTGCTCAAAGCCCCATCCAGATAAATTATTTTAAAAAGGCTTGGTAACTGGCTACAGCCTGTGTACCAGTATCCGTCCCATCCAGGCACAGGCCAACCCTGTGAGTCGCAATTATCCCCAAGCCAAACGGCAACTGTGCCCCAGAGCAGGTCGACCTGACGAGAAATGTCAGGAGCTGTCAGGACAACCGCACAACTCCACAGCTGGCACCTCTGGCCTCTTTCAAACGTACACCGACCAGGGGATTAGGCTCTGCCAGACTTCCTGCATCACCTCGCTCACTTTCTCGCCGCCTTTTTTGTACCCTCTAGACCACACCGAATTTCAACTTACTGCAAACGCGCCGGCGTGACTTCTGACTGCACGCTTTTTGTGCCATTGCTATTTACTGCTTTTCCTTTTTTAGCTTGTGGAAGTCCATTCCTTATTTTGATTTTTGCCTGAATCACCAAGTGACATCTACAATTCACTTCCTCTGGCCAGAGCAAATACCCGCCAGTGCTAACAGCAATAAACACTGTGGCTGCTGCTCGGCCCTGCACTGACTGCAGCTTTTGTTTAAAGGCACCGTAGGGCTGCTGGGCTTACAACATCTTTCTTCAGCCTTGTAAATTTTAAAAGTTTTTATTTACACCAAACATGTCACCTTCCTCCCAAAGCAAAAACTTCGGTTAAAACGCTTCCACAGGGTGTGTTAAACTTTTGTACAGGAAAAAAAAAAAAAAAAGCAGGACTGTGCTGTGCTAGAGACTTTACTTTAAAGGATCTCTTTCACAGTCCTTTTAGGGGCTGCTGAACAGGAGTTTTATGAATTTATAACAACATATATGTCAAGCAGACACTGGAATTCAAATTATTTTAACTCCAACTAAAGGCCAGTGTTTGAATGTCTGAATGCATTCCTTTGTGGCTGAGATTTTTGGAGTCTTAAAACTGCAAAGACCATATCTTCATTATAAATATTCCGTTCCTTAGTCATTCGTGTGTCAAAGGACTGCTGGAGAGAAAATCTGCCTGCCTAAGTGTGCTCCAGGAGGAAGCAAAAATCAGAAGAGTTTTGTTGGGAGAAGCAGGGATGTGTCGAGCCAAATCTGCTCGCTGAGCCTGGCATCTCTGCTATGCAGCCAGGTCTTCAGTACCAAAACCGCATAAAACCAAAATGAATATCACTATTGCTTAGCTGGTACTCACACTGCAATGGGATCCATCTTGATCCTAGCTGCTTAGCATCTGTCGGACTTATTTACTGTTCAAAGGGAGATTTTTGTTGGTTTCCTTTTAGTCTCATACAGAGTCTGGGTGACTGCTGGGCTGGAGGGTTAGTGGTCCTCTCTATTTGCCTGGTTCTTATTGCTGGCTTCTTTACTGTCAGAATGGCTCATAAATGGCTGGCTTATTGGACTACTTAGTTTAATGGCTGTTAAAGAAAAGACATTCTTACACAATGAACCCTGTAATTGTCTCTTTGGAAACCCTTTTTCAAGCATTTGCTAAATACAATAAACATTTCCATGTGGATATAACAAGCAATGCAGCCTAGAAATAAAATGGTTGAAATGAGGCGTGAGAATGGCCGTGTTTTATGGAAGTCTGATTGATTTTTAGAAACATGATGTCTATTTCCACTTAATGAACCCCCTCAGAATAAAAAAAAGGAAGAATTTTTATTCGAGTTTTATGATCTAGACACCACAAGAACTAGGAGTAGAGGCAAAAAGCATGCTGTCTGCCTCCCCCACAGCTGCACTCTGGCAGCCGACTCTTTCTTGAATCCCCCCTGAAAGACTCTGAGATGGCTTCTGTGTAGGAACTACCTTCCAGTCTCTTCTCTGCAGAAACAACTGCCAGCACTTTGCTGAAGTTGAACCTCTCATGCATAAGCCAACAAAAATATGCCAGCGAGGAAGGAGGATCCTGGCTAAGGCAGGGCTTGGATAATAATCTGACCTTTTTCTTGGCTTGGCTCTGAAATGTATGTGAAATCTATCAAACCACCCCATTCTGGCTACCTGCTGTGCCCAAGGCCAGTGCTAAACAAATCCTTTTTTAATTTAAGACTCTGTAGTAACATTTTCTTACAACTTAAAATGTTAATGGTAGGGTACCCAAACATGAGCTCTAGGGAACAAAGACTGACTGCAGCACACCTAACATTTGGTGTAGCACGTACTCAAGGTACTTGTTTAGTCCTGGACTCATATTTATGTTTCTGTGTTTAGTCAAGCCAACTTTCCAATACGATATATTCCTGAGGCTGAAACTAAAACCCCTGCACTTTATATCATTTACATTCTGTTACAAGCGTTTAGTTCTGCGCTTCCTTCTCATTCTCCTCCCAGAGAATATGGACAAACAGCACCTTGCTGCGATCCAGTAAGAAACTTTGATTCCGTGCATTTCTCCACGCCGAAATGAAGATTTAGCAGCAGCCTGATTTTAATAACATTTCTTCCCCACCGTTACATGAGATTTAAACAACCATAACTGGTATTTTTGAATCCGTTTCGTCTCCAAAGATTCCAGTTCCCTTTTAGAGCCCAGCAGAGCCTTTGCTATTCTTGCACTAAGAAGTTGATAAGGGCAGTTCTGGGAGACAGAAAGGCCTTTTTAATGGTTCGTCCCTGGAGATGCTTGACTCCAAGTTCACTTTGAAGAACTAGCTCGTGGACTTCTTCAAAATTGCGGGCTGCTTGCTGAGGCACAAAAACTTTGCCGCAAGCTTTGTTATTGATCTGAAAGAGAGACATGGAAACAAGAAAAAACAGAGGTTACTAGACTGATTTATACAATTTCCTTTCCTGAATCCAATCCATCTTGTTACATAGGAAAGGGAGGAAAGCAGATCAAACTCTCTTTTCTCCAAAACCAAACTTTCTAACTAGAGGATAAAATTCTCCATACTTCCTGTCCCTCTACCATAAAATAAGAGCATGAAACTCTGAGTATCTGATGATACTCAGGGAAAATTGAAGAAGTGGCCATAGGAAGTCTTAGTTTTGAAGACAGCGAGCAGCATGTGACTATGCAATGTGGCAATCTTTTAACTTTAAAAACATGATAGTCACATAAGCTGAATAATGAAAGTGAACATAATGGTTTGTCAGGTGGGAATCTTGGTTTGTACATGCTTCTAGGCTGCAATTTGGGTTCTCTACATTAGGTGATTCCTTGCAGAGATTCAAATGCAAAAATAAAAATATTTGCGGCTGAAAAGATATCTGAAAGCTTCATCATCGCTCATTTTCAGAAAAATAGGCTTTAACTCATTATATGTTGTATTCATACTTAAACAAATGACTCATTAAACCAACACCGACCACAAAGACAACCACTCATAAGGTAACCCTTTCCTGTGTGTGGCTGGTTTTCAGAGCAGCTCACATACTGGTTTTGCATCAGCAGGGTAGAATCATGGAAGTAAAACTGAGTAAGGCCTTCAGTGGGAATCATCTTAATTCATAAATGGTCTTTTAAGTCTTTTGTCATCCAGTGAGAGTAGGTAACGGACAGAGACTACGGAGCTTTACTAAGTACCTTTCTGGAATTAGCATAAAATTCATTATTACAAAAGCTTTCAGATTAACATAAAATACTTTCAGTGGATTAATGAAAATAACATCAATCCTACATTTAGCAAATGAAATAATTTGATTTTTTTAAATCCAGTTCTATCAAATTACTTGCATAAAAATTTGACCTGTGGACATCATTGTGATGAGTTTTCAATCATCTAAAAGTAGCATATCTTGCTTCATACAGCTTGGACATAAAAATGCACACAGCTTGGTTTTCCCCTGGATTTTATCCAAGATACAGGTATGCAACACAGGGCGAGTGAGAGAGACCTATTTCATGTACCTAGTTTGCATTTTATTTGAAATAAAATAATCTGTGCAATTCTCTGAGAGAGGAAGTTGGGACAGACTTTTAAGGAACAAGATGAAATCTCAAATGCAGCTGGGATGAGTCATTTCTGGTTTTTTACTAGACTTGATATTAATTTTCAGTGATAATGTAGGTAGGCTTTTAACTATTCCTACATGCAACCGAAATGTGGTATCGTACAGGCTGGCTGTGTTAAACTTTACTTATGTATGTCCTGCAAAGTAAATTCCTTGAAAAACACAGAAGAGTTAGTTATTAAAGCTTTTTGTGAAAAATAAATACAAGTAGTTCTTTTTGACAGAGCACTTCTGAGAAGAAATATATTGCACGAGAAAAAGAAAACAGTAAAATCCACATGGAGAATATAAAGCGAGCCTGTGAGCTCGCTGCTAGGACACACAGCCTGCAGTTGAAAACCATGCCTGGTTAGTTAAAATGTCATTCACTGTCCTCCCTGATGCAAATTAATATGTCCCAGTGGATGGATGTTGGCAAGGGGAAATGTGCAACAGCTAGCCTATTTGGTGCTGTGCTCAACAGAAAAGCCAACCGGTCTAAATCAACATGGTAAATAAATGGTTGTGTTTTCCTAGAAAGGTCGAGGAGCCCAGGCAACCTGACACTGTGTACGTTCCCACAGCATCTCTCCTGAGCTTCCCACACCGTGCTGTGAGCTGAGTCCACAAATCTTAGCAAACAGCAGATTGGATACGGGTAACAAGCATCCTATTCACCTATCCTTTTAGTCAAGGGGTTAGATTCTCAGCAGGACAAATGTCTTCTGCTACACCTCCATCTCCTTCTCTGTATCTCACTAGACCAGCAAAACCCTCGGCAGCTCCAGGTAGAAGTGCCAGCACAAGAAACTTGGGTGTTGGCAGCCTTGTTTTCTCTGAAAAACCTCCATGGTGAAGTGCAAGAAGAGAAACAAATAAGGCTTGGGTCCTTGAAGGAACCTGCTTCTTTTTAATTTAATTTTTTTTTTTAATTTGCCTTTTTAGACTGTTTCGGATCTAGAGAGAGCTAGAGGGAACCAAAGAAGTTATGAAGGACAAAATAAAATCACAAAAGACTGAAAAATAAACACCTGGAGGCTGTGGAGAGGAATTTTTAGTTCAACTCAAATGTTTTTCTTACCATCTTTCTTCTGAGAAGAAAAAGGAAAATAAACATCTGTGCACCTTTAGGTCTTCCTCATACTCCAAAGCAAGAAAAATGACACAAACTTAGCTTAATTTAAAAAAAAAAAAATCAGTTGTAAGACCACAGCTGCTAACAGTTCTGCACCTCCTCGAAAATGTGAGGAGTGCTGATCAGAGGTGTGGTCGTAGCGTGAAATGCACACTACATGAGGGGGAGATTTTTCACAGCATTAACAGTATGTGGTACAATTGAAAATATTCGACTTCACAGTAACCTTTAGAATAACAGATACCGTGCATACCCAGTGAATTTAAATGTCTCTCTCGTAGGCAATCTGCATTGTGAGTTGGTTGCTTTTGCTGCTTTGGGTTAAATATGGCAAGACGAAACTCCAGCACAGACCGGAAATAATGAAGTATTTTGTGTCAAGGGAAATAAAACCATAATGTCTCAGCAGGCAAACCCCTGGCAGCCTGAGGCGGTTTGAAGTCTTGAGAAGAATAGGGTTGTGGCCCAAAGGCCCAGTGTGACTGTGCAGCCTTGTGAAGAGACACTGCCTCTTTGCAACTAACCAATTCCTCCGTATGTCAAATGTTTCTTGGTTTAATGAGGGCAATTTATTTTTACAGCCAAACAAAAACCTACAGTGTCTACAAGATTTTAAAATATTCACATTTCTGGTGATCTTCCCCTGCTTCTCCATATTTCCCTTTTGCCTTACTGTTACAGTAGAAAGCCAGGCACCCCACACCCCCAGGCACTATTTTTAAGAATTATTCCAGATTCAAAACTGGAACTTATCTCTTTGGTCTTTAATTCACTTACTTTCTCAGAACTAAGGAAGGTGTTTACATACACAATATTCTTCCAGGAATATATCGCTGAGCACACAGGCGTTGCTCTTTCTCTTATTAGAGGGCTTCTACACAAGGCTATGGCTTTGATGAAATGAATCAGAAAAAGAAACAAAAATAATTTTCATAATGGTTGTTTAAAGCCAAATTAATGTTTATTCTTCTGTTTTCCTATTTGAGAAAGAAGTTTTAATGTCAGCAGAAAAATATCAGTGAAACGTTTGCACATTTTTATATTCAGTGGTGCGATCTTAAAAACATGGAGTTCAGAGTTTTCCTGGTATTGCTGAACTTTTTATTTTAAAGATATGTTTAATATAATGTTTGCTTTAACCACAATTGCAAAGAAGTTTCTATATTTACACAATTGCTCATTCATGTCTTCCTTATAAACTGAATACTGGAATTTAAGATGTTTGCTAGCTGTGCTTGAAGGTAAAAGTTTATTTTAAGCTTGAGCAAAGCGATTATACATCAATGAAGATTTTTGTGGATATATGACCTTTTCACTGGTATAAATAAATGCTTATCACTTAAAGAAAGTAGGAAAGAAAGAAAAAGAAGCAGTAAACCCACAGTGAATATGAGGCTAAGTCTGTTATTAACCCCAGCTGGCACTCGAGTCCTTCTCCTGGGTTTGGGAAAAGATGCCAATTGAAAATTTCCTCGACAAAGACATTCTCTGTATCTTCTGCTAGGGGTGTATGCTGAACATTAGGAAAATTAAGTGTTTTAGCAACTTTTCGTGGACTGAGAGATCTGGGAAAATACAAAATTATTTGCAAAGATACTTCGATTAAGGAAATCTACAGCAGCACGAGTTCCCCTAAATGCAACCAATCTCTTCCCTCCTCAAAAAAACTCAGCTGAACAAAAATAACCCAACTGCTTTACTCCTTCTACCCAAAGGAGCCAACAGAATAAAATACAGATAAAATGCATTGCTCCTGTTTCTCTTATGCACACGCACAGAACATGCAGTTTTACGCAACCAAATGACATTTCTTCCTAGACGCTCCGCCTCGTTCAATGTCCAGAAATACAAAGAGTGTTTAAGTTGAAAGATTTAATTTAATTTGAAACATTTAAGTTTAGAATGTCTGCATGGCATACTGAAGTTTATTCTTTGGTGAACAAGTAAAAAGGCAGGACTCCTGGGGATGTAATAGCACGTAGCTATGTAATTACAGACTATCATAATGTCTGAGCATGAATAACCTGAATGCAAGTTGACCAGGAGTCAAGTCCATGGAAGAGCTGAGACGCTACCCATGGATCCCACCCCCTTTGCTTCAGGCAGAACCTCTATGGCCTGCAGTGGTTCCATCTAACACTAAAGCTCTATGATGCCTGGGAGCATGCTGAATACAGACTAGTTAATTAGAGATGTAGGAAAAAAAGACAGTAAACCACACAGTGCATATGCACACACACGTTGGAAAATTACAAGTTAACTAAATGTAGTTATATGTCCACTCTTCTACTGACCTGCCAGCTCCTTCCCTAGCCCACAAAGGTGTTAGAGATCAAAGAGAAACCGTAACGCACATATAACATTAGCAAAGATACCTTTTTTCCTCATCCTCATTCTAAATACACTCTGCTGAAATGTGCCTCAAGTTCAGCTTGAGGCAGTCAGGAAACACCATTTGGCAAAAATCACAGCAACTTAACCCAGCTTATGATAGGTTGTATTAGGCAACCATAGCACTACAGGTACCACAAGAAATGTCACCTAATTATACATTTTTGTAGAGGGCCAAGATCGTAAATGCACTGTCAGGCAAAAAATCTGGAGGGACCTGTATTTTGATCGTAGTTTTGACTGTACCATCCTTATCCACAGCTGTTCATTGGTCAAATCTCCACAGGTACTAATATGCAATCATTCAAAAAGATTTATATCATCTCCCCTCAGACTTGCTACATTTTTTCACTTAGGATTTTAATTACTCAGCACAATGGTAATTGCAGCTTCTGTTCTACCTCTACTTTCACTGAGCCACCAAAGAAGGGAACTGACCTCCACAGGAGCAGAAATTTTGTCGTCCTCTGAGCTCGTAATGCATTAATTGACCACCACTGAAAAGAATGAAAACGCTCTTACCAGAACAGACATCTCCACCACATCCGAGGGCTGAAGGTACTCTGGGTCTACTTCGGGCCAGGACTGATGCAGCACATCAACATCCCAGTGATGATGAGTACAGAGTTTATTCTGCATATGTGCCAAACCTGGAATGTGAAACAAATCCATCATTCAGCTGTGCTGTAACCAGAACACTCGATTTTTGGAATTTGCTTGATAATAAGATCAGAATAAAGTTGCCTTTAAAATCAAGTGCCTCAGGACGAAATAACATTATTTAAATTAGCATACAGCACATTACCTTTGAAGCGCTCATTTTATACCGTGTGTAGGGATGCTAACATTATGTTGTGTGCACATTTCAGATTTGGATTAGCACTCCAAAACTTTGCCAAAAGCACAGAAGACCACTGTTTATTATTTTAAATTGTAATACTGCAACACAAGCTGACCTCTAGTTCTAGAAGTCAATCATAATACTGTGGGGGTTTTTCAATAACACCACCATTTTGATTAAAATTTTACTAACAAGCTAAATGATGCACAAGTAAGTATGGCTTATTATTTTACCATCTGTGATATTCTGAGTAGTTTCTAAATTTGCAAATGAAGCTACTTGCAAGATTTTATCATATTTTGTGTAGTATCTGTTTTCTCAGAAATTAAAGATGCTACGTAAGAATACCTTGCACAGCTTGCTCTCCTTCTTATGATACGTACATTCGGAAACACTTTATCCTTTGATTTTATTTTAAAAAAAGCCTCCTAAAATGTCTATAAATGGTCTCCTTTTATGAAACAGGCTTTGCTCTCCCCAAGACAATTCATTCTTGATTTAAGTAACAGGAGAATAGGATGCAATTCATTCTGAAGCTGCATTCTCTAACTAAATACAAGCTTCTGAGTGGGATTTATGTTGCTGTTTACTCCAGCTGTAGGACAAAATAAAAAGATCTCACTTAACAAGAGGCTGATCAATATTGATGATAACTGCTCTTGTGATTCTCACAAAGCCAGGGGATTTTAAAATTAAAAACATTCTCTGTGTATGAATAAGAACACAGATGAAATTTTTTTTATAAGCATGTGCTTCACTCATAACTGCAAAATATATTTGAAATCTCATCTGGAGATTTCCCTAAAGGAAACTCCAGCAAGAGCATAAAGAAAACCCATGAAAACAAGATTCACTGTTGAAACTGAAGTACTTGAAGCTGTTCAAAACACTGCACAATGGCAGACAAGGAGCAAAACCAACCCATGTGTAATATACACATGAATTTAACTAGTTGGATTGTTTAGACTAATACAGAGAATAACAGCAAACAGAGACACAAAGAGAATGCAGCTTCCTCCAGAAAAATCCGCCTGACTTTTGTCAGCACTTTTTCAGACAAAGCACTTTGGCAAAATGACACACAGACTTGCTATTTGCTGAATGATTCAGAAAGGGGCAGCGAGGTGGGCCAGTGGGAGCTATTTCTAACGGCAAGCAAACACGTGCACGTTTCCTAAGAATAACAACTAAGCCACAATCTCATTAGCTAAATAATTCATTAAAACACTTCAATGGATCTGGTTTTGTGCGTTTCGCATTATTTTTTTTCCTGTTGCTACAGTGGCTCAGAAACTGAAAGAGCAAATGATAGGAACTCAAGCGGAGAAAAAAAATCTTTGCATTGGTGATTCATTATCACGATGACTTTAAAGACAACAGCTGCTAGATTCTTCCCTTTTTGGCATTTGAACATCCAGATGAGCTCATTTCTTTCCAACTGATCACATGCCTTGTGGCAGAAGCATGCATACTGGCCACTCCTAATTTTCCTGTTGAAGTGGATTCTTCAAACTGTTTAAAAAACACTTTCTGATAGAAGTCAAGAGCTTCTATCTACGAAAGCAGAACCAAGGTAATTTTTAATCCCCATGGAGGCTGCCAGTCCTAAAAAGGCTACTGCTAAAAAACAAAATTAAAATGTATTCTGAAGCAGAAAAACTATGACTAGCACAATGTCTATCTTTTGGTTCGTTTTCTTGCTATAAAATGAGCTATGAGCTCATCCGCATTAAAAAGAAAACTGCAAAAGTCAACAGAACTAGTTTCAGAAAGCGGAGTTTGTCAGGAAACCAAAATGAAGGTTTTAGTTATATTGACTGTTTGGCTTCCTGCCTCAATTCACATTTGTGAGCTGCAGAATGCAGAAAACGCAATAATTTGGTTTGCATTTTCAAAATGCAGCGCAAACAAACCCAGAAACTTCATCGCTATGATACAGAATGGTGATGGTCACTTGTCAGGACCTGGGCAGACCCCTCCTGCAACCTTCCCGCCTGATTCTGAGCCTTTACACAAAAGCGCTGTTTGACAAGTTAAGGACCAACCACTTTGCAGACTTTTATTGTGAAAACATTAAAAACCCGTTTTACTGCCTTATTGTACTGAAAAGTGTACAGTGAAGTGCACATTATGAAGCACCAAGCATTTTGCTTTACATTTTTTGACATACTGTGCTTTTATGGCTATAGATTCTCTTGCAGACCTAGGACAGAAAGCCACCTGAGTATAATTTTACTTACTGTATGCTGTTTACTTATATGTACATATCTGTACAACCATACAGGACAGATCAAGGACAACACTTGTGCTCAATCTGAAGCCCTGATCTGAATCCACTTCAATGGACTTTTACTGAATATCAAACTAATACTAAAACCAGGTTTCCCTAACAAGTAACTCATGGCCTTGGAGCCCAAGTAAAACCCCAAGTTAAACAGATTCACGGATTTGACAGAGTTGGAAGGGACCTTCTAGAGATCATCTAGTCCAACTCCCCTGCCAAAGCAGGGTTGCCCAGAGCACATCAC
>JAOXJK010000012.1:46604827-46662495 GCA_025774025.1 Xenus cinereus
CCGGCTCCATTTTCCTTCAACCCACCCTTTAGGTACTTGTAAACATAGATGAGGTCTCCCCTCAGTCTTCAGGACATCTTCTCAAGGCTAAAGAGCCCCAGCTCTTTGAGCCTTTCCTCGTAAGGGAGATGTTCCAATCCCTTAATCACCTTGGTTGCCCTACGTTGGACTCTCTCTAGTAGTTCCCTGACAAGGGAACTTGTGACTATGGAGGTGCATTATCCAAATGTTGGTAACTTTTGGATTTAGCAAGAGCAAAACAACAGAAATCTGACTCAAGTGAAAATCCACCACACTGGCAGACAAGCAGATAAAGTTTTTAAAGAGCTCGGAGCAGGAGTGTGTAAGGGTAAGTGGAGGTGCATTCTGCATCAGTATCTTACTCGCCTCTGCAGCCTCTTCCAAGGACAAGACTGCCACCATGTTACTTTGTTCTTGGTATGCTATTTTGCTATTTAATGAATCTTCCTATTTGACAGATTTGGGCAAGTTGCATATCCAAAATACCATTCTGCAGCCCAGGAGGAATGTGTCTGTCAGTTGCATCTGAAATGGTCTGCAATCTCAAAGAAATGACATTGACACAATTAACAGCTCTTTCCAGACAGCTCTAAGAAAAACTCTATCATACTACTGGTACAGTAGTACAGAACTGTATAAAGTCAGGAAAATTCACATTTACTCAATATAGTTCTAGGGGATTCATTTTATATGTTCCCTAGTGACAGATGTGGGGCACCAAGGAGGGCTTTGAAAGGCCCCAGTTACTAAAAGCTAACTCCAGAATGTGTTTCCAATTCAGCAAACTCCATGTGAATCCTTTGAAGCTTCTGAAAATGATCTGCCTTCCTCCATTTGTAAGGACTCACTATCCTTCACTTCAGGTTATTACTCTTGGAGGAAAAAAATATTTTTTTTTATTCCAAATCGTGTTTCTTCTTGGATTTGTGAAGGGGGATTTCTGCATTCAGATTTTCAATTAAAATCTCCAACATCAAGTAGCTTCTAACTCCGCTCTGTTCTTTACAGAAGCCTTCTTGAGCAAGGACTGAAGTCAGAAAAAGAAATTCTTGCAAGAGAGCCATTGCAGTGACAGTTAAAATGTCGCTAAGTCAACTACACATTACAAATTCCAGTAATTTATGTTTCATTTCAATACATCTGAAGATGTGTTTATCATCAGTGTATATCTTTCATGTGCTAGCTCTAATAAAAATGTAACAACTCACAATAAGCAGTTTCATATCCTTGTCTGGACAGCAAAATACAGTACTACTACAAACAAACTAAAAAAGACAAAAAAACCCCGCCTCAAATGGTGTCTGTATATTCCTCAGATACAAGGTTTCAGGAAGGAAACAGATTTCCTCATCCTGTTAGTGTTCATAAACTGGCAAGACATCAGCCGGATGAACTCTTCCCACACTGAGGGGCTACCGTCGCTTTTTTATGTTATTAAGCGATAAACCAGTGTATCCACCGCACAATTGGAACCATTAGGTTGACATACCAAAATACTAGAAACTGCTCCTCCTCTCAGCAGGAGAAACAACTCCTTCACGCACAAAATATCAAAGCACTGGGTTACTATTGTTCAGCTGCTGAAAGGTGAGGCACTTATCAAACAGCATTCAAGCAGCTTTTCCTTTCACTCCAACTGGAAATATTTACTGCCGATGCTGAACTACGCTCTTCATCCAGCTCACAAAGGGACCAAACTCTTCATTCCTACCTGATGCGTGACAACAAGATGGTCACATATAAACTAAACCCCATGGGAGAATAATTCTTCAGCTGCAGGAGAAAAAAAAAACAGCTGTACCTTGAATCTATTTAATTTTACTTTAATTATACTTAAAAGCTGCACGTTACACCAGAAGCATCTGTGGGATATCAAACTGCAGTTCAGAGTTGGCAACGTTTATCAACAAACTAAGAAAAAAAACAGTGGACTAAAAAGCTAAAATTTCAAGCAAACTCTGATGCAGCTTGCAAAGGGGGATAGCATTATTATTACAATCTTTTACAATCAGAATTACTTACACCACTGATGCTAGTCATTACTTAAGATGTTAAGGTATTCATCTTGTGAAGCACAATGCAAACAGTCAAAATTAATGAGAATGTTCTTTTCTTCTCTCTCTTTTATGGTTGTAAAATTAATATTGGGCACCTCTCATTATGTAGTAAACACTTTCTAATGAGAAATACTAATAAGAAGGCAAAATCGTTTTTCTTCAAAAAAAGCTTAAGTACACAAGGAAGCATAACGTGGTTCAGAGTTAACACAAGTCACTGTTCCTACTCAACTGCAAAATTATCTGTTTGGTATTAACTACGTGGCTTCCAAATTCCCAGTTTCATTTTCCCCTGTGGAAAGAAAAATGCTCCTTGTTTTAATCACAAAAGCAAACAAAATGTAAAGGCTGTGTATAAGTTATTTTAGAATGAAATGTCAGTATTTAATTATAAATATGTTGCTTATATGTTGCTTATTATTGGCATCACAATAGCAGGGAGTGGCTTACATTAAAGTGGGGGGGTCCACTGCTATAGGTGCTATTTATAGAGCTAATAATATACAAAGTCCTTTTCCTGACTGGTTTACAAGACAGGAAGCAGCACTATCCCTACATTTTGATGCAAGGCCAAGGAACAAAAAGAGACTTACTTTGAGTGTGTTTGGAGAACTAATGCACAAACAAAACTAAATATTTAGAAAGCTTAATTTTTATATTGAAATACGAAAGCATCATCACCTATACATAATAAAGTTTAAGAAACCGGTTACATCAGAAGAACAAGAAGACTTGGTGGAACCAGAGTGCAATTCAGAACATGAACTCAGGGAATCTTTCTCTAGACTGTAGTTGGACATTTTTTTCATCAGAAATCCCAATCCCAGGACAGAATTGCTAGATGTTGGCTCAATATAGTCTTTTTACCACAACGCAGTAGTTAAATGTACTTACATTCTCCTGATAAAATTGTTTAATAACTTTGATGTAATGTAATGATGACCATGCTAAAAGAGATTATGATTTTCATGGTTAGTCGTAAAATTCTTCAGGCATTAATCACCACACAGTGTTTTTGTATGCTACTTGCACTGAATGACAATGCACAGTCTTGGGATCACACAAGGAGAATTTTGTATTTAAATGCAGACAGAAGCTGAGGACAATACAGTCCAACTTTTATATGCTTCCTTTTCATTCTTAAATCAGAGAGAGATCCAGAAAATGTTTATCATTCTTATTCTCCAGTGACTTTAGTAGTAAGAAAAGACTTCCTTCTCTGACATTCAAACATTACAGGATTAAGCTTTACGTCTGACAAGTTACGTTAACTAAGACATCCTAGTGTTCTCTGTCATTTTATCAAACATATTTGATAATTCTGTATTCCCTAACGTGTAGTTGAATTTCAGGTTCAGAAGGCACTGTGTAATTGGCTTCAACCCATTCTGCCTCCATCTCAACCAGTGTGGAAAACAGAGATGCGGCAAGTACTTCAATTTAAGTATAATTTTAATTGATGGTACTTCATATTGTAAGAGAATATTGACCAGAAGTAGCTTTCTCCAGATGGATCACGTCTGATGCCACTCTTTGTTCTAAACAACTAAGCTTTTATTAAGACATCTTAAGAACATTGGAAATGAAAACACAGAAAAACCCTGCTCTCCCTAATGGATCTTGCCATTTCCAGAGTCTCTGGCCCTATGTTAATGCTCCAAACAAGAGCAGCCTTTCTTTGGCAGTTACCATTATTACAGGGCCATGCACAGCTCTGAAATAGAAGCTATTAAGTAGCTCTGCTCTGTAAACACTTGAATGCAGAAAGTTTTAGGATAACTGTTGAAAATGAAATTGTTAAAACAGCATCCAAAAGCTAATACTAGGTCCCAAACCACATAGCAATTTGTGGCCAGTCTTAATGCAGAATATATTCCTACCTTCCCACATACGTCTTGGGACTTCTCCCAATAAACCTTAAAAACAACTGGTGAACTCTGGCATGCACATCCCTTATTTCACAGGCTCTAACTGTAGCTGCACCACACAACTCAGCCCACTTTGGATTCAGAGCTCAAGGTTTACAGCTGTGACAAATCTTAAAAAAGATTTCCTGCCTACCATTCCCATTCTCCACGCAAGGTTAATTTGCAGTGTAACGTCCCTCAATCTCTGGAGAATTTTGTAAGAGTAGGGTTTTTATTGAATACTCCTTTAGTATTTCTAATATACAGCTTTCTGACATGGTCCTCTCTACCTGAACTCCTGAAGGAAAATATTTGTAGTCCATAGACTCTGTAACAGTTGTTTGAAAAAGGGCTGTTTCTAGTCTCAGGTTCAGCTTTTAATACTTTACATACAGGAGCAGCTAGCAGCTGACACATGAATTCCTCATGCAAGTCCTGTCTTGAATTTTTGTTTACTTCTCCCTTTCTGTGCCTTGTCTCAAGAAACCCACCTTTGTATGCAAAGGGAAAGAAACTAAAAGAAGACAGCTCAGGGAACACCACAAGCTTCAAGTTTGTTTAGGAGCTATGACAGAAGGTGACAAGATGCAGAATTGAGGGATAAGTGACACATGTATTATGTTAAATTTTTGCCTTTTTTTCTGCAACTTCAATAAAAAATGTCCTTCTAGAAATACCTTTCCACATCTCTGATGCAATGTGTGGAGCCATGGGTGCAACCATGATGCAGAGTGTAGCCAAAGCATCTTCAAATTCTGTGCTGTGGAGAATAAGAGGCCGAGAAGCTTGCTAAGCATAAAGACAGAAGGAAAAGAAAAATCAATTGTTAGTATAAATATTCTGGGGTGGAGTGGTAGTTTAATTAAGAAATAAATGCAGTAATAAACCCTAAAATCAATGTCTATGCTCAGGACAGCATAATTTCAAAACAAGTTAGAAACTTGGGAACTAAGTTCTGGAGAACCAAATTTGCAACTGTTGGTCAGAGTGCTCTCTTAACACTTGGAAGCTAATCCCAAAAAGGCTGATGCCAGCCCTTGGGAATCTGCTCTGGTCCAGGAGTCTGAACACAGACCACGTGGACAACTGTGGCCGTCAAAACCATTTTGTGTGCTGCCACTTCCAGAAGTGAAATCTTAGATAAAATCTAGAAGTGCAATCTTAAGTGAAATCAGTGCTATCTGAGAAGAGGTGAAGTACTTGTATAAAAGAGTCAAACTGTGCTGAATGCAGCATGGTTTTTGTCAGGACACGGTTCAGTTGTGCGGGATCCTAGAGTGGCTTAAGTAAAGCTGAATTTGGTGATGAAGTGAGGTTTTAGAGCTGAAGGAAGGTTTGGGGATGAAAAGTGCAACACAACCTTTTACAGATTGCTTTAGTAAAGTGTGTGCCTTCTCTAGTACAGAAGATTTTCAATTTCTTGCAAAAAGTGCTAGACTGACAAAATTGGAATGTTCATTTCTCTATTTATTGTATCTTAACAGAAAAGATACAGCATTAAAATAGCTGGATAAAATTTTTCTTTCTTTGCCTGCTCTGACTCAGAATACCTCCCATGGTAAATTTGATTCTGCATTCATTTTGTAATTCACCTCTCTAATGAAGCAGCACAGAAAAATGTCAATACTTATGAGAATTTGGTGGGTGTGACGAACACCCATTCCCATCCCACCCACCTGTCCAGCCCCAGTGATTTGTTTCACACCGATCACGTATGTTGCCAGATGGCATCTTCTTGTCACTGATGCTGATGACGTCAGCACAAACTAGATTTGAGGAAGTTTTAGTAACTACTACCTGTTTTATATATTTAATCTTCACCCACCTCCCCACTTCCTCCTTTCGAATGGGACTGAAAGAGGAAGTGTCCCCACGCGACACAGAAACTTGTTCTTCAAAGATACTGGCACTGACTTCTTTGGACACGAAATATGTCAGTGGTCAAATATTTGGCTGTCCATAGGTCACTAATTTTTATTTCTTTATTTACTTTTTAACATTCACTTATCACTACCCACCAGCCCAAAGTGGTGACACAGAAGAAATGTGTGTCACCTTCCCAGCACCATGCAGGGCCCCAGACATGTTATTTCAGTATAGCACTTGTGCGTGCCCTACTTAACTTTTCATTAAGTTCCTTGCCTTTGCCAATAATCTCTCCTTGGATTCCATAAGGCATAAAATGGTATTTCAACAAAGACGATAAAACCCCCAAATTTTAATTTGATTTGTGGTCTAGATCACATTACCATTACATATCTGAAAGAATGCTCAACCAGATCTAAGAGTAGTAACAAAAATGAACATAAGAATTTATTATATTTGATCTATCACCACTGGCTGATAGACAACAATCCAAATAAAAAATGGTAAAGACAAGTTATTTTTACGCTTATTTTAAAAAGGGGAATTTGCAAACTCCACTACTAGCAGACAGTTCAGGGATGAAAGCTGTCTCTGAGGAATGTAAGATTATGTGCAATTTTCCTTGTAAAGAACAATCCTTTTCTTTAAATCATAATGTTTGATAATTCTACAATGTACTGCTATACCTAGCTACCTGTGCAATTTGTTTAAAAAAAAAAAAAAGAGAAGAAAGGGCTAAAAAAAAGGTATTCTTTGAAATTACAGGCTACAGGCGTTAACATCAGAACCTAGTGGCTCTAATACGATCATCAAGCTCATCCTGCAACACATTTCAGGGTTACAGTGAGACTAGAACATGCTGCTTTTTGAACTAAATAATCACATCCAACTCTCTCAAGTTAGTAGGAATGGAACACTAGACACATAATTTGGGCAGCTCTTGCTTTGTATAAAAACTTACAGGAACAGGGTATGACAGAAAAAATACCTTCATTCATATGACATACTTACATGGAGTACGTTACTGAGGCTCATCAATCGAGAAATAGCTGCATTGAACAAATGATCCTTTGTGAAGTACTCTGTTACCTTGTATTAAAAGAAAAGGTTTGTCACTAATTACTTAAAATTCTCAAACATGGAGTACCTTACCTCTTACATGAAAATCACTTTGGCATGCAAACACGTAGTATATGCAACCACATGTGTATATGGGAAAAATAATAATCATATAAAAATTCCGTTGACTTGCTTTCCCTCTGTTTCAGGATTTTAAAAGCTTCAAATCGTGCCAATTAGAACTGTGTATTAGTAATCACTATTTTCTTTCACAAAATATCTTCCCTTTGCCCCTACAAGAGGCCTTCATACTTGTAAATCCAGTTATGCTGTTGACAGCTTGTCCATCTATAGCAAAATTGTAATTCTATTGTCTGTTAAAACATTTCGAAGGTTCCTCACCACAGGATTTAAATCAGGAAAAGTTTTTATCAGTAGAAAAATATTTTAAGTTAATTTTGCAGGTATTTATGTCTCCCAATAATTGAATTCACACTAATCACAGCAGGAGAAATCATATAAGAGGAGATGAACAATCATTTCAATAACTTTTTTTTTTAGGATACACTAATATATTTTCTCCAACAACTTTTTGTCATTTGATATGAAACAGCAGGCATGAAAATGAGGTGTGAAGCCAACAGATGAAAAGCTCTTGTTAGGGATAACCTGCATAACTCACCTATAGCTTTGCTACTGGAAATGGAGTTACTCCAAACCCAGACTGATAATATTATAAGGCCAAAACACTTAATCCTTTGGAGGCGGCACACAGCAGTGAAATTTTGCCAGTCTTACTATTTTGCAAGACTTGCGTCCCACAAGATTTTTAGGTAAACACAATTAGTAAACACAATTACTTATACAGAAAATATATACTGTATACATTAAATATATACTTATACATAAAAATTTTTTTATGAGCCACTCATCTGGGGAAAAAAACTTTTGGCTCTCTAAGTCAAGCACACAGTTTTAGCATGAGCAGCAATTTACTTAGTAATTTACAAACTATGTGTTTCTTTTAACCTCAGATATCACCAGATTCTTCTGTTCCCAGATCCTTCTGGCTTCAGCCTTCTCCTTCTTACTCAGAAGCTCAGGATTGGGCATGGTTCCTGAAGTCCTTGCTTCAATAAGTTTGGACACAAGCGTCCAGAGGCGCGTCTGCCATCTCTGAACACCAGGCATAGCATCAGCTGAGATTAATGAAAGAATGAAGAAACAAATTCCAGTTACAACAAATGAATCCAAAACTTGAAAGGAAAGCAGACAGGAAATTGAACACTAGAGTAAAATATTTTTAAAAAATCCCAGCTGTATTTTAAATACAGCAAAAAGACCGTGTATCACTGAATTAGCTGCTCCAGAGGGAATTATGTACCTGTGTACTGTTAGGGATGCGGAATTACAGCTTGATTCTGAGTGTTTGGATTTTTTTAAGAGATATTACCTCTTCACGTGCCTAGCTCTGTACTGTTCTGATTAGATGATGACAGGAAGCCAAAGCACACTCCTCCAGTACATACATCAGTGCCATAATGTGTAACTAAACACATAGGAATTTAAAGGGTGACCGACACCAAATGCTTAGTGCAGGCTGAACTAAGTAGCAACAAGCTAACACGAGAAAGAATGAAAAAATACACGTTTTTAAATCAGACATGGAGAGCTTTATTAAAGTCTAATGCAACAAGAGGGCTAGATTTAAATGTATCCATAAGACTACATTAAAATGTATGAACCACAGTAGATAAAAGAAATCAGTATCTGTCAGTATGACAAATTGCATGATGGCAGTAAATAAGTGTGCAGGAGGGTAAATCTTATCTTATTCAAGAAATAAGCTCATAAAAATGTCATGAGAGTGCAAAAACTAATTACTAGGAGCTCTGCTTATCTTCTTATGAGATTCTTCTGAGAAGTATTTCATGGTCCTGCTTACAAAGGCCATTGCATACATATGTAAAAAAATGGAACTTAAAAAAAATGGCAAAGTTTTATCTGTAATCTGATATGATTTTAAAAAAAAATCATGATAAAGAAAATAAAACAATCATTTTCCACCAATCAATTGTAGCTAATAAAAAATAAGAGACTGAGGTCCAAGTTTGCGGAAGAAAACACTACTTAAGAAGTATTTTTCCCACATGCTTTCAGCTCGTAAGAGGTAAGCAGCTTGAAATAATCTTGCAAGCCTGCCTCTCAGTGACAGCTTTGAGACCACCTCTCTTTTAAAAGAAACAAAAAAACCAAACCCTTCTCATTATACTTTTTTGATTCAATTGTTTCAAAACTTCAGCATCAAGAACTGTATTAATTTTGTGTTTAAAATATAACACACTAGAAAAAAAAACAACACAAAGCAAACAACAGAAACAATCCAACTTACTTTTAGCATCCCACAAAATATCTTGTTCTGGAGGAGCAGCAAACAGAATGTAAAGACGTAGGGTGTCAATGCCATACTCTTTCACTAATTCTTCAGGGTCTATTCCATTGTGCTTAGATTTGCTCATTTTTTCCCAAGCAACTTGGAGCTTCTCACCAGTTTTTACGTGAACTGGTTCAGTTCCTAAATATGAAGACATGCGCAAAACATTAGAACAAATTTTGCTCATTTGTAACAGTAATTAGTTTTGTTCCCTAAGCATAAGAAAAGAAGAAACAACTATTTCTAGTGGGGTATTTTGGTTTCCAAACAGCTTAAAGAGAAAAAACTCCCATTGTAAAAACCCTCTTTCCTCCCATTTTTTTCCTACTTTAATGTTTTAATACAACTAATATTCAAATACTTCCATTGCATCATGACAGAAATGCTCCTTCTACCATTTGGAAGCGGTATCTGGCACTCATAGTACGTGCTACTTTGATACCCCCTGAGATTTAAGCATTCTTATAACTGTGATATTTAAAACCTCCTAGATAGGTGTACTGATTTGGCACAAATCTGACCTGCACTTAGCTTTACAGATTTACAGGTTCCCATTGCAGTTAGTTATCCTGACAAGAACGTGCCTTCTGTTGCATGAATTTAGAGATGGAAAGAGGCATTTACACTGATAAAGATGCCATCGAACAAAACACCCTGCTACTGAAAAGCCCTAGTTTTTCTAGAAGAAAATAGGATAGCAGAGAGTGGTAAACATAAGGAGGTTTGCTTGCTTGTTTGCTTTTTAACAGACTTATGGAGTTTTTATGCAGGAGAACAGCGAAAATGAGTTTTTGTGCAAGGAGTGCTTAAAGGAGGCAAATATGGCCAAACCATTCTTGTTGCTATAGGTCTCCAAGCCAGGACTTGCTGCTCCAGCTTATGCAGTGAAGGCACTAGACAGAACTTGAGAAAAATCACTTTTTTCCATAAAAGTTTTATACTCCTAATATCTACTGAACACACCAACACCTGTGTTAGCTTTGCCATGATGTTTTTGTAGGTTGTCTGTTTGCTGGGACTACTAGCTCCATTCAGCAAACTGCTCAGCAGCGTCTTAACACAACTGACTTCTGATCTTTTGGACTGTACTGGAGCTAAAATAATACTATAGCACTGTTTCTGTGTTTGGATGCAATTAAAAGCTGATGGATTAGTAGGGTCTTTGTGCCCTCAGCAGTGCATATGAATTCAAAACTCACAGAAATTGCTCTCCAGTTTAAATATTACAGGGATTCATTTTCTCTTCCAGATTTTCCCAGCACTGAGACTTGTACACCAAAGCAGTCCCTGACTTTCTGGATGCACCGATGCTGATTTTCCCACAGAGTCTCTCTTACCAGTGAGATCAACCTCCTCTCTCTTCAGACACTGGCCTGTTGTTGTTAGTCTGAACGTCTGATTCTTGATAATACCTTGAACCAAAAGCTTATGAAAAGGCTCCCTAAGGATGGAAGGAGAAAGAAACTTGTCTGTTGAAAAGAGTTGTGAAAAGCATACTTTATGATAAGCACCAGGTGTTGAGCCAATCAGACACAAATATTTAATGAAGCAAGGATTTCAAGTTGACTATACATAAATGGTTGTCACCTTAGAAAGAGTACTTTGTGCATTTAGTCATGGCGACTGCCTGGCAAGTGTATTTATTTGTATTCTGCACACATTCTTGCATCCTGATTTAGTACTGAGTTATTCTAATGTAACTTTTCAAATTAGCATATGGATAATACACAAAATTTTATTGGCCAACAGTGAAATTTCCCTAACTTCAAGCTAAATTCCCATGCATAAAAGCAGTCAAGTAGCTGGCCTCATTGTCTTACAAATATATAGTTCTAGGCTTCCACATTTTACTTCACACGTACAAAAAAGTCATAATGCAAACCACTACTCCCTTTTACGAAGTCATTTTAGTATTTTACATCATTAGGCAATATAAGTCATATAAGAATTTATCCTGTTATTTAAACCACTGCAATTTATTTAATAATATACAGTATTATTAAATTATATAACAATTATGCATGTTTTAACTGTATTAAAGCAGATATCTTCCAAGCACTACTCTTTAAACCCTTTTGATGACTCTGAAATAAAGGGATATTTGAAAGAAAAGCTTTAAACCGTGAGAGAGAAAGTGACAGGCTTTATACTTTATCTTCAACATATTCATACTTGAACACAAGCATAATTTGTATACTTCTAAATATTGTGTGAGTACGGCCACATAGCCTACCATTCAGTTACCAGACAGCACTAGTCTCTACCATGCCACCTGCTTTAATCAACGATATTAAGTCAGAGTAGCAATTCAAGCATCTCTATAAATATTTTTCCAAACAATATCTCATAAATGACCTGAAAAATGCTTTTGTTTAGAAATAAATTAAAAGAACTTATGGAAAAGACAACTGAAATCAAATTTAGACAGTAAAAACAAGTATCCTAAAAATAGAAGGTAATAATTATCTAAAATCTCAAATAATTATCTCAAATTATCCAAGCGAATTAAAAGATGAAAATCTTGAACAAAACCCTTGTAATCCTATCATCAACAAATGCTGCATAAATGCTCCAAGAGAGAACTGTTCAGGATAAGTTTATTCTACAAACTAAAGACATTACACCAAAAAAAAAAAAAAAGAAAGACTTTTTTCTCCTATCATTCAGAGTTCAGTCTGGTTAAGATCGCAAACAGTTATTAAAATAGCTACACTTGCTGCTATCTAAAATAAAGCTAATGAGGTAGCCAGAACATCAAAATCAGATAGGGCTCTCCACTGGAAGTGATTTTTCAAGGAACACTTATTTTTAATGACAAAGAGTTAGTTCAGATCATATGCCAAGTTATTAAAAGCTGAATGCAGGAATGAGCATTTCCTATTTTTGTTTATGCTGACAGAGGCTACAAAAATGCAATACAAAATACATTACCAAGTATGGGGAAAAAACCCCCACGTCTTCCTAGTGGGAGACCGCAGGAGAATGGAAACATGCCCAAAATGAGAAAACCAGAGCCTGCCTAATAAACACAGGGCTCGGAAACAAATTGAGCCCTGTCCTGAATTTCTCCTGATGTGCAGTGATTTTGCCAGTGTTGTGGTGGCTCCATCTCATGGTCACATGTAAAGTTACACTTTCATTTACATTAACAAAACCACACAACTAAACCCCTCTCCAAAGAAGGCGATGTGTTTCTTGGCTGCAGAAGGGGGCTACCCAGATGTTGCAGCCCATCAGGTGGGATGCGATTCTGGTCTAAACACTGCAGCATCCACTCGAGGCCTGGAGCCATAAATACCTTCTGAGCCATCCCGCTGGGGACAACCAAAACTCAGCTGTGTTCAGACAGACAGACACTTCTGACACTGTAAGTGAAGTAAGTGAAGAGGCAGCTTGAGTTTCGTTGAATGATCGATCACATTTCAAGCTGTAAGGATGCTGGAACGGGATACAAATTCACCTACCCATACGTCTGTTTCTGCTCCTGCTGGAGGGTGGGCACTGTGGCCTTAGCTGTGTGCAGCTTTTGATTGTGTTGTACGTCAGATGGGACCCTACCTGTGAAGTCTGCCTGAAACCTCCAAGGAGAATCAGCTGTGCTAGCCACAATGCGTGTAATCCATCTTCTTCCTTTCAGTAATGTTCATATACAGGTTCATTTCTATGATAGACCAATCTGTCTATATAGGAGCATGTAACGGATGCAAGGAACTCCTGCTCAGTGCCATGTCCTCATGCTTCTTACTCTGCTCTGTGCAAGGTGACTAGCGAGACTTTCAATCCAATTACAAATGGCCTGGCTGGAAGGACTGTGTGGAGCCTTCGACAAGTGGCAACACTGAACTCAGAAGAAGGGATATCTCTAGCAAGGCAGCTCACTGGATGTGTTTGCCTCCCAAACTTCTAGAAAGGCTTAGAGAGCCCATCGCTCTGCTCTAGAGTCCAGACAAGACCTTGGTCAGTCACTGTCGGATGAGTTCTGGTGCTTATGAAACCTGCTGTTGGACTTATCTGTAACAATCTGGCAATCCTGTAGAAGGCCAGAAGCTATTGGGGGATGTGGGAGCTGGTCATTTTAGGCAGAAAAAAAGATCAAACAATATTGAATGTTCAGATTTTACACAGTCAAAGGCTGAGTGCTTTTACTTAAAACGAAGAGTAGGGATAAAGTCCCTAATGAACGTAGAGAAGCTCTAACATCCTTCCTTTACAGAATAAGCTATTTCTGTCACACACATATTTATTCTGTAATACAGCTACGTATAAATAGTGCCTTCCTACTCAACAGATTTGCTCTCTATTACAGTCAAATCTGCTGACTAAATGGCAACAATAAACTTTTTTATTGCTTTATAATCCATTGGAGCGTGCTAGATTCCATTTACAATTATTCATCAGGCAGAACTGATTACTGAAGTCGAGGGAAGAACCAAATTCTGTGCAACTTGTACAGTTAATGATAATACAGTTGAGCAGGTGTAACCGAGTGTGTCAGCACACACTCGCCACGGTGGATTAAGCTGGAATGGACGAGGAGGTTGCTGGCCCCAGCTGCCTACCTGGCCCCTCTCCCAACGGCTGGGAAGACCGACTGGCTTGTGAGTTAATTCCACAACCAATGCGCTTTACCGACCAGATCACTAGAACAAAATGACATCAATTTGAGCTTAATCTATTGTCACGTGTACCAATACCCAGAGGGTGCTATTTATTCTGCCTTGTCATTACAGGGGAAATGAGTAGCACTTCCCACCATCTACAGTTGAAGGCATTAAAAAAAAATAAAATGAAAGATCATGCCCCACCTTCAGGGGATATTTAAACTATATTGATACCTTTACAATTTTAGATGCCTATAAACATTGCATCTTCTATGAAAGCATGTGTGACATCTGTAAATGAATGGCCTATAATATTTCTATTGCAATAATGTACATCATATGTAAAGAGATTGCTTTGAAAATCTAAACCATGACATTTTAAACTTTTGTTTTCAACCTCATTATTATATCAATAGCCATTAGTATAGAATTAAAGACTATTGGGAAATACTTCAACGGATTTGAAAGCAGATAGAAACAAAACAATGAAAATTTCCATGAAGAAAACTCATCAAAATGAAAAATTACAACAGATTAATAGGAGAATCATAAAAATTTGTCAGGATACTAGATAACATTTTAAATGGTGGCAGCTCTCATTAACTGAGATGTAGCAGAATTTTATTACTTTAATCAGCGAACAAGATCTAGGCTACTAGAGGAAGACTGAAAATGCACAAGAGGGCAGAGTTTTTTAACATTTTAATGTTTTCCCTTGGAGCTGTGGGCTTCGACTCCATGACTTCAAGCTTCCTAAAAATAAGCTTGTTGCTTCTAATCACCCTTTTCCAATTTCTCAGACCAGCCCTTGAGCAGTCCTAACAGAAGACTGAGCAACAGCAGCTTCTGACCAATACTAAAATGTATTTAAGATACGTGGCAGTATTTATAAAGGAGTTGAGATTTCCACATCAAAACAAAATCCTAATTTGACTTCACGCCTTAAAAGCACCTAATGCTGAAGTGTCGACAGGAATCTCACAAAGTTCAACAAAGGCAAATGCACCTTCACCGTCAAAATTATTTTCCTTCTATCCAGTTGCACTTTGATGCAATCTGTGACTATTATTTTCTTCCTTTCTCTGTACATCTCTGAGAAGAGTCTGATTCTATAATCCTTCTGTGGTAGACTGAGATTACACTCCTTCCTTAGCCTTCTCTTCTCCAGGGTGAACACACTCAACTCCCTTCACCTCTCCTTGTATGATATAAGCTTCAGCCCCTGACCATCTTAGTGCCCCTCCACTGCACCCTCCCCAAGTCTCACACACTGGGGGCGGGGGCTCAAAACTGCACACAGTATTCCAGATATGACATCCTGAGTGATGTGCAGAGATAATCAAAGCTGGACAAGATTTTTACTAATGTAGCATGGTATACTCTCAGGCCTACTGCTGACTCCCATCTCACTTGATGTTCACCAAGACCCCTGTAGCCCTTCTGTGTTGTGCTGCTCCTCACAGAGTTAGCCCAGCCCTGCCTGTTTCCATAGGTAATCTGCTCCATGTACAGGACTCTGCATTTGCCTTTGTTGAACTTTGTGAGATTCCTGTCGACACTTTAGATTTGCTCCTCCAACTTGTCAAAGTCCTTTGCACTGCAGCCATGCCATTGAGAATATCAATAGCTTCTCCCAGCGTGCAATGAACTTGCTGAGGGTACGCTTTGTTGCGCTGCCCAGGTTGTTGATAAAGATGTTAAATACAATTGGGCACTGACTCTTTGAGCCTGATGGTCCAGACAGTTTTTCCATCCAGGCTGCGGTCCATCCATTTAGCCCGCATCTCCATAGTCAGACTACAAGTATGCCATGGGAGAACTTGTTAAAAGCCTTGCTGAAGTCATGGTAAAAGATATGCACAGCTCTCTCCTTATCCACAGAGACATCATCTCACCACGAAAAGAAGGCAGGTGAAGTTGGGCATAATTTCTCAATAAATCCATAGTGGCTACTCCCAGTCACATTGTCTTTCATTTGCCTGAAAATTACTACCAGGATGATTTGCTTTAAAATATTATTGGGGACCAATGTGAGGCTGACTGGCCTGTAAGTACTCACCTTTGCCTATTCTTGAAGATGAGTTTGGCTTCTCCCTTTCTCCAATTAACAGGGACATCCCCTGATCACCATGACCTTTGAGAAACAATTGACAGCAGCCTCACAATGGTAAAGGCCAGGTCATGATGGTGAAGGCCAGGTACCTTCAGCACCCTCAGATACATCCCTTTGGTCCCATGAACATGCCTGGTTTACTTAAGTGATCCCTAACTCAGTCCTGCTCTATAGTAGGTAGTACCTCTCTCCCTCAAATTCTTCTACTAAGCACAAACCTTGACAGCAAAGGCCAGGGCAAAAATTGTCCTTTGCTACAAGGCTCTTTGTCTGATTTTGTATCAGGCAAACACTTTCCTTAATGTTCCTGTCAATATATCTGCAGAAGTCATTCTTACTGCCTTCACAATCTTCACCAGCTTCAATTCTAGATGAGCTGTGGCCTTTTCTAATTCTATGCTGCCTACCCAGTTAATGCTTCCACATTCTTCCAGGGGTAACCCATCCTTGCTTCCCCTTTCCCTGCATTTGTTTTAGTGCTTGAGCTCAACCAGGAGGTCCCTTTTCAGCCAGCTGGCCTCCTTCCACCCCTCCTCATTGTCTTGCACACCAGAGTGGATTGCTGACTTTTCAAGCAAACCTCCCCTTCCTTGTGATATCAGTTTACAGTTACAGTACTTCAGCCACCATAGTTAACATTGATTCGGGAGGTGGAAGAATTTGACTAGCAAAAGAACATTTTGCTGATATGCATTACAGCTCCACCAGATGGCTGACAGGACTGTAAAGTGTTTTGTAGAACTGATAAGCCTGAAATTGCTTGCAAGGAAAATCTCTGAAATCCTCAGCTTAAAGGAATCGTGCCTACGACAGGAAGGGTCTGCTTTGAGATGCCCACTCCCTCAGAGAAGGAACAGCCCTCCTGCTGCAGCTGTGGAACCCGGAGACAACAGGGTGAAACACAGGTACACAAATCACCCACATCCAAAATCTCAAATACAGCTTTCACTGCAAACTATTTGGCAGGCAAGAAGGAGTGATTAAAATGCATTGCCTGTTTTCATCAAATGATTATGAAACAATAGGGAAATAGTCTGCTGGCTCCACTAACCCATTTTTTCTGGCACATAGCTACTTAAGTTAAAGTTTTGTAGCAAAACTGCTGCATTCAAGAGTTCATTGCCATGTGTACTTAGGTTCCTCCTTTACATCAATCTTTTAGAGTGGGTACTAGTAAGGAATGAATGCATATGAGTTTCCAGATGAGAAATTACTGAGCAGCTGCTCTCATTTTGACTCATTGTATTCAAACGTTTTTGCTGATGACAGAACTGGACAGAGCAAGGGGCAGTATTTCACTGTTCTCACACCAGTAATCCTCCCTGTGAGGCATTCCTGTGATGGCATTTTAGGGTAAAAAATAATTCAGTGGGAATGGGGACGAGAAGCTGGGAACCTGACAGGACAAAGAATAGAACACCAGATGGCTCACCTTCCTGCCTCAAACTTTACCTTTAACCAAAACAGAGGGCAATGAATTAGGCTATAGCAGCATCAGCAACAAGAGTAGTTAAAAGTAATTATATTGAAGTCATTAAATTAAAAATAAACTGACAGCAGACACATATACTGCTTTTGCTTATCAAGAACTGCTTTGCATCGTTCAACTCCAATACTGCAGTGAATTATAGGGGTGCTTATTTTTCTAAATATGCATGGTTCCACTGAAACTAACAGTATTACTGTGCATGAAGTTACCTAATTTGAAATAACAGCACTACTCAGAATGCTTGAAGTTACTAGTTTATGCAAGCTTTTGCAGGATGAAAATCTACAGCAACATTTTATCACTTGCTCTGAGCCAGTTAATACTCATGTAATAAAAATGCTATGTATATATGCATACAGAAAATGCATCTGACTGTGAGAACCTGAGTAGTTAGCCAAGACTGACTACCAGGAAAGTTCAGGCTTATTCAATGCAACGTTCTATCATCGCAACAATGTCCACTAACACTCCTGCTAGTCAAATGAAATACAAAAGATTTTTACAGAAATATATAAGGCTTACTTGTGTTTTGTCATCTTTAGGTCATGGCAAAAATGGCTGAAAAACCTTGCATAGAATAAGTGCATAACTGCATGCTCCTTTCCTCCGATGTACAAATCCACAGGCATCCAGTAGTCTGCTAAGTCATTATTAAAGGGCCTGAAAAAACACAATTATAGAAAAAGTATAGCATGAAAAAGAAAGATTAGCTTTTCTAAAGTAGCTCATCATACTTGAATAGACACCACTATTTATCGAGAGCTATGCACCTGTAATAAAACTTTTGCTATCAGATATCTTTAATTTTTAAGAATATGCTTATTAAATTACAGACAAAATTTTAATTGCCTCTGAAAAGCAGATCCACAAAAATATTATTTTCATATATTTAAGGAAAATAACCAAGATCTCACATACGATACCTGAGAAAGTGATAAAAATATTTGCTTGCTCTTTAAATTATTTTTTCATAAATACCCTGTGGCTAGCTCTTAAATTTTTTAGTATTTATCAGGTTTTACATAGAAATATATTACAGTGAAAAACAAAAGACATGCCCACTCAAAAACAGCTGATTTTTTTTTAATTGGAAGTTTGCATTGTTGCCATTAGGGGGCAATGAAGCAGTTTACTGTAAGGTTGCAAAACATTTTGAAGAGTCAGATGGGTCACCATACTCCAACTGAAAGATGCTCTATGAATTTACAGTAAATTTGTCATTTAGAGCATACTTACTATGTTGTTGGAGTGCATGATTTCCTAGCACTGCTTACTGCTTCATTAAGTATTGTTATGTGTCTTGTAATAGGCTCCTGCCTTCAAAATACCATTTGTACGTACGTTCTTCTTTAAAGTATGCTTTATGGACCCATTCTATCAAATTTACCTGGTTTTTCAGCTTGTTTGATTATTTTCTGTAATAGTAACACTTTTTTCCTCACAGGTGAGCTGGGAAGCAAATCGTGTATCTGGGACTCAGGTCTTTAGTGGAACAAATGAAAACTAACTTGTTCACAGGGTTCCCAAATCAACAGAGCAATTCTCCCAAATTCTAGACCTGTGAAATATGACTTACAGAAATAAAGGGTTTACGTACACCCAGCTTAGCTAAAAAACCCCAAATAAATAAATCAAATGGAGGTAGCAATCTAGTACAGAAGTCCATAAAATGATATTTCAATATAAAACAGATTTGGCTACACTAAGCTGTTACTTCAACAGCTGGATGTTACATCTGCCTATTTCATCTTCAACTTCTGGAAAAGTACCTTTTTCTCCAAGCACAAAAAAAATCTTAAACTGTCACTGTAGAGGAAGCAGTCTGCATAACTTAGTAATATTAATAAAAAATTCACAGTGTCACTAGAAAATAATTAAAATTATTGTGAAATAAAAGTGCCCACAGAAATATTTCTTTAGTTGAACTAAACTGGTGCTGCCAATATAAAAAAAAAAGCAAACAACTGGTCCAGCTATACTAAATCATTTGCTATGTAGTACGTACCTAGACATTGCTCTGGACAACAAATAAATCCCCAAACAGCACTGCATGTTGTATCAATATCTAAAAAATGCTACTCTTTCTACCTTCCTCAGACTACACAGTAGAGCTGTTCCACTAAATGCTCTTTGGAAAAACCAGTGCTATCAGCAGTGCCACTACAGGCAGACTCTGAAGCAGAAAAACAGCTAAATAATTACATCTATCTTCCCCCCCTCTCCATGCTGCAGCCACTAGAATACAGCACATGAAAAATCTCCTTTCATTAATTTTGCATATAGTCGAAGTGCCGACACAGCAGGAGCTTGCTGCGATGCCACTTCACTTTAGGTCTGTGAGTGAGGAGGTAGAAAGAGTTACCAGAATTCAAAAGGAGAGAAATGAGGTGCTGTTCTTGGCAGCTGGATGTTACATGGACTATTCCTCTTCTTACCACCAGAAAAGCACTGAAGTCCACACGCTGAAATAGGCAGTGCATTGCCAGGGAGGGTACACTCCATGCAACTTACCACAGTCTCTAAGAGAGTCATGGTAGTCTGTCATTCTTGATGGCATCCTCCACTAAGGACTATCTTCAGCTCCTCAACTGAACATTTCCTCTGTGCCTTGCCCCACAATCCCCTTTCATGTAAACTTCTTGCCCCTTGCCTCGTAACTCCTGTGCTTACACAGCTATCTCTACACATTCTGCTCTTGTAGATCTTCTGCCATGGGAGCAACCAAACACCACATTTTTAGGGCAATTCCTAGTCTACCCTGTGCTGTGCTCAGGCCAGAGGACAGGCACAAAATCAGGGGAGCCCCGGGGTTTATGCTTCTTTCTGCAAAGGAAGTTAGAAGCCAGAAACATCTGAGTGCTTGGCCTCTTTCTTCCTTCCCTTCTTCTGCTCTCTACAACTACCTGAAGAGAGGTCATAAAGAGGTGGGGGTCGGTCTCTTCTCCCAAGTAGCAAGCAACAGGACAAGAGGAAATGGCCTCAAGTTGCGCCAGGGGAGGTTTAGGATGGACATTAGGAAAAATTTCTTCACAGAAAGTGTTATCAAACATTGGAACAGGCTACCCAGAGAAGTGATGGAATTGGCATCTCTGGAGGTATTTCAAAGACAGGTAGATGTGGTGCTGAGGGACATGGTTTAGAGGTGGTTTTGGCAGTGTTACGTTGATGGTTGGACTCAATGGTCTTAAAGGTCCCTTCCAGCCTAGACAATTCTATGATTCTGATTCTATCCTGTGCCATGGCCACTCACCCCAGCCCTGTGCCTGCAGCCCTCACCTGTCCCTGTTGTGAGGGTCAGTGTACCTCAGGTAGTACCAAGAGGAATCAACAAATGTGTCCATGGTATCGATTTCCCGCCGTGCTGCTGACTTACACCTGAGCAAGAGAGAAGGAGAAAAGCTATTTTTAGATAAGTGACAGGCTTGGGAAAAAAGCAACCGTGTACAGAGTGGCCACGAAGACATTTAGATTGAAAACCAAATGGGTCTGAACAGTCAGAAGAGGGATATGTTCAGAAGGCGGCCAACACAGTAACAGGGGCCACTCTCCTCTTCTCTCCCTCCCAAACCAAACAAAATGCAAACCAAAAAGAAGCCTGAACAGCTGTAACATCCAGCAATAGCGGAAGACAGGACTGCGCCAGACAGCCTTCTCCATCGTATGTTCCTCGTATTTTTTAGAATTGTCATTTATAAAAGAAAGAAAACAAGTCTTAAAGTGCAGACAAGCATACTTTGCCATAAAGTTAACGGGAACTCAATACTTCAACATTCATTAGCTACCAGCAGACAAATCATTTTATAAACATTCAGCAGACGGAGCAAGTGGTTGGCTCTCTGACTGCCTGGACAAAAAGGTCTTTGCAGAATCCATTTATCGTCTCTAGAAAAAATGAACTTAGTTTAATTTCGGCTTTCACTGAGATGTAGCAAATCTCTTCTAGACCTTGTAGCACAATTTTAATTTGTGATTACTGCAAATCAATTTTTGCCTATATTGGCAGTCCTGAGAAAACAGGTTTTAAATACATTTTAGAAGCTTAGGTTACTTTCTGCTAGTTTCTCCCTGAATATAAATTATTTGTTTGTTAGAGCCAATAATCACTTTTAATAAACTTTCATTTGTTGTAAACGATCCATCTTTAAAACTCTTACTGTTAAATGAGATTATTGTAATATAAATAAAACTTTGCAACCTGTGACAAACTTGCGCATAAATACCACTGGCTATATGTGACAAACATACGCAATTTATAAATGTATGTAAATATGTAATAAATATTCATAATAAATGGGCACTGGCTATTTAATATTTTCCAACTACATATTTAGTCTGTGATCAGGCTTTATAACTGACCTGCAATATGTATCTGCCTGTCTGCCTGATAATTCAGCGTGGCTTGCTGAGGCAAGTTTAGAGAAGCATCACCAATTAACATTTTCCCTCTCTCTGTCCCTGTCCAAGGTCCTTCTCTACCAGCAAGTTTTTCTTTCAATGCGAATAATATAGTAAAGAATTTTTACTCTTAACTGCTTTTTACTATAGAATAACCATTTTATTACATTGTACATATAAGCAGACTTGACCAATGGAAAATAATACTGTATTATATTGAAACGGAATGGCTTTTCAGTCAAAAGCAAGAATACTTTACAGGTATTAAAGCATAATTATATCTGCCTCATACCACTGATGTTGCTTGTACTCTAAATTGACATGGCTCACTAAGACAGAGACAGCATCAACATCTTTCAAAATTTATACAACAGGCACAATACTGTAATCTCATTAGACTACCTTCAGACAACTAACACAATTACCTGGACTTGTATACCAGTGAATAACTTGGGCATCTCCTCCCATTTATGATTATTTACAGTTTATTGTCTCTCAAATACTCGCAGACTTTTGAATCTTTCCATCTTGCTTTCCTTATTAATTCTAGATATTAAATGCAACTAAGGAAAAAAACCTGTTATTGGAGAGAAGGACTAAAGGAAGGGATGACATAATTTCTCAGAGCAAGGAAAAGCAAGGAAGAGGGCACACAAAAAAGGCAATAGCTCAAAGGATTTGAAACTGGAGCAGACATCCGGATGAGCAATACTGAAGACAGCTGTCAAATAGGTGAGAATTATGAAGCCAAATAAAGGTGAAAATTAAAAAATAAATAAAATTTTCAGCAAACTACCATATTTTAGGCTGAGAAACTAATCCTGTACGCCTTGATTCGCTTCTAAGTAGGGCAGCCACAATAACTATCCAGAAACCATGAGATTTGCAATACATCAAAAGTACCTTGTTGCCTGGTAAACAGCAAAATCATTTTTGAATTAATGTCAGGAGGAAGGCAGGGGTGCAGACAGTGACTTTTAGTAATATCAGGAAAATTCTTGAGTTGAAATTAGGAATTGTAGACCAAGGCATTTCTAGGGATTTTACTAAACCCGTGGATTTTGTTTAGTAACCGTTCCCTGCAAGAGTTACACTTTAAAATACACTAACTATATGTAATTTAAATAGGCATATCTGAGAAGAAATTTTCTATGCAGAAAAATGGAAGTAAATGTGTGTTTTACATAAAATACATGTTATCAACAAAGATCAAAATACATGTTCCCAGAGAACCACAGAATTGCTGTGCATAAGCTACCTATCTAGAAACGATGAACACGCTGATATTCTACCCTGAAAATGTTAGAAATCAGTGAGATGTAATCAAACTGCTGCATTATCAATGAGAGCCCTAATGTCACTTACACGTCCGATTCCCCTGCCTGGCAGGCTCATAATATACCTCCCATCTGGTCAGTCTGCTAACAGAAGCATTGCATTGCAGTGCCAATGAAAAACTCCTCTGGGATAACTCAAGTTCTAACAGTTCTTCTGCAGAACTTGTAGGCAAACTGCACCGTAGAGAGTATCTAAGTAGCCCTCAAAATCAGACAACTCATTTTCATGATGTACATCTCACTACTTCATTTACACTGTTTTATTTCTTAAACAGCTGGACTACAAACAATAAAGATTCCAACACTGACAAGATACATAGACTTACTCTCTCCTTCAATCTGAATTACATGCTGTCATCTCTAATATTTAGTGAATGTGATTATTCATGATAAAGAATAATATAGCTGTGGAAACACTTTATTGTTGGACTGTTGCTAAGAAAATGAACACAATGTTTGTTTCCTTAACAAACGGAAATAATTCAATAATCATTATAAGCTTTGAACTCTGCTGGTGAAAGATAATGAAAATTCTTGTAGTAAATGAAGTGAGAAATACTGTTAAGAAATGAAGGGCAGGGAGAAAATTGTTCTCTTTCCCCTTCTTTCTTTCCTCCAACGTAAAAACAGCGAGCTTTTCTTCATCTTGTCTATGAAAAAATAGCAGCAGGTGTCCGTGTTGCAAAAAAGGAGTTTTACAGAGTATGTAAGAAAAAAAAACCCTTATGCTGGATGAGACTACGTATCATTCTGGAGTAATATCTTGTCTCAGAGCGGTCAGCTGTCAATACAAAGAGCACAAGGAACAGGCAGGTACAAAGCGATGCCTCCTGGTCTGCAGTAAATGCAGGACTGGCTTACCTCGGGCAGGCACAGTTCACCCACTCCGGAGCAGTTGCTAAAGGTGAGGCTCCCTTTCCCGTGAAGGTGGTTACATGGGGCAACACCACGGGTAAATCTTCATAGGGTACAGGGACGGTGCCACATGTCTGGCAGTGAATGATCGGAATAGGTGTTCCCCAGTACCGCTGTCGAGATATTAACCAGTCTCTTAATTTGTCACTCGTTAGGTCTCCACCTATTCCCTTACTTTTGGCCTGCTGGGTAACAGCTTTTAAAGCCTCCTGCCGAGTCATGCCTGTGATCTGATGAAAAAAACAAAAAAAAAAAAAAAAGGAGAGAAGCAGAAAGAAAAATGTGTATTTGCTGTCAGTGAAAAAGCAAGAACAGACAAAAAAAGTCACAAATACAATTTCTGAGAGTCAAAGTTTATGACCCTCATGTAAATTTTCACCTTCTCTCCCCTTAACATCCTTCTATCCAAGATGCACGTACCAGTTACTTGATTCATTTAAATCTTGTAATGTTCTTGATGGCCTGAATAGAATAAGGCTGAGAAAGAGCCCTGCAGACCCCTTCAGCCTTTATTGGCAGCTATTTGCACTTGCTGCTGATGTATCAATCGACTGCTGTATGCTGAAACTTCCAGAGTATCACCAACACAAGGTAGACTGAGGAAAAGTGAATGGTGAAACAGCTTGCTTTCTACTATGTTCATTTGGGGTCTTTCTATTTTTGCTTTCAGATACATCTTAACCACTTAGACCCTACCTGTTATGTAACAGAAGATGAGCTTTGTATCTGCAATTTTTTCAAGACCTATAACACAATGTATATTTGATATTTAAATATAACATTTCTGTGTCACTTCAGGGTGATACGTTGCCAGAAAGGTTTACGCCACGTTTCAATGAATATGGGGAAAAAGGACTAATATGTTAATATTTAGCTTAAAAATGTATTGAGATCATGAAACAAGGATCAACTTCTAACATCGGATCAATTATTCAATTTCCATTATAAAACTCAGATCAATACCGTAGGTTCTTTTCCTGCACAAAAGAAAAAAAAAACCTTTGCTACAGAAAAGCCAGCATATTTTATCATTAAATTATTCCTAGAAAATTGGTGGCATAAGCCTGGCTTGATTATTTAAAAAAAAAAAAAACGAAAGCCTTTAAACATAGAAATTATTGGCACTCTTGACAAAACAGATTTAGTTTGCATTGTTATTGTAAGTTGGAAAGGACTCCATACTTGTATACCCACCTCCCCAGAATTAATGACTTTCTCCAAACCATTTGGCAATGTTTCAATGACTTCAGTGAAAGGAATGCCCAGATTCTTAGCTACTGCGGCATCTTCCGCACTTGTACTAGGTATTCCTAGGGGGCAAGGAAAAGTGAAAAAATAAATTAGTTCTGGGATTGACGAACATGGATATCAATCATCAATTTCAGGATAAAACATTCTATTTCTGTGACACTCTCTTTATAATGACTTATGTTTGCCCAAAGGAGTTTAAAAATCTAAGAACAATAAAAATGCTTTAATGTTCTTTAAGCAGTGAAATTCAAGCAGCAATAATTACAAACATATTTTCTCAGTTTCTCTGTCAACCAAGTATTCATCAATGTCCCACCACAGAAAAGGATGAAAAGTAGATGACTCAGAAAAAGCCTAAAAGGAAAGCCACAAAATTTGGATAAGTAATAAAATTTTCAATACAATTATATTATCTAAATATAATATATTTAAATAATACAAATGTAAATTCTATTTGCTAATATGAGAAATACATACTAAATAAACAGCATAAATAGTCCTCTTGTTGCAATAGTAAATTTAATCTCTTTCTAATTTCATAGTTTATCGAAATGTACTGCAACAGTCTCTAACATTACTATCACTTCAACTTATTATGAAAGACATGATTTGTTTACAATCTCGGGAAAACAATTAAAATAACATCCATTTTCTATTCAGAATATAACTACTGAGAGCACTTCCTACCACTGTTCCAAGTCAGTTTAGAACTCACACTATTTAAGGCCCTTGATGCTATCTTTCCCTTTGCATCTTATTATTTGGATCTTGAAGTTCTTACATCTTGAAGTTCTTCTTCTAAGCCATGTTGGCTTCTTTTTATTATAACAATTTACCTGCACCGTAAAATGACATGTTATCCTTAAATATGTCTTACTCATATTGATAGATGATGACATCTTCCCTCTGACTTTTCTGTATGTATTTTGAAAGATACTTTGTTCTACTTTAGAGGACCACATTTCAGGGTGAGTTAAGAAATTCATTAACTATATTATCCCATGTATTCTGAAATAACATTGAGATGCTAACAGATGTATTCTTTCCACACCGAGATACATATTTCTGCATCTTTTTTTTTCCTTTCAGTGATAATTTATTTAATACTTGAATAATCTTGCACAAGTGCTGTCATACTAAAAAGGCAAAGAAACTTATTTCAACAAGCCAATGCTAACATTAAGTTGGTGAAAACTACAGACAAAAACTCTAAAAATATTGCTGAGCACACCAGAATTAGTAACATATAAACTACTTCATTCAAAACCCATTTAACAATCATCTTTGTTCAGGCAATGAAATGCCTGTTGCACAGTAACTCTGTCAATATATAAAATTTTGGAAGCAGATAACAAGAAAACCAAGCAAAACTGCCCTGTGACAAATAAGTCCCTAACTAGCAAAATACAGAATTGTTATTTTATCTTTCCAGCAGATGTAGGCTCTTGCCATTTCAAGGTCCTATTATAGAATAATGTATGTATCACAATTTGCCAGAGAGCCCTGCAGCCTGCAACAGGTGGCTTCACAATATGCTGTACAAATGGAAAAAAGCGGGCCCCACTTTTTCGTCTTCAACAGCTGGCATCCAGAACTTCCTGGGGAGAGCCGCGCTGTTTCCAACAGGCATAAGGCCAAGGTACGTGCCAGTGAGCAAGCTGGAAACTTTTAATGAAAAATATGATTAGGTATCTCAATTATTTGGCTTCTCTTATATAAGCAGAGGTTCTGCTTCTCAAAAAGAGATTAATTCCTAAAGTGTAAGATGCGGGCATGGTGTAAGCAAGCTATAGAGCCCAAGTGAATAATTTCTACCAGCCTTGTGAGGGTCATCCAAGAAATTTTTGCAGTGTCAGCTGGTTTTATTCGGTCCAGTTGTGATGCAGGAACAGCCAACATTGGCAGTGGTGTAAAGAAAGGAGTAGCTCCAGGGCAGGAAAGAATTATGAACAACAGGGAGGCAATAAAAGGGACTTAAGGGATAAGGATGTAGTGGAAAGAGGAAAGAAGAGATAAAGAAATATTTTCTATTAGGACTGGCACAGAACATTGCCTACTCATTGCAGCTGAGATGAGACCACAGCTTAATACAACAGTAAACAAAAAGCTTGGTGGGTGCTGTTGATGAAGATACACTTCACAGACTAAAATGGACACAATTTTTAAAAGTCAGTACAATTCCTAATTTTTGTTAGAAGGACAGTAACATCATCTAACCATATGTACTTAACTGCCTAAGTTGAGGGTCTAGGCTCCCTATGCAAGAAAGGAGTAAGTAATCCTAAATTAGGTGCCTAAATGGGAATGCTTCTTCTAGAGATAACGGGTGCAACATAACTGTCCAAGACCACCCAAACAGAATTATTACCTATTCTGATTCATTTTACTGACCTCAAAATAAATATAACTAGGTAAAAGTCCGACTTGGAAGTTTTTTACATTTACTGTCTGAAACATTTCTCTTAAAGGATGCACAAAATTTATGTAAAAATAATACAAAAAAACCAAGCTAAAGGTTTTAGTTGTTTGCAAAATGTTTATGTGAAACAACGGTGCAGTTCTGTTTTGATTAAGGATGGTGAGAGACAGCCAAATACACGTGCACTGTAGGTAATCAATCCTCTTAAGATATGCAGATCCTCAAATTTAGCTCATTAAACGTACTAATTTTATAATATTTCCATTAAAATTTATCATCCTGTAAATCTTTCCCCCAGACAGATTCCACATAGCTACTTTTCCCGTCTTTCATCACTAATGAAGAACAGTCATGAAGAACAGGATTCCAAAGTCCAGAAGAGAGTCACCGTGTTCAAAGATTTGCAGCAACAATATATGATGCTCCAACACAGCAGCTGAAAACCATACTATTTCACTTACACGATAAATGTCACATACCTATTTTAGTATCAAGAAAATTCTCAAAATTGCCTTTTGCTGAGATGACTACAGGAATCTCCTGATTGGTAAGCAAATTCACAGCTGTCACTGAAGTAACCGAGTCTGAAAACAAACGCAATGATCACAGTAAGCAAAATATGACAGAAAATATGCTAAGAACATTACTTACTATTAAAACTCAGTTTATCTTAAATGTGCATGAAATTTAAATTAGAATTTTGTTTAAATAAGAAAGAAAATGAAAAGTCTAATTACATTTCTAAAATGCTCAGGCATATGAAAATCTTCAGTATGTCTGACTGATAAATTCATGATTAGAAAACATACTTATAACAAACACCTGAATAAAAGCAGTAAGATTGGGACTATAATTAAAAAAATAGGGAGTCTTTGACCACTACTTTTGTGCTGCAGAGTTGCATGAAGTGGTTCTAGTAAGCCCTGAATTATATACTAACAGACATTAAAAAATTAAGCAAAAAAAAATCCAGTTATTCAGATGAAACTGAAGGGGAGCATATGTACTACGCTTATGATTTGTTTTCTTACAGAAGAACTACAAAGCCTGAGAAGTATAGACAAGTGTGAAAAAAGAAACCTAAATAACCAACTGATTCCCAAACAGAATACTCATATTCACATTAGAGATGAGGAATCTAATATCCACAGGGAAGGGGAGAGAGAAGAGGAGAGAATCAAGGGTGATAAACTGAAATTGATTTACAATGTGTAGCTTTGGTGTCTCAGCAAGAAGAAAATCAAACCTGAATACTCTGCTTCAAACCCCATATTTCAGTTTGGACCTGTTTCTAACTTTTTTGTGCCTTTAAGTTGATGCTAATTAAAATAATAAAATAATTAAAATAATGCTAAGAACTTCCTTTCACCTATTTTCATAGCTAAGCTGAGGAAAGTCTCAGTCTTGTATTGTTATGCATAAAAACTGCTTGTAATAAAATAACAGCATTTTAGAGAACAGGGCCACTATATCTCATCGGTCTTGTTAACACAAACAATATACTTATTTCTGATTACTTCTTTTTCAATTTCAGGTGTCTGAGATACCCATATTCTAGATAAGATTTCTCACGTTCAGACCACTGCACATACCTGCCCTCCGTCTAAAAGATGTACAAAAAAAATAATTTCACTCTTTAAAAGCAACTAAGCAAGAAGCCTTCTGAACAGGATGCTGAGTGGTTAGGACAGTCTGCTTTTAAAATGAACTTCGCTCTTCCACCCAGTAATTATTTTCATTTTATGCTGGAACCCAAAATAATAACTTCAGTTTATGAAGGTACTCTTTATTAGCTCACATCATTATTATAATAGTGGTCAAGAGATGATATTACAGTTACAAATGTAAAAGAATTTATGCATAGTATTATAATGAGACAAGGAACAATGTAAGGATCAAATCTTTATCTCAGATACCTCACACTGACAAAACTAGGAGACTTAACAGATCATAAATTAACATAAATTTTGCTAGGATAAAAAAAAAAGAATGTTTGAAAATCAGTTGCACACTTTATTTACATAATCATAGCCTAAAATACAGAGCTGTACTCCAGGAGTAAAGGACTTTAAGTTGGTTTGCCATACAACATCTTTTTTTTTCCTCTCCTAGAAAGCATGAACACGTAACTTTCTAATTATTTAAATGAGAACACGGTGATGAAAGAAAGTTAACAGACACAAGAAAAAGCCTTTCAAGTATTTTCAGTCAAAAAAACCCCCCACAATAAATATATTGTGGTCTTTATTAAAAAGAAGTTTTTCACCTGTGTGGTTTAGCTTAACGCATAAGATCCAGCAAAGATACAGGCATGTACATGGATGTGCTTTTCTGGGGTTAGTGCTTTGATTTGGCTGAATTGTAAGAACTGCAAATTTCTTCCTTTATTCCTTAATAAATATTCTCCAAGCTTTTCTCAGCTCTGAGACAAGTGCTCTAAATACTCAACACATTCAGGCTCCTTTTTTTTCTGCCAGCAAGTGAACTTTATTAAGGTTACAGAAACGAAGCACTCAAAAATAAAGCAGGTTCAGTTCAACCATCACAATTTCCCACAAGATTCCTGCTTCATTGCTATTGACATCAGATGTTATACAGACAATGAAGCCACATGTTTACCAATTAGGAAAAAGTAAATACTGAACACCAGCCTCAAGTGGAAACTAAAAACATTCAGTATACTTTGTATTTACTCTTATAATTTTCAGATTTCCCA
This sequence comes from Xenus cinereus, assembly GCA_025774025.1. Classification (NCBI taxonomy): domain Eukaryota; kingdom Metazoa; phylum Chordata; class Aves; order Charadriiformes; family Scolopacidae; genus Xenus; species Xenus cinereus. The sequence continues at coordinate 46,635,408 of JAOXJK010000012.1, forward strand.
AAGATCAAAAAAATAGTTGGCCAGGCATGCCAAATAAAGGCAGAATTGGTGGTAGAAAACCAATCAACACCAATTAAAGAATCACCTCTTATTTGTATCCCCTGTACAAGTCAGGACCTGCCATAGGGCTGCTCTGAATTTACTCCGTTAGAATCTTGTATTAACTAAAGATCGGCAGAGCAGAATATTATTTTGCTATCTATCAATAATCCACTTTGTTATGTATTAATGATCTCTTGCCCTCTTTATGTTTCTTGTGACAGGAAGAGATCATCTTTGGTGCAAGAGTTTCTTCTGCTGTCTTTGTGCTAACGACAAATTACCATTTAGCCATGAGATTCTTCAATGCTGTCAGAGCAGGACTATTCACTTCTGGTACATGAAGAAACAAGAATCTGTTCCATTGCTTTTATACACTACGAATTTTTACAGCCATTATAAAAGGAAGAATTCTAACGTAGCTGCTGTTAGTGTAGCTGAAGCCAGGACAGGCTGATGTGACACTGTTTGACACACACAAAGAATCAAAAGTCCTGTTCCCTCGCAACAGGAACAGCTCATGCTCATCTTGACACACATTCTATGAAGATTATTCTCTAAAACTGTTACTCTTCTACAACAAAATGCAGCATGAGAAAAATATCACCTTTGCCTGGGATGAACTCCTTCTGAAAGACTTCCTTGAGATTGCTATTCCCATGCAGCAGTCTGTGAGTCGGTAAGATATATAAATGGGAAGCTCCGTAAATGGCTTCAGGCGTATAGGTGTAAGCTGCTACCTTCTCTTCTGTTGCTTTACCATTAACCTGAAAAAGAGCAGAAAATATCCCTGATGAATTTCTTCTTCTCCTCCATTGGAAATACAGTGGATTTAGATTCCCCTTCCTTTTCATGCAACTAAGAAATATACATCACCCTGTAGTAATACAAAATTCCAAATATCAAAGCCAGACGCATTCTCTCCATAGGGAGTTTTGTCAAGAATCAAATCTTGACAAAATGCTCTTTTAAGGCTTTGTGAAAGTTGCTTTACAATCTTGCCTCAGTTCATCCAAATATATATATAAATATTTATATTCTAAAAGCATATATAATACTACATTGTGCTACTGAGCTAATCCAATTCCTGGTTAAGTAACCTGGAATCCTTCTATTCCCTTTTAATACGCGTGCTGTTTCCAAGAAACAAAAATGAGATGTTACCTCTGAAATCTAAAGAGAATTTAAAATTTTCTCAGCTATCAGGTTTTCCACCACATTTCTCTGATGAAGTCAATGCTGCAACTTACATAGAAGAATAAAATAATAAAAGGTGGCACAACATTAAAATAACGGGACGTAAAATGTGAGTGATAAGCCCAGAAGACTGCTTAAGCATTACCACCCAGCACTATCAACAGGCTAAATATTTTAGGTCAATTAACTATGGAGTGTATGGGGGTCACAGAAGGAGATTCTTCTACAACATTGATATACATTTTCAAAAACAGCTGACAAAAACAACTTAAATGCAACTTAAATTGCATCTTGAAGCAGTGTGCAACTCAGAGGTATTAAGAAAGTTTAAGCTCTCTCAATCTGAGGTTCCCAAAAATTCAGTATTTTAAAATAAGAAGTAATTTTTAAAATGTTAGACCAGATTAAATGAGCGCAATAAAGCTTTGAAATCCAAGGGCTGAAATTCCATCAGGGTCTCTGAAAATCTCTTCTGACACTATCATATTCCAAAAGCCTTTTGCATCTCTTCAGAAGGACTTCAGATTTTAACATTTTTCTGTAGGTAATTAGAATTCTCTTAAAGTTTCTCTTTCCTTCTTCTCCCTTCTTTCTATCCAGACTTCTCTGTAACTCTATCATGACCTAGTTGTCTGGTTTTCATTATTTTAATTACTGTATGTAATAAATGAAATAATGGACAAATGTCAATAAAGTGGATTGCTTGAGGTCAGCTTGGGTCTGACAGAGAAGGAGCTGTGCAGAGAGGAGCTAAAGCCCAGCTAGATCCCAGCTGACTCGTGCAGTGCCACTTGAAACTGCCCCCCTAAATTGTCCTGTCTTTTGGCACAAATAGACACAGCCAATTTGCATCTGATGTTACACCTTAACACATAAACCCTTTTCTAAGGAGGACAGCAGGGAGTATCTCTTCAACCCACAAGCTGTGTTCTTCAGGATCTGTGCTGGTCTGGGCATATAATAATCTCTTTTAGTAGGTTTCAAGCTTTTTAGATCTGAAAATCTATTCCCATCACGCATTCGGTGGTTGTGGTTAGCCCGACCAAGAGAGCAGCATTGAAATTTCTGACTTACCTTTAGCAAGAAGTCAAGACAGCATCCAACACAGTCACCTATCCAATTTGCTTGCATTTCTTTTATACCATACCACTCGGGGAGATCGGACAAAGCATCAAACATAGCCTGATTCAGTAAAAGAAAGAATTAGAACATTCAGCTCTTGTTAGCATACCAATTAAAATGGTGCATTTAATTATATCTAACAGCAAAATGATAAGGAAGGTGCTGGTAAAAACATAGGAAGAGGTGTTTTTACACTTTTGCTGCCCCAAATTCATCTCTTTGAGAACAGAATTAACACAGCACAAGCCAAAGGTATGACATCTCCAACAGAAATCCTACACCTTCCTTTTGAATGGACTAAACCTTAAAGACAGAACAAAACCCTTAGATGAAAACAAACACAGACAATATTCCCAATGGGTGTAAATTGTGGGAAGTGACCCAATGAGCTGAACAAGACTACTGACACATAAGAGATGTGCTTGCAGGTATGAAGCCTGCATTTGGATTAGTTGTTCTAGACAATAGCCTGGAGATGGCAGTCAGACAAAAGACATTTACGTGTCCTAAAATTCTCAAGCTCTGATTTGAAATTGCAAAATAGAGTTTCCAGCTGCCTATCTATTTTTCAGGACGTAAAACTGAGTGTGATCTTTAGGTGGTATCATCCTGTAAAAAACCCCACCCAAGTCATAATAATAAGGGTTCATATTAAATTCTATATATATAATACTGTAATAATATAATAACAGTATAATATATTATGTAGCAGAGAAGAAATTAAGTGTTGGCTCCTTCGACAGGCATAATATCCAACAGCCAACCTGTAACTTCTATGTGTATTTATACTCAACAAGAGATATATGCATGTATTTAGGTGCTTTCTGACATGTGGCACGGAAGCATAACAGACTATTCCAAATCAACTAATATTTGCCCAAACCATTTGAACAGTATGTTTTTAATAAAGGAAATCTATAAAAAAGTAAAGGAGAAGACATAAAAAGGGATAGATAACTTAAATCTCATACAATTTTTCACTTCATAACACTTCACATTTGTGTAATGAATACTCTATGACTGTCCAAAATCTTTCCTTTGGCAGAAGTACAGCCCTAGGCATGAGTCACTCAGACAGATGGTGGATATGCTGAATAATTACAGTTAAAATCTAAGAATAAGGCAACACGTTAAATGATTTTTCCTTCAGCTCTGACTCCCAACATCAAGTGTGCAAGCTCTTTATTACCTCATTAATTGCTAACAATCTGCAAGATGGACAGTAGCTATTATGTGCTGCTCAAATTAAATAGTGGGTAGTTAGAAAATTAGTGAATATACAACTCATTCTTTTTCAACTGGTGTATTTTAACTACATTCTTAAATCATTTCAGTGAGATGCATAAAAGACATTATAAGGATTACTTTCTAGTTACTGCTCTGTTGTGTATCTATCATTCAAAATACAACAAAGGGCATGTCCTTCATATAAATCATATTATACCACCACTTGGGATTATTATTGCTTTCTACATCCTTAAGAATCAAATTCATTTTCTGATGATTTAGAAATAAAAGAATAATAAGGTTTTGGAAGGTTTTTAATCATACTGTAACTTTAATCAGTTGTAGCTCACAATTGCAAGTATATTATATCGCAGAGAATTCCAAATTCTCATTGTTCTCATTAATTTTTGTGTTCCAGAGGCTACTGAGCTTTATCTGCCATAAATAATCCATGTACATATATACCTACCAAAGAATAACGAATAATTAGATATATATATATAAATATAGAGATACACACTGACAATACTTGGATACATTCTTTGTAAGAATTTTATGCATTTTAGAAAGAATGAAATCGTGCCACTACACACAGAACTGGCTGTACACATTAGAAGATTTTTATAAATTCTCCTGTTTGAATGTCCATCCTAATCTACATTACGTTTTGCTGGCAGAAGCAGCTAAATGTGCATGTGCTCTACTGAAACTGTACAGTCTGTAATTGCTTGCCAGCAAAACTTTCTAAATGTTTTTTTCACTGGGGGATTAATACATCATGATCCTTTGTACCACTGTGAAATGATTTTAACTCTAGTTAGTTGGCCTTATTAGGAGCTATAGACTACCATTTGACTTAGCCCAATTCTTCTCTTTATAATGCAATTGCTTCACACAGCTCTATACAATAAAAGCCAACTTAGCTTCACCTGAGCAAAGATAACAAACCTTATTCTGCATGATGACACAGCCTAGCAGAGTGTGCAAGCACAAATGCTTCAACTTTCAATATGCACCAAAAAAACCCCTTAATTGTCATTATGGAATTATGTTTCACTGTTCTTCGTATTCAACACACTACTTTGGTTTCTTGTAAAGACTACGAACAGCAGGTGAAGTCAAAAATGAACAACACATAAAACACAAACCCTTTATATAGTGTTTCAGAGGCAAAAAAATATATAGTATGTATGCTGCTAGCACATTAATAAGTGCTTCCGGACTAGGATGCCCACTAACAGGAAAATACATTAATTCTTACACACATTCATACATTGTACATTCAAAATTCATCCATGCAAATTAGGAGCCAGCATTTCTGTTCTCCTCAATGATGAGGCATTACCTCATGCTATGAAATCCAAAGTACTGTCAAGACCCTTAACATCCTAAAATGCAGTACTTCAGTTTCGTTACATTTCATTTCATTACATTTCGTTACATTCTGCTTAGTATCTCAGAAATACAGAAAATAAAAAACCAAGCAAAACACAATTACATAAAACAACTCCACTTCTATCTGGACCAGACAAAGGGGCTGTCAGACGCAGTGTAAACCCAGTGAAAAGCTGGAGAAGAAGTGGTAGATCTTTTGTCATTTTTCCTTCACAGAGTTAGCACCATTCTAAACATCTGTTTTGGTGCTTCACAGAAGGTAAGAAGGATTTGTCTCAAAATGTCTGTTAAAAAACCCCACAAAACTATTAAAAAGAAGTAAAGAGTACTACTTATCTGTATGGCAGCTGTAAATTAGAGTGGCAGAATTTTGAAGGCCCTGTCACTTTCCCCAGTATATAAATTAAACATACATATACTAACTTATTGTTGTGCAAAAAGGAGATGTTTTAAGGCAAAACTTGAAGATTCAAAGTTGCTTCAATTTTATTTTATTCAAAAAATATTCTGGTTATTTGGGGGATTTTTGAAAAGCAAAATATGAAAAAAATATTGTATAAAATTATTTAGGAAGAACAGGGACTATGTAAAGACTAACCTTACAGATTCTCATTTGAGGATTCAGTTGACTGTGCATATAAAAATCATAATAGCAATTTACAGATACACACAGGAAATACTAACATGTACAGATAGATTTTTCCAATGAATGTGCCTACAGATTCAGCTGGGTAACCATGGCAACTAAATGTTTTAGCTTAAACATCTTAAATGCACAGACAACAATTTGAATAATAATGCCATCAGTTAAGGCATAATACTTTTATCAAAGAAATCTGTCAAAAGAAAAATGACAATTAAAATGTTCTTTAAAAATCCATAAAAGTTGCTAGACCATTTCATATGTACTTCACAGTTTAAAAAATGGGTCATGATTACTTTATTACTTTACATAACTAAAATGCTTTCTGCTAAGCGTTTAAAGCTCGGTCAATATTTTTGCCCTTTGAAAAAAATTCATTGCCAATGCTAAATTGCCAAGTGAGCAAACACTGCTTTGTTTGTTTGCTTTTTTTTTTTTCTTTCAAGACAATAAAGAAATCAAAGCAAATCCACAGAAGATGATTCCTCTGGACACAACAGAAATCTAAAGAATAGTGTGTAGGAACAAAACACTGACTCCTGTAACACACAAGATGTTTTCACAGCCCATGACTGATTTTGTAACTCCTTGTTGCTATTTGACTAGGAATTTAATCGTTGCAGATGAAGATTACCCTTACTAGTATTTATTTTTATTAAGATTGTGAGATGCAGGAGAAAACATAAAATGATAAATAGGTGAAAGAGAGGAACACGTATGACTAGAAAGATCATCAATATGCAGTATGAATAGGTTGAATAGTTACAACAAAATAATTTGTGGATGCTCCAAGTAGAAAATAAGTTGTATGCATACATATTCAGCCATTATTTCTAGCTGGTAATTTGCATGAATAATTAAGATATAGCAGATTCACTAAATGTATTTTAAATGAAACCTTCTCTATGAAACATGCTTATGAAATAAAGACTTAGATTTTCCTCCAAGCCACACAGGAAAAGAGTTACTTACTGGAAATAAAGCTATTTTTCAACATGCTTTCTCACTATGTTAACTAAAAGAAAACTCAGGGATAACTTCTGGAAGGAACAGGGAAGAGATTTGCAGACAGCATTGTTGCAGAAAAAGGGAAAGTAAGGTAGAGCTTTCTGACATTTGGTCCTGAATTTCTGTAAACTTTTCAGAAGAATTAATAGGCACCATGGAAGGCGCAAGCAAAAGGCAACCAGAATCAAATGGCTTTCCCCATGAGACACCAAAACCAGATTAAGGCCTCACTGGAGAAAGATGAGAGGGAGAAGTAAAACACACTTAAGGAATACTAAGCCGCTATGTCTAAAAGTAGCCAAAGTGGGGAAAAAGGTACAAGGATTAAACTACTATCAGATAATCTCTTGGTGCCCCCCGCTTTTTAATTTCCAAATAAAAAGTAGTGAAACTTCAGTAGATAACAGAAATCTAGCCAAAAAACTCACTGAAAGCCTGATCGATTTAGCTCTCTATCTTTTCCCAAGCCTAGTAACAACATCTCGCACAAAGAAGGAATAAATTTTCTCTGTGCCCATGAACTTGTCCAACCTGTGAGATACAGGAAATAAAGGGCCAGGTGAGTTCTGATACAAATTCTGCCAGTACAGCTCAAAGACATAAAAGTTACTCTGACAGAAAATGTAGTTTTCTGCCCAGTTTGGTATCATCAGTAAACTTGCTGAGGATACACTCTGTCCCACTCCGTTCCAAGATGAAAGGCTCTGTAAATTAACATCTCTCAATAAAGCCCGCTCTCCTGGCAAGGGCTTTTGAGGTGTGGAAGAAGGCTTGAGGAATAGGCTAGGAAGAGGGATTGCTGTAACCATGGTGTTCAACACTATGCTATTTAGGACGATATGGATTCAGATCAACTGTCAACAGCTTGAATCTAAAGAAAAAGTATACAAAAGAAACAGATTTAGAAGGAAGGACCCATTCCTCTTACCAGTCCTTGAAAAGTACTGGTATGACTAGTGTAAGGAATGAAGAAATAAGTGCGAATTTGAGTTTTGAGGATAATTAGTCTAGATATTCAGAAAGAGGAGCCAAAGTTGTAGCATTTAAGATCTGCAACTTGGCTTCGGTCAAAATGCTCTTGTGAAGCTTCCTGGTTATGTCAGTGCGGGCAGAGAGTCTCCAAAATACTGAAGTACCTGTCCAGTGTTAACTCAGGACAGTCTCCCTCCAATGGACAATCTTCAATTACGGCTTGCAGTTCATGGGCCATTCAGAGCTCTATGCCCAAAACAGTCATCTTCAGAAAGTAAGACACAACACGTTATCTAGCTTTTTGCGACTTGAAAAGGGAATTTATTTATCTTAATCTTCCAAAGCATGAAATCCATTTGATATCAGATATTTGACTTAGAATAGCAGAACCTGGTAATCTGCTATTCCTATTTGAAGGTCTGGAAAAAAAAAAAAAAAAGCAATTTTTTCCCTGTCTACAATCAAACGTTTAAACCCCTTGCCAAAAGAAGTACAGTGAGACTGTTCAAAATGTGCCAGAGCCACAGCAACAAAAATGGGAGTCAGTGGAGGATGAGTGAAAAGGAAAATCCAAACCACCTGCTGATACTTGGTAGCATCTGTCACTGTACAAGAAGTGGGAGCACAAGAAGGCAATGCTTGCCAAAGCACTTGAGCTGGGAGCAATATGGCATCATTCATCGACCTGGTTGTGACAGCTAGCACAGACCATACAGAATATCAATCATGCACAGAACAAAATTTTGGGAAACCTTTACAGAGATCCATATAATACTCAGAAGTCCTCTTTAGTAATGCTTAAAGGTTTTGGAGAGGTTGATATAAACGTTCACCCCCAAATGAAAAATAGAAGCAGCTCTCATTTATGATGCCGCTAAGATGTTCAAGAACAAGGGTTTGTCTGCATTTTTGCTGTTCATGTAGGTAGGAGATATGGCAGTTTCCTGAGACATCTTTGGGGGATACATGAGGGGGTACCACACGGAGGCACAAGTTCCTCCTTGTCATCAGCTAAGCCTGCTTCCTGGAGAATGATACGTGGGAGATGTGATCATCCCAAGAGCAGATGCCTTTCCTGTAATGACATTTCTTAGGTCAGACACTAAAGACAAAAGATAAATCCTCCTCCCTAAAGGAGGGTGAATATCGAGCAAGAGGTAATAATCCTGTAAGCAAAGGGTGTTTTCAAGGTTACTGAAAAGCTTCTCAGTCTTGTCCTTTAGTCTTTATGAGTAAAAATTTAAGGCTGATTCACCCCTCTTAAGAGGGAGATAAGTAAATAGTGATTTGGTGCAAGCATGGATACAGCCCAGAAATAACATTCATTACTTCCTACAACCTCTCTAAAGACAATAGACAAAAGATGTATCGGTAAAGGTAGAAACTCCAGTGAAGCTCCAGCCTCAAACTGAGGGGAAAAGTGAGTTGGGGCAGACCCTGAAATATCACAAAGGTCATCATGAAATCTGATGACAAGAGCACCAAGAAAAAGCTCAGAATGTTGTGATCATTCAGTGATTGAGCAGACATGCTCCATTTTTCCTTCAGCTGTAGCAAATGTTCTTTTCTTACTGCCAGAACAGGCAGCACAATCAGAAAACATGCAACTGAAGCACCCTCTCTGTGTATGTGGAATCAAAGCATCAGGCAGCACATCTACGGTTTTTCTCTTGATTATGAATGGACCTAGAGTAAGACCTGGATTTCTTCTCCCTGGATGATGATGGAAATTTGGTCTCTTGAGCCTGAGACTCAGGAAAAGAGTAAAAAATGAATTTGTAATGTTTTCTTGGGAATAACTTTCTCAATCTGTACTTGAAGTCTCAATACACAGAACACTTGGATGGAATAAATACTTCACCCAGACAAGACAGGAAATCGATACTTTCATCTCAGAGAGCATAAAGCCAAAAATTTTGTTAAGAATTCCTAGGTGTGGAAGCAATTCTGTCCCATCACAATCAAAATTTAAGCTCCTAACAGAAAAGGATGCTTAAATAATTTGAAAATATTTTTTAAATTACAGATAATCAAAAGGAGTAGGGTAGGAAGTATAATAGAAAGTCCAGATGATCTTCAATAAAGAGCAGTTAATAATAATAAACTATGGTTCAGGCACGTGGAAATGAACGCTAGGTGACAGGCTGTACTCCACTGCTTGTAAGTACTCCGTGCCCGTAAGTCCAACAGGTTGACTACGTGAACAAGTTTCTAGTTCAAAAGCCTGCACAGCTGTACATTCAAAATATGCAGAAAAGCATTTGACGGTAAATATGGGATGACAATGTGTGAATGCACAATTCATTCATTCACCTCTAATTTCTGCTTTTTGATTTCTTTAAAAATTAATCCCACACCACCTACTTTGAATTCTTAAAGATGTGAACAGAAAGACTTGAGGGATAATAATTTTTATATACACACATGCACAGGGATAGATCACATATATTATTATATAATTATATATTACACAAACATGCATATATAGAAGACTACATTCAGCTTTTGAATATTTCTGGATGAAAAGTCACTTCTTTGAAGCACTACCATAATTTCCAAAAACTGTATTCTCATACCTTTGCATAAGCAGTAGTTTTGATAAACCACTGTTTGAGGTATTTCTGTTCCACTTTTGCTCCTGAACGCCATGAGCAACCATTGTCATCCACCTGTTCATTAGCTAGAACAGTCTGATCCACTGGATCCCAGTTAACCAAGGCCTAAAAAAAAGATGCAAGAAGAAAAAAATATTTTTGGCAGCTATTTCAAAACCACAATCTTACTTTTCAGATACCAAGAGAATTATCTACAAACATTTCTTAGGCCTCTTAGTTTCTTACGTTTTTAGAACATTCATTTGAATCAGTGACGTGGACCCAACTGAAGATGTTTTGAATATTCATCTTCTCAGAACTCAAAACCTCCAAGAACACAGTTGGCAGCATTTGCCTTGATTGATCAAGGTAGCCGGACAGGCTGACATTTGAATATTAAATAGGTAAGTTCCAATTGATTATACTGCAAATTACATAGTCTGATGCTTAAAAGCTGTACGCCACTACTCCAAAAGCGCTGAGGGAGACTGAGAAGGATGAATAAATGAGGATCTCCAACCTGAGAGGACAGAATCCCAAAGAAGCATTATAGCGGTCAACTATATTTCAAGTGAAGGAGTTGATATTTTCTGCATATAACTTCTGTCAACTGTGTGAATTACTTTTGGAATCATCTTTCCTTATCAATACAAATACATTAAAAATTTAAAGCAAAATAAATGTTGGTGTTCAACTTTACAAACCTTGTTTTGTTAGGGCTAGCTGACACACCAGACATACCACACTGGGGAGGAAGGAAAAATCCAACTCGCCCCCCACAGTGTTGAACAATTTAGCTGATCATTTATCATAAAGAATCTAAGACCACAGAAGAATCCTAACGGTTCATTCCAGAAGTGATATTCAATGCTAGATATTAACTTGAAAAAATGGACATAAAGAAAAAAATACAAAAATAATCAAAACGATAAAGAAAAGTAGTCCATTATTTTGAGTGTTATTTAGTATTTGAGATAAATCAAAGTTATACCAGACTGGCTGAAAAACAGTAACTCCAGCTCCATAGCGGTTTCACAGATTAAACATAATTTGAAAATTTCAAATGCACTCTTTGGGTATGAGGAGGACAGTATCTCAATCTAAAACCTAAACCCTTTCCTCATATTACTCACTTTACATTTTATCTATCACCGATCACCTTCTGAAATGCCCCAGTTCCCAAATAACTGGCACTGCTTCATTTTAAATATGCTACATATTCTTAGAAATAGTAAATATTACAACCATTTTACTCATCTTATAGTGAGGACAGCAGAAAGATCCTCTTCCTCAGGATGGAAGGAACCTTGCTGGTTTTGTTATCTATGTGTGGAATACGTGTGTGTCTGCATGCGCGCATGTGCACATGAAGTCTGATTACCTACATCAATTTATACAAAGTTTATTATAATTAAATGAATGAAAGCCATTCTTTGATAAAAACAAACTCACTTTCAAATGAAGCTTGTATGAATTCAGAATGTCACTGGCATTTAAACTTTCTACAGTTTGCCTACCTTTTATCTGTTACCTACAATAACACCACACTGTTTTTTATAAAAGGCTTCTGAATATTCATTGGGAAATTAAAAGCAATCATTATATTCCACTATTACAGATCTATTTTCTAGACTTTCAGAACATACAAATTCTTCAGTAATGATACAACACATTATGAAGTTGGCTTTAAAGTAACGATCTTTTAATTTGTAAGTTTTGAAAAAAATCCCACACTACTACAAAGTTAAAATAACAGCTAAAGAGAAATAAATCAGGTAACATTAACAAGTAATAAAATGCCAGTTGCATAAAGCAGTATCAGCATATGCTTGTCTTAAATTGGCTATGACTTAAAGTTGAGAAAAAAATAATGTTTCTGTTTTGATGATATTGGATTGAATTTATGATGAAAATTTTAGAAGGTAGCTGTTCTATATAATTATTTAGTATAACATTCTCGTGATTTATAACCAGAAGATTTGTCTAAACAAAATCACACAAAACAAAGCAAATACGCATTTGAGAAATCCGTTACTAAGTGGTCTTGTCTCCAAATTTTTAGAGTTGCATTTTGTTCCTTCTCATAGCCTTTTGACTAATATCCAGAACCTGGATATCAAATTCAATCCTTAGTTCCTACTTGTACCTCACACAGGCAACTTCTTGACAACAACAGCCTCTGAAAATAGGCCCCAGGAAGCCATGAGATGTCATCTACACAAAACGGGAACAGTGCAAAAGTGTATAGAAACCACAAATTATGTAGAACTCCTCACTACACCAATGTAGACCGTATGCTTTCCAGATAGGATTCATCTCATCTAACCTCAGGTAGCGGTAGCGTAAGTATTTATCTCCAGGCTTGGTGCCTACAGTTCCACTAGAGTCTACAGATACCTAATCGAAATAATCAACAGAGTCTAGGTAGAAATTAACCTCAACCTAAATAAGACAGCCACATCTGGCCAGGTCAATAACCTCTATAGTACATGGACTAGATCAGTACTGCAGGAAGGAGAGAGAGGATTTTGCTTCGGTGACTAAAGATGTCCTCTATGGATACTGCACCACCCAGACAGACATTGTTAATTCTCACTAAATCCAGCTCCTGGACATACTGAGTCTGTCTCTCCCTGCCAGTGTAATTTCTGGCCAGACACACATACCCCTGGAATAGAACGTTAACTAGACTAACACTCTTCATATATTATTTTTATCACCACAGTAAGGCTATGAATTATGTCCTTGTACCCAAAATGAAATCGTAAGACAGGAGACATGAAGCTGTGCAAAAGTACTGCCTAACGTATATTGCAGGTAGGCTGAAGACAAGGGATAAATAAATGCTTTAAGTATATGTTACTGCTTGAAGGGACCCAGGGTAATGGGCTATCTCTGCCATCTGTTTCCTGCCAAAAAGCAACTGGTTTATATTCACCAGAGATTACATTCCCTGCAGGTTGACAGATGCTGACTTAAGTCCTCAAACTGATCCTTGACTCTTAAGAGGGAAGCGGATCCAATCACTGGTACCCAAACACCCCCAGGATCCTGCAGTACTGGGAGCCTGCATGCAAAATTTGCTTTGTATATCATTGCTGCTTCTAACAAAGCAGCAAGCCTTGTGCTTTTCAGATTCACCTGGGATCATTTGTCAAGCAAACAAATTTACAGATGAAAATAGCTTTGTTATGGCAAAGCTAGGGATTATTTTATTTATTACAAACACAGAAAATAATTACAGAAAAAAAAAAGGAAGAAAAAGAAACACCTCCTCCCACCCAGCATGTTAGGACATATCAAATATTGAATCTTTTTGCTGTTTGTCATTTAAGAACTCTGAGTACATCTTGCCAGTGGAAATAGAAGTAGCTCAGCAACGCCCTGCCAACCCAAATGCTACCCTGCACCATCAGCCTCTTACTCTGGGTTCAGAGAATAGTGACTACATCACTAATGATATCTTATGGGGTGTCCTGGTTTCCATAGAATACAAATGAAACGTCAGAGCATATTTAAGAAATCTTAGTTTTCATTTTAAGTTAGAAACATTCACTAAATTGCAGCTTTGTTTAGGTGTAGCTCTTCAGGTATTGTGGAACTACATTGCCTTGGCTATACAGAGAGTTCTTTGGAAGGCTCTTTTAACGTCTTTGTTTCACTTCTTGCTTAAGATGTTAACTGAACTCTTTCCTTTTCACATAGCCCGATTTAAAAAATATTATAAGGTCATATTTTCCTAATTTACTCTAACAGAAAACCAGCTGTTACAGTCTTATAGCATCTAATATTTCTGTAATATTTTAGAGATAACAAATAGGGTCCAGGAATTGGGATGTATAATCTTCAACTATCCAATCCAATCCTATCAGTTCTGAGACAGCATCACAGTAATGTTATACAGTTAAATAATCTTGCTGCTGAAGAGACTCCTCATGATCACCTTATCTTACATGAGAGGGAGGTTAAGACCTAGAAAATTCTATATTAAAGCCATGAAATAAACTAATAGTAGCTATATTCTGATCCTGCACTTCAATGTAAATCACTGACAATAAACGTTTCTGCTTTGACTCCCTACAATACTGACTCATGTTAGTTAGTTACATATGAAATTTACCTATGTAAAACATTCAGTTATATATGAAATTCATTATATTTTGCAGTGATCTAAAATCAATAGAGCACAATAAATAGCTAACCACTGAATGAATGTGAACGGATGATCCAGAAATGTGCCACTGACATAACAAGTGACTTGAGTTAGTACACTTGCAAATTATTTGGGGTGCAAGTTTGTACCTACCTCTTTTTGATACACTATCCCAGCTTCAAAAAGTTTAAGAAAGAGATATTGTGTCCATTTGTAGTACTCTGGTAAGCAAGTGGTTATCTCCTGCAGAAACGAGATAAAATAAAAGTTCCTGAAGCTATACTTAGCATTTTGTTTCAGCGTTTTAACTTAAACAATTAACTCAGGAGTGTATAATATATGTTACAGAGAAAACATAAATGCAGTTTTGGGTAATGTTTATAATGAGTGATATTCACCTGTACACAAAACCCTTTGTGTGGGTTTGATGTGCAAAGACAAGTTTCCCTGTTAACACGGATTCTAAGAACTCTGTAATATCAACGCTGATAGATATAGGAACAGAAGATGAATGGAAATGACTACAGCTCCCTAATCAGGAAAACGGATAAAAACTAGAAGAAAATAGAACTCTATCGGAGAAGTCATCTTAGCCACGTTGCCTTTTTTCTCTGTTGCTCAGCAATGAAAAGCAGGAACAGAGAGTGTGAGCTGGCTGCAGGGAAGCGAGCGGGCTGAGGGAGCTGAAGCAGTGGGCACAGGAGGAGGAGAGCAGCACAGCACTGAGGAACCCAGGCCGCTGGCAGAGAGAGCGTGCGGGGCAGCCAGGAAGGAATACGAGGTAAGACTCTAAACTTCAAGATGAAAGACTCCTCATGGTTATCGCGCAATCATAGGTCAAATGAGAAACCATTTTAAAAGGCGAGCCAGCTCAAGGTAGGAGAACGCTCCGGGTTAACGTTTGGAGAAAAAGAGTCATGAAAGATGTCACAAACGAGGGGGATTGCTAAGAGGGAAATAAATACAGATAAAAATAAAAGACAACATAATAAGAAGGAATGGATGTTAAGAGAACAGCAGCTAACAACACAATGGATAGCTTTTTTAAACTTGCAAACATTTTACAATTTTTTTGTGAACTCTAATAATTAAAAACCAACTTACCACCTGCTTACAAAGTTCCGTATTTTAAATGTTTGTTCTTAAAAAACCAAACTGCATTTCAAATAAACATCTCAATATGTAAAAATGACTACAGGATTACATGATTATAGACTCCCAATTTTCTCTACACAAACACAAACACAGGTGCAATGGATACACATACGCTTTCACCCACGTATTTTAAAGTTTGGCCAAAGTGAAAACAACTGTGTAACTCAGTATTTAAGCTCTAATTATATCATAAATATGTAACAATAAACAGATCACATTTCCCTCCTCAACAGCTTTCCTGTTTAACTTGCACTTGTTTAAAGAAGAAACGTTTCTGCAAACTTTCTGTTTGACCGCGTTTGAACTTATTGAAGGGGAAGACTCCTACGCTGAACTTCAAATCAACAAGAACATCTCTTGATTTCAGAGTTCCAGGGCTGACAGAAAGCCACTGATAAAATTTATTCCATTTGCAAATAGTTATCAACTACCTGAAATAGCTCTAAATGTGAAACATCTTTCACCCAGGCTTTCCTCTCATCTAAGCTTCCCACTACACACGGCATTGGCAATATCACCTGCTACTCGAATGACATCTGAAACACTCCAGCATAAAAATTTTATTCTTTTTCTACAACTTTATATTCCAGTGCTGAAACACTGCTTTGAACAACTAATATGACCTTTGAATAGATATGTCTCAAAAGTATGTATAAGAGGCTTTCAAGACCAGAAAGAGACGTTTAATGGCAAGTTTTCAACACAGCATGCAAAGACTTAGTCATGAAAAACAGTTGCTTGATTAAATCCCTGTGCTCTGCACTGAAAAAAAACACTTGATAGAAGTCTGATTTCCATCTCTCCAACTAAACACTATTCATTTAATAATTTCTATTTTTTTTTCCCTGCTTCTCCACACAGTGGAATTCTTCTGCCAGTGTGATGCCACCACAGGCATCAAAGCTTCATCACTGCAGCATCAGAGACACATACGAAGAGACACAATCCCTTTTGGTATATAAAATTATGCGAGCAACAGGCAGACAGGTAAGACAACTGAAGTGGGTTCTCAAATAAAAACAGTAAAATGGACTGAGGTTTGTCCTTTTGGTCCTGAATGGCAGATGTGTGTTAACTGAAACAAAAAGAAAAGAAGTTTCTCAGTCAGGCGTGTTTAGGACGTGGTACAAGCTAAGTCCTGGGAACAGATTCTCATGTCCATGCTCTCTCACAAGTTGTGAGGTGACACCTTTAAGACAGAAATGCAGCAGACTGTTATCACTGGGAGAAATCTGTTGTGTGGTCACTGGGCTGCAAAAAGATGACTCAGGCTCATCATTTAACTTTATAACCATGAAGTTTGAAGCCACATTGGAAATTAAGAGAGAAAGAAAAATTACATCACTATCAAGTGAAATGAGCTGCTGATGACAAACCAGCAACCTCTTGTCAATCTCAAAATGTTTTGGTTTTTTTCCTACCATTCAGCACATTAAGACTTACGGTGAAAAATAATTTTCCATGTATACCAGTTACTGATCTTGATTAAATAAATAATGTCTGGTAAAAAGTTTCCATTAGGCTGCTATCATGCTTAAATTAAGGTGAATGTTAACATTCCTATTTATACTTTATGAGCATGGCAAAGATTTGCAGTGCATTAACAGAACTGACTTAAGTCAGAAACACAGAGAAGGGTTTATAAAAAGGTTTGCAAAATAGCACGATGGGGCCCTTCCACCCTGCCAAAAAATGTAACTTGCTGCTTCTCATTTGTGAACTGAGCACTAGCATAACAGCATACATACAGAACTCCATACCATAAAGCAGTTCAGAGAATAAATATATATGTAAACAGGATATTAGTATATTTTCTCCAAAGTTAAAATAAACACTAAAAATCAGAACCCCTTTTTACAAAGATGAAATATATATAAAAGAAAAACTAATATTCAAATGTCTTGTTTTATAATTCATCAGTTGTTCTAAATCTGTTCCATTCTTACAACTTTGTAATATGTAGCTCTGAACCTAAAACTGGTTTGGTCTATTTTTTTTTAAGAAGGTTACATCTTTAAGCTACTTTCATGACATGACAGGCATAAAAGTGTTTATTTGTTTTAAGATCCACCAAATTTTGAGATTAACATATAACTAGGCTGGAGAGAAGTAATTTCCTAGTTTACTACTAAGAATTTTATTTCTAGCACAGTCTTATGCTACCCTGAAGACACCCGTGTTGTACATGGTACTTATTAAAAAGGTGATAAGGGAAAAAAAATCTGAATGTATTTTTTTAATATCTATTTGGGAAGATTAAACAGTCTTTAATCTATTATTTGCCTATTTTGGTATTAAAGGGCATGTACCATCTCATCTGGAAGTATAATTATTTGATTTTCAGGGGTTTAGAGCTAGACCAACCTACATTTCTAAATTTATTTGAGTATTTGTATTTTAAAGTCGCTTAAATTCCATGCTTTCTTAGCTACAAATATAAACGTCACGCAGTGCCTACATTTTAGAGCATGAATATCTTTCCTGCAAAAACGTAGCCTTGTATCAATGGTTTCCTTTTTTATTTCATTACAAGTAGGGTGACTGATTATCACTGATATGTGGGTAAAAAGAAAATTTAATAGGTAAAGCTTTATCTACTGCTACAGTTTTACGCATGCTCAGGTACTGCACAAGAACGACAACTTCAAAACTAAACAGAAAAAAAAACCCACACAAAGAAAATCTACCAAAGATTTCATCTTTTTTAATGTAGAAAGCAGAAGGGGAACATTACTCTTATGCAAAAAATTATGTCACTTGGCACACAGGAATTGTTTAGACTAAAAAATGCTGGCAGTAGGAGCTACCTTCTAGAGGAAAGTTACAGCTTGATAATACAGTGGTGAACCGATGGCTTACTGGGAACATGCATTCAGCCTGACAGCACTCCTCAGCAAAAGAGAGAGAAAAGGTTACACACTCTCCACTTCTTGTGGCTGATTATATGAATCTTTGAAAATGCTATTGCCTAATTCCCCTGAAAATCATGTTTAAAAAAAGTGGCAGGCAGTTTGCTATGCCGTCTGGGACAGTATTTTGGAGAAAACTGATCACCAGGAATGCCCAAATTACTGTTATCTTAAAAACAAAACATAACCACGTTTTTTATTTCCCAGGTGTTTTTAATGTCTTTCAGAGACATTTCTTTCATCCTCAAAGTGCAGCTTTTAACCTTGGCTCTGACAAACATAAATGTTCAGAAGAGAAATGTTCTCTCTCTTCTTTGTTACTTCAAAAAAATCTCTCCCCAAAATCACACCATTTTCAAAGTGATTCAAAAATATCACATTTATTACTTGAGGCACTTAAAATATCTACATGTTTCAGGGAAAACATAACAGATCACTTACGCTAAAGCAAAGTACCTACAGAGCTATTTTATGCATTTAATTACATTTTTAGTTTGCTTAATTTTTCTGTTTAGAAGAGTAATTTTCAAGTGTCTTTGTAATCTAATCTGAAGTAATCTAATTAGCTTTTAATAATGCCTTATGTGTGGCGCCTGAGTGGTTAAGTAATTTCACTGACTGCTACAACACAAAAATACTTTTCCGTTTTGATTTGTAAGACAGACAGAGCAATGAAAAAAACACAGATAAATAAAAGAAAACTTCTAGCATCCCAGGTGCGCTGGGATTTGTCCATAATAATTTTACCAAGCAATAAAACTACAACTAGCCTTCATATTCCAGGACAGGACTTTCTTGAACACCAGACATGACTTTATAAGTAGTCAGCTCCTTTGGCACAGCTACATGCACTAGGTATTCAAAATGCACTTTTTATTATTTTCCCACTTTTTTTTCCCCTTAACATTTGTAAAATGGTAAAATTTACTGAAGTTTTCTTCACCTCATCTAGGCATATACTCTAAGCTGGCCACAGAGGACAGTTAACATAAAAGGTTTGCACTTTAAAAAGGCAATTCACATTAAAACAGGGGTCTAAGGTAAGGGAATGGGTTCCCCCTAGCATGTATTTGCTAGGTACTATGCTCTAGCACGACGAAGGAGCACATTTAAGCAACACCAATGCAACTAAATGAAAAACAATCTCTTGTTTTGTACAATAGTCTTGGCTAATTAAACTAACCCATACAAAAAGTGTTTTTCTTGCGTTTTTCGTAGGAGTCACTAATGCAAGTAGGTTTGTTTGCATTGTCACAGTATTTTGTAAGCGACTGATTTAGTGCCATTCAAGTACAGAATAATAAAAAAAAAAAAGCCCTCACCTCACTCTTAAGGTAAGTACCTGCACAGCGCAGTGCACTGCAGGGCCAAGATGCTTGATTTAGCCCAGAAGCAGGGCAGGCGAGGCAGTAAGATGCTCTGCCCAGGCTAATTAGCCTTGCAAAGAAGCAGGCTTTATCAGCCTGGAAAATACATTCTGCCACAGCTTAGCTGTTCCGCTTCCAAAGGTAGTTCCTTCACGGCTAGCTCAAATATCCATGCATTTGGAGATCATGTAATACAGATATATTTCAGGCATCATACATTTTTTGCAATCAATAAACACATCTATTTATAATGGTTACCACTCAGGTCACTCTTACTCCAGTTAATAAGGCAGGCTTTCTAGGTACAAGAAAACTTAAAACTTAAGCTAGGCAGTGAAAACTCTAAAGTTCATTGTGTTTCAAGGAATACTTTTTAGCTGTTTTAAAAAAATCTTACCTTTCAAACCCACAAACTACATGCCCCTAGAGCATTCTAAATTATTTTAATTACACAACTGTTCAAATTACCTGAGTAGAGAATCACAGCCCTTCCCACAAGAATTCACAGACTTCTAAAAATTCATTAACCAAAACATGGTTAATGGCTAACACGGTTAATGTTTTGGTGAAGTGAAAGTAAGGTAAAGTGAAGTGTAAGTGAAAAGTGAAGGTAAACCTCAAAGAACAGGCACAGAGATGAGAAATTGCTTTCCCCTCTATACTTATACTTCCTGCCATGGTTTTCAGTACTGCCAGTTCTCCATCTCTTCTTCAGAATGGAAGGGTTAAACAAAAGTCCATATACAGAAGTGAATTTTCTCAATTTTCTTGAAAGTTACTCTGCAACATTCACCTCTGGTGTGTTCCATAATACAGCCTACACATACGACTTCACTGTTCTGAAGTATTGCTGTATTACACATACAGAAAATCTTGGAGATACTAACAGTCTTAAATATAAGAAAATAATTGTCAAGAATGTGTGCAGTAAACCTTCCACAACAAACCTTTTATTTTCAGAGCAACCTTTTCACTATCAGGAAATGAAAATCTTACTAAAAAGGCTTATACTGAAAATCTTGCCATATATATGACACGATGAAATATGGGTTTTAGATGTACGACATAAAAATAAACAACTTCACCTTCAAGATTAAAGAAAAGAGATGGCAGATCTCAGACTGCCAGAAAACTAATCTTTTTCCTTTTCAGATCTACAATGCTGCTATAAAAATCCAAGATTAGCATCTTCATCACTCTATTCAGAATCATATTAAGGTGATAAGCAATGGATATTGCTGAGAATATAAAGGTACTGACTGACATTGATTCACTGGTAAATGCAATAACCTTACAATTGCTTCAAAAATTATTTTTTTTTAAATCTTGAAAATGTCATTAGCTTATGTCTGATCATGTTGGTAAGGTTTTTAAGGTGAACACTTGATTCTCAAGCATTAGTGTTTTAAATAAAATTTCTATTTTCCAAAACTGTCATGATATGAACACCTATGAAAACGCAGACTTACTCAGATTTAGAATAACATAACTAAAGCATCATTTCAAGTTACTAGCTCTAAACCCTTAAGTATATTATAAAAACATACACATTGAAAAAATTAATTCCTTAGTATATACATACTTTAATGCAAAGGCATGCTACTTCATAAATATCTATATAGATTACTGCCTAACTTCTAACACAGAAAATTGCTACTTCAAAAGAAATGAAAAAGCAGAGAGAAAAATCAAAATGCAAAACTGAAATTACTTTAAAGATTCTCCTAAACCTTGAGATTATCAGATGATGTCAGTAGGTCAAAAGTAAGAGAAGTCTGATAAGAAGCCTGAAAGAAGCTCCATTTCCCACTTTTTTCAAGTGTAATTTTACAGTTTAACAACTTAAACTGGTAACTTTCAAAGTCTTCTATATTGCCATAAATAACATAGTGAAATCCCATGTTCTCCAATGTTCCATCATACAATGAAGCAGCAACGCTTAAAAAATAAAATCTTACCCTTTCCCATGTAAAAGACAGACCTAGTGCATCAAACTGTTCCCTCATGTGTTGAATATTACTGCAAAATAAAAATGAAAAAAATTAATAACTTAAAAATACTTCTATCATGAGATCATATTTAAAATCAGGTGTTTATAAAGTTCTGACAAATCAAAAGCACTAGTTAACCTCTAAACACTAGTATCTCATGAATAGTGAAACTCGAAGAACTACCAGAATACTCATCTCAGATAATTTTAAAAGTCCCTTGTGTATTCTGGTTCAATTTCAATGGCTGCGTGCACAAGACAATGATTTTTCTTCTCTTGATTTGAGCATAACTGGAAAGCAAATATGGTGCTGCAGTTTGATGGAAACGTTCCTGAAGCATCACTTTGTGTTATTTTTAATTATATTTACCGCAGTTGAGCCAAAGAACTCTCTGAAATCTTCACGATGCTGTAGGACACGTTTTTGCAAACAGCTTAATTCTGCTTTACTTTGGCAACTCCATCCTGGCTGTATTGTGCTTTGGCTCTGGTGATTGTGTGCTATAAGATGAGTTGAATCAGCTTACCCATTCAACCATAAACACATCCTACAAAAAGTTTTCAGAAAAACCTCACCAATTTTCTTGCTTCCCTCTGATCAACAGGCTGAACAAACCAATACTGTGGTTACAAAAACATCTGAGCCAGCACAAAAGAGGTGGTGGAAACATATATCCTGGGAGCTGACAAGGAACCCCTAAACTTCTGGTGGCAGCACAGTCATAGATAAACTTAAGTCAACAGTGAAATGGTAGGGCTAGACCTTGGATGGATTATTTTAAAACTGTAAAACACGACACATCAGAATATACAGTGAAGTTTTAGTTTGAAAATGCACTAAATACAGTCTACCAAAATACCCACAATTACACTATATTAACTAGTGACCTGGTGTGAATTCATTCACATACTTTAAAATTGCTTAAAATTTCTTACACACTTTTATCTTTCTACTAAAATCCATTATGTCAGATAAAATATCATCTATCCTCCCACAGTGACGAAATTGACAGTCATGAAACCAAGCGTTTAACTCTGATCCAGAACAAACTTGCCCTGCTGAACAACTAAGTAACGCAAGTATCCAGCAGCAACAGTTGCAGAGCCCCAGCGACACTAGAAAAGGTCTGCCAATAGGGTCATATCAGTACGGGTATACCAGCAAATCCTCTTAGGGGCTCACAGCTTCCACTGGGAGAAACCATACTTTCAGCAGTACTGCTTAGAGTAAAGTCCCACTCAAAATGAGCTGCACCAATAAAAAAAAAAAATCAAATTTGAGTGTATTTTCTGCCACTAACTAACATTTACTAACAAACATTTCTGTGTGTTTTGTATAAGTAACTCTATCTTCAATTTGTTTTATGGGGTTTTTTTTCTGACTTTGAGAATATAAGAAGTACTAGCCAAATGGAGCTCACTTTAAATCACCTTTTCAGAAAATTATGATGCTCTGAAACATGGTTGTTCACTCCTGAATGAAGCCCATTGAAATGCTTACAGCACACTCCTTTTTACATGGGTGACTGGCTCTGCTCCAGGGATGACTAAAACACATCAGGTTGCTATCACACCACCACAGCTTCACATGCAGTTCAGTCATCCCTGCTGCAGGCGTGAGAAACATTCAGGAGACAGGGACAGTGGAGAAAACAGAGGACAGAAATTACTTCAGTGGTCAGAATTTAAACTCCCCCTATGATGAACTAACTCCCTTCCTTAGCATAATTTAAAAAAAAACCCACCAAGGTATGTAATTAATTTTCCTATTTGGATGTTCTTATAATCAGTCCCAATAATGATGTGCTAACTTGTCTTAGTTTGTTGTTATAATATTGTTATCTAACTCTAAAAACTAGACAATCACTCTTTTCAGTACTAAGGAAGTTTTCAAAGAAAAATTTTCAAAGCAAATTTTTCTTCCCGTATAAAACATCTTGTACTTTTAACTACCAGCTGAACTGCTTCAAGCGCATGGAACAATATGTACCTATTAACAAGAAAAGAGGAAAAAAACCCAACAGAATAGCACAGAAAGTAGCAGAAGAGATTCAGCTCAGGCTGTGCCACACTTTTTGGTACGACCCTGACAAACTGCTTAGAGGAGACAGGCCAAGCTGAAACGGCACTTCGCTATCGCAGTCTCTCTGCCCCACAATCTCACTGCTTTTCTGTTGAGCCAGTTCAACTCGGTGAGCTGGCAGAGTGGCTTTCTGCTGAGTTAGTAAGCTGAGTCAGTTCAACAAGATGTCCTACGAGTGCCAAAGCCAGGACAATTGGTGAGGATGGACCATGTAGTAGAGAGAAGGGGAAAACACTAACCCTTCTGAAGTCAGTAAGTTCATAATGTCAGCCTTGTTGTCTCAAAACGACAACCTCAGTTGTCATGTAGGTAAGGATCACAATAAGGCTCTATGTGGTGAAGGTCCCATCAACATTATCGAGTTAAAAACGAGGCACTCAGATGTAACAGGTACGTAGATTTGTTTTACAGCTGAGCTTCAGCAGGCTTATTGAAGGAAGACAGAAATCATCCATGTACTGACCATACTACAACATAACTGATAGCCCACAACACACTGCACAGTGAGGTTTCAGACTCTCAAAAGAACAAAACCAGGTTTTTGTGTCTGGATGGTAACTGGTTCTCACAAATATTCTCACCTCATACAGGAAGGAAATTTTTAAAAATGAGCATATATAACTCATAATTTGTGTGTAATGTACTCATGCATTATTCCCAAGTAGAATCAGTTGCCATCGTATTTATCTGGAAAGGTATCAAGTATTGTAACATGGGACCAGAAGCATGAAAAAAACTTAAAAGAAACAGCATTATCAAAGGAGGAAATGGACCAAGGTCCACAAAGATACTACAGCTAGATTACTGCACCCAGAGCACAGCAAACAGCTTCACTTCAGAAGAGTGGTTTCCAAGTAATTTATAGAAATTAATGTTTACTTATATAAATTTCTACTTATTTTAAAGAATATTTGGGGAACACAACATCCAATTCTGTAGTCTAAAGCCCAAAATTTTCACAGAAATCAGGAGCAATAATGACTGCTTATTACTTTCCAAGACCCAGTCTCAAATGAAAAAACTATCTTCTTCCTCTTTTGCAGAGTACTGAAAACCGCTATTAAATTAAACCACGTAGCTCATAATTTTCAACTGTGTATTCTGTACTAAGATTTAAGTCACCATAATGAAATTCTGATTTATTCCTTATTCACTGATTTGGGTGTTTGGGAAATGTCACTCTTTCAATATTCTACCTTTTTACAAGTTAAAAGTAATTGAGATGAAAACCTTGAAAATCATCCTTATACATTTGTCTTTTGAAACTGAATCATCTGCACAGTCCCATAAACCACTGGCAAATAACCCTGGTTCTTTCTGTACTGTCTTTCTTCTATTTCTACACTCATTTTGCTCTGCGTTATTGATTTATGGAGGCTACGGTACAGGTATTCACAGTGGAAATGTCGCATTACTTAAGTTCATTAAAAACTACCTTTGTGTCCAGCTTGCAGGGTGAAGCCCATGTTCAACTGCAGCATTTTCTGCTGGTAAACCAAATGCATCCCATCCCATTGGATTTATCACCTGTCAGCAAAAAGGAAAAACGCAGTCTTAAATAATTGTCTGGAACGGCATCAACACCACACACAGGCCTCTAAAAAATAATTGGTGTTTCGATCCAAATAATGAACGGTGTTTTGCATTTCAGCATTTGCTTTGTCTGAAGTGAACCTCTTCAAAAGATGCCCACTATGGCTAGGTCTGTTTTAAAAGATGAATATTGCATATTCGCTCTCTACAATGCGACGTTAGAGGGAGCTTAAAGTATTATGCAATAAATCCTCATGACTATTTCAATACCAGGTTAACAATGACAAAAATCAATCCTTTGAAGATTTGTGTGGTGGCCAAAGTTACCGGTTGATGCTACTGCTAAACAGAATCAAATATTCATCCTCGAGAAGGAGAATAAGCAAGAAAGCAAAACTAACTCAACCAACCGCAGCTGATGTGTAGCCTACTATTTTTTTTCCTTTTGTTGATGAAAAAAAGAAAAATACCCTATGATAACCTTAAATCCAACAGATAAAATTAACAGGGTGGTGATAGGTTAGTTTCACTCTGATTTTACTAAAAAGCCTGCAGACTGAAAAATTGTATTTCAAGACTTCAAATAAAGGTGGAAAGAATGTCTACTACAAAATATGATAGATAATTTTTTGAAGTAGATATATATCTTTCCTATTAACATGCAAATTATTTAGAAAAATAATCTAGCAACACAATAAGTATTCAAAAAAATTGTTTAATAACCAGGGAAAGAATAACCACTACTTAAGAAGCTGTCATTAAACACAATTACAGATTGGGTACCTGATAAAACCAATCCTATTTATTTCCAATAGGTTATAAATTCAATAATTATGATTAAAGTGACACAAGATTAACAATAGCAAAACATGACTGAGTAACATTTTAAAGGTTGTAAGAATGAAAAGAATATATATGTTTACCCCTTGAAACATGTATTTATATAAAGAATTTGTTCTTCAGTAGCACGTAAGCAAACAAGTGGTAAGAAAGCAAGCCCAGCAACACTAATCTCATAAGCTACCTCCATGCGAAAAAGCTGTTCATTTCCAAAGCTTAAGAGCTACTTTTGTCACTGGTTTAAATTATTTTTATTCTTCTTTGTCACAATCTTCCAATGCTCTGACTTCATTCTGGATTCTTTCATAAAAAATTTTATGGAACTGTTTATAAAGGTGCCTTAGGCACCAGCTCAGCGTAAAAGCAACGGAATTTAACAGATGTGACTTCTCAGCACTCTCAATTTCAATACTGAGCTAAAACTAAACCTGCTGTTTATCATTACTCTGCTGGTGCAGCAACAAAACCAAAGGTAATAAACTGTGATCAACTCTGATTCAAGCCAGTAGAGTAAGGGTCCACGCACAGCACATTTTTGATGTATAAATCAAATAGAAACAGGAATGCTATTCTGTGTTACAGATTTTCCCCATTATCAGATTATTCCTCCTATCACAGTGTCAGAAAATATAGAAGTCAGACTTCCTAACTCCCCACTTCCACACGCTATAAGCGTAACATAGAAAATCTTTTCTGGAGCCCAAACTACTTGCCAATGCCCCATTGAAGCCCACCTCTCCCAACACTTCTCCTCTCCCTCCCCCTGCCAGAAATCAAAAACATTGGTATAAAAGAGAAAAAAAAAAGGGGGGGGGGGGGGGTGGGGCGAATTAAAAAAAAAGGTAAACTTTACATAAAATA
>JAOXJK010000012.1:46662595-46672660 GCA_025774025.1 Xenus cinereus
GGGGGGGTAGGGCGAAGTAAAAAAAAAGGTAAACTTTACATAAACTAGAAATCTCAACAGATTTTTTTAAGGACACAATAAATATTAGTTTCTGCAGCTCAGCTCTTTTTGACCATTAGTGCTGACCACCTGGCTCTGGACAGAAATGATCAAATGAACCTTTTTTTTGGTCCATGTAGAATATGTATTTTCTCTTAAACACTGTTTCTTCAGACAAATGCCCTACATTTGCATCCCTACAAATACCTTCTTTTACTATTTACTATAAGCTGGTGCACATGAAGTGAGATCGATTAATTTTTGTAAAATTTGGCTTCTGAAGATATCTTGGCTATAGATAAGGAGCCAAAAGCAAGGCACAATCTCATTTCTCATGCTCATGAGCAAAAGCATGCGGGAAGAACTGCTTCACTGCTGGCTACAAGCTCCCCAAAAGGGCTGACTGATGCTCCCAGACAGCTAATGTGCAGACATTTTATCGCTGTACCATCAGCGCTAGCAGGAGTTATCTGCTCACGCAGATCTTCCCAATTCTAGCATGTATATTAAAAATATCATACAGTGTATTCACTTATCACATTCAAAAGACAGTTCAATTTAACAACCAATAGCATTCCTCCAGTTAAAGGGCTGAAGAAATAAGCTAATTCAAGTTTCAATCAGAAACCTGAATTTGAAGAGACATTAAAAATATCCTCAAATTAATCTCCAGGATAGATCTATTTATGTAGTTGCTATAGAGATGAATGTAACACGCACAGTGGTTTAGAAAATGATTTCAAGTTTATTGTCTCTTTTACTTCTCTACCGTGAATGGATTTGAAAGGTTTGTGAAATGCATTTGTCTAAACAATAGGTCAGCTTCTTCTGGCTGGAATGTATGTTACGTACCTACAGTTAAAATGCCAGTCTCCAGGCAGCTCTTGGCGTTACACCTTAACTCTGCTTAGCCAACATAAAACACAAGGCTGAGATTAACTATCTAGTTCTGAAAAACATCAAAAATCTCAACAGACATGGAAGGGGAGAAGAAAACATACTACTAACATGACAGAAGTTGGTACGAAGACTAAAGGAACAGTTTGACTGTTCAAAACAAAAAACAGGAAGATAGCAATTCTGAGGAGCAAAGGGTATTCCTTGTAGCTCCTTGATGGGTTCATCATAGGCTCTAGCCAGTAGAAAACATGGCTGGTTCCTCCAGCATGACAAGACAAGCAGAAGAAAAGAAGTCATCCACTTTCTTGAATGCTGACTTGATTGCTTCTGACAGCAGTCTCTAAACCTTATGCAACTGAGGGATCAATTCTGCTCACTTAAGAGTCACCATTCCTCCCAGCATCGCTTCTCTGTACAGCCAGTATTTTCTCTAAGCCACAGGGAGGAAAAAAAAACCAAATAATGAACATATCTTGCAAGAGAGGAGGCCTGCATAAGTCCAGGGATGCCTTTAATACCTGGTAAAAGAAGGCAGGCTATAGTTTCACAGTCATTTTATGACAGCAAAAGCCAGTACTATCTCCAAAGGCAGCTTCTGGTCTTCATGGTGAAGTAGGCGGGTAAAATCTCCCTGGTTAAAACTACTTGGTTAGTCTTGAACACAGAGAGCTTAAGACCCTCAGAAGTTCACATGATCTGGTAAGGTCAGCTATGGAAGACTGGCATTTTCGACAACTCAACATACTATGTTTTGCACAAGACCATGAAGTTGCAAGGAAGTGATTCATTAGTGTGTGAGGAACAAAGTGCTTTGTAACTACCGCACTGAGCGTTCTTTTCAGGAGAAGATTATTTAAAAGGAAAACAGTTGCATCTTGAAATATTTTAGATCCCAAAGACTCCGACTTCATATTAGTTTGCAGCATTGCTGTAAGAATCATTTCACAGCATGGTCAAAAATCTGTTGTTAACGATGGCTAGAGCTCTTAATGAGACGGTGGGATGAAGCAGAGGAAGACACAGTAACTCCATTAATTCATTTCTGAGATCTCAGCTCTTCCTCTCAGAGGATTTTCATCTATTCACTGCCGTAGCAATCAGCCCATCACACTGACATTAGTAGGCGAGATCAGTAAGTACTATATAACACAAAGCTGACAATGATCCCATAACACTCCCTTCTCTGCCTCCATCAACATAACTAGGACAGACAATTCAGTGAATTTTCCTTAATGTTTGTAGGAAAAAAAAATAATTTGTTTGCTGTCCTGATGGGCTCAAGA
This sequence comes from Xenus cinereus, assembly GCA_025774025.1. Lineage (NCBI taxonomy): Eukaryota > Metazoa > Chordata > Aves > Charadriiformes > Scolopacidae > Xenus > Xenus cinereus. Next base: position 46,664,818 of record JAOXJK010000012.1, read on the forward strand.
TGTCTCAAGACTATGACCAGGGAGCTGACATATCTTTCTTACATCTGGACCGATGCATTCTAAATTTTAAGAAAGACAGCAGAATCAGCATCAAAAATGCCTGTAAATAAATAGTTCAGAGAATGTGTGGTAAGAGATCCAAAATGAAAATGAACAGGTTTGCTGACAGATTAGTCATTTGAATCAATACAGCAAAGTCTAAATTCCTGTCTCTAGTTATAGCCCCATGACACACTCAACATGAACTAACCAAAAGAGGCTGACAAAACAGGTGATTTGTGGTCACGAGTTCCAGCTGCCAGAAAACACCCTTTGCTCCAGCAACAACTTTCTGTCATCCTCCTTGCACGTAGTCTCACCAATGTGCAAACACACACAAGCGAGACAGTCAGGACATGCAGTTGGAGAGGGGAAAGGAGAGGGTTCCTTCCACTGGCTGCCTACAATTAGGCTGAATGTGATAAAAATCTGATTTGTACTTTGACACATTACGGATACAACACATTTTAAATACAAGATCTCCACCTGAATGCAGCCTGGATTGTCTTTTAAGTGTACAAGGTAATAAGCACCATTACACAACAGCTCAAAATTACCACCACCAAACAAAAAAAGCCCAAAGCAAACAAGGCACACCTGCAAATAGATTAAAATAATGAATTTTTGACTAGTGTGTACATTCTAGCAAGGACTGTTTCAATGATTCTCTGCAACAGAATGCTGCATACTTGCATCCTGATAAGGCACTTTCAAATGAAAAAATAATCAACCCACACAGATTTCTATCAAAACAAAACTCTGCTTTAAAAACGCTCTCATTTATTTCTTGTTAGCACAAGACATAAAATACAAGTAATTATTCTACATCCACACAATACTACAAACATTTAGAAAACAAAGGTGTCACTCACCTCCTTTATCTCACACATTCTTGTATAACATAATTGCATTTAAAATAATATCTTGTTTTCTCTCTCTAAAATGAAACAGACTGAGCTAATTAACACTTAGCTCACTGCTACTGGAAAACTAGATTTTTATAAGATTCAATTCACATAGGATACTTGTAATACTTTCCCCTTGGTTCATACCACAGAAAATAACCCGGCAAAAGGACACGACAGGCTCACACACACAAAAAAGGTGGAGAATAGCAGCTAATGATGATCAGAAAGTGGAACTGCTTTGAAATAATTCATCCTACTGATGAATTCATTACAAAGTTTTAATTAAACTTGCCTGCCTTTCTTAATACCATTCACTTCCGCAATTTCGAGAGTATTAAGATTCACTGATGAAAGGAAAAACAATTAATGAAAATATATCCAATTTAAAAAAAGACATTCTGGATAAAATGAAAGCATTAAGTCATTTTGCAATATTGTGGAAATATCACTGACAATATTCCTATCCCATCTATCAGGAGCAGTTTAAGTATAAGAAACCTGATTCCGGTATACAGGAATTTCATCCTGAATTGTCCAATGATCATTCTCATTTCTGCACAACTCGCATAGGACAGCCTCGCTGTCCTGATGTATCAATTACAATTCAAAATTTTATTAAAAAGATATCACAGGAACCATTGAACTGAATCACTCTCTATTTACTGATTGCTAAGGGAATTTTCTCAGTCCTCTGAGAGGCACAAATTATCCACCTTGGAATTCATCAAAGACATGATAATGATAGCATGATAAAGCAATGGTAAATACTTTTCCCCAAGCAGCAGCAGACTGGAAATCTGCCATGGTGAAAATCACCGTATCTCTATAGTTTGTACAAAGCACTCCCAAATAATGAATAGGAAATCTCTTAACTTCATACAGAACTCATACATTTGAATTCACAACATGCATGTAAATTTACAGAGAAAACACAACCAGAAACTTCACAGTTTAGTTCTGGATTGGTTTACTAATACATACAAAATCGTAATTTAAAATATAAAATTTACTTTCTCATAGCATTTTTAAAGAAATACGTTTGTAATAAGATCTGTGACTAGAACTCTCCCTACACAAACGTTGTTTTAATTGCATTTCCAGAAAAATGTTATCCTTAACACATTTTCAAAAGAGACTAGCTTACTGCATTCATGCTAAGTAATCTATATGGGTTACAGCTCCCACGCAAAGACTTCAAAATTCATCTTCAGTAATTAGAATGTAAACAACTTATCTTACAACAGATGTACTCTATAAATCATTCACCCAGCAACCTAATCCAAGTGCATGACAGAGTTTGTTTCTCATGCACTGCCTACAGGTACTTGAGGAGTGTTGGAACAAGACAATGCTTCACTGGTCAGATCTTCAGGTTAAACAGGACTTATCACCCATCGGCACAATCAGTGTGCTGGCCCTGTATCGATACAACCTCTGTGCTGCAGCACACACATTCACGCACCTCCTCCTGAAAACTCTGAAGCTTATCACCCATCAGTACATCTAAAAAAGTGCCTGCCTATCGCAATGTTACTCTTGCATTAAATCCCACCCCTTCACACAGCTTAATAAATGACCAGCCAGTCATGTATTGAAGAAAAGGCTGCTGCTCATTAGGTAATCTACTTGATTGCCCACTTTCAGTGTCAGTAGTCACCAATATTATCTACAGCTTTATGTTAAGCAGTATTTCTTCCAAAAACAAGGGGGGGGAAACAAGCAGTAAATATTTATTTTCCCACTTAAAATGCTGGTGAAGTACAGGTCTCTGGCAAATACCTGTAGATTTCAGTGTGTATTACATCTCTAGAATATTTTAATTGAAATAAAATCAGATCCTATCCAGCTAGAAAAAATGAAACATTAATGTTCCATTTTATAAAAAACCAAAAAAAACAGCATCCAAATGACTTAACACTTTCCCAGTTAGGATTTCAAACTACCCCCAGTATGAAGAAATTACACAAATGCATTCCAAACAACGGTTCCAATTTGCTAAAGGAGCTCTAATCCCTTTGTAAAGGCATTCAAGCTTACCCTGTCTTAAGTATTATAATAAATAATACAATTATTGCCTGTTCAGATTAAAGCAATATGGAACCGATTTACTACTTTCTCATGAAGGTAATCCCTAAGAAAAATATCTCCAACTTATTCAACATGCTTTCCTCTCTAACTCAACCATACATACTATTCATCTATGTCCACACCATACACATTTTCCCTCACTGTTTATTAGACAACAAATGCACATTGTAGTCTGAAGTTTTTCCTGGGAACTCTAAGTCTCAATGGTTTTGCCTCTATTTTTCATGCTAACAGCCCATCATTCCTCATTGCCTTACAAACACTTTCAACCTACCTGTATTGCTTCTAGCACAGTTTTATGACTTGCTAACCAAGGTCAGGTCTGTACCTATACATGGAGATATCGTTTCTAAGATTTTTTTCAATGACTCTCTCTTTTTTGGTAGTTTGAAAATGGTGGAAGCAATTACCACTCAAAAATCATACCCTACACTTGCCTTGAATACCTGAAATGCATTCACTTCTACTTAGAATTTTAACTTGGGAAAAATTAGCAGTCCCCGAGCTTTCAAACATGCTGAATTTTCAGAAAAAAATTAAAAGATCAATAAAATAACCTCCAAATTATTCATACTAATATTTTTTTCATTTCTAAAGCATTCTTTCTATTTATGTATTGAAGAATTCCAGTAACTCCCTGAATACAGGGAAAAACATTTTTCTTGGGTATATCCAAGTTTATGTATGATAAGACATAACCAGGTCATAGCCTACAGCCATCACAATGAAAAAATCTTTAACAGATTGGACAACTGTGACAATGGCCAGATAAACCATCTAGATGCCGATAAATTAATTGTAAGAAAATCAATTATAAAGACTTTAATTCTAACCGATGGAGAAATTAGCATGGCTAATAGAGAAAAGGTTTTTTAAGGTAAGTCGAAGTTCCAGCGAGTTAATGTACATCACTAACACAATAGCTCTTAGTCTGACATACTCAGAAAATCATTTGAGAGATCTTAACGTCTCTTAATCGTACATGAAGGTTAAATTCTTCGGCAGCCCACCTTTAGTCATAAATAGATGTTCGAAGTGGTTAACACAACAGAAGATACGTGTATTTATAGAATACATGTTCTACAGGCACTCACCCTTCAAATAAACTGAAATGCAAAATTTAAAAACTTTAAAAGACTTTCTAAACTTTTCTGGAAAAAACAGGCAATCGTGGAAATGAAAACTTGCTTTCACAGTAGCTTTTGCATTTCATTGCAATTCTATTATATTTTCATTTTCTCCAAAAGTTTCTACTAAAAGTGCTTACTTCCCTTGTATTCAAAAGCTAACACCTACAGCATCCTACTGGATGTAGACAATTATTTTCTCTTTATTTTACCTGGCAGAAGTCTTCATCTCTCTGAATGGAAATTTGGTGGTTACCTCTGCTGTTACTGATTAGAGACAAGCTAGGTCCTGAAATAACATCTCCAGTGGTCTTAACATCAAGCAAGAATCAAAAGTCCCCAGAAGAGCCCAGTTGGCTAAATTCTTTTAATGAGATCTAAGTTCTGGCCATTCAAAGGAGTTAAGAAAGATTCGTATTACAACAGATACTGTTGGGTTTTTTTCTCATTTAAAGTCTAAGCTAGTTATTTCTTTTTCCTGTAATTTTAAAAGCATAAGAATGCCTTTTGGTAAAGCAATAGCACAGTATGTTCATCATTGGCACAAAATACATAGTATTTGGAAAGGCAGCACACTGAATAATTCAGTGACAATACCTTTAAGAGTTCCATGGATGGTGATAAATCCAGGAAACACTACACTTCTGCAGCGCTTGTAGCAAGGAAATTGCACTTAGTACCACAACCAGCAACTAACATTTATTTCTCCATTTCTTGTACTACAACCAACAACTAACATTTATTTCTCCATTTCATCTTCTTTGTACTCTTTTGATGGTATAATTCCTATATTCTTAAACTGCTCCTCCTCTTTTGTACGTTAGAGAATTTTTTTCCAAGTCTTATCCTAGATTGTTGCCTATGTCTACTTCTTTTCTTTTGTTCCTTACCCTAAAATTGGGTATTCTCTTTCCATATTCCTCCTTCCTAATGTTTCCCTAGATTCTTAACATTTTCCCACTACCAAATGACTTCTTCCCCCTTGATATAGCTGTCACTCGGACCACAATTCCTCCACAGCTTTCTCACATGCTTCAAATTTTACCCACCAGTCTTTACTGCAGAACACCAACTAGGATCCCACCTGCAGACACCAGGGACTAGGCCCTCAGCTACACCTTTTACCTTCTGCAGAGAGAGAAGGGAGCGAGGGAGAAATGATGGCAGGCATGGGGTGGACTGGAAAACAAAGGAATGCGGAAGGGAAGTATGATTTCTCCTTGCAGATGTGGCCAGTATATCTCTTAGCCTACCTCGCAGACCAACACCCTCAGAAGACAGTGTTTTGTATATATGAGCAAGGCTAAAGTAGGCGAGCCAAGGAGTCAGCTGCTGCATGCCAGAAACTCCTACATTTACAGCCAGGCGATGTGACATGTGATGAGACCCCATTCATACAGTCGTCATGAGAACCAGTTTCCCTCCAAGCTGGCACAGAGGAGCAGGATGTCCCTCCGAGACAGACAAAGGACATCAACCTTTTGTCAGGAGCAGAAGAGGTGCGTTGATTTCTGTGGTGTGTGTTTTCTCTTGCCATCTACACTTTTCTTGCCCCCGTGGTCCCACCTAGATGGCAGTAGGGTCTTCAGTCTCCTCTCACAGAAATGCTGTGGCCCACAGGTCTCGTTGGCCCACACTGTGCCATAGATTCAGGCTGCTGGTACAGCATCAGCTGTATCATCTGAGAGAGCTTCTAACGATTTGTTATCGACTGTGAGTTCTGAATACCACCTGTTTTTAAAAAGTCTCAAATGTCAATATTCAAAGCTCCACAGGCTTTCAGGCTGTATCATACAAATAGCATCAGGCTATCATACAAATATCTACACATTTGTAGCATATATTCTGAGTAAGCTTTCACCTTCATGTTGGAAAACACTAATTTCCTGACCACCTGTGATATTAAAACATCAAAAAAACACCCAGTCCTACTGCCCTTCTTTTCTTACCTGCATCCCTCTCATTTTCTGGAACCGAGCTACTGCATCACTGATGGTGTAGACACGAACGTGGCCCATGTGAAGCTTTCCAGAAGGATATGGGAACATAGAAAGCACATAAAATTTTGGTCTTGATTTCTAGAAAGAAATTTTTAGAAAGTTATAACTACATGAGTTAGCATTTCACTTAAATAAATACATGCACACATTATAAACTACACAGTGCCATGAAAAAACACAAAGTTTTGCTGAACTGATCTACGTGAGCACTGCAAAGTTCCCACGATCAAATTTTTTGGGGCTGTAAATGGAGATGCTTCACCAGACTCTGCTGCCATCTCATCAATTTATATTGGTATAACACTTGAAAATTGTTTTTAACTAATTTTTACTCAACAAAAGATATATTAACATAACTGCATCTTAACAAATCGCCATTCCCTACCACAGTATCTGTTGCTAATTATCTATGTACTACTAATCTGTCTCACCAAAAAATGAAATCATGACAGATTTAATTATCCTCCTAACAGTTAAATAGATGTTTTACTTTGTGTTTACAACAAACATGGAGCTCACTCAGGGCCAGGTGTTTTTTGTCAGCTGAACTGCAGTAACTCCCTGAGTGACTAAATCATTTGCAATTGCATGAACATCCACTGAAGGAAAACTGTTCAGTTCCACCACATACGCTCAGATCCAAAGACATCTTACACGCAGTTTCTTGCATAGTGAAAAGAAAATTTCATTTAGTTAGGTTTGAGTAAGTTGACAAAAGTTACAAAGAAATCAAACATTATCTGTCTCACATAAATTATTCCTAGTACATCCAGTTTACCACTGAATTTATCATTGATATATGCCTGATAAGTTCCCACATTATTTTTCTTATGTTAATAAAGAAAAAAAAAATAATCATGGGCAGCTATTACTATTCTGGACCAAACTCTATTCCTACTTATCAAATACTACTTTGTTATTGCTTCTCTCCAGTAATATCAAAATTAGAAATAAACTGAATACTTCATTGCAGCACTATACATTATTTGCCTCTTAATGTGAGATGTTATTAAATTTGCTTTAACTGTAAGGATAAAATAAAAACATCATTAAAAGCACGATTAAGAACTTAGCATATGTGTGCCATAAATATATGATACAGATGTGTACATGTATTGTCACATATGAAAGACACAAGCCTAAATTAATGCTTGCCCTGCTGTATGTATTCATACACATCATTTTCATCTCAATTTTCTTCCTCAGAAAAAGCGAGCCCTTTTTTTCTCTTCGACATTTGATAGAGTAATTTTTTGTTGGAGACGGAGCACATTTTAGGAAACAAGAACAAACACGAAGGGGCACAAAAATGTTTTTATACCTACGTGACTGAGCATAATTGTGAAGGCAAAAAGAGTCAGAGGCTGAGTTTGCAATTGTTTTCAAGATCTTTTATTGCATGGAAAACTTTTTTTTTTTTCTGCAAGTCATTCATTATTCCTAGGACACTGAAAACTAAAAGATTCTCTTAAAAAATCACCTTCGCTTAAAACAGATTTTAATGAGTCACAGTGTGTCTTGTCATAATCACTGGGAACGAGATCTATAGAAAATTAATTGTTTACAGAAGTTATGAATGTAGAAAATGTTTCTTTTAATACTTTAAATAATTAATTCCTAAATGTGGTATGATACACAAAGAAAGAAGTGATTACTTAAACACTTCCTAAATTTACAAGCT
>JAOXJK010000012.1:46698421-46715512 GCA_025774025.1 Xenus cinereus
CTGAGGGGAGACCTTCTCGCTCTCTACAACTCCCTGAAAGGAGGATGTAGAGAGATGGGGGTCAGTCTCTTCTCCCAAGTCCCAGGTGATGGGACAAGAGGAAATGGCCTCAAGTTGTGCCAGGAGAGGTTCAGATTGGATATTAGGAAAAAATTTCTACACTGAAAGGGTTACTAAGCATTGGAATGGGCTGCCCAGGGAAGGGGTTGAGGCACCATCCCTGGAGGTATTCAAAAGCTGGGTTGACATAGTGCTTAGAGACATGTTTTAGTGATGGTTTTTATCAGAGTGAGGTTGATGGTTGGACTAGATGATCTGAAAGGTCCTTTCCAACCTAGACAATTCTATGATTCTATGAGAATAATCCCTTGGTGCCTGAGCAAACCACAGCCCGCAGACAGGAACATGAAGGATGCCTGGTCTTCGTTCGGCACACTGGCTCTCCTGGAAGAATATTAAGTCAACAAACCACCAGCTTTGAGGGGACACTGTCAGCTTGCACCTTTAGCACTACTCCAGTCACTTTAACAGAAAATATTCCATCCAAGCCTTCTGGATTGCATATAAGGAGAAGGATCTCTTTTGACCAATGCAATTCATCACCATCAGAAAGAACATGTATTAAATCTTATCTGGATACAAGCACCAACTGCAAAAACCTTTATAAAATTCCTCTTTGTGACAAAAAGAGCAAATTACCTCTTTCCAGTCTCTCGCATTTCTGTACTTTCCCCACAGATCTTTTCCAGGCATTAATTCATCCTCCGAAGCAGTTGGCTTTACTCAGCGTTGCCTCCACTGACCCACACAGAACTATGTGGCGGGCAAGTTTTAGGAAGGAATTCCTAACTTTTGGTAAAAGTTAGCAAAAAGAGGGGAGGATGCAGTTTCATACTTAAAATGTGAGATGTCCTGGTCATAGAAAACATCGAGAAGAGAGATTTATGCTTAAAAATATTAATTCCTACCAGTCTCAGGGAAGACAGAAATCACTTTCTTTGACTTGCGTTGAGCTCTTCCCCTATCCACACGATAGATCCATTTCTACATTCTTGCAGTCATTTGAAATAAAGGTCCCCTCTTTATTTTCCAAAAGGCAGAAGAACAGCAACCGGCTGGTGCGTGCGGAGCCTATTTTCTTTGCTGGACCAGGTCTATGTACAGGCAGAGCAGAGCCCCTTCCCACAGCCTCCCCTCCGCCGCCTCTGCCGAGTCTCATCCGTGGCGGGAAGGGCTGCATTTTGCCTCCCCGCCGAAAAGCCTCACGTTTTTTATGGAAATGGCGAACCCAACCTATGGCACTTCCCAGGTCAGAGCGTCTCACTGCTCTTACATAAATGAGATATTACAGGGCACCCTTTCTGCAGCAGTAGCACCTCAGCTAGTCCACAGGTTACCTTACTAGGCATTAATCATCCGTGCTTAAATTCCCCTGGGTTTGCATCACCGTGTGACAATCTCTGGAAATGAAACCTTTAGTGTCAAAGCAGCCCCGAACAACCCTCCGTACGCCTCCGGTGAGCGAATCTGAATGTTCAGCAAGAGGAGTGACTGGAGAGTTTTTCTCTGACTCCCCAGCCCCAACTGCTACTGTGAAAATTAAACAGGCAGCGCAAAAGAGCCATGAGTAATGCCACACATAGTTGCCATAAGGATAATAGCTGGCATTTGAGTCTCATTGGCCAGTTCAGGATAGCATCCACGAGGCCAGAGAGGTCGCCATACCCATCCCGGGATTTAGAGGCGAGATTAGAGGCAGCTGTTCTTTTATCAGTGTAAAGATGAAAGCTCAGGGTATAAAAATAAAACGCAACTGATCATCGCTCTCCTTGGAGGCCGTAACCACCTTCATCAGCAGCTCTTGCCTCAAGCAGCGGTGGTGGCATCACGGTGTGCCCACGCTGCCTTTGTGGGGGATGTCCCTCAGCCCTGTGCGGTGGCTGCTGGTGTCTTCAGGGGGACCTTCTGGCTGCCACTGCTTTGCGGCTCCCTGGAGGAACGTGTGCTGTGGGGAGGGGACAGCTGCCCCTACGGGAAGCCTTTGTTTGGAAGAGCTCTGCTATTGAATAAACAGCCGCGAACAATGTTTGGAGCTGAGATGAAGGGTGCTCGCTTTTGTTTTCATTTCATGGCGTCGCTTCTCTATAGTAAAAAGCATCCATGTAACTTGCAGGCTGGGGAGAAGCATCTTTCATCTTGCTTCCAGCCTCCTCATCAGAGATGAACAGAGTGGGGGCAAACCACCCCCCACCCGAGGTGATTTTGCCCAAGTCCTCAACACCAGTGAGGACGCCACGCCACGGAAATGCTGAAAATTGGGCCGTATGGGCCAGAGCAGACATGGCTTTCCCTAATTTGCCTTCATCCGGGAAAGCTGTTTTCTTTAGAGCATAATAAATCAAAACTGTTTCTACAAGCCATCTCTGTATGAGGAGATGAGAACAGAATACAAAATTTAGGAGAAAAATTTCAAAACCTTAATCTCAAGAAAGGGTACTCTTAAACACTGCTTATAATTTCTGCAGTATTTCATTAAATATTTAGTAATGCGCCACTTGTTTAGAAAAATCAGATTATTCAAACCAACATAGCACGAAAATTTGTCTTCTGTGAAAAATGTTTTCCCTCTCTGAATATATCAGATCGCCATCATCAAGTTGTGCATTGAAGCATTTATCGTTGGCCCTTAATGTTTGAAAAGTTGGGTTACACGTACCCTCTCATCCTGTATCACCATACTTCTTCATCAGCAGAGCCCCCTGTTAATCATATGAATCATACGCTGATAAAATGCATTCTTCAGACATAGATATGAAGATAGAAAGATTATGAATATCTAAAAGGAAACATCTTCGGGAAGGGACCAAGCAAGGAAAAATTTCATTCCCCAAAGCGATTGCATGAGAAAGTTAAGAGCCCCTCGAAACTGCGGACTTTAATGACACCTTACTCATTTGTTTTATGTACAATCTGATCATCTGCCGGGAGAATGTATCACCACTAGTCATAAGTCATAAATTTTTCACTGTGTTAACTGGGAAGTGCTGGCTTTTTAGACAACTCGGTAAATGATTACCAGATTTCTAGGTAATTGACTTTCTTTTGGCTGGTGCTTAAGTAATTTATTAAAACAAAAATGGCAGGAGCGTGTCAGGTAATTAAGAGAATAATACTTATATCCTCATTTTGGTTCAGCTCTTACTCTGGTCTTCATTTACTTCACTTCTTCTGAAAAATCATCAAATCTTTAGCTCCCAGTTTTAATGGTATGCACACTGACGTGGCTGAAGTTATATATTTGATCATTTTGTAAAGCTCTGGAGCCCTCTGCTCTGCCGTTGTTGGACACCCACACACAAAAAAAACCCTCCAGTACTTTCTATAAAATACTGGGAAGCTTTGTGGAGTGTGTGCTAATCTCTGGTCTGAACACCAGGACAAGCAGAAAACAAAATGAAAACGTCAAGAGTGAGGAATCTCAGTCCCTTAATTCTTCATAGTCTCTTTCTTGCTCGTAAATTAGATTTAGCAGAGTGTCTGGGTATGTAAAATATACATGAAAGGAAAGTCTCCTGACGGGATCAGCAATTGTAATCATCCTGTTTTACTTATTGCTTTCAACTAGTTAGAAAACTGCAGGCAGAAGAACAGGACCGTTACTAGAGGACCAGCAGATCTGCTGCACTTTTTGGCCGTGACGGTAACTGTATTACACCCAGGGAGAGGTATCGTACCGAGAAGCTGGGGATGAAAATGTGCTTTCCATTACTTTGGTCCCTGCTCAATTCAGTGACCTTGTGCAGTTTGAACAGAGTGAAAATCTCACCGCTTTGTATGCGCAGCGGGTACCGAAAAAAAGCCGAACTCCCCAGGTTTGATTACCACTTGCACATTTATGCAAATATCCCCCATGACTTCTGGGGAAGCGACACAAAGCAGAAAGGTTTCCTACGGCTCCTCTTGGAGGGAGGAGGGGTTCTTGTCTAATCACCCAGGACAGGTGATGATACCGAGGCGCTTGCTGACAGTGGGGCACATCCCCTTTCCCACTGGACTGTGCCTGTCCTAATGAGTCCTTGCTCGCTCTCTCTCTGCAGAAAACGCTCTTCCCTGTGCTAAACAGCCCATTTAACCACCGGCACTCGCCCGCAGCCTAGGGAACCTCAGCTGTATGCTCTGCCTCAGTTCCTTTCCTGCCAGGTATATGTGATCAAGACTGTGCATCTTAAAATAGCTCGCTGGAGCCGGGGCTGCTCAGCACTCTCCAAAACGGCTGCTAATTGCCACGGCAGCCCGGCACGGCACACGCCGGGGACCTGCGCTCTGCAGATCAGGAATTCGCACACGCGGGGAAGAGTGTGGGGGAGAAGGACAGCAAGAGGCAGCGATAAAGAAGATCCAATCAGACAGGCAAACAGGGAGAGAACAACCAGTAGATAGGGTGAGGAGTGTCAGGGATGAAGGCAGCAGCAGCTCCCAGAGGATGCACAAGTGTTACAAGCTGGGGGACAGGGGACAAAGGGCTTGATTTCTCCTTGCACCAGCTATGGCTGCAGGCTGATGCTCCTGCTGGTGGCAACGCACACAGTGGCCGCTCAAGAAAAAGACCAGGAGACAAGAAGACCAGCCTGTTCAGAGATGACAGCACACCCTCCAATCCAAGAGAGGACCTCCGAGCAAAATGACGGCTTTCAGTGAGAAACAGATAGGCCAGGCTGCGGGAAGAAACCAGGAAAAAGGACAAGTACATCTTCAGAGCCTCAGCAGGAGTCGCACACACCCACCTGTGGCCAGTCACCAACCTTCATGCCCTGAATGAAGGCAGATGAGCCACCTAGAAAGCCTTCAGACACACCACGGTTTGAGCGTGCGTCCCCTCTGGGCTCAGGAGTGAGGGCACACACTCCTTGCAGGCTTTGTTCAGCCCAGTTATAGGGCTGAAGTCTCTCGAGACCAGGCTTGCTTGATCTCCCAGAACTCTGTGATTTTCCACTCATCCGTCCCATACTCACCACAGCATGTTCAAAGCATCTTGTTTGAGAATCTCTTCTCATCTGCCTTGTCAAAGATGTGCTACGCACACTCGTAATGTTACACAATGGCGTAACTATATCCTCACTAATAAATAATAAAGTTTGGCATATATTTAGTATTAAAAGGGGCATAACTTCCAACTTCAGTCCATTTCTGACACATAATATTTGTATTTTTGTGTTCTTGAAAAGCACAGTCACAAAACCTCCATTATCTTTCTACCGAGTAAGCCATCATTTTGTTCAGATACAGGCAGCAGAGTAGCCGATGAAGATGTTTCCAAGGAGTTAGCCCTTGAATCAGTGTCTCGAAGAAATAAGAGGCCTGAACAGCTAAAAGTTCTCCCCCAAAATCATACTTTGAGAAGCCCTGACCGATTTTGCTTTATTACAGTGCTTTGCAAGGGTGAAATTAAGCTGCATAAGCACGATGGAGCAGGGAAGTTCAGCCTCAGTGAAGAACTCCCCCACGCACCTGTTCTTGTAGAAACGGAGAGAAAGCTCTTTTAAGAGATGAAATACAAATCTGAACATGACATCACCAGAAGCATCTCGCTGGCTGGCACGGGCTGGGAGCAGGTTACAGTTTCCTAGCAACTCCTGCAAGCAGCTCGCTTCAGCGGCAAAGCATCAGGGTTTAAGTGGCAGCCGGGCACCTGGCTGCAAAGCCCTGCTCTATTCATCAGCAGAACCCGGTGTTCAGTGGCAGAAATCAGAAAAAAAAAAAAAAAAAAAAAAGTAAAAAAATGAAGCTGGGAACATTTATTAAAGACCTCCACTGCAGCCTCCAAAGCAAACCTCTTTGGGGGCCCACCTTGTTGTGGTACTGCAAGGTAGATGACAGGCTTTTCCTCCAACAGAGTCTACTCCAAAAGGCAACCTAGGACACGCTGGTGAGACAAACCAGTAAGCAAGAGAGTTCAGTGAGCGTCTGACGGATCTGCAAGGGTTGCTTTTAGTTGACACTGGATGCCGATATCCATAAATTCCCCTCTGCGGCTCTGTATTGATCCTAATCGCCTGTGCCCAGCTAATGTACGTGTTCTAGGAAGGCAGCTGGTTTTAACTGGAAGACTCCAAGCATGGAGGAAATCGACCATCTCCCGCGTTCTGCAGCAGAGCGTCTGCAGGCTTCCCCGGCAGCGGCTGCACGGTCTCCAAGACAAAACAGTGCAAAAAAGCCTGAACAAACCCACTACCAGCACAACCGCTCCACAGACTTCAAAGCCACCGCCACTGACTTGGTCATGTGAATAATATATTTATTTGTCTTCACATTTGTGAGGAAGAACTGCATCTCTACTTGCCTTTCCCAACCCACGTTGGCATATCCCGAACCATTCACGCGGTCAGGATTTCACCCAGATTTGCCGCATATCTTGGCATCTGCAGAGAAATGAGACGCCTCCCATTTCTACGTGTCAGTGTCCAAACCGTCTCGTTTGTGGGAGAGCTAAGAGACAGGCAAAGTCTGCAGCGGATAAGGGGTGAACTGACAGCAGTCTATACTCAGTAGCTGAGGAAACATGAGTTGTGTGAGCATGGTGTAATGCAATATATGGTATTATTTATAATCTCATCAGGCTTTGCAAGTCTTCAACTGCTTCCTCTTCAGGTTGTCATAGATTTATTTCTAGATGACAGTCACAGCTTCTATTTGATGTTAAGATGCTTTTTGTTTTTCCTGTTAAAACACTGCGATTCTAGGAAATGCACCTATCATTTAGGTGTCTAGCCCTTTTGATGGACTGTTCTCAGTCAATCCTTTTATTAAGGGAGGTGAGCCATGATGTTCCTTCTGGCAGTATTTTCATCACACTCTCCTCTCCTGCAAGCCTGTCCTCTGTTGCAGGATATTGCAGTCTTGATTAAGATAGGGCCCGTGATGGGGTGATAAACACGGGTGTAGATAAACCCCCCAGAGCAGGGGAGAGCAGCAGGGAAGAGAAGCCCTGGGGAAGGGGGTCCAGGCCCACTGGGGGGACCTGCTGGCACTGCTCCTGCTTGCTCACAGGTCTTTGGAGACCACCAGTGACTGGCGTACATGGGTGGACCTCCCTTAAGAGGATGGCTTTTTCGTTTCGCAGCAGTACCTGTACTTCTAAGCTGCATCATTACAGGGCTCTGGTCGGCTTTCTTTGGAAAAAAAAAAAAAAGAAAAAAAAAGAAGGATTTGCTCTACATCTACAGACGTTACTCTGTCTATTGCTTTGGCATTAGTGTACCTGAAAAAGCTTAGTGTCCCCCCCCGAAATGTTACACAGGTTTATATGGACAGTCTGAGGCCCAGGAGTGAAGTGAGCTATTCATGAACTGGCTAACCTTTACCAGTTTTCTTCTCGTTAGTAGCTTCATAGGTGAAAATACAGGAGCTGCTGTCACGGAGCAGGTGAATGGTCCACCCGTTACCATGTCACTGATTCTTCCATTCCCCACGACTGTAGAGGAAGGTGATGAAAAAAAAAAAAAGAAGACAAATAGGAGATTTGCCTGCTAACAGGGAAGGGAGACTACTTCTTATCTTCACGCTAGTAACTTGATTTCTCCAGAGACACAGAAGCTTAAAACCCTACATTAGATGGGACAGAGAAAATATTAAACGAATACTTTAATAATTTATACAAACATCTAATCCTTTTTATAGCCTCACTAAGTTTTTGGCTTCAATAGTTATTGTAGGAGGTTAACTGTACTCTCTATAAAATTACTTCCTTTTATCAGATTTCAATTTGTTGCCTTTCCGTTAACATGTTTTTCTTGTGTTATATGAAAGACTAGAGAGCAGCACCCATTTAACTTTCTCCGCGATGTGCATGGGGAGGGGGAGGATACGGCTCTGTCACGTCCTTCTAATCCGTGCCCTCTCCAGGATCAGCGTTGCCAATTTTCTGGCAAATGCTGTTCCGGTGTGCCAAGGAAGCCTTTCAAGATACCAGCTTCTCTTTTATCTGTCATGGTTCTTCCAGTGCGGTGGTCAGAGCTGCAGGGCACTTAGGGAGGACGTGCCATTCCAGTCTTGCAGTTTAATGCTGTTGGGGCATCTAGTTCTGCTCAGCTGTCTCGGGGAGAACTGGCTTCACCTGGTGAGGCTGGCAGAAATCCTGCTTCGCTGAGGAAAAAAGCTACAACACAACCTTCAGCAATCCCAGAGAGGAAAGGGACTGATTGTTCTTTAGCCTTCCCCTTTTCTTTTCAACAAACTCTTAGGAAAGAGTAGGAGCTGCTAGAGAGATAACAAGAATAACAAAAATCCCTGCCGTGCAAGATGTGTGGAGGCTCGGAGAGTCGTGGTACCATCTGTGCCTGTCTATTTACAGCCAGAACAACTAACGCCCAACTAATGGTGAAGAGAAGCAGAGCATCATGTCATGGAGACAGCTCTCTAATCTTACATAAAAGCAGCTTTCTGAAAAGCCTGAAGTGTTCAGATGGAGAGAGGAACGATCACAATTTACACTTAGGAGGGCTTATTTATGGAATGGTGGAAACACCTCTGTTTCAGCCATGTCCTTTGAACGATCTTCAGCCGAGACTCTCAGGCAAGCTTGGCCAGAGCTTTTTCAGCAACACAACATTTACTACACACAAAACATGGCGTTACAGATAGATCCATGGCTACAGAAAAAGATCGGTAACGAGGGGAAAAGCAAGTATGCTGTGGAAGCAGCCTGCTTGTTTTGATTTAAAAAAGAAGATTTTTGTATTTGGTACAGCTGCTGTGTGAAAAGAATAGGTATTAGTTGAAGGGAATAAACGAGCTCTTGCCATGTTTTGAAAACATTTATGTTTAGGCTGCAATTTTAAAACATAATTTTTGAAATATTAGGAAAACGCAGAGTAAAATCCACTGTGTTTACCTCCATGGCATTGTCCTCAGGGATAATTTTAGACCCCGTGACTCAATTTGACTCCAGCAGGGAAAAGAGGTTGGACTGGAAGAAAGTATTGTTTTCAGGTGAAATTGTTGCAGGCAATTATCCACCTAATGAATGGAGCTGGGAGCACAGGGAAGTGGCAGGGACACATTATATTCTGAAGCAGGAGACACACCTGGAGAAAGGAGAACTTGGGGACCAGAGAAAGTCACAGATGAAGGAAATAAAAGGTAGAAAGGAAGGAAAAAGCATTCAGACTGGGGAAGTCTCTGTACAAGGGAAGACAAGTTCTACATCTATGGTTTAAAAAACAGTATATAGAAAAGAAAATTAGGTTTCACTTAAAAGGCAGCTTCCAAGGAACTAATAACATGTAAAGAAGTCTCTAAAAATCAAAGACTTTTTTGGATTCCTAAAATGTATGGCTTTAAGTGCTCAGCTTTTGCCATTGGAAATTTTAGATGCTAATGATGAATAAACATCCAGCTAAGTAATATATAAAGTTATAAACACTATCAGAAAGTGTGCTAAATTTGCTCACTGTTCTGTCTCTATTGACTTCAGTGGAGCAGGGAATTACTCTCTCTGTCCCTTTATGGTTTTTTTTACTCATTTACTTATTTCAGAACAGATATCTAGACCTCTGAACACTCACAAAAATATAATAAAAAAGGAATAAAACCCACAATACAAGAGAAGAACAAATGGTCACCACAAAGACGGGCTACACTCAAATATAGTCACAGCCCAGTTGAGAGAGGGAGTGAGCCACTACCATCATCTTATCAAAAGTCCTGGAAAAAAAGATGAGTATTCAGTGTTATGTTTGCTCACAGAAACAGGCTCCTGCAAGAGATTGGTCTTTTTCCCTTCTGACTGTCAAGTTTCAAGGGATGAAGGAAAAATATCTCATTTTGCTGATAAATTGTGAGGCTATAGAACTGTTCTGTGACCATCCAAACTACTGCCTCGAAACATCTCTGGAGAACTTCCACCAGCCTCTCAGAACTCTAATATGTACAGCCCAAACCTGCTAATTAACAAAAGTGCCTCTGAAGATTGTACCACCAAATAGATGCAAATTATGCCTCTAATTTCTTTCTTCATTACATTCCTTGTTTCCCTTTGATGCTGCAACGCCTTTTTCTCCCCATGACAACACACTAGCAATGACTGATAATGTCTTGAAAGTAATTGCTAACATTTGAAATTTTATTTTTCAGCTCTAGTTTTGTAGGGACTTTTCTTCGACCACATCTGGGGTTTCTTCCTAATCCTGCTTCAGCTTTCTCCAATCCTCCAGGAATCGATTCCCCTTTTTGCTGGAATTCTAGGACTCTTTGCTCTTGTTCTCTGGGTTTTTTTTTGCCAACTATGGCAAATAGTTATCAGACCAACTTACGATGTTTGTAAAAGCAGGAATGACAGCAAATCTAGTGGAGTTGAAGCATGGCTACATGGCCTCATCCTATACAGTTTGTGTGGTGTTTATGCCCAGCTACTCTGTGATATTTTAGGTAAGAAATTCCCTTTGACATCAGAGTTGCCTAAATACCTTTGAGGAAGTGGACCTCTGACAATGATGCCAATGCAACTTGCCTGCACTAAAAAGAAAATGTATGTTGGTTAGAAAATGAATGGAAATAGAATTAAATGCCCCAGCAGCTAGCCAAAAATAAGTTTCTTTCTATAGATATTAAGGACATATATATATATCAGTATATAGTTATGAATATTACACATTCTTATAAAAACAATAAGATTCTTTTATCTTCATACATGTCCTATAGTTGTTGGGTAGCAACAACATTTTCAACACTAACACAACTTCACACAACCCAAACTCCTAATAATAGGAAAATTAAGACATTTGGAATAATTTGATATTATGTGAGCTATGAAGAGATGTCCTTGACTATTCAATTGTCTGCTTTTTACATGTTGGCATCCTTGGCAGCCATACATTTGGCATCCAGCAGATTTCCCTACCTTTGGCATTTCTTGGTTGTTTCTCCTTTTGCAAGCGAAAGATAATGATAGTAAGCACAGGAAAAGTGCAGATTTGCACCTTTCATTGTTAAAGTTCACAATCAAGCTTGTTCCATAAAGGAAGTACAGGATGAACCGCTGTGTCGTAGCTACCCAGATCCCACACGGGAATGTGATCAGAGGAACTGAATGTCCTACGTGGGCTAGAGCTAAAGAATGTTTCAAATGCAGACACTCAAATAGTGCTATAATTTGTCTACGGAAGAGTTTGTGAAGACATTCCTTTGTTTAATGGACCAGAATATACCAAGGATATGTTATAAATTTAGTAACACTGACTTAGGTCTCAGTGTACTGCCAAAAATAAGTATACCAAGTACTCTTAGAATGGAAATGAAAATAAAGGCAGGACTGAATCTGATGGTAAAATGAGGTATTACTGAATCCATCCAACTTAACAATTTAATCATTAAGTAAAAATGAAGTAATTGGTAACATGTACACTAAATAAGTGTTTATGCATACCACAGAAAAGGTGAAGGCAAGAAGAGATGTCTTATTACACGAATCACCATAAAAAGCAGCATCCAGACTGCAGAAAATCATCACAAATTGTAGTAGAGATCCATTCAATGTTCAGCAAATCCCCTTAAATATTGGCAAACATTTCTGGGTCATGCAAGTTTTCCTGAGTATAGTCATAAGGATGTAATATGGTATGACCGCAAATCTCTCTCTTTTGGAGAATTATAGGAAACTAGTTACCCTACAGCACTGAGATCACAAAGGAAGGTTTTCAATTCATAGCACAACCAGAGGAAATGGGTAGGCTAAAAATAATAACTCAATCCTCCTTTTATTCTTCAGGCATCCCTTAAGAATGACATTTTGGGGAGGGGGTATCATTCATACAGGGAAGTATTTGTTTTGTGTTAGAAAAACAGAATAAGCTCCTTAACTCTTTTGCATAGTCATGGAGGACTGACTTCAAAGAGGTTTTCTGTAGAAAAAGGGCCATTGTTTTCCTTCAGCTGTGTCAGAAACAGCCATTTTACCAAGTAATGGAGGTGATTCTGCTCATTGTAGACTGTAAGTCATTTATCTTCTAAAGGAGAAATGCCAAGGCCATAAAATATGCATATATATCTACACATACATATATATATATATGCACGCAAACATTTACCTGGCAAACAGCTGTACCATTCCTAGCTGCCTGTCACCACATCTGTGTTAGAGGTTGCCAACTGCCCCAGCTCTGCCAGTGGAAGGGACCTTGTGAATGCTCTCTCACCTGAAAAAAAATGGTGGGGTCATCTTGCTTTTAAGGATGAAAATAAGCCAATAGTGACAGCGCAGACCAAACAGAGTGACACAGCAGAGCGGTGGGCAGACAAACGGATGCCTTCAGGTGGTGGGTGGCTGTGAGCCCCAGGAGAGCCACGAGGAGAATCAATGTTGTCCTCAGGTGGCATTGCCAGAGTCAGGAGAGAACATCTGCCCAGAGCTGTGGGCAGATACCGGTCTCCTTGACACAGAAGATGATTGTGAGCTCCCTGTACAGTTGGCAGCATCTTGACCACCTGACAGTAATGACTCTGTTCGGAAAACTTCTCCAAGTGAAACCTGGAGCATTTGTACTTATCTATTAAATCAAGCTGCTCTCAATAAACAGAGATGGAGAACTTGCGTTCACATCACCACTGGTTCTGAATAAAAAGGGGCAATATGTAGTATGATACTCCACTCAGAAAAAGCATGTCATACAATTATTGACATGTTTTTTTCAAAACTAAGGCCTACCTACAGTGAACAGACAGGCTTTAATTGATTTCCCTAGCCTTTCATATTTTCCCTTCAAAATCAATGTAATTTTAGATTCGATTCCTCTGGTTTGCTGTTTGCATTTTTTAAAATCCACTTTTATTACAACATGTATTACCATGTAGGTTTCCGATTCACTAAACTATAAATAGAGAGATTTCCTTGTTGTGTCCTGTGCAGTTACTGTAATTGCTCAAGGTTGAATGTTTGGTGGTGTTAATGGGAACTCTACAGGGTGATATAAATATACAATAGGAAAATGTAGATGAGCTCATCAAGAAATGCATAAATGTAGGCATTAGGTTAGATAAAACTAAATATAGAATTAGATTATTTCTTCGTATCTGGTTCTGATGTGATACAAACAAGTGTATCCAATGGCAAATGCAAATTTGTGCTTAGCATTCATATTGTTTCCTCCTGTGAAGAAAGTGATTAAAGTTTAGGAGTGGGTCTAAAGAAAAAGATCAATGTATGGAAAGGACAGCCTGAATTCATTAGGAGGTTTGACATCAATGTTAGAGCATTAGTGAAGACTGTCTTAGGTTTCACAAACTCTCCCCACATTCCAAGACCAAAAGCAGAGACTTCATAAAGCCATTTTGTTCATGAGATTCCTGTAAGCATTTGTATGTCTTTGACTGCATCCCATTGTGAGCTTTCCTTGAAGTTTCAGCTCCAGAAGTGCCCAAGACTAAAAAATAGAAGTGAATTGATCACAGATGACACCTGCTGTTTACTCTCACGCTGAGTTTCACATACTTTCAAATAACACACACAAAAATTTAGCCAGTAAAAATGGCACAAATATAGTATAGGTTTTCCTTAAGAGATCTGCTTTACTTAAAAGATCCTGCATAGAAATTCTGTTATTCACATCTGGTGCTAGACTCCGATTAGCAGAGAAGGTCTGTAAATCTGAAGCTAAACTTGAGATGAGTTTCTGAGGAAAACAGATTTCTATTTACCTCATCTATAATAATAATTTCAAGCAAAACAGATCTGGGATGAGGTCACAGTCTTCACCCTACCAGAGATTATTTTCATCTCCTTTTCTTTGCTCCAGACCTGTCAATCCTCATGCAATGTGTTCCTCCTTCTCTGCCAAGGGCTCAGATATCACCACAGCTGCACAGCCTTTCTCCATCTTTGTGATACCCTGTACTGCATGCCCAGGCTGGCTTCTCTGGAGCTTGGCAGGACATCTGCTCTGACATCCTGGGCTGAGAGAAAGGCATTAACAGTGCTCCATTTGCACTGGGAGCTTCTTGGTGGGGCTTCATGCCTCTGGGTGCCTGCTAGAACATACACATCCCAGCTGCAGTGCTGTGACTCTTGTCATTCTGTGGACCAACACACCCTCGCCAGTGACTCACTGTATTTGCTTTCCAGGAGGAAGAAAGGTTTCAAGCAGGCAGGAAACTAAAGCCACTGAGGTCTCAAATCATCATGACCACTTAACTGGGTAGGTAACTCTGAGCGCTTGACCAGTGCTCTCTGGAAGTCATGCTGCAAATGTGTTCATCTACCTTGCTAAACTGGGGATTTAATACCCTTGAATTTAATGTAAAAGCCACAAGTGGCAGTCACATGAAAAAGGATCAGGCACAGAAGTGCTGAAATTTGAAGAAGTTCCTAAACCAGAATTTAGGCTTCACAGTCTGCTTTCTGCTTAGGTCACACACCTAGGCAGTGTCATATTCCAACCCTCTCTCTGCTATGAACCCCCTAACTTCAGCAGCAGAAGTTCCTGAGTCATCAACTGGAAATAAACCTTGCTCTCCAGGGGAATCTCTCCCTGCCCTGGTGACAAGACAATCTTCCAACTATGAGCCTTGTTTCTCCACCAGGGACCATTTCTGGCCTCGATCTGTGCTCAGGAAGCCACCACTGACTCAGTGCCCTGCACAGCTGGAGTGCCTTGCCCTGTGGCAGCAGGGGCATCTCTAGCCCCGCATGTCCTCCTGATGCTCCATGCCAGACCATGGCAAAGGCAGGGCAGGTCTAAACTGCAACTGTTGGCTCAACAAGTGAAAAGCTGAGCAGAAGACAGTAAGCATTTAAAAAGCCCTTGGAAATCAGCTACCAGGTCTTTTATTTTCAGCAGGTAGAGAATTATATGCTGTTATCTTCTTCCTCCTCTCATGCCAACAGTGTGACACGAGGATGCCTACTGGTGCCACACCTGACTCAGAAGTGGAGAAGATCTAGTCCAAGCACATACAGTAAAAAGCAACAGCGTGAGCTGGTTTACTTCTTACCTCCTCAGCCCCTTCAGTTTCCCCCTTCCTTTTATGATTTCCTAGAAAGGGGAAGCAGCTTCAGCTACAGCTTCATGCCCACTGAAATTCTGCAATTCTCCGACCCTGAATAACTTTCTTGATGGGCAAAGATACAGGAGGGTCTTCAGCTCCCCCCCACCTTTCCCCAGATTTTTTCATCTGACCCCTCTGCACCAGCAAAGCCATCAAAGAAAATGAGGCAACAGGAACTAATTTAGATCATGAGAGTTTAGGAAGTCTCGGAGTGAAAAATAATTTGACGGGGGAACAATTTGATTGGATTTAAAATTCTGCACCGTAATGGGCTGTGTGGGGGTGATAATTGCTACTGAATAGTGGGGAAGTAGCCAAGCAAGGAGAGAAGGTCCAGCACAGCCACAAGTATTTCTGCTTCCCATGTCTCCTGTGAGATGCTTGCAAGGGAAGCCTTTTCTGCTGCTCCTGCAGAGCACATACATGCTGCAACTCATTGCTATTTTGACAAGGAGGTCCTCTTGCCAAAAGGAGGGAGCACACATCACATTGACTCTGCACACAACTGCACCTCTGCATTTTCCACCCATTTATTTACTGAATGCTATACTGCTCCTGATGCCTTTCCTTATGCTTAAGAACTAAATAGCTGGAGAAAACAAGCTTGCCTTTCCAGTCAGCTCAAAATATTCTGTCATTTCTGGGAGAAATCCCCAGTCTGTACTAACCCTCCAAGCTCCAAAATATAACAAAATAAATTAGCTCATGGAGAGTACTGTTTTGAAGTGAGTAGTTCATTATCTCCTTGCCTAGGGCAGAGGATTGACGAAAGGAAGAAAAGATCCAGATATTTTCTGGATTCTTCCTTGGAATAAGTTACAGCTTTAATTAAAAATGCTGCCTGGCAAGATGGCTGATGTGCAGAGGCTCTGTTGGTGCCCGGAATGGAAAAGTCTCCTTGAAGGAGAGCTACGCACATGTAGTCTATGTATCGCTTTCTCTGTCTTGATTTGGAACAGTAAACTGGAAATATATATTTATTTTGTTAACTTTTAAGGATAAATTCAGGATTGTGCCTCCCATTCAGAAAAAAAAAAAAAACAACAAAAACCACTGCTAAAAATCCAATGAGGTCACTCCCTGCTCTGTTGGCCATGGTGGGTGTTTCAGGTGCTGTGAAAAGCAGCGCTGGTCCACCAGCAGCCCCTACATCACCAAGCGGCTCTTGGCAAGGCCACGAGATGAGGCTCTGTCCTTCTGCCCCTTCTTCTGCTCTGCAGTGCCATTTGCAGCTGGGGTGAAGAACTTGTCTTCCCTCACAGTCTAAACTGTCCTCCTTTCAAGAGAGATTGGCTTCTGCAAAGAAACCAAACACCAGGCTCCGTGATAAACAAGACCATTTGTCATGTGCAATATATGTACTGTGTTAATTTGTGTTGATTTGGGGATCATTGTTTGGGTAGTACAAGCATCCAGCTGGGAAGGGAGAATGGGGAGCTCAGTCCTGCTCACCTCAAGTGCTGTTCTAATAGAACCAACAGCACTGTCACCCAAAAGACCCCTGAAGAAATTAAATAACATATAGGAAGCAACAATTGCTACTTTTTTTCTTTCAAGAATGCCAAATGCATTTCTGATTTCTTAGTCCCTTGAAGCGTTTCAGTGATTTCTGTTCTAAATCTGCTTTGCTGCTATCACCTGTTTCTCCATGGATAACGCAAACGGGCACAACTCCTCTCTACTGGGGCAGGATTGCTGGTAACCTTCCAGGGCCCTCAGGATGTAACGCTGATTCCTAGATTGATTCCCTCTGCTTATATACTTAACAAAGTTTGCTCTCTGCAGGTAGTAGTGATTATGTTGGTGATAAGAATGCTTATTGCACTGGTTCTTCCTTTGCCTAGGAATGTATGTGTTAGTGGCCATCGACATGCAATGCATACCGGCAAATCCCTTCTAGGCACCAGCCCTCCCATCCCTTGAGGCTTACTGGTTCCACCTCCAGCAGGACACTGCTTTCACAGAAGGTCCCAAGGTTGTTTCCGAAGAAAGACTAGTCCAATGGAGGTTTAAAAAAATAGAAATGTTGATCTCACTTCTCATGAGATATCAGAA
>JAOXJK010000012.1:46715522-46730008 GCA_025774025.1 Xenus cinereus
GGCATTGGATTATATTCGCTTGCTTGGTCTGACAAGTAAGCTATAGGTATTTAATCCGCTGGATCTTCACAAGCTCAGGAGTTCCAGTCATATTCAACTCACGGTACTAAACATGCTAGGTGGACACAAACTATGTGGCCTAAGGCCAAATCCAGGAGACATGGGAACTGGAGACTGTTCCCCACTGTCACGGATGTGTACTGATGAGGGCTCCAGAAAGGGCTGTCTTCTGAAGGCCATGTCAGCAAATGAATGACGAATGGATGACAGATACCTCTAGAGAAGCAATGGCGATACTAGGACTGGTAAATTCCTAACACAAGCATTAATGTTATACACTATACCCAAATTATCAGCAGATCTGCTATACTGGCATGTCTTGCAAAAACTGATTCGGCCTTCCTACAGATACTGGCACAGGCTACTGCTTAATTGGGACATTATTAGCAGTTCAGTGAGGGTGCATTCCGTCAATCAGGTAGCAGCAGCTTATCTAGCAGTTAGTGCTTAAATAATTAGAAAATCACAAATTCCTGACTGTAAACACTGAAGGTGCCACAGATTATAAAACAGAAGAATATAAATGGGGTGGAAATATCAATTCAGTAAAATATGGCCTTCCAGGAACAGCATTTGTCTTGCATCTTAGTATAGTATTTCCACTTCATTTTTTCGCTTTTTACACTATTTAAGATAAAGAAATAGCATGTACTCATCTTTGAGGTATCAGATTATCCACAAGAAGATTTAGCATAACAGAGTTTTTTATACTCCATCAGGCACAGCTATTGCAGTGAAATATTGCTCCTTTCCATTCCCTAAGTCAATAGCAACCAAATACAACATATTCTCTACCTTCTTTTCAAAGGACAGACATAACTGATACTATTTCCTTGAGACAACAAAAAGTGAAAATAAAAAGAAATAGCCAAAATTCATGAAATAGGTAAATTGGCTTAGGCTGCAAGTCTTAATACCTTTTAGTGTCCTGGGACCCTCAGTTAATAAATACTGTACTGGACCAAATTAGTGATAGGGAACTAATACAAAACTGAGCAAAGTTTGGGTTCAGATTCTCAAAGACACTTCATTCAGCCTCCAGAGTTCAATTCCAATAAGCTCAGCCAGGAAAGGGCTAACTGGCTGAAGCGTTACGGAGCAACATAAAAAACTCTGTTCATAACAAGCTCTTTGTATGATACAGACAGCTTTCATTTGGTGTGGGGCACAGATGACACTGCAAAATGGTGAGAATAAAGTTCAAAAAAAATATAAGACTGAAGGGTCAAATTCTTTGCTTGGGATATGTCTCCAATTTATGCCAAAACCCCTTTAAAGTGGTAGAGCTATAGGATATCAGCAATAGCACATGTAGCTTAAATTGTAATTTGAATTGAATCTTGAGGAAGAAAGTCAAGGAGCAAAAAGAAAAAAATTTCTTATTTCATGGGAACTTATTTCTCCATTTCCCCATAATTGCTTAATTGCTGCCTACAACAAAGCTCTTCCCATTTTCAGTCAGACAACTGCTACTTTGCTGAGCAATACAGGTATCAAAGGCCCCTCCACACCTTCCCATTCGGTCCCGACAAAGCTTCATATCACAACACACATTAAAAGTGGAATAAATACCACATGATAGTGTTCCAATAATACATCTGAGTGACTGTAAAAACAGCATCATCATCTTTAACCTATTAAACCCAGGAGGTTTCAAAAGGTACACTGAAGAAGGTTACTCCTGCCCCAGCGCACAAGTGCTTGCCCTTCATCCTCTGCACTAGTGAGGTAAGAGCAGGAGAGAAATCTCTTTTGGTTTGTCCATAGGATAATTACCTGAGCCTTAGGTGAAGCATGCAGAAAATATCCTTTTTCTTTATCAATTTGTGAAGTGGTTAGATCCAAAAGGAATGGGACGGCTTAGATCATGTTTCTGGATAACCCGAGCACCATTTTGCAGACTCCACTGGGATAACAGCTCAGTTGCTGGTTGTGTAACTCATTTTTATCCTGCCCAGCTGCATGCAAAGGTTAAAAAAGATATAATTAGTCCCCTTCTCTGTTCCCACCTCTGGCCCACACAAACCCTGTCTCTTATTCAACCTGTCACTGTTAGCAGTATTATCCAGGTCTCCTGAAAAGAGACAGCAATGAAAAAAATTATGGTAATTTAATTCAGAATGATCTTTCCTTTGTAGTTTGCACATTACTTTTGCAGATACGTCTATTAATAACCTGTAGGAATCAGCTTCTATTTACGTAGCACTTCTCTTCCCAAAGGGTCTCTGAGTGCTTTGCTAACCTCAGGGATCATTTCATTCTTTCCTGACAAGCAAGGCTCAGTTGCACCTTTATGGCAAACTTCTGGCGAAGGATGGGGAGAGGGGAACGCTGAGCCAACCCACTCCCGCAGAGCTCTGCTAGAGTCCAGCAGGTCTCCTGTCCCACGCAGGTATTGTTATTCCAGTGCCTGAGGCTCACTTTGTTCTTCTCTCCCTGCCTTCCCTCTGGCTGCGCAGAAGGAGCTCCAGAAACCAAGGAGGTTCACACTGATACTGTGTGGTGACGCTTCCAGTTCCCACTCCATCAGCATGGAGCTCATCTTAAGCAATATCTATGGCGTTAAATGAATTATTCATTCAATTTAATTAAGTACTGGAAGCCTCTGGGAATGCCGTGGAGAGAAATCCTGCATGACTGTTACCGTTATTTCTCTATGGGTCTTTTTTTGGACTACAGGTGCACCTACAGGCACCACCAAGACTAGTTCTCATTGCGTTGGGTGCTGAAGTGATATCCACTCAGTTGTAGCTCAGTGTTGTCGGGTTAAAGGACAAAGAGGCAATAGGCACACATTGAAATACAACAAGAAATCCCATTTAAATATGTTTTTTCAAAGACTGGCACATGTTGCCCAGAAAGGTTGTGGAGTCACCAGCCTTGGAGATACTCAAAACCTGACCAGACAGGGTCCTGAACAACCTGCTGTAGTTGACCCAGATTAGAGCAGGAGGGTTGGACAAAGATGGTCCCTTCTAACTCAAGCTATTCTGTACTTCTGTACACTTACATACAGCAAAATGCAGAACACAGGTCCAGGTGCTTGCAGTCACAGGTAGAAGTTGGAAGGAGCAGTGGCAGAGCGAAGCACCTTGTTCTGTTCACAGTTACCAGACAGGTTAACCAAACAATTAGGATTCACTCCAGGGCCTATTCTGATGGCCCCTCTACCAGTCCATGCTGGGGACAGAGTATGGAGGGCGAGGAACTGCCTCCCATTAAGAGCTCAGCTGTTACAATGGGCTTCAACATTGCTCAGTGGACATCTAAAGAGAAGTCTTCATGTGAACATAGTATTATTTATATATAATATGTTGATAGAGGTGCGTATATGTATATATGGGTTCATCCTGCCTCAAGTATAGGCCTTCAACTCTTCGAATAGTTTTTGTGGACTACCTATATATAAGAGCACTGCTAGAGTTATCATCCATAAGCTTTTCTAGTGCATTTTGTAACTTCTTTGCAGCGAGCTGAATGGATCCGGGTGCAGTAATACTACAGGTATAGACAGCATTTATACAAACAACGATCATCTTCAGTACGGAGCTCCTGGAGCTGTTCGCTCAATGCTGACAGTCCCTGTGGGACTCCGGAGCAAATACTTTCCGTGAAGCAAATACTTTTTCAATGGATTTGACTTCAAAAGTAGTTTCTAGTAGCTGAAAAACACGACTCAAAAAATTACTACTGAAATCACAGAGAACACCATTATTTCAGCAGACGCCTGGCCACATTGCAATCAAATTTATGGCCTCAAACCTCTCCACTCTTATGTGTCTTAACCAGAAATAAGTGTCAAAATCAACAGGATGATGTTGATGTAAACTCTGTGTTCAGAAGAAAACCTGGCCTTTTGAATGAATTGTTTAGTATTCATATCCATACCTCTTTGTAGCCCTGGCACATTGGAAACAGCTTATTAGGAGGAACAGAAGAATCTGGCCATTTGTGAGTGACCAAGAGTAAAATCTCTACAAAGATCTCCCTGACAATGCTAATAATCAGGGAAGTGTTAGGTGTGTAAATGAGCCAAGGCCTGGTCTGCAAAGTTGGCACAAAATGTAGCTCTGTCCAGAACAAACCATTCTGTGACAACCTGCCACCTCCCAGTTCAGTTTTCAATGATGTAACCCTGTCAAGCTTTTAGTTTTGTTCTGGTCTTGTAGAAATGCTTAGTTTAATAAAATACCACCGCTTTTGATGTTATTGCTTGATATTGGCTCTCGTATGTATTGTCTTCTGTATTTTGTATTAAGTAATATTAGAGAATGTATGAACATAATATTGCAGATATGTGACATTTGAGACATTAATTTGATGCAAAGTCTAAGCAAAATTAATCAAGATAGTACGGTTGGCACAATGTAGTTTTTGTTATTGACATGACAGCAGTAAGCCAACTCTTTTAAATCCATACAATAATAACTTGGAAACAAACTTCTTTAGAATTTTAATTTCCTGAGGAATTTCACTTTTCAGTTCTACTTCAGAAAGTTTTTATATTAGTGTAGAATTGCCCGTGGAAGAGGCCTTAGTCCAAACCAGTTCTCATTATAATAAACAAGAATTTTCACGAGAGCAGCTCCACTGCCTTGAAACGGTTTTTGAACTTTGCCTTTGAAGGTGCCATTTTCAACCATACCTCAAACTCCTCTTTTCAATAGTGACACAAGAAATCACAGTTCTGCTCTTGTGTCAAATCTCCTGCCAGTACAAAGGACTGTCACAAGGCCTTCTGTGTCAGTTAAGCCTCAGATTCAAGTTATGTGGACGATTGTGCTTAAAAGATATAATTTGCTTTTACCACTGGGGAAATCTTTATAACGCATCACATCAATGTTTGATGCTAAAGACTATTTTGAATAAGAAAATAATGCTAAATAATTAACCATATTCATCTTCACTAATCAGCAGAGCCTCAGTGAGTCCTGTTTATTAAACTCATTTTTGTTCCTTATGTGTGTGCTCAAGAGTATAAAATTACAGAACAAAAATAGCATCAGCATTTGTAAAATCTCTAAAGAAAACCAGCTACTGGTGTACTTGACAGCAGGGAGAACAGCTGGAAAGTCTAATACCTACCTCCTCCAACCACATAAAAAACAAAGATTCTGGCAGACTGACCAAGGCTTATGCTCCATACTTCTTCCTAATTCTGTCCCTATAATGTGATTTTCTCTGTAAAATACAAATATCTTGATTTTTAAAATTTTTTTTTTTTAACGTGTGGCACTAAGCTCTGCCTTTCCTCTTATGCAATCACCAGTTTAAGAAGCAGCTACCTTCACTCAACCTTTCTGCGGCTTCCTTCTTATCACTGCCAACATACCAAATCTGTCTTCCTACTTGTAGGCTAGAAGCAGGGAGAATAGAAGTGAGATAAATACATCCCTAAGCTGAAACTGTGCTCCTTGTCTCCTGAGACCAGCCATCCAGTATGTCCATTTAAGCAGAGTTGCTGGCAGAAAGTGAAAATAAGCTATACTGGTCATTTTATGTAGTAAAATGTCCAATTTTACTGGGACTCCATCTCACTTGGAGTCCCAGTTACACCATTTCAGAACTGGTGGGCACAAATCATTGAAGAGGAGGACTGGGAGAACCAGCTTAGATACTGCAGGCAGAAAACCCATGATGGTTTGTTTTGGCTGTTTGTTTTTCTTGGGGAAAGTTCTATAACCTCTAAGCATATGAATAAAAGTCCAGCCTTCTGAGCAAGGACTTGACATCAGCATAGCAGAAAACAAAAGCTTCAGAGAGATGATAACAGAGTGAAGCAGAAAACAGAGATGCAAGTCCAAGATTAATGATGTTTTTTTAAAAAGTTATAGTGTTGTATTGTATGGATTACCTGGCACTGTACATAAAACTTAAGGCTCTGATAGCCATTCAAAGATACCACACAAGAAGCCACGATCAGTGGATTAGCAGCTCTCACTTGGTAGCACAGAGAAGCCATCTGTTTGATTAACGGCAGGCAGGAATACACATATCAGCAGACATCAGTGAGGAGAGATACAAACCAAAATCAAACGGCAAAGGCACGAACAAAAGTTAAAGGAAAGGAAATGTAGGAACTTCTAAAAGAAGATATTCAGGTAATCCTACAGATTTCTGAGCAAACTGCTTCCCTGTGCTGAGAGAGGAAGATGCTCCTTTCTCTTCTGGCATTGTACTTGTACATATTCAGCAAAGCTTCGAAAATGGATTTTGATCTAATCTGCTGCTTGCAGATGCTATTGATCTGGCATGAGGAAGAAAATGTAGCCAGTGAGTATTTTATGGCAGGGATGAAAGCTAATTCAATATTCAGATACACAGACAATACAGTAGAAATAATATTCTCGTAAGGCATTAAGCTAATCAAAGCATTATAAACTCTCTATCAGATTATCCTCTTTATTCTAGTGGTCCACTGGTGTCAGCATCCCTCACTGTCATTGCACATGGCAATCCCATAGAGACTAATTAAATTTTCCTGGCTTGGAATAAGAATACAGGGGATTATTTTTAAATCCAATTTTTACCTGCATGAATAAGATGTGACCAAAAGCACAAACATACCTATGTCATCTTCTCATAACTGTGTCTTTCTCTAGGGCTTGGGAAGTGCATACCAGAGCCCGGAAACCAGGGAACCATGGCATTTCTACCAGCGGTTTGTCAGCTGCAGCAAGATTAGTCTGGATAAACCATAGCATATGGGCATAGGTGAGAAAAGAAACAATGGCTTCATTCATAGCTAGAACTCAAGAAGAGGAGCCTGAATATGGTTTTGACAGATTACCACCTACCAGTCTTTCTGAGAAGATAAAAAGGCAATTGTCAGCTCTGGGAGCTCTACAGTGACAGAGTAAAGAAGGGCAAATGCGATGATGTGGGTGATGGATTCACATATAATATTAGAAAGTGTAGCATTGTAGCTTGAGCAAGAGATCCCCCAGACTAATTTATTTAAGTTACACATTTTAGGGTTGATATGTGTCCCTCTTTAATTTGCAGAATCAAGCCCAGGCACACCTTTTAAATCTGGTCAGTCAGTAAAGAACCAGGCACGTAACATCAGAGGCTATATTCCCTACTTGTTTTGCAATTATTAGGTTCATGAAAGAGTAGATAAAGCTGAGTGAATATTGATCTTCCAGAGAGCAAGCTGTTCGTACCGTATTTTCTAAGCATCTCCCTCTGATTCAGAACATTCAGAGTATTTGCATGAAAAGAAAAAAAATCTTTGTTTTTGAAGAGCCTGTGTTCCTCTGCTGCTTTCTTGTTCGATGCATCAGGTTTAAAGGCTGAAACCCGCATTTGTTCTTACTTGTGTACCCCTGCATTAAGGGCTCAGTCCTTTGTATCATACAGAATGGCATTCGTGAGTGCCATGGTCCTGCTGAAAGCAATCAGTCGCTTTGTTCATGTACTGAGTTTGCTGGATTAGGACAAGAGCGCTTTGGAAATTAGGAATTGAAGCTCTGACTCCTTTTGACTTCCATGAAGCTATTCCAGCTCAGCAAAGGTATAACAGACATGTCTTGGGTTTTGAGTGCCTAGTTATGGCACAGACAATTGTTGCAACGTCATGCTGATTGTGGCTATTGCTGGGAAAATAAGTAGTGTGAACTAGCAAGTTCCCTAGAAACGAAGAACATTTTGTTTCCTTTTAAATCTGGTTCCTATCTAACCCAGAAACAGCTGACAGGTTTTTAGAATCTGCTAGTTGAAACCCAGGCTGTCTGTTGCTGTGCAAATAATTATGATGCTGGACCGATGAGGGGAACGGGAAATGCAACCACCTTCTCTTTGACACCTTAGGACTGCTTCCCAGCTTGGGGAACGGGTGGGCACCAGGCTAGTTGTGTCTGCTTGGATGACTCAGCCCCACTCACCGGCACTGACGCTTCTGGAAAGAGTTAACGCGGTTCTCCTGACTCACAGAGGCAGATGAATCTCTTTTCCCGTTTTGATAGATAGCAAGTGTGTCTCACCGGAGAAGGGACAGCAGGCAAGGGTTCCCAAACAGGGCATGTGTATGCCTAGTATGCAGACCACCGCAAGTGGTACCCACGTGCTGCTTGAGAACTCAAGGGTCACCGCTTCTGCACACCAACAGCTACAGCAGCTCCGGGAGCCCCAGTTGAAGGTGTTGATCCACAGTCTGGAGGCAGGGAGGAGTTTATTTTTTACTGCTAATTTTACTGATGATGTTGATACTGCTGTGCGCTTTAAATGTCACTGATTTGTCTCATGCAGCATCTCCAAAGTATCACAATTCGTCTCGGCTTGCTCTGCCAAAAGCTCTAGCCAAGGCCTGTGCATCTTCCCTATTGTAATCTCCTCTCTGGCTAGAGCACCTGGAACTGTCTCAAGTTTATTCATTTGGGCACATCACAGAGTTTTCCACAGTTCTCTGTCATTTCTCCTCTTCCACTGCTCCAAATACAAACTCCTTATTCTCACTTTCAAAGCCCTTCACAGTTCAATCCTGCCTCACACCAATCCTGGCGTTTGTTATTCTTCCACCAACCTTCGCTTTGTCGATTGCCGGCTCCATTCTTGCTTCTTGAGTGTACACTTCCCTTTATGGCTGGGGACAAAAACCTGCAGTGAAACCAGTAAAGTCCCTGCTGCAGACAACGTCTCTGTCATGTATCGCATAGCGCTGAAGCACCAGCTAATAACAGCAAGGCAGAGGATGATCAGGGCTGTAGGCTGGCTAAGGAGTCGCACACAGAAGCTGTATCGTAACCTCTCCTTTGAACTCTGATTCTCATCCACTTGATTTCTGGAGATGTTCTTTAGGATACAGACTGCCATCAACAATGTCTTGTGTTTGTGTGTCTTCTGTGCAGCACGGCAAAACAACTCTGTGGCACAAAACCGGTGAACTAGCTTGTCTTCCTCTCCTGTGGAACAGGATTGCTTCACAGTCCAAGTGTCTTGCAGTTTCTAGGGGAAGCTTCTCAGGATTTTGTATCTTATATCTGGATTTCAAAGCCATAGAGAGACTGAGGCCACACGGGAAGCTCACAGGAGTGCCAAACCCACGTCTGCTTACTGCAGACTAATACCAGACTTCAGCACCTGTCTCCCTTTTCTATACAGAGATAAATAACAGTAAAGGCAAGCCCTAGGGCCATGTTCAGAACAGTCTGGGAAACACTCAAGGTATTTGCAGAACTAAATGCTTTCCAGGGAGCTATTTTTCAATGTATTGTTGTAGTAAATGTTTAGATTTTCCAGAGACAAACTCGTAAAACAGTCGTTAAGGAATGCTATTTTATGTACAAATATTTTGCAGAACAATTTCATATGTAATCACACAAAATGTTTTTGCATTCCTAGCACCTCCACGGCACCAGCATCAAACTGCTGCTTTAGCTGATGTCTCTTTTCCTTCAAGAACGGCTGTGACAATGTCAGGTTTTGCCCAGAACGCCGGGGATCATTCAAATGTTAACAACAGCTGCACTTCATGAACACACAGAGCCTGACATCTGGTCAAACCCACCTTACAACGGCCTTTAGCAACCTGGCAGAAAGCAGTCCCGAGTCCTGCAATGCGTATACTCCGTTGGGAACAAAGGTGTTACATTGCCCTTTCACCCTATCTGAGGTTCCTTAAAAGTTACTCAAATTGCCAGTCCCTCAATTCTGCCTGCAGAGACCACGTAATTAGGATTCATTATCTTTAACGACATATCAGATCTGAAAATCGCCAGTTTCAGCCAAGCTCCAGCACTGGATAGGTTTACTGGTGAAATAAATATGAGGTAAAATAGGTTATAGTTATAGTCAGCAACCCAGCCAATAAAATTTAAAATAATCAAGTGTGGTAGTTACAAGACAAAATAAATATAGTCCAGGGCTGAATCTTACCTAAGCTTTAGAAGTTCAGCTGTGAAGAAGTCTCACGAGTGAGCGTCTTTTTCAACCTGCAAGTGGGAAACTGGGCAAGAATGTGAATCCAGTCTTCTTAGAACACTGCTTCAGGTCGAAACACATCTTAAAAACTTCACTGTATAAATGGAATACCTGAAAGTACTGCATTTATCACTCTTTGTAGGGCAACTAGATCTAACCAACCTATGCCACAAGGTTTTTTTTTCTATTTTTCGATTACCTCAAGCCAGTCTGATCTTGTTTTAAGATCACCTTCAGCTGTGGAGGTGCAAAGTTTGTTCTTTGGACCATTTCTCTCTTACATCCATTTCCACTAAGTTTTCTTTTCCTGTCATTGCTTTTTGATGTTTGTCTAAAAGCCTCAACCTATATAAAGTATGCTACAAAAAAAGCTCTGAAAGTCTATTAATACATCCCCTTTAGGATTCTCTGCATATATTTCACACTTATCTTTAGATTTGAAACAGTCTTTTTAGTCTGTGCTAGTACAGCACAAAGCCTAACGGAGTTCTGGACATGAGGTCCTAAGTACTCCTCAAAGCTCACAGAGCCCTCAATCTTACTGATACCACCTGATGCTTTGAACAATGTTTTCCCAATATCGAGAGCCCATCTTGACATGCAGTGGCTAAGTAGCCTTTTCTGCCGCTGATAGAAATGCAGGTCAAACGATGCCTTTGCCGAGATAGGTGTGTTGACTTCTCTGGAGAGGTTATGCCCTTGTTCTCAGCCTGCTTGCCAACTGGCTGTTCCCTTCGTCTGGGCTCCTGATATTCATACAAAGAGTGGCACAAAACCCTGGCTTGTTCTGTGCAGCACATGATCTCTGTTTTCTGCAGATAAATCTTTCTGACATGATGAAGCAGCAGCAAGCCGCTTAGTCCAATGAGCTCCTACTATCCATTTCAGAAGCTTCAGTGGCCTTTTTTTAACTGTTTCATCGCAAACATTTTCCGACAAATCCACAAGAATACCAAGCAAGGAGGAGGAGAGTGAAGGTTCTGATCACTGTGCTCACAATCAAAGCAACATGTTGGTGGGAAGCATGAAACATCCCTTAGCTCCTTCCTCAACAAGCAAACCACTGATTATCAATGACTCTTCAAAGAGCATGTTCCACAGCCACCATAAGATCAGCTCACATCCTTACAACTCTCTCTGAGATTCTCTCCCCACATCAGCTGTGAAACCATGAGCCAACCAAGCCTTCTAAATTATAGCACAGAAACATTTTTCCTCAGCTGGGAATAAGTACCTCTCTCAGAACAATCCCCAGGATGATTGGATCCTACTCCTTTCACAGAACTGAAACTGCTCTTTTCTGAAAGGAGTCAAGTACCAACTTCTTTCTCCTGACCTCACCTCCCTCTTCAGCTGTTGACTGTGAAATTGTCCTTATTTATGTTGCACTTTTACAGAGATCAGTAGCACATCACTATACTTACTTGCTCCTAGCATCTTTTTTTCCTGTAATTGACAGCAGGTGTCTTTCCACAGAAAAATACCTCTGTGATGTTACACAGCTGGGTATCCAGCCCTTTGCTCTGCTACTTTCCCATCTTCTCTCCCACATGCAACGCCTTTCAGAAATGACAACCTCAAAAGCGCCTCATCTGTCAAGGAAAGTTCCACAGTTATTCCCTTTCCTCAGTGCAGACCAGCAGAAGTTTGCCGAATTGAGGAATGCTGCCCGAGGGTCACAAGACTTGACCTGAATCCAATTATGGATTTCCTTCTGGAATCTGTACCTGCTTAGGGTCAGTTTCCACTAGCTGCAATGAGACTTCAGGCTCTAAACCAGCATCCTCATGAGATGCACCTTTAATGGCACTTGGAGAGACATACATATTCTTGATTTCATCATACTAGAAGTATTTCACAAGCGATAATTTAAAAAAAAAAAAAGTTTAGTTAAAATATCATTAGAACAACTCTCAAAGATTCTGATTGTCCTTTACCAAAGATTCTGATTGTCCTTTACCATTAGTTTTCATCCTCCCAACAGCTCTGCAGTCTGTCTCATGAAACTCCTACTGTCTTGTTACCTCATTATTCCCTTCTAAAATTCTACCATTATAGCCCACTTCACACCTCCTCTACCACACTGACAAATGCTACTGTGACCTATGGTGCATATTATAGTTCTAGTTATATCTATAGAATCAAAACTGCAAAATTTACACCCTGATCTGCCTGTGACTTGTGGGTCACCTTTGGCTGGCCCCTGATTTC
The DNA here is from genome assembly GCA_025774025.1 of Xenus cinereus. NCBI lineage: Eukaryota > Metazoa > Chordata > Aves > Charadriiformes > Scolopacidae > Xenus > Xenus cinereus. Next base: position 46,727,715 of record JAOXJK010000012.1, read on the forward strand.
TTTATGCTTCAGCCTCCCCAGTCATAAAACTGCCTTGCTCTTTGAGATTTATGGCTGAAAAACGCAGAACAGAGCTAGATATTAATATTACTTCTAGAGAGTTTTCAAGTGTACTGCAACCTCTTTTGAATGACTGAATCCATGTCGAGATTAATTATATCTGATAGACATATAAATGAAATATCTGTAAAGGGCCCTGTTGCACAGTGGCTATCACCCAATGATCTAACATACTTTCTGCTTCTTGTGCCCACTTGCTCAATTATTCCTGGATGAAGAGGAATAGATATGAGGCACCCATGCATCTCCAACCTGAAATGAATTGCCCTCTTTTAGTTCTTTGCTACAGCAGTCTAAATGATGCTAAATGCATTTAACCACCCTGTGGTTAAAGTTATCTTTTCTTGCAGGAAAAGAAACTTACCTCGACTCTCCCTCACCAAACTTCTTCACAAATACCCCTGATGGCATTCAGCTGGGCGCTGGGAGCTGAGACCAAAAGAACTGAAGCTCTGCCTGAGAACATTTGCCACCCACATACTGCAACAGTGTTCGGGAGCTAAATCTTATTTATGAGGCTTAGTTTCATTTCCAGTCCTTTGTGCCAAAATCCCAATGCAATGTAATTTGTGCACATGAGCGGTCGCAGTTTTTGTCGTTATTTGCGGCACACTAGCCCTCTCTTAATCTGATTTTGGGTCTGCAGGCATACTACAACAGAAACACAGCCACACAAATGGGACTGTAGCTATGACAAAGGACATCAGAAGATGCACGCAGAGACACATGTAGGGACAACAAAAACTATCAGAGAAGTCTTAAATAAGAGACATTGAAATAGTGCTGAAAATTGTATTAACTGTATTATAACATCTGAGCAAAAACCCAGAACTGGAACCACACAGCTTGCTTAGAATGCTTCATCAGGCATGTTTCTCTGTAATAAGCCAAACTAAAAACCTAGCCAAACTACAGACATCTGGTAGACAATACCCTTTGGACTAATTTGGGACTGAACACAAGTCCATTTTGATGCTCAGGTCTCTTTTGAATAGAAGGCAAGCAACTCTGGGTTTTGTCATCATATATTTAGGCAGGGGTTTTGAAAGAAAACCGCTTCACTACCTTCATTCATGGTGAATTATAGCAAATCCAAAATCTACTCTCTACCCTCACCTGTCTGAATAACTTGACAGGGGTATTACAGGAACTCATTCTCCAAGTGAGAATGCGTCTGTGTGTCACTTTGATGTGGGACCGTGTTTCACACAGGACCAATGCCAACCTCAGAGGAGCGCCTTACAGAGTTCAGTTCTATCGTTTACACAAATTGTCCCATATATTCTTGGGTAAGCCTAGGGGTTTTTTTGTATTTGTGTCTCCCTTTTGCATCTGTATTTGTCAAAAAAAGGGATGCAAAGTCAAAGAAGCGAGTCTCAGTTCTGGACGCCTGCCAGGAAAGATGTAACTCTGTCAGAGCTGTCTACTCAAGCTAAAGGCTAAGAGATGTTCATCATTTGTGTCATCCAGTTCTGTCCCTCCCCGAGGCTCCAAAGTGTCAAACCGCAACACAGCAAGCCTCAGCCTGCATCGGGAACGATACCCCGGCCACCACAAGGTCGTGAAACAAGCTGGAGTACCTCGCTCCGACTATCAACCATCGCGCTTACAAAGCAGCCTTTGGAAAAACGCAGCCAAGTCTCACAGCTACCGCACTCGGTGGCTCTGTGCTCCTTCTAACAAGCTCCCACGTTTAACTCTTTGCGACGGGGACCCACCGCGCCCGTCGGTGGGATGCCCTGCGCCTCAAGCCCAGCCCAGGCTGCGGGTGCCCGGCTGCGGGAGCTGCCCCCGGGGCTCAGCCCGGGCTGGCGGGGCATCGCTGGCAGAGCCCAGCCACTGCACCCCCCCGACAGCCCGCCATCCCTTCCTATGAAGTCGAAATAAAAGTGTGCGCGCTCCGTTCCGGGATGCTCTTCCCCCACCCCAGCCCCTTTCTCTACACCCCGAGGAGGGGGAAAGGCGACTGCCATCGTCGCCCCCGCCCCACAGCTCGGTAGGGAGAGGCGGGACGGTGGGGACCCGGCGGTCTCAGCTCTCCCCCCACGGAGGAGGAGGGGGCGGCGGGCGGCACGGGAGAGGGGCCCCCGCCTGAGGGGAGAGGGGCCGCCTCAGCCTCGACGGGGGTCCCGGGAAGCTCTGCCTGCCCCGGGGAGAGCAGCTACGGGGGGTTCCCGGCCGGCCTGTCGGGGCGCGGCGGCGGGGCCGGTCCGGGCTCCCGGCTCCTCCCGCCG
>JAOXJK010000012.1:46730076-46746566 GCA_025774025.1 Xenus cinereus
AAAAATAGCATGAATTATTCTGGTGGCTTTCTTCCATTACAGGATTCCAGCCTCGCCTGCCCCCACCCTCCTTCCCTTCCTCTGGGCGAGAGCGGAGTGCCTTCCCCTTCCCAGATGGCAGCCGGCAGCGCCATGCAGCCTCCCGTTCCTCCTCCTCCGCTGCCTCCTCTCCGGCTCTAAGTCAATGCCATGCTGCCGCTGCTCCTCCCGGCACTGCTGGCCGCCTGCCTGCCCCCCGGCCAGGGCTGGAGCCCCTCGGCGGCCGCCAGCGGGCAGGAGGAGCCGGAGCAAGAGCTCTTCTTGCCCGCTGCCAACTCCTCCTCCCGCTCCTTGCCCAGCCTCGAGATGGACTTCGACGGGGCAGCAAGCAAGGAGGAAGGCAGCACCGCCACCACCGCCGCCGCCACCGCCAGCCCGGGCACGTCGGCTGCCCCTAGCCGAGAGCATTTCCCTTCCGCTCCCACCTCCTCCGGGCAGCAGCAGCAGCAGCAGCCGCCGCGTCCCCAGCCGCATCCCGCCGAGGACCCGCACTGCAATATCAGCGTGCAGCGGCAGATGCTGAGCTCGCTGCTGGTGCGCTGGAGCCGCCCGCTGGGCATCCAGTGCGACCTCCTGCTCTTCTCCACCAACAGCCACGGGCGGGCCTTCTTCTCCGCCGCCTTCCACCGCGTGGGGCCGCCGCTGCTCATCGAGCACCTGGGGCTGGCGGCCGGCGGCGCCCAGCAGGACTTGCGCCTCTGCGTGGGCTGCAGCTGGGTCCGGGGCCGGCGGGTCGGGCGCCTGCGGGGCACCGCGCCTCAGGCCGCCGCCGCCGCTTCCTCCTCCTCCTCCTCCTCGCTCTCCTACCCGCCGGCGGCGGAGCCCGGCCAGTACTGGCTGCAAGGGGAGCCGCTGAATTTCTGCTGCCTGGATTTCAGCCTGGAGGAGCTGAAGGGGGAGCCGGGCTGGCGGCTGAACCGCAAGCCCATCGAGTCCACCTTGGTGGCGTGTTTCATGACTCTGGTCATCATCGTGTGGAGCGTGGCCGCCCTCATCTGGCCGGTGCCCATCATCGCCGGCTTCCTGCCCAACGGCATGGAGCAGCGCCGCAGCACCACCACCGCCGCCACCACCACCGCCGCCAAGTAGCCTCTCTCCCGGTGACTGACCCCCTTTTTCCTCTTCGTCGTGTCGTGTGGTGTGGCGTGGCGGGACGAGCCCTGCCGCCATTTTCTCCTTTCAAGCGTGTCAGGGGGGGCCTGGGCGGCCGCGGGGTCGCCTCAGGGCCCGGCCCGCCCTGACCCTGAGGGGAGCGGCTCGGCTCCGTTCGGCTGGGCTCGGCCCTGAGGGGAGCGGCTCGGCTCGGTTCGGCTGGGCTCGGCCCGGCTCGGCCCTGAGGGGAGCGGCTCGGCTCGGTTCGGCTGGGCTCGGCCCTGAGGGGAGCAGCCCCGCAGCCGCGGCCGGGGACGACCAGATCCTCGTTTTATACCTTTAATATCCGTTTTAAACGAACCTTTTAGTAAAAAAGAAGAAAAAAAGGAAAAAAAAAAAGACAAAGCCCCCAAATCAACGCAAGAAATAAAGACCCTCCCATTCAACCGCGTTTGTTGTAGTTGGAGTAGCTTTTTTTTTTTTTTTGTAATGAATACCGTTTTGTTTTTCTTTATTTACAGAAAGGGAAGACTTTTTGGCAGGATGAAGAACTGAAGCGGTATATATATATCTATATTGTTATTGCTGAAGCTGAACTTTAACGAGCCTTTTACACTGTATTTCCCAGCTGAGATAGTGTGTATTTAATATTGTAGCTCCGCGTTACTTGGCTTTTAATACAGAGGTTTTCTTTCTGGAGCCGCTGTAGCCTTTTGTCGGTCTGTTTTCGCCGGGGTGGAATGGAGGGGTTGCCCCATTGCCCCGTCTGCAAACGGGCTGCCAAGCTCCATTCCCCATGGGATGATATTACTGGGGTTGTCGGCGGAAAAAAAAAAAAAGGGGGAATCCCAAGCCCTTTCCCTTTATGGTGGTTTGTCCTATCCTTACAGTAGATTTAGGTCTATGAGCCTACATCAGGGCAGGACAGGGAACATGGCTGTGCCAGAGATCCTCCAAGGCGATATACTTAGCGCTGCTCCACAGGCAATGGCTTTCTCCTCGGCGTTGGGTTGGGTGGTTTCGGTCCAGGGAAGGGAAGGCACCCACTGTGGGATGTATTAAAAGCAGCCCGCAGGCAAGTCTCTGACTTCCCCAAAGCGCATTCCTCAAAAAACAACTCGGGCGCAGTGTATTTGTTGAAGGCACGGTAATATCGTACCTCCTCTTCCATCTACCAGGGTCGCTCACAGAAAGCTTGTGGGGTGGAGAGAAGGTCCAGAGCTAGATGACAGCTGCCACTGTGCAAGCATGCGAGGAAGAAAGATTTGCAAGATTTTCTTGCTAAAGCAGCCTGAAATATTGTTTGTCGTATACTTCCAACTGTTTAGCCTTATAAGAAGTTGTTTTCCTTTGCCTTAGATGTGAATAGTCCAGCTGAAGTATCTAAAACCAAAATGCGAACTGCGTGAGAAAGATTTGCAATAGGAATTCTCATTCCTTTGTCAACATTAATGTATTTAATTTGTTAGTGACACATGAGCTCACTTGGGGGTAATTTGCTGTATTTGTAATATTTTTTCTTCCCTATGTTTGGTGGAAATGAATGGATGCAAAGTCTGAGAGGATTAAATTCTTAGTATTCCTATTTTTTTAATTGAGAACAAAATAAATGCATGCTTTTTGTGTATGCTATCTGGGAAAAAAAAAGATGCAGAGAGGAAAAGGCTGACAAACAGCAGAAATAAATCAAGATTTTAAAGTGTTCCATGTTACTGGGCTACCTCTACACTCTCTGTTTCTCCTATTGATCTTAATGGGCACGTCGCTTGAGTAAGCAATTGCAGTAGTGTTGTTTTCCGAAAGCAGAGGGTCCAGTCGCTGTGAGAGATGCTCCTTTGACCTGTTGATCTGAAGGGCACCTTCCCCTGGATGCGTAGTTTACAGAGCCCCGCTTTTCTTTCCTTGGTGTGAAAAACATACGTGTCGTTTCCACCTTGTGCAAATTCTTTTGCACGGAAACGCCACGTGCTGGGGAGCGGGTGTGTGCCTGTAATGCCCCGGGTGAGAGAGGAGCATCTGTCCTGAAAAGCAAGGCTAGCGAGAGAACACGAAGCTAATCTTAACACCCTCCTGAAAAAGAAAAGCTCTACGTATGGAATAACCCTCAGACAAGTTGCTGTGCCAGAAAATAATTTCTTCTTTTAAATGAAGATGCATTTAGTCAGAGCTTTGAGAACTCCTGTTGGAAGTTGTGCTGGCTTTGCAGTGCATGGTACTCGCTGTGATCCAGGGAGCCCGTGCTTTAAGTCAAGGTTGGGATCTTTTTTTTTTTTTTTGCTTATCCCGGTTTCACCAGCAACACACCGTTGTTTTTTTTTCCTTGAATTGCATCAACATAAGCAAGGTAATGGCGTTACTGTCTGGAACAGGCAGCTTCAGTTATTCAGGGTTTTTTATTTGCAGTTCTTACAGACAGCTACCAAGAACAGTAAATCTGGTTTGGAATGGTTTTGGCGTTATGTCTTCTAACTTCTGCCACTATCAGCTTGAATACAAACCTTGGGAGCAGGCAGTGCCACGCTCAGAATATTTTGCTGCTTCGCTTTAATGGTGTGATAGAAGAGAAGGATTTGCTTCTATAAATATGCTTGTAAGCGGAGCTGCTATTAAAAATCTGCTAAGATGTGAAATGTTTAAAACACAGGGATGGCATTAAAAAAACCCCGAAACAAACCCCCAAAAGGCAAATCTTGTCCAGAATACCAAAAAAAAAAAAAAGCAAAATTTTCAGGGGGTGCTGATCTCAGCTGCGAAGTGCAAAGAGCACTTTGGAGTTAGGGAGGGTATTTCTTGAGATCGCAGTAACCCTTGGGGCAAGCACTTGGTACTCCCCTTGGTAGAGAGAGGACAGTCTGCCTTTCTGTGCCTGAAGGAGTAATTTAGGCACAGTGGAGGGCACGGAGATTACCTGATGCACAGGGTTTAGCCTGGACCTAACTCCTGGAACCCTCGGGTGAGGTGGCAGCAGGGTTTCTCCTGTAAGGGACAGAGAATGGAAGTGCGTTATGCAGACCGTGAGCTTTCTGCAGTCACTAACGCATCCAACACCAATAACCCTGCTCCCATAGCGGTGGCTGCTCCTATGACTCTTAAGTAGCCGATAATTTTGAGTAACAAAAGGCACACACAGCTTTGCCCCGCGTCCATGGGAATTAAACCCAGAAGATTCAAGCCCAGAGCGATGGGAAATGATACATCTCCACACCAGCTAGTTTTAGATTTTGACTGGAGACACCAAAGTGTCTATTTATTTTATTTTCACTGGCAGTGGAGCTTTATGGTCTCTTTACTGGGGATGATTCTAAGCCATTTTTATTCATTTGGATTTATTTTTAAGACCAGTTGGTAGCAGGGTCAGTGCAAGAGTGGGATTAGTCACCATATATAATCCTTCATATACTCAGGGCGGGTATATATATGCATATATATACACATATATCTATACATGAGGACTTACTGTGTACAACAGAAAGTCAAAAGGGAGAAAAAGGATGGTGAGAAGGAAATAGTACTGAACAAGTAATATTGGCTTTCCTTCACTATTTGTTAGATCATGGTAAATTATCCTGACTTTGTTTATCTATGTGTGTTTGTTGGAAAGCAAGGGATAGCAAGAAACAAAGGCAATTTCTCGATTTCCTTTTTTATGTAATTCAAGTGTATTGAAGATTTTTTTTCCAAGAACCAGGAACTCTCTCTAGAGAGAGATTCAGTGTTAGAAGGTACTAGGCTTGTGTGCTAGTGTGAGACTGGTGCATTTTTTTGCTCTATATTCGGACCTCAGAACTGGATCTGTCTCCTTCACCTACTTGTTTACTGATGTTTTACAGATATATTAGAAGCAGAAGCATACAGATCAATACGTAGTCTCAGCATGGATGCGGTCTTGCTGTTATTTGGTGCCATATTGATTGCCATCATGAAAATATAAAAATGTAGTACAGTCTAATAATTCTATATTGTGTAAGCACCCTGGTGTTCAATAGGTTATCAGTAATCAAGGGCGGTTTTGCATGTCAGGAGGTACGTGGGTATTTGGGGCAAAATTGCCATACTTGGATAAATGTGAGAGTTGTTACTTATTCAGGGCTTAGTTCACCCGTGCTTTTGATGATTAATATGACTGCAACAGCAGTACTATTTGTGCAGTGAATATTACTCAATATGAGTAAGGGCTACCGAACCAGGCCCTAAAAATACTAATTAAAAGCCTCACTTGTCTGAGTAAGTGTTATTCATCGTGACCTCCGCTTGCTGAATAAAAGTATCTCCAGGGCTGACATTACATGATTCCAGGGGCTGAACAAAAGCCTGATTAAATCAAATAGTTAATTGAAGTTTTGTATGACTAAAGATTGAAGAATCTATTTTAAAGATACATACCTAGATATAAGAGTAGGTATTGCATTCTTGATCCTCTCTGGTTTTTATACACAGAGTTCTCAGTCTGATGTAGGGCCTTGCTAGTTTGGAAATAAACTTCTTTCTGAAGCTGGTGTGAAAATGTCGGTTATTTTTCAAGGAATTTTACTGAATAAAAGTAATTTTTTCCAACATATTTCAGGGAAAGGCCTTGTTTTTTCAAAAAACATTTTTAATGATTCTGGGAATATGTTTAAATGTAAAATCCCAAATGCATTCAGATTTCAAAACATAAAATATCTTTTTAACCAGTAATTGATTTTTAAAAGCAAATTTTAAACAAAAACATCAGCTTGCATTTTTTCCCTCAGAAGTAGAACATTTCAATGAAGATCAGAAGCGCAGATGAGTGTCCTACATTGCAAAAGTGCTTTTGTGGGGAAATTTTTTTTTTTTTTACTCCTGTTTTTTCTGTGATACATAGCCATGGTCTAGTCATAGTGTTCTTGTCTGTGATTTGGAATTAATCGCAGCTTGCGACAGATAAGGAACTACATTTCCTGTCCCTCCTTCATAATAGTTCTGGTTAAATAAGTAGTTCAAAATAATTGGGGAAAAAAAATAGCCTGTTGGTTTTGTTTCTATTCTATTATGCCAAGGGAGAAGGTAGCCTGGTATAAAAATTGGGATATTAAAGATGTTTACTGGAAATGTCTGGATGGCATTTAATTAGGTTTGTGGCCAGACTAAGTCTCCCAATCCAAACATCTTCCAACGTTTATAAAGTTTGGATTCATAACTGAGCGTAGCAGTTTGGTCATCGATGTGACAGAGGAGTCTCTGGCTCTGCGTGTTGGGAAAGCCAGGGTCTAAAACCTTAGCTCTTATTATTTTAACTTTTGTGTTACCTCAACAGGTTACCGAAATCAGAGTAAAACCAGAAGATCCAAATATCCTATGAAACGCTGTGCATTTCTTTGTGCTTGACTTGTTCTTTGCTTTCGTAGAAAAACATCGTATTAATGAGACCTGAATTTGAGATCAATGCTGTTCTGAGGAAGTGAATTCACCGGGAGTGTGAAGTTAAATTATATTTTTGTTCCTTGTAAGGTGAGACTTGCTAGAAGCAGTGGGACCTTACCTTGTTGGTGTGATTCTGGGTGTTGCTAAGCAACATGAAGTGGTTAGAATGGAGATACAGAAGAAGAGCACGGAAGAATAAAGGAAACAAAAGACATCGAAAAAGCATAAAAGAGAGTAAGTGTGCCAGCACACTCTGTAAAGAAGTTGCAAGGTATCAACTGAGAAAAAGCGATTAAGATCATAGGGAAAAAAAGAAAGCTGACATAAGATGGATTAGGAACTTGACTCCGTACTTCATAATCAATCACATTTTCCAGTGCTTTGCTTGAATAATTGATTGCAGGTTTGGCCTCAAATGGTGAAAGTAATGGCAAAAGGGAATAAAACCCTGGGAAGAAATGGGAGGGTCAAGAAAAATTCAGAGTGGAACCACCATACCATAAATAAAAAGATAAAATAAATCGCTGTCCATATTGCTAGGAATCAAACAACAAGATGGCAAAGCACTCTCTTGCATATACCATCTACTCTAATTTTGTTCAGATGTTCTCTGAGGCTGAAAGAAAAACATACTAGAAGTTTTATTTATGGAATGGATATGGTTCTTCCATCATATCTTATTTTGATCCATGTAAAATAGACGTTTCTCATTGTCCAGCACAAGAATGTCAATCAGAATGGTATTAAAGCTTTTCACCTGAAATGAAGTAGTGCTGGTGTGACTGTATTGCCCAGGCTGGACCACTGCTGTGGACAAGGCTACGTTCTGGTATGGTATTTACAGCATTCTGATCTATATTGCCAACGCTTTATCACTCATATATTTTGAAGACTACCTAGTTAATCTTCCTGTCCTGTCCCTATCTCCATTTTCTCCCAGACTTCACTCCATTTTTTCTTCTGTCATTGAAAAGTAATCATTCTTAAGATTTGTTCCTTCTTACTTACTATCTCCCTTTTTCCTTCTCTCTTTCCTTAGCATGTTTTTATCTTGACATTTTCTGTTGTCAGATTTCTCACCTGTCTTTCCCACTAGCACATCTGGTATTATCAAGCCATAAGAAGTACCCCAGGAAACTCTGCTATTGGTTTCTTTTGCTTTTCCACTCTGCTTCTCACCCGTTCAGACCGTACCTCTCACGCCTTTGGTCTGGGACACCTGCAAGCCAAAGATGAACAGGAAACCTTGTGTTGAGGGCAAAAACCCAAGGGCAAAGTTGTCTCTCCCACCAGCCCTGTGATCACAGGACTTTGTCCACACTTCTGCTCCAGACAGTGAGCAGGGGCTCTAAGTTACTGTGTCCTCCTCTAGTAAATGAGAAGTGGACCCATTTGAAGAGCTTCCTTCCACCTTAATTCCTCAAAGTCCTTTCTCTGAGTAAGCCTGTACTCATGCACCTCCCCAGAACTGTATCTCATGAATCGTGGGAGCTCTTGCATGCCACCCTTCCCAAGTATCCTCTACTGCGATGTCAGGACGCGCCTCACCCTGCCTTCTCCTCTAACCGAAGGTAGGTGTCTCACATCTTGGCAAAGCTCTGCACAGCCGGAGAAGCAGTGATCTCACTTGGGAACGGATCGGTGTTTAAAGCTACACTCGGCTCAGCTACGCAACTACAGGGTGAAAACCATTACTTTTTAGTTAAAACCTTGGATTCTGCAGAAATTGAGGTCCCTCCCCTGGATAGAGAAGTGGTACAAGCAGAGGGTCCTGGCAGACTTTTCAAGTGCTGATCTAGTAGCATTCTGGTGTCATTAGTCACTGGCTGAGTGGCCAGCACAACTGGCTGCAGCCCTGCTTCTGGAAGATGATCAATATGTACAGCTCACGCTGGAATCTGTGAGTGCTCAAGCCTTCTGAGAAGCAACGCGTCTGTCCGTGTCTCTCTCTAGCTGTGAAGGAAATAATACTTGCGCTTCTCTTGCTGATGGTGAAAGGATTAATGAGCTAAATCCCATATGGCGTTTTCAGCATGTGAAGCACAATAGAAATACAAAACATTAACATCATTTTATTCCTTCTCTGTTCTTGTTTGTTTGTTTGTTTGTTTTTTTGGTTTTTTTGTTTGGTTTTTGGTTTTTGGTTTTTTTTGCACTTAAGGGCATGGTTTAAGCCTTACGTTGTTAAATTAAGGTATTCTGCACAATTTTGTCCACAATTTAGCCAGGCGATGGCTGTACTCTGGAAATGCTTTTCCCATTGAAAGGTGCTGCTGTGAGCCGATATATTAAAAACAAATCATTACTAAGTGATGAATGTTACTGGAAGAGATTCTCATTAATCCAAAAGTATATGAAAGAATCCCCCAAGGTGTAAGAAATACTTTCTAGGAGGTGAATATATGAAAAAAATTGGTGTGGAGGTAGGTGGTGGAGTTTTAATCATGGGGCTATTTCATTTCTTTTCTTGCACTGCGTGTTTCATCACTTTTTCTCTGGGGAATGTGAGCTGTGCCTAATTATGCCGGCAATGTAGTTGCTCCTAAATGGAAACTGGAAACTACTTTCTTCAGGCAATACTTACTATGAATTCTTGAGATGTTTTCGTTTCCTCCAGGACATGTAAAGCACTTAACAATGCAGGGTCACATCATTTTCTTAACCCGGAGAAATCCACTTTTGAGGCATTGTGTTTACCTCACAGTGTGTCCAATGCAATGCCCTGCAATGCCCCATCCCTTCCCCGAGACGGAGCTTTGCCATGGTCCCCCAACACCCACTGTGTAGTTGTAGGATCATTTCAGGGCTAGGACCATGAAGACTGAGGCTTTATGCCTGTGCGCTCCACCCCAGCCATATATTGCCTTTCCCTCTGTCCTGCAAGCACAATTATGGTGGGAATAAATTCACAGCAAGCCCATGCAAGCGGCAGTTTCTCACAAAAATTAATACAGCTGTACCGGTAACAGTTTGTGGAGGTGACCACTGCTAGCAGATCTCTTGTTCCCCTTGCCCTCAGCTGATGGCAGTCCGTGCCCGTGGAGGACCCTGCAGCTATCGCTTCTTCGTAGATCCTTGTGGGACAGCTCAGGGAAACCACATTCACAACTGAGGAAGTTATCCTGAGCAGAAGAGATCTTTCTCTGAGCTCCCTGGGAGTGTCTGTGCACTATACGAGCCGTGTACTGATGCCTTTAATGCATACTGAGAGTTTTGCAGGCCTTTTTGGTTTGCTTTGTTGTTTGGTTTTGTGGGGTTTTTTTCAGACTTTGACTAGGAATTGCTGTAGGTACTGCCTTGGGAACACCCCTTTCCTACGCATACAAAATGTAATTCCATAGGCTCTGCTCTAGCTACCCTGATGTGAGAGTGGATTGCCCGTGACAAAACTCATCCTCCAAAACGTCACTGACCTATCTTCAGTTCTGAAACAGAGACTCCTATTCTCTCCCCATGAGACTGCCATCATAACACTTACCAGCACCAGCCCATGCTGGGTTAAGAGAGAAGAAGACAGCTCTTATTTTCCTCCTACGTCTGGAACGTTTCATGCCTGTGACAATTTTTGAGTTCCCTGAATTCAGCCGGCGAGATTAATAATGGTGCTGCCCAATGCTAACTGAAGTGTCGTGGGTGGAATGGGTCAGAGAGATTTACTCTCCTCCCACACACAAAGTACAGAAAGAAAACAACATTGGCTAATCTGTTTTCCTTCATGCGCAGGGCACAGGGAAATCAGTGGTTTTACCCATGTAAGAAAAACAGCCCCCCCTCCCCGAAGCAGGCTTTGAACGAACCGGTTCTTCAAAAAACAAAACCAAGAACCGTATTTTGTGCGTGTAACTCCTGCTGATGACTGCGAGAACAGCCGTGGCGGGGCCGTGTGATTGGAAGGTCTTTTCCCATAGTGCCAGGGATAGGATCACTTTTCAAAAATTTCCAATTAGTTTCATCAAGTTACGTGTGATTCAGCGGATACCTGCACGATCTTTACTATCTTGATGGCTATCAAGTTGTTATCTTTCTTCTGTTACATATAGAAAGATAATGAGAAACCTATAATGATGAATAACGTTAATGACATTTCTGACCAAATAACTTCTTTAAATGACAGTTAAATCCTTCCAACACTGATATCCAGAGAGCTTGTAAGCTGGGAAACACCAAAGAGTTAATACATTTCTGTAATGTATTTAAAATATCAGAATCTGCAGTGTGAGGGCTACAGGTTGACTGTAGCAACAGAAAGCGTTCACAGCAAGTTCCCAAGCATGTGTTGTCTGCTATTACTTGTCAAATAATAGTTATGCTCAGCTACTTCCTAATATCTTCCAATCCCACATTCATGGTAAAAGCAATTACTCGTGACAATGGGCATAAAATATTTTCAAACTACTGCTCTGAGTTCCTCAATGATACCAGCATACTTCATCTGCCAATAAGCCTGTCTTGAATATTAGGTTTTAAGAGGTCCGAGATGTTCTTTCCCATTGACCACCTTCATTTTCTTGCCTTTATTTCCTCGAGCTGCTGTACTGTCTGTCATTGCTCAGCATGCTTAGAGTTGCGGTTGTTTAGGAAGCGATGTAATATGTGAGCAATTCAGCAAAAAGCTTGCTACTGGCAATTTGGCTAATCCTTCTGGGCTTGTAGTTGGCTCAGGGGGGGAGGGTGCCGGAGGTTCCTTGCCCTGCTGGCTGTAAAGTGCCGAGCACGACTTCGGGGAAGGGTGAAATCAATGTTTCGCGGCAGTGATTTTGAGAAATTGATCTTTATTCATCAGTTCAAAGCACTGAGCAGTCACCCTGGATAAAGCATAAGGAAAGGAGGATGTATCAGCTCCTCTGTCTTTAATTTAAGCTTTGGCGGTTGTTAGAATTTGACGAATTTAGTAAATAAATGTATTGCAGGGTATAAGTTTCTATATTACTGTAGGATTTTTGAGTTGGTTCAGAGAAATGGAATGTAGGGGTTTGATCAATTCAGAGAACAGAAAATATATATGCTGAAAGAGCAGGTCATGTGAAGAGCCCTTCTGATGCACAGTAGGGGACATCAGCGCAGCTTGGCATAAGTGCCGCGTCTCGGCTCACCCCACAGCCCTGCAGTGCCTGCCAGGTAACCCCACCGCGCTGGGACAACCGAGCCTTCTCCTTGGTGGGCAGGAGGGTGAAACCCCTGAGAGATGGCAGGCCGAGGGCAGCAGTCGCTATCCTCTGCGCCGTTCACGGAGACCCACTGCCGTGGGAACGTGTCCACAGAGCACGGAGCTGGAGCAAATCTGAGGAGCTGCTTTCCTCTTGGTGGCTGCTTGGTGAGAGTTACCGTGTGTTCAGAAAAAAGCAAAATCCCCACGTATACGAGCTGGTCTGAAGAGTCACTTGGAGCCGCACTGACTGACTCCAGTTCCAGTGTCCTCAGCCATGCTTTCTTGACTTTTGCTCTTCTCCGCTGTTGAAGGTAGCTGCCCAGGGAGTACCTCGGGTGTTTAACAAATATCAGTCACTCAAACAAGGTCTTCATTTTGTTAGGTACCAGCGGCAGACAGAATTTTTGAAAAGCGTTTCGATCAAGTAAGGTTTCCTGCAGTTGTTTGCACCTCAAGGTGCTGTGCAAATGGAATCCAAATGTCAGGGCTGAAGGGTATTTGTGTTGACATTGCCTGTTCCAGGCTTCTTGCATTTTCAAGATTTCACACTTCCTCCCCTAAGTTAATTTTCTCCATTGGCACTTTGGCTTCTAGACCCTGCCACAACTTCGACGCTTTACTCTTTCCACTGACCAACGTACCAGAATACTCCGTGCACACTGGTTTTGAATAAGAGTATATTCCCGTTGTGTATTTCATTGCATATCCTGGATTTTCGTTTCTCCGAGCTCCTGTTGGAAGATGAAGGCAAGATAAACCAATTAGCACTGTTGTTCTCCCGGAGGAAGGCCATTCCTGGCCAATACTGCAAGTTGGTTGTGGCTGTAGCGCTGTTATATGAACTTTGCTTGTGCCCAAAGGTCCAAGTGATTAGCTACATGACTGGTAGTTGAATTCAGCAGGGCATTTGCTAATAGTCTCGGATATTTTCTCTCGGATAGCGTGCTGATAGTATGGATATTTATGCTTCGTGTCATTAATAACCAGAAATTGTATCTAATAAGGTTACAGTCTTGTGTACATTATACGAAAAATGGCATTTAAAAAACAAGCCATGCCTTGTCTTAAAGGTCAAAGTTGTTTCCAGATTACCTCCTGCATATTAAGGACAGCAAAAAATTAATGTAAAAATGTATGAGATGGATAGTAAAAGCATGTGTTTGAATAGTAATTGGAGGCAGTATTAATGAAAGCCAGGCCTCTGTGACGAACCCCAGGGTGTCTGAATGTATCTTGGCCGCGGCCGTGAGAGGGTGCAGGCAGGGCACAGCTTTATCCCAGGCTTTGTGAAGGCACACGTGAGTGCTTCTTTGAGGAAAGTTCCGCAAGCCCACTCTGTGTGCTGTGCTAGAGGTCTCTGACTGGCTCACCGCTCCTCTCGCCCCAAAGACTTTTGACCAGCCAAAATGTTGGAGGCTTTCTGAGCCTGACCTGTGGGTCCCAGGCAGTATAGCTATGGTCTGTCCTTGGGGGGCTGCTGGGATGCCCCAGCTTTGCTTGGCCTGACTCTGGGCTGCCGTTACGCTCCAGATTTGTGCTCCAGGTCATCGGTTCAGTCTCCCCCTCTGCATGCTGCTCCTGCCTCCAACTCCTTAGCTTCGACCTGCTTCCCTGTGCCTGACCACTTCACCTGATCTTGCTCGATCTCTGACTACATCCTTCACCACTGGCTTCCTGGCCATACCGTGCCCTGGACCTAACTCTTGGGACTGGAGTAAGTTTTCCAGATGGGAAACTTGGAAGAGGGGGGGGCTTGCTCCTTTAGCGCAGAGAGCTTTTCTCCACCTCATCGTGACTCGTCAGAGTGATTCATTTTCCATGTAAGTAATTCACGCAGTTAAAAGGAGCAAACAAAAAGTTTAGGTAGCCACTGCAACCAAAATGAGGGGTTTCCCTTAGGGTAAAGTATATCGGAGAAGAATGGGACCGAATGTACCCTGTACTTTCAGGGAAGACGGAGACTCACGGACACACAGGTATTCACAAGGTGCATCTATGTCTGTTCTGTGGAGTTGGGGATTTGCTTTAACAGCAGTGTGATCGATGAGGTAATCACACTGTCTAATGATGCTATCAGATACTGCCCTGTGCGATGAGCAGAAGTGACTCACCGGCAAGTTAAATAGCAGAAGGGGAATGGAAATGTGCAGTCACCAGCCATCCCATTAGCGCAGAGTGCCGTAAAGTGCCATTAACATCTCGGTACATACAGGCTAAATAGACTTACCCAAATCAGTTTTATTACCTCGGTACGTGCATGCTTTAGCCTGCAAACCACGGCGCGCTGCTGGCTCTTTCCCCGCTGGGAGCAGAGCTGTGCCTTGCTGTGCGCTTCCGACCGCTTCCCGCCCCGCAGCTCCAGCTGGGCTGTGTGCCACCCACCCCACAGACCCTGCACACCTACCCCTCATCACCAGCGGCATCCCGTTTCCAAGGCAGCGGGAACACCTATGCCAAGCAGCCAGTGTCCAGAAAGTATCACCTGTTTGTCTTTAAAGACCCGGTTTTTCAACTGGTTATGGCGAGTTAGGAAATGATAGATGCAAAGGTGTTACATTGCTATTAGCCTACCAGGGAAGATGTTAAAAGTGGCCATAAATCATTTGTTATGCAGTCTCCTGGCCTCTAGAACGATCCACACCAAACATTTATTTCCTTAATGAAATGTCCTTTCTTCTCTGGTTGACTCTTTGCAACACAGCAAGAATCAGAGCCTCCGCGTGATCAATAAATAGTAAGGAATCGATTCCCTGGTAACCTCTCTGGCCCCAATGCTGCAATCCCAGCGGTTTCAGCATCGTTTCTCCGGATTTACACATGGGAATATGAGGTCGGGACCGTTTTTTTTCCTCTGGCAAGTGAGAGAAGGCTCTTTCAAAGGTAATAATAAAGTGCCCCTGGCTACCCCTAGCTGTTGCTAAGAAGCCAGGGCACAAACTGGCCAGGCAGACTGGACCTAAGCAGCCCAGGTCTGGCCATGAAATCCGGAGGAGAGGAGGCTGGTGGGGCCTTCTGCAGCCAGCTATCCGTTATCCTCCCACCCCAGGAGCTGGCGGACAAGGAAATCTCCATCCACAGGCTGAAGAAGGACTAGCGACAGTATGAAATTACTCCGAGGTGCAGACAAACCAAGTGACTCTCCGTGGCTGAGCTATAAATTAGTCTCTGCAGCCCGCCAGCATAACCTGCCTGCTGATAGCTTATAAATAAATTGGCTACAGAGCGGGGTTAATATTTACCTACATGTCTGGGACGGGTGGCATTCTGAAGATGGAAAGTGTTACAGAAGCTCTAGACTAAGTCATCATTAAGCCTTTCTGCTGGCATATTTACTCACCTCTAATAGCTTACAGAGGGGCAGAAATACAATTAAACTAGAAGGTATCTGTAGCTGCTTGCCTCCTGATAACACCTCATCTTCTCATGTATTGATTTAATGCCTGTGCTGGTGGTGTAACACATGTTTACTGTGTTTTACAAGCACCAGTGTGCTGACCTGATTTCTGTGTACTGACCCTGCCTGTTTCATTGTTCCTCTGGTTGGTATTTATTTATCGTATCTGATAAAATATACAGAAGCTTGCCAGAGTCTCAAAGGCAGGGTAGCTTATCCACGGCTCAACGTTCAGAGCATTTCTGTAAGTAAAATGTGCTGTGGGATTGGACTTTCTGGGCAATAAAAGTATCCTTCATTACACTTCATCAAGAGATCATTAAAACCAACCTTTAGCCCTTTTGAGTTCTGTGGTTTAGAAGAGAGATGGGCACAGTGCAGTCACTTCCATTTGCTCTGTCTGGAGAGGTTTGTTTTTTTCCTCATGATACAGCTGTTGCAATTTGCTTTTTTCTTTAAAGACAGTAATAATGTACCGATGTGCACTTTTATTACTGTTTGCCATTAGCCCTTACAAGCATCCCTGTATTTTTTTTACAGGCGCTATCAAAGGAAAAGAAACAAGGAGCAGATACGGTGTCTGTGTGTGTTGTGTGCGTCAGCTCACTGCAAGGAAGAACATTTTCCTGCCGGCCTTTTGCATGGGTAATATTGGAATAAAGAATTGCATAAAAAGGAAAAGGAGTGTCTCTGGCACAGAACTCAATATGGTGAAGGGGAGGCATTATTTTGAGTGATGGAGTCATTTAATTTATTACCCTCTGAAAGCCTAAGCTGTAATTTTGCTTCGATTATATAAAACCTGGTCATCACACACTAATTCTCACATTTCCAAAACCACAATCCCGCACAGACATTGGTGCCACGCAGTCAGCTGGGACTGCAAGCAAAAACCTGTCTTTCACCAAGGTGACGTTCCCTCTTCCTTTCTTTCCTTTGTCCTCCTGAAAGGATTAATAGGAAGCACGACCCAGAGCCAATTCCTGGCACATGACAGCTGGAAACAGGGACATTTATGTTCTGCATAAACGTGTGGTCTTTCTAACGTGGCCATTAGTGCTCGCGGTGATGTGCTGCAACTGCTAAATATGGGCTTGTCGTCACAGCGCTAATTGGACGTAGCAGTTCAGCCTGCTCCTGGCTCTGCTCTTTATCTTGGCAAACTGGGATCAAGCGGGGTTAGCAGCCCTGGGCATCTCGTCCTGCATCCATGGCGGAGTCACAAGCTTGAAGGTTTAGGGCTGTGAGAGCAGGAACGTTTGGACGCGCTGGGTGCAAGAAGCAGGTTGGCATTACTTTGGATGAAAAGCACGAGGTGTTGTGAAAGCACTATTTTAGATGCCTATTTTAGGATGAGATGATCTGTGCTCTGTGACATCCACTGTCATGGATGAAGCCTAGACGGGATATTTACATGGTAGAGGTCTACAT
>JAOXJK010000012.1:46752619-46770923 GCA_025774025.1 Xenus cinereus
TGTAGAGTAGGGTTGATGGTTGGACTCAATGATCCCAAGGGTCTTTTCCAACCTGAATGATTCTATGATTCTATGATCTCATTTGGACTCTGTTAGCCTCTGTCACTCTTTTCCAGCTTGTGCCTTGTCACAAAATCTGTTTAGGTCAGGAGCCTCCCCGTTTGTTCCCTGCTGCAATTGAAGTCTTAGACCATAAATGCCTCAGGGCCAAGACTTGCTTCACGTTGTTAGTCAAGCGCCGTTCACGCCTGCAGTGTTGCACTGGCAAAATAACCGCGCTGGGTATCTGCTTCCATGTTGAAGCCACTATCTCCAAGAACAGGGAGGCATGATGCAAACCAGCCTTGTCTGTTGAGGAGTCCCATCCCATGGCTCGCTGAACCTGTCTGGTCTTGGTCAGTGGGGCCTCATTAAGCCTCAGCACAGTCTGTGGTGTATCAGATCTGAATAATCCTATGGGGGAAGAACGAAACCCCGAGACTCCACTGTCTTGCTCTGTGGCTATATCCTGATCTGTGTGAAGCTACCAGAAGGTAACAGTCTTCTGGTCTGCACTCGTTGGATCAATGTTCTCTTGGTGGAGCAGTGCTTTGGTGTTGGTAACAAACTGAAAGGGAGAAGGCAGAGACTGCCGTACGCCTCCCGAACTCTGGGGTGCAGGAAAAGTTTCCCAGCTTCTTCTGCTTTTCTTTCTTGTGCTTTTGTCCAGGAATGCACCTCCGTGGGCTTTTGCAGCCTCACGGGACTGAGCTCAGCCCACTCTCTGAGAGTCAGCCCTGAGGTGGAGGATGGAGAGTTGCAGTCTACATGGAGCTGAGTCCAGTGCCGAAGCCCCATCCTACAAGGGGCTGTAGCTAGCGCAGGTCCAACACTGCCCTAACCTGGCTGTACTATTTCTGCCCAGTTTACAGCGCTACCAAGGCAAGCTGACATTTCCCTGCAAAAAAAATCCTGTAATCTTATCACTGGTTTGTTAGTCCAAGCCTCTTAAAGAAACAGGCTTTTCAGACATGTCTAGCTCAAATCTGGAGTAGCTGGCCGTGAGATTTCAGGGGGAATTGCATGTTCCTTGGGAGCGTGTTCCTCCTGACTTTACTTTGAGGCAAAACCAGACGAGCAGATTTTGACCTTGGCTGCCTGAGAGGGAGTTTGCAGCAACATTTTGGACAGCGGTTGGGTTACTCTCCATTTATACCAGCTCAGAGTTGAATCTGGCTGGCAGTCAAGCCAGTAGGTCTCATGGCATCTTATCTACACTCTTTTTAAAACCTATTTCTTAAGGAAAACAAAGGCAGTTCCCTTAATCTGAAGTTCGTAATGCGTTCAGTAATACAGCTACCCAAAAACAACTCCCTCCCCCTGCAAGGAAAACTCCTTTAGAAAGGCAGCAAACAAGACTCTTTTCCTGGTGCCTTGCTGCTCTATGAGAAGGACCAGCCCTTTTTTCTTCAGAAGGCACAGAGTTTGTGTATAACTGGCCAAGAAGGGATGGCTGAAAGGAAGGCTGGACTTAGGCTGGGGGGGATTCACTCCCCGCTCTCATGATGTTGAAGTTGAGCATCGCTTTGCTTCCCTTCCCCATCTGCCAGATGGGATTATTGCTCCGCTCGGGCATTTACAGGGATGGGGGCCGGGCAAGAGCCTGTAGCGAGGGGAAGGCTCTCTGATCTTGCAGCTCCTGACATCTGTGCCTACGCTGGTAACAAAAAGGCCACTGGTGTAGGTGGCTTTTCGATGTGGAAACTGCAACAGGACCTGAAATGAACTGAGACCACCTGCTTCTTTGTCTTAACGAAAGCAACTGAACAAAGAGTAAAGCCTGTTTATTTCTAGCAGGTTTGATCTGTGAACAGGAATCCTGGTTCTCTGTGGGGGTTTGGATTATGACTTCCCATTAATGTTCATGCTGCTCCCCAATAATGCCTTCCCTTGTCTTTTGCTTGTCTGCTTTCTGCCCCTTTCCCTTCAATTCCCTATTTCTCTTCCACTCTCCTGCTTTTCTTTTCTTCCGTCCTTCAGCTCACTGAGTTTTTTCACAGTAAGGCTAACGGGTAAAATCACAACCCTTTTTTTCACAGATTGTGGCTCCCGCTCTGTGCTCACGTTAACCCAAATGTAATTTTCCCATCCCACCTCTAGGTGGTTGAAATAAACCGAACGCACAAGCACACTGAGGAAACACATTTCCAATTTGTGAGGAAGGGAGATTAAGGCAAATCAACAGCCCTGAGACTCCTGGGGGTGCTGGGAGCGGGTACCGCTTCTCTCCCCTAGCACTGCAGGGACCAAACTGCCTGTTCTCTAACCCGGTCACTGGGCTTACACCGCTGTGAGGGTGGCTACATTCACACTGTAATCAACATCCACCTCCTGGCTGTATTTTAAATTGGATTAGGGTGTGAGTTTCCTTCTCACTTTGCAATCAACATGAGCAAATGCTTTGTTTCTCAAAGCAATCTGGGCGATGCATAATGGAAAGCACCAGGATCTCTCCAGAACAACTATAACGGTGGAATAGGTGCGTTACAATAACGGGAAAACTATTCTGCTAAAAGCTTCCTTCAGGATCATTATCTAGAGACCTGCTAACCCTGTAATTGTTCCCTCGGCACAAGCACCCTCTTCAGAAAAAAAATAAAGACCATAGTCTCCCACTTGTCCTTGTGGGAGACCTCAACCTGCCAGATATCAGCTGGGAACACAGTACATCTGAGAGGGAACAGTCCAGGAGGTTCCTGGAGTGTGTTTGGGATAACTTTCTGACACAGCTGGTGAGGAAGCCAGCTAGGGAAGGAGCTCTTCTGGACCTGCTGTTTGTAAACAGAGAAGGACTTGTGGGGGATGTGAAGGCTGGAGGCCGTCTTGGGCGCTGGGTTCTCTTTAACGTCTTTATCAATGATCTGGACAAGGGGATTGACTGCACTCTCAGTAACTTTGCAGATGACACCAAGTTGGGTGGGGAATGTTGATCTGCTTGAGGGTAGAAAGGCTTTGCAGAGGGATCTGGAGTGAGAGACTGAGGTCTCTGTATAAATCAGTGGTATCCATTTGTACAAAGTGGAATATTTACTGTGATATTTTCATAAAATTGTTTGAAAAAAAGTTGCTTGCTTTCTTTTCGAGGATGTTTACTCATTTTATATGCAGACAAGAAGTATCTATGTTACTTCAAGAGACTTTTTCCTGAGCTCCTCAAATGATTCCCCTGTAATCCCGACTTCCATACCGTTTAGAATTATTGTTTTATTCGTCTGACTGATCTTGGTATTTAGAGAACAATTTGTATCAACCCACTTCGTCCTCGAACTTCTTCACAAACTCGTGGCTATGGCTGTTGTCACATGCATGGCAAAACAGACCCGTCCTTCAGCCTAGGTGTGAGAAAGGGAAGGACTGAGCTTTGTCCCCAGACGGTTGGAGACCCTGCCTGGGTTACCACGGAGGTTGCTCCTAGTCTGTCTCGGCTGCCAAGCGGGCTGTTAAAACAATCGATACCTAAATATTATCACAGAAACCTCCTTTGGTTTACCTACTTAAACAAGCATTAAGCCTTTCTCGACAGAGCTTTGGCACTCGCAAGAACAAATGCAAAACCAATAAGGAACATGTTCCTGTGCAACCTGCTCCAGGTGGACCTACTTTGGCAGGGAGGTTGGACTAGATGATCTCCAGAGGCCCCTTCCAACCCCGTATCATTCTGTGATTCTGTGAATATAATTAAATCAAAAAACTATACCACCAAAAAACTATTTTGCTGTGAAATCTACAGGTACTGTGGATGGGGAAACCCCTCCCTCTTCGTGCCAAAAAGCTCTTTGTTCAAGGAGCATCTCCTCAAAAGCTTTATCAAGCGGATATTTGAGTGTGTTAGAAACAGAAGGGAAAAAAAAAAAAAAGGCTGGGCAGGTGAGTAATACCTGTGGCAAAGCAAAAATCCACAGAGAATGAAAGATAGGGAAAAGGCCAGGAGAGAGGTCTGCAGTGGCGGGGAAGGAGGAGCTGAAGTCAAGGCGAGAGCTCAGCACCCTGCAGCCCTTGCTTGAAATCCTGGCTGGAACACAAAGTGCCTGCAATGCCACGAAGCTGGTCGTTTTGGGCAGCAGATTGCACTAACCATGGCAACCTACGGACTGGGGCTAAAATCATCACTCCTGTGCTAAAATCATCACGTCCGCCTGCCAGTGAGGCACCTCCTGGTGTATTGCTCCTCTGCTAGAACCTGTTCCAGCTGTCCTCAAGCCTACACCTGTAAATCAATGAAATTGAAACAATTTTGTAGCTGTCCTAGCTCTTTCGGAGTAGCAAAGCCTCCCACCACATCAGTAATACCCAGCGTTCACAACAGGGCGATACGTGGCATTGCTGTGGGCGTGCTTTTGAGGAGATGCTCCTTGAACAAAGAGCTTTTTGGCACGAAGAGGGAGGGGCTTCCCCATCCACAGTACCTGTAGATTTCACAGCAAAATAGTTTTTTGGTGGTATATTTTTTCGATTTAATTATATTCACAGAATCACAGAATGATATGGGGTTGGAAGGGACCTCTGAAGATCATCTAGTCCAACTTGCCTGCCAAAGTAGGTCCACCTAGAGCAGGTTGCACAGGAACATGTCCAGGCGGGTTTTGAAATATTTGCTGTATTATTATTGTATTAAATTGGGGGTTATACATATTTTTTTTAGTAACATCAAGAATCTAAAGGATTTAAAATCACACTTGAAATTCTCACAGAGAACAAGGGATAATGGTAATAACGGTGCTTCAGCTTCTAGAAAACCCTAACCCTTAGGTTTTGAGTCACTGTTCCTGCTATGAGGTTCCCAGAAGCTTTGTGCCAATGAAAAGGGATGTTATTGAAGACTGATACAACACTGGAAAGCTACTGCCTCCTAAAGACAGCAGAGACCTTGGGAAGGTGGGTACCCTTCTCCCTCCGATAAAGGCTGCACGTGGTGGCTAAAGAAATGCTGGTTTTCTGGGCAAAGTAACCATCTGCTAAAAGGAGCCGAGACTAGATCCACCTGCCATCGAAGTCAAAAGAAAAGCTTGCATTAAAGCAGGTCGTTGTGGTCTGGCCACACAATATCAAGAAAGTAATTTTTATTTCTCATTACATACTTTTTTTGCTGCTGGAGACTGGTGAAAGCAGCTCTTAAATGCCTATCAGCAGTGCAAAAGGATGGTGTTTATCTGCTGGGAGTGCGTTAGAGAAAGGAAGATGCTAGAATTTGGAGGGAATAATGTCTTTTATGTAGCAGTCTGAGGCAGAGGCCTCCATGCATCAGCTGCGCTTGAAGGACTGGAAAAAGATGTACAAATAAACAAACCACAAGTCAATATCCATTTGAATTTTAAATTCACTCTAGATGTGCTGTCATGCCTTTTGTGTTTGTTTGCTTGCAGATATGGAGGAAATCACGGTTGCCAAGTTCAGATAAACTTGGAAGAGAATTTTCAAAGTTCATATGCCTAACTGTTCAAAAAATAAGCATTGCATTCATGTTTATGAAGGTTTGTACTGGAGGTGACTGCAGATTTATTCAGCCAGGGAATAAAAATGACATAACTTGATTTATTTGACCAGCCACTAGAAAACAATGTGCATATTAATGAATGTGCATAATTACTTAAAATTAACATTCAGTCTAAAGAGCAGTAGGATCATTAAGATGTATCAAATAAACTTAACTGAGGAATAAATTCAGAAGAAATGTGTTATCCTCCAGAAGTTATATGAATGGGAGAAAAGACTGCATTAATTGTATAAATTATTCATTTTTTTATTATTTGCTTGGCTGCAGTAAGTATTGATAACATTCTGTCTCGGGGAAGGAAGAATGATGACAGACAAATTTTGCTTATTGTTGTTACAGTGGCAAAGTAAACAAAACTGGGGAACGAACTGAGGAGTCTGGGAGCATTGAGGAGATTTCTTGTTCATTGCTCGCTCTTCTCTCCGTCTTCTTTCTACCCTTCTACTCAGCACCAGTGAGCCTTCCTCACAGACACAGGTTTTGAAAACTTGACTGATTAAAACGTTGGTTGGAGGAAGAATGACGCGAAATAAAGTAAGCTTTGATCCAGGGAAAGGTTAGGTGATAAGTGGCAAATACAGTCTCTACAGAAGGTACACATGTGCGTGGCTGCAAATACAACTTGCAGCAGCCTGGAGAGCCATTTTGATCCTCAGCGATGTGCAAGTAGAAACGTTGTGTGCTTTGGGGATCCAAGAATGTGAAGTAAAAATAAATTAAGATCATTTTGCTTCTCAACGTGTGGCCTGCAGCTTTCGATAGCTGCTGATAAGCAGTGGTGGTCCCCAAGACTCTGAGACCTCTTTCCTGGAGCAGGTGTTGAATGCAGAGGGCAGCAGGGATGGTGTTCATGAAAGTGCCAGTTGATCCTCCTCCCCTTCTCCCCACCAGGATGGACAAAGCTGTGTGCCTTCCTCACCAGGCATTGCTTTGACGATAGAGCTGCAGATCTCCTCCTGGGCTTCCGCTGGTATTTGCTTTGGGATCTGGCTGGATGAAATTTTCAGGTAAGACAAACTTTTATCCAAAGTGTTTGTGCTGCTGCTGCTTTAGCCTGAGAGACTGCTAGAAACATCTTACCTTGACTTAAGACAGCGCTGCCCCACCTCCTCCCTTGCTCCCTTTCTCATGTCCCCTCTAGACCTTGCTGCCACAAGCTTGTTGGCTCGGCAAAGTGGGACACCCGAAAACATTTATTTTTTTTCTTCTGTTTTATGAAGGGTTAATTTTCAGTTGGATTACTGAGCTGACTGTGAAGCTAGATCCTCGGGGCTGATGTCCTGCCGCTGAGGACAAAACAGTGATTTGAAGGAACCACATCAGCCTGCCTGCAACCAAAGAGCCATGGAAAATGTGAGCGCCTGGGCTCTGCTCGGCCACTGTCCCGGGAACGTGAAGCAGCTGTACAAAGTAACCGGCAGCCTTCTAATGGCTTTCTGGTATCAGCAGCAAAACCAGCAAGGACATTAATTTCACTAAGTGGCGGCAGCAACAGAAGCCAAGGAGCTTTCAGACTGCTGGAAATCTTGGAAAAGCCTGGACAGACATACTGCCCCTACGCTATTTCTAGTTCTTGCTCCAAAGCACGTGAACAGCAGAGCTTTTTGGGGAAAAAAAAAAAAAGCTCACCATATTTTTGTACAGGTAACAAAATGATGAGTTTATTGAAGCAGTTAAATCAATTTGGCTAGAATGTACTCAAGGAATTCAAGCAGAGAGTAGACATGAAAAATTTCGGCACAGAGAGTATGATAAGCTTACAAAGAATCAAAAGCCATTTTAGAGAGGGAAGCATCAGACAGTCTTAACCAGAGGTGCCATTCCCAATCTCTAATGGGTGAATATCATATTTTCCATTAAATACCACATATGAGATTATGGGTAGCTCCTATGGTACAGAGCTGTTTCCTTGGATGATGGTGGTGATGACGACGATAATGATGTTTTCCTTGCTGTACAGTTATATCTCCAGATATTCATCAGGGACTTTTATTAAAGAAGCACTACTCCACCGTGCAAGAAGTATATCCTTGGCAGATCCAACATTAGTTTTTGTACCTGTATAAGACTTTTGACTTCTGCAAAGGAACATGTGTCCCAGTGAACGGTTGGGCACTAATAATTTTTTCTACTTGCAGCTGTTGTGTGGTGAGAAATGAGAAACTAGCTTTCCGTTGGATGTAGTCTCCCTCCTAAATGAACTAGCCATCATTTTCTGTAAGTTATTCCTCTGCTGAAATAACCTGAGGGGCATTCAGCCTCCACACAGTGAATGTGGCATTCGACAGAGCAGTCAGTCTGAATCACCCCAACCGTCTCTGTTCCTTTCCAGGAAACCTGCTGGCCTCACCAATTTCCCAGGGACAGTGTCTAAGGAATCACTGCATGATCAGGAGGTACCGCTGACACAAAAGGATGCTGTAAGCTGCGACATCTTGTGTAGCTCACAAAAAAGCCATCTGACAGCACAAAGATATTCCAGAATATTTAAGGAGGCAATTAGCATCTATGTACCGAATGCTCCCAAGTGGCTAAGCTTTAGAAACACTCACTAGGATTTTTAGCTGAGTTTGCATCCCAGCTCCGAAGCCAGGGAGTTTTTTTACGTTTGCTGCATACTGCCAGGAAGGGGAGAACAAAAAAAGGTGTCTCATCTCCTTGTTTGTTCCCACAAACCTGCACCAAAGGCCTCTCCTCAACCCCGTTGTTCTCTCTGGGGACACAAGGATGCAACACCTGCTCGTGCTGCTCTTTCTACAGAATCTACTGCATATTAGTCTCCTTAGCTCTGCAGGACGTTTGCTGTCACCTCTATTTTGGATGTGTTGCAGAATCAAATGTGCAAAATTTGATGTTGAGACTCAAGTTTAAGCACCTAAGCAGGGGACAGGTATAGATATCATGCCAAGATCTGCCCTTATGTACATTCCATGAACGTGACATTCCCTGATGTAAAAAAGCTGTCAGAGAGCTTGAGATTCCATCAGGAGATAAGTTTGTGCGTGATCTCTCAGCAGCGGTGACGTTTGCGTTCAGCTGACTCTACCTGTGCAGAACAGCAGGATTATTTGACAGCACAAAGGAAAAGTCAAATAAAATCAAGCAAGGAAAAGAATATAGTTTAAAGCATACACCAAGGGCATATGCTGTGTCCTGTTACAGAATTAAATGGAGACATTCTGCACCTGCTTTTCTCAAAGCATTTCTCTGAGATGGAAGATGTGAATCCATGTTTTGCTAAATGTGGAGTAAGAACCAACTGATTTTTACAATTAATTTCTGGTACAGATAGCACGTCCTGGAAAATACGTTCTCCCTCCTGTTTTGTGTACAGCTTTGTTAGGAGGAAGGTAGCAGGCTCAGTCTGTAAGGGCTCATTTGAGAGGGCTCGGTGCCCTCTGCTGAGCTTGAATGCACAGACAATCATCAGGAAAGAAAAAGATGTTGAGCCTCTCCAGGCAGAAGGATCTCACATTGCCAGCCGTCACCAGCACCTTCTCCTTGTCCAATAAATTGGATATTTGTAAAGTAATTTTTCACCCAGACTGTGTTTCTCCCAGGGATTTGATAAGCGTTTCTAGTATAAAGTAGTGTTTTCTGAAGTCCATCTCTAAACTCCTAGGAGAGAAGTTCTCTTTACTGGAAACATTATTTGCTCTTGGAAAAGCCGGCATCTGTGCCCAGGTAAATGCATTCTGATTTGCAGATCCCATGGTATTTGTATAATCACCATAGGCAATGTGTGGCAATTATCTTCTGAGAAACGCTGATTTTCTAGTCATGACCACTACTGTGCCTTTCGTCTCAGTTTTGGTCTTTAAGGTACGAGCCCGGGGCTGTGTGAACGTACCGTCTCCGTGGCAGAAGTACAGCAACGTGTATTACAGAGTTAGAGCCCAAAAGAGCAGCAGATGATCTCTGGACACAAAAATAGAGCTAGACCTCGTCCCAGGACTGTACATTCTTGGTATTAGCAGGTTCTACAGAAAGTTTCTGCTGTCCCATGCCCTTTTCAGCATCCAGGCTATCTGTCTTCTGGTGGGAGGGTTCAGCTCTTCCGAAACCCGGCTCCTCTCCCCAGAGGGCAAAGCAGCCTCTTCTCCATCTGCTTTTGAAAACAAGAGACCCGAAGTCCCTAACTTCAGCTGAAAGGAAAATTTCTCACACTTACTCAAATCCCCACTGCCACAGCATCAGAGAACACCCCCCCACCCCCCACTTTTGAATGCATTTAACCTTTTCAGCGCTGATGACAAAAGCGTTGCCATTTTTCCTTGTTAACTCAGGCACAGAAAGGCTAAAACTCCATCTATACAACACAGCACAGCTCTCAACCAGCAGGACCTCCAGAGGGTAACACAAACCCCGGTACAGCCCAGTAAGTTCTCCACCTCGTTAACTTGCCTGCTGAGAAGCCTGGTGAAGCTGGGCTAGTGGGGTGGGAAACGACGGGCCTGATTCCTGCCAAATGTAAGGACCGACTGCTGTGCTCCCAGTCCCCAGCAGGCTTTTTAATATCACGCTTTGCTCCTGCAAACCCCAGTTAGGATGCTGGACCTACACGCCACGGATTGCTGGAAAGCTGAATTCCAATCTCGACGACGTCTCCCTTGGCTTAGCACCCTGTAGCCTGCGGAGATCGGTACCTCGGGACCCGCGGGAATGATCAAAGTCTACAACGCAACGTCACGGGAGCACCACGTTTAACTCCCCCAGGCTTTGGTGACAACGGGATCAAACCACAAACTCTGCAGTTAAAACAACAACAACAACAAAAAAACCCCCACACAACATTAACACTTCACGTTATCCTGCTGGGCAGACTCTCACTTTTTTGATACGTTCTGTATAACTTAAAATAGCTTCAGCATACGCTCCCTTCTTCCTCGTTAAACATTTCCAGGAAAGTCTTAGCAGTTTTGTATGTGGAATAAGAACTTTTACCTTCAGTTTTCTGGACAATGTGCTGCAATTTCACCTAGAACGCCACCACAAAATACCTTTAAAGTCCACAATTGTCTTGAATCACTGACCTAGTCCTTTTTTTTCCTTGTCCACCTGAGATGGCAGACATTTTGCCAGAATGGGACCGGGTATGAGTGACAACAAAAAATCCTGGGATGCAGCCCTCCTGCTTGGGAGCTTCATAAATCTGTGATGGAAAGACTGTCAGTGCCAGGCACAATTGGTGTCTGTGCAAATTGGGTTGTTTCAGTCCCTAACAAAACCTGTTTAAAGGCAGAATATTATGCAGTAGGCACCTGATTCACTTCCCTAATGAAGCCATAGGTCTTTACAAAGGTGTGGGAGCGTCAGGGCACGCATGCAACTCAGGGAGGAAACCTCAGTGTCTCAAGGTCTTTCCGAATTTACTGGTTTTACCAGAATAGCTAATAGTTGCCAACAGCCCCCATCTCTAAGGGCCCCGTGCCAGCATGAGAGCCACGGGGAAGCGCTGCTCTCTCCGTGGAGTTCCTTACGTGGCTCAATGCTGTCTCTGTGGATGTTAAGTTACAAGTATAGGCATACATGTTGTTTGGTAGAGGCATCCTATTCTACAAGTGGTTTACCACACATGCTATTTATGTCTTTTGCTATCAGAGTTTGAAGGTCTGTACCAGAGATGTTTGTATAAACTGACAAACAGATACACACAGTGTGCAATAAATAACCAATCCTTAAGCGCTGAGGAATGCTCCTGCTGTTAAGATGGTTTGTTATGATTTCACTTAGCGACAGATAAAAAATGATGGAACATGACTTCTCCCTGACAAAAAATTGGGTTTCTTCCCAGAGGCTCAGAAATGCCCGAGCCTGGAGACTCTCTCTGCCGTCTCCTTTGCCTGTCTGCGTGATGGATGATGAGCGCTCCCTTCCAACGCAAGCAGGTTCTTCCTTTCGGGCCACTAGGTCTCACGTGGAAAGGGAGTACATTTTATGCTGAACCACCCCTGACCACCATTAGGGAGCAGATGGATACAAACGAGCCAAATAGCCACTCTAGCTTACTGATGGGTTTTCTTCCCCTGCATTTTGCATAGCATGAAGCAGAAGGGGGGCAGGCAGCCCCCCTTTAAAATATGAAATACTTTACTTATTTAAAATAAGTTTACATATTTAAAAATATGTAAACTCCCTTTAAAATATGAGCAAGAAGAAAACAATAACTTTATACCAAAGAGAAATGAAATGTACCGGAGGCAGCAATTTCTCTCCCATGCTACTGTAACAGAATCACATTCTTCACACCCAGTTTCACGGGAAAATTGCAAGCTATCTGTTTATTGAAGCGTGCTCAGGGATAAATCTTGCATGTCCTCTTTATGTGAATGAGTAATCCTTATTTGAATGAGCAGTTCAGGCCAGGGGCAGCGTCACCACGGGGTTTGTGACCCACCTCCTCCTGTGCTCAGGGCGCAGCTTTTCGCATCCCCTTTGCCATCCGTCCAGCCCCCGCTTGTGAAGCCTCGGGCAAAGGGTGAATGATCCCAGGATAAGATCTAGCTTCCAATCTTTAAGGTAAGCCTCTTTGTCTAATAGCCAGGGTGCAATTTCAGAATTGCCTCACCCCGAGCTAAAAAAAAAAAAAAAAAAAAAAGAGAAAAAAGCCCTGTTCTAATTGACTGAGGGGTAACTCCAGGCAGCTCGGGGACTGGTGTGGGGTTTCTTTTTTCAGCATACAACGATCATCAAACAAGCTGTAAGAAATGTTGCTGCACTCACTGCACAGCACACCTGCCAAGTCAAATCAGAGATATCAACAAGAGCATTTTAAATGTTCTGGCGAGAGAAAACTCTCTTTGAGCTATTGGAGCGCTTTGTGGGTGTATTTTCAGGTAAGAAGCCTTGGCTCAAAGCCCTGCATTCAAGCATTGCTGAATCTCACTCATACTCAAAAACTAATCAGAAACAGTATTCAAGTGCTGTAAGCAGTCCCTGTGCTTCCCACAATTCATCTAACCACCATTAATAACATGAAAATAATTAAGCTTTTGACCAAAATTATATGCTGTGTGACTTCAGTCTATGGAAGACTGATTTGTTGCCTCAAAAATTGTCCATGGATCATTATTATAGCTGGGCCTAGTCCTTTCCTCCATTTTTTTTATGATTGATAATGTATACATTATGACATGCAGAGTTGTTTTTCTCATTTAGCATCATACGTATCCTTATTAAACACTGTAATAGAATAACTCCCAAATAGAGTGAGCAGGTTTTTTTACCGTATAGCACAGACACACTTCAACTTTATTTCAAGAGCAGCTTTAAGCAAGTGCCTAACTTGGAAACAATGGAATTTAGGTACATGCAAACAATTGTCTTTAATTGTGAGAAATCCTATTCTATCCTGCAGAGGTGGACTTAATCCTGTGTCCATTAGGGTTTAGTGGACTAGAGCCAGTGTCAGCAAGATATTGGTCATGCTGATGACAAAATTATCGAAGTACATACTTACATTTAGCAGAAGAGCCCCGAGTCTAATGCACTTTGGCATTTATGTTCCCTCCCTTCCCTTGCTCCTCCTGAGCCACTTGCTTCCCCTGAGGAGTGACCACCAGACCTGGTCAGGGGTGCTGGGGCAGACTTACCCTGTGGAATCACTTCAGTAGAAGAATTACTTTAAGAAGTCATCACAGGAACGGAAATGTGTTGATATGGCTTGGATTTTCACAAACATGCAGAGGATCGTGTGGGGCTGTACGCCTGGCAGGCAACACAAATCCCATCTCCTTGTGTATTTGTTGAGGCAGTGATGAGATTCCAACTCCTCCTTCTCCTGGCAGCTGCCACAAACAGCAGAGAGATGTTGTATCCCATGTACCATGATGGATGTGCTGTATTACTATAGCTGGATATTCCTGCAAGGATTGAAGGAGAGGTAACAGGAACTTTGGTTCTCTTGAACAGAGACAAGGGAACATAGAAAGTTCTTTGGTCTTTCTTCAGTATTAACCCGCTCTCTCTTGGTTACCCAGCTGGTACAATGCAACTACTGTACAAGGGAAATAGATCATAAAACATGGTAAGTAAAACCAGCTTAAAAAAAATCAATGTGCTACCAGCCAGTTCCATGCCTACCTCAGCCAAGAGATAGCACATTCAGTATATTCCAGTAATAAGCTTCAGACAGTGAAAAAAATATGCCTGGAATTTGCTAGGGTTGGAAAAACATGGTATTTCCTGTGCTCTTGCAAGAAATACTGAACTTTCTATCATCCTCCTACCGTACTGAGCTGAGCTTGCAGCACAGGGAAGCAGATGCCGTGCATCCCTGCTATTCTCAGCTTCAGCAGAACCGGAGAGCCGGCGCCAAGCGATTACCATGGTACCTCACATCCCTGCAAAGCGGAGCTGCCCTCACCCCTGTCAGGTGTGTACAGACACCAACAGCCCCAGGTTCTGACCCTCTTCTCCACTACAGGCTTCTGCCACCCTTTGCTTATCCATTTGCAAGCTCTGGGGAGCAAGGCATGGTGCCTAGGGTGAAGCTGCCCGGGTTAGGTGTGGTCTTTAGGCATCACCACAGTATATAGTCATAAAGCAGCTGCTTGATCTCATCTCTTTATTTTTTAATTACAGAGGAGGTTAAATACTTGGAAATTCAGCTAGAATGCCCGGTGAGTGCCCTCTCACCAGCACAGGGTACTTGCCCGGTGATCTTCGGGCAGCTGGCTGAGCGTCACACAGCTGGCTGGAAGCTGCTTTAGTTTACGCAGTGAAAGCAAATGCTATCTCGCACAGCAGCTGTGTTTCAAGCACCACGAACGGCATCTTGATCACTCTCTTTGAGAAGGCTGAGGGGGAATCTGATCAATGCCTATAAATACTTAAAGGGAGGCTGTCAAGAGGATGGGACCAGTCTTTTTTTCAGTTGTGCCCAGGGATAGGACACGAAGAAATAGGCACAAACTTGAATATAAGAAGTTTCATCTAAACATGAGGAGGAACTTCTTCGCTTTGAGGGTGGCAGAGCCCTGGGACAGGCTGCCCAGAGAGGTGGTGGAGTCTCCTTCTCTGGGGACATTCAAACCCCACCTGGACATGTTCCTGTGCAACCTGCTCTGGGTGGACCTGCTCTGGCAGGGGGGGTTGGACTAGATGATCTCCAGAGGTCCCTTCCAACTCCATAGCATTCTGTGATTCTACCACCTGTCTCATGGACACCTGCGCTAAATACTCCCCCCATCGTTTCAGGATCCTCCCAGCTTGTTTTGTTGTTGGGAGTCAGAGCACAGGAGGAGTGACCAGCATGAAAATTACTCGAGTGAACCTTCTCTCTTCAGGACAAGAGCAAATTTACGTGTGTCTCACCTGGTGTGAGATAATCAGAATATTTTCTCGGCAGATTTTTCCACAAGCTGACTGTGGGGGTCTGTGCCCATGTTCCTGTGTAGTTATTACTTTAATGATTTCATTTCAGGTGAAAAAAAAATAGTGGAAAAGTAGTGAAAAAAGTAGTGGAACATTTCATTGACAACTATTGGTAAAACAGCACTTGTTCAGTCTTTGATGTGTTCATTTAGTGATGTTACACACACTGGGGGGACAAGAGAACAAAAGTGGGAGATTTGCTCCTTAAATAGCATGGCTTAGAATTCATGTACTTCCATTTGTAGTTTTTCTGTTATTTTCTTGTGACGTGCTCGGTGTAATTAATAGGGCACTTCCCGGCAAAGGATATGACTCCCATAGACAAAGGAGAGGAATAGTTTTGACTGACACTGCACATGCGTGTTATTGGTGGGGGGATGCGGGGGCGTTAACCCATTTTCCTCTCTTCTCTGTCTTCCCTTGCTAAATTCATGCTTCCACAATGATTAATCCCCGCTCTTCCTCAGAAGTGTATCGACTTTACTGTGGCCAGCCCGTCCATAAAGCTCACCCCTGAACAACGATACATGGCCCGTGTGAAACGGCTGCTCCGGAGCACTTCGAGTCTCGCAGAAGAAGAACGCTATAAAAATCACAAATGTTAACGAGGATTAAACCCTCTGGTTTTACGCACAGTTTCCAGCTGGACCAGGGCACTGCGAATTAAGGTAAAGAGAGGTGAAAGCCAAATTAGCTGGTTTTGACGGAGCTTTCATGGTGTGTGGGCACACTCTGACTGCAGATGCAATTATTTCTCAATCCTCGGGAGCTTCAATTCGTAGACTTGCGTATCATATCGAGCTGATCCAGTAAGGCTGGCCCCCAAACCTGACCCATCTGACTCTTGTTCTTTTCTGAGGAAATGACTGTAGAGCAGGGGAGGACATTGCTGTCAATATATAAGCATAACCAAAAAAGAAAGAAACCCCAGAAATATCTTAAGCACACGCACAAAATAAAAAAGAAGATGGGACAATAAAAAAAGATTTCTTTGCCTTCAATAAAAAGACTGACTGAAGGAATGATTCATCAGCTGCATCAGCCAAAATAGGCATGTGGACAAATTGACAGTATCACAAGAGCACCCACCTTCTCAAGAAAAATACATTGAAGTGAAAGTCGATAGCTATTTCAAAGGAAATTTTGGTAAAAAGATGTGTGAAAGGAGAAAGGTCTCTTCCTCCTGTTTTCCTTCTTCATTT
This sequence comes from Xenus cinereus, assembly GCA_025774025.1. Lineage (NCBI taxonomy): Eukaryota > Metazoa > Chordata > Aves > Charadriiformes > Scolopacidae > Xenus > Xenus cinereus. The sequence goes on from JAOXJK010000012.1 coordinate 46,768,730, forward strand.
TAAAAACAAAGTTGAAGCAGTTAAAGTCATAGCAAAGCAGATTAAGTTACTTTCATGCTTAGCCTGTGGACTCGTGCCACTAGGCTGACAATTCATTACCTCTGGTCCTCACTCTTTGCAGACAGAGGAGAAAAGTCTGATTGTAGCAGCGTACCTAATTAACAGCATTCCCCTTCGGAGCATGCTGTCTTACCTCCTGGATGCTGGAGTGTCACCACAGAGAGCGGTACGCCTCCATTTGCACTGTACGCTGAGGGGCAGGGTGTTTTGGGGTAGAGAGGTGGAACAGCTCTTTAACTTTAACCCTGCCAGCCCCCCCGGACTCGGCTATAGCATCCTGGCATGTCTAGACAAAAGATGTCGATGGAGGTCAGCTCCTTCTCTGTAGCTGAGACTATAGTGACTAGGTTTGCTACCCTTGTAAGGAAGTCAGTGGAAACCGCCTTCGTTTTGTGTTGGTGGTTTTTTCCCATAGAGTTATTTGTACAAACAGTCAATGCTTTTTGACTCGAAGTGGTTGTTTCTGCATGCTTTCCCATGCCAAATATTTTAAGCATCTTAATCCAGCTATCTACACCATTTATGCAACAGTAGATGTCCAAATCCACTAGGAAGTGACTCTCATAACTAGCTGGTCCGTCACCACACAGCCCTCTCGACCCTGCGGAGGAAGACTCACTCTCCGGTCACACTGAGGATGGTCATAAGGACCATCTGTCCCTCAGTCCATCATCTCCAAATCAGAGGGAACTGAACTTAGCTGTCTCACAGAGGCGGTGTTAGACTGGCGAGCCAATGTTTCGAGAGCTTGCAAAGAGAATTAGATGGTGACGTGCTCGTTTGGAAATGCTGGCGACCAGAGGGGCGACTGAGGAGAACATAAGGGCAGCCAGACCGCAGGTGGTTTCTGGTTCTGTGTTCCTACATCAGAATTAAAAATGACAGAACAGTGTTAAGAACTATAATGAACATAAAGCCACGTCTTTTAGGAAGTCTGCCACACCTTTTCCATATCTTGATCTGGAAAGAAGAAAAAAGGAATTGTAGGGTAATATAAAGCTGACATAAAAATTACCTTCAGTGGGAAAGTACTGAACTTTATGAAGAGGTGAAACTTGATTAGACACAGCTGACATAAATTAAAACTGTGAGTTGGCCAAAAGCCTTCCTATTTCTCAGTAGGAGAAAGCAAAAACCCTAGCCCTTCCTTATTTCCTTACGTTAATGAAGTGGCATCAGAACTGATTTGAGCCCCTACGAAATCATTCTGTTCCTCCTCATACAGCCGTATTGCTCCCATCTGTTCATTTCTCTGCAGTCATACAATCAGTTAATTACTTTCTTATTAACAGCGCCCATTTCTAAAGACTGATTGGGGTTTTTTTTCCATACACATTTTCGTTTACTTGCATATTCTTCATTAAGATTAGTAAAAAGCCATGCTGCGCAGAAGACCGCTGAACAGTAGATTTATTTATAAAGGAGGTGTAAAGGTCTCCCAGGAGAGCCGAGTATCCTTGTTGCCAGCTGAAACCAGGAAGGGCAAAGGGTCATGGAATCATGGAATCATGGCATGGTTAGAGGTGGAAGGGACCTTAAAGATCATCTAGTTCCAACCCCCCCCGTCACGGGCAGGGACTCGTTCCGATAGACTTCTTTGAAGCTTGGTCTTAAACCTGTAAAAGGTCTTGAACTTCTGACATAATTTTGACTTTTCTCCTTCTTTGAACATGAATATTGTTTTATCTTTGAACGTGAACACGAACTGTGCACGTTTCTGTAATAGCCAGGTGCTGTTCTGGGCTGGAATAAATGTCCTGGTTTTTTGCAACGATACTGCCAAAGAAACAAAGGCTCCAAAGCAATGGCGCGGAATTGCTGGAAGATGAGCTGTCTGACATTAGTAATGTATTTACTCACTGGGCAAACATCTACTCCTGACTATGTCACCATGGGGTTTGCTGGGAGTTTTTCATTGCAAGGTCCCCAAACGTTTATCAAGCAGGATACAAGTCGCTGTTCGCTGGGAGGAACCCACATCTGTGTGAAATGTGGCACTTCCAAACGTAGAATCATAGAAGTGCTTGGGTTGGGAGGGACCTTTAGAGGTCACCTAGTCCAACCCCCCTGCCATGGGCAGGGACACCTCCCACCAGACCAGGTTGCTCAAAGCCCCATCCAGCCTGGTCTTGAA
>JAOXJK010000012.1:46781762-46805604 GCA_025774025.1 Xenus cinereus
GTCAGAGTTAGGTTGATGGTTGGACAAGATGATCTTGAAGGTCCCTTCCAACCTAGAAGATTCTATGATTCTATGAATTTTTTTTTTCCTGTGAAAATGAGATTTGCTAGTCTAAGGTAGCTTAGCACATTTCCTACAGCAGCTGGCTGCTGCTGATGTTTCAGCACAGTGCTATTATTTCTTGGCCAAAATGATGATCTGTGGAGTTTCATCTTAGCAAGCTGTTTGTTCATGCAATAATCTAGGTGGGTGTCTGTCCTCATGTGGGCTTCCAGCGGACAGCTTTGCTGAACCTAACTGGGTATGGTCCTTGTTGCCTGTTGAGATGCTGATATACTGATTTGAGCTTCTTGAGGGGAGATCAAAGGAATGACTCTATGGTCACGAAGTCTGGAAAAGGGGTTGGGGGGACAAAAAACCTAGGGAGCAGAAATCAGGTCTTTCAAGGGCTGGGGAAGATGATGCTTTTGTTTTGACCCTTTCAGGAAGGCTTTGCTTATTTCCCAACGCCCTTCAAAAGGTTGAAAATTTCTGTTCCTTGGTTTCAGCTCAGGGCGTGTATTTGTTTTGTTTTAAAGCGTAATCTTTAAGCACGTGACTAGCTTAAACCTAATCCTCGTGACTAAAAATGGTCTTAGAGCCATGCCCAAGCGTTTGGCGCAGAAGCGCTGGCTGGTAGTGGCCTTGGTGTGTCTCCATCCTGCCAGGTTGGACATGTGGTTGTGCTGTCCCAGGGATGGGAAAAGGAACAGTGATAACTGTTTGACCACAAAGTGAGAAACAGACTTTTCAGTCACACTAATAAACTGTAGACGGGTTTGACAATTACTTTACGCAAGTAGGAAGTCCCTTTTGTCTCTAGTTATTAATTGTTGGTACTGTGCTGTTAACACTTCTTATCTGGGTGACGTAAACATCAGAAAAAAGATGACCAATGATATTTTGTGCACTAAGCATGATAAATAAAGCCCCCCACAGAACCCAAAAAGCGATGGTGGTATGGCAGAACAAAACTCTGGGCTAGGCTGGAAAGAGTTGTTTTACTTTCTCTTCTGAAAACTACTTCTGGCTTTGCTTTACTCTTTTTCATTTCCCCACCCTGTGGACGTTGCCCCTGCGGTTGTTGTGTGTGCGCTTGGAAGGTCATTGCAGGAGGCAGTTCCTAGCCTGTATGCTTGTCTTTTTTTTTTTTTCCTTTCTTTTTTTCCCCCCTCTGTAAAACCCAGATTGAAAACTCCCGTGAGAGCGTTTCCAAGGCATGAAATGCAGACGTCACAGGGTGCAGCCGCTGGAAGAGGCGGCAGAAGTCAGCGTAGATGCTCAGGGCTGTCCCACCAAGCGTAGATGCTCAGGGCTGTCCCACCATTTAAAAGCTGTAGGGAAGTTACTAAGTGACCAGGTTCTTACTAATGATACAGAGGATTGGTAAACTCATCGTTACAGGTATGTGCAGAAATTTGGCAAGCCTCACAGTTTTTGAGGTTTTCATTTAAAGCCTTTGATCCTGGAAGCAAATAGGTAAGGCAGCTTCAAGGGCTTGTTAAGTCTTTGGACTCCAAGATTGTATAGAAAAGCTGGAAAGGCTGGGAAAAGGCTCAAGACCAACAAAACTCAAATAAAAGCACAAAGGGGTATCTCTGAGCACTCTCTTGTGCCCTACTCCCCCTAGCAGCGAGATTTTTGGTGCCTGATGTTTGCAAGTCAACCAGGAGCTGCAGTGTTCCTGGTGGCAGGGAGGGACGATAGCCCATGCCGACTGCTCGATTCTTGGGGCTTTCACAAAATATTGCAATGAAGGGTCAGGCCCTGCAAAACCATGGGATTGCTGTAAAAATCAGGAGATTTCAAAATGGAGGTTTAAAAATAGGACAGGTGGGTTTTGTGGGAACTTTAATCAGTAAAGCTGAAGTTTTGAGTAGGGTGGAGGGTGGTTGGTTTTGAGTTGGGTGGCTTGACGTTGGTTGAGGGTCTCTAGTGTGTGCTCATCTGCCACGAGAGGGCTCTGCTGACCACGGTTTCCCATGGTGTGCTCAGCCCCGCTCCCCACAACCTTCACCAGGTGAGTCCCTGGGTCTCTCTGGACTTTGGCCAGTGTCTTTGCTGCCACTGTGGCAATAGCAGCTGGCATGGACCAGGCTGGATGTTTAGGTACTCGAGGGATGGCAAGTGGTCAGGTAAAGCCTGGGGCACCCTGCAGATGTGCATTTCTGAGCCAGCTGTTCTCCCGCACCTTCCTGGCACGCTGGGTAGCAAAGGCTGCAGGGGCTTTCCCGGGGTGCTGCACTGCTGGGTTTGCTGGGGAAAAAATCTCTTTATTGGGGTTAATGAGCAAGAAGATTCCCAGCCTGGCATATGGGCAAAGCTTTGTCATGCAGCTGCGCGTGATGTCCCACTCAAGGAACAGACCTTTTTGAACAGAACTTGGGGTACCCTTGTTTTCTGTAAACGCTAAAAGCACAAGCGCTGTAGAGAGTGTGATTGTATCTTCCATACTTTGAAATAAGGAAAGGAGAGTAGGGATAACAAATGGCAGAAAACTTACGAACTGGCCTGTCCTCAGATTTTCACCTGGGGTTGGGATATGATTGACTTCCATGCAAACTTTGCTCACTTCGGCCAGGACTGGGCTCAGTATTTGCAGAGCATCACACTGATGCCAATAACTTTTCTAATCATCTTGAATGCCCAGTCGGTGCTCCTTGGTGTCTTATATTGTGTGTATGTTTTTAGAAGACAGCCAGGTCTGGTCCATTTGTTGATAATCTTCTCGTATTGAATGGGTAGCGGTTTATTCATGGAGCGCTTTACTCTTTGGCTCCAGTATTTCCTGTGAGAGCTGCTCCTGCATTTGGTATTCCTTGAGGATGGGTTGAAATATGTGAAGACTGCTGAGGCTTTTATGTATTCCCCAAAAGCCATAAGTCTATGATGGTCATGTCGGGGATAGAGAGGAGGTATCCAAGCACACATGGTCCATCCCAGGCCACGGGTGCCACAGCACCTTCTCAGGTGCTGCTGAGTGGCATTGCGTCGATGTCCTGTGTCAGGGAGGTGGTTGAGTCACCATCCTTGGATGAGTTTAAGAATTGTTTAGATGTGGTGTTGGGGGATATGGTGTAGAGGAGAACTTTGTAGAGTAGGGTAGATGGTTGGACTCGATGATTCCCAAGGGTATTTTCCAACCTAGATGATTCTATGATTCAGGGAATGAGTAGCAAAAGGTGGGGAGGGTGGGAGAAGGCCATGACCACAAGTAACAATGTCTGTTGGTGTGTGCTTTTGGTATTGCCAGAGGACCTAGTCTGGTCTGCAGTAATTGTTGGGGCATACACAGAGATTCACCGGTTACCATCAGGTGCAATGGAAGTTGAGAGTTACTTTGTTCTTTGGCTGCTGAATAACTTTCCTCAGTCGAGTCACAACTTCATGCCTGCCTTCAGAAATGAAGCCGGCTCTGTGATCAGCATGACAGACCTAAAGATAAAGCCTGGACAACAGAAGTTTGGAAGGAATAGCTGAGCTACTCTTTAAATGGGAAATAAATAACACCTGTGAAGGGTAACCCGGAGCAGAACTGGTCCTACACAAATTCCATGTAACTCCTCTCTCTGAGCTCATGCAGCAAGCCTATTTCTGTATCGTCTGTGCTGGGTTGGAAGAGCAGAGGCGATTTCTGTAGGTCCAACAATAGAGGCTTTTGAGAACAGGGATGCAAATGCTCCTGACAATGTGGCATCTGTAGGGATGTGTGGAGAGGCTGGTGATACTCGTACATGCGAGTGACAAAACACCTCTTTTGGTTTTTTTTTTTTTTTTTTTTTCTTTCTTAGCTTCCTTTACAATCTCTCTTCGGAGGACAGACAACATCACAGTTGCGATTAATCTGAGACCCGGTGTTTTTGTGGGCTGTCCAATTCGTGTTAAAAATTCCATCAGGTCTGAACTCAAGATAAAGCCTGGGGAGAACGTGACTTTTACTTTCACTTGTAGTACTCCAGAGAAGTATTTCATCATGGAAATTAAGAAAAATATTGGTAAGCTACAGGTTTTTAATTTTTCTCCCCAATGGTAATTTTCCTTCAGAAAAACCACATACCTTTTTTTCCTGTTACTGTATTAAGGTATCCTCTGTAATCTTAGGTAAGAAGAAATCTTTGAACACTGGTAAATAACTTTGAATTACTGAACTATGCAAGTTAAAAAAGTCTGTATTGTGGCTGGCAAAATGAATTGTCTGTTTCGGAAACAGTTAAATGATAGTTTGTTGCATCAATTCCTAGCTGCCTTCCTAAAACCATCAAAGGAAATTTTTTTTCTGTCCAAAGCCTCTGGGCACTGATGATGATATATTACCCACGTTATTCATTGAACAGTTTGATTGTAAATGTGAAACATTGAAGAGATTCACGTTTCCTTGTTTTTAATGAACATTATTGAAGTCAGGAAACTGAAAATTTGTTAGTGTTGGAACTAAACTTTCATTTGCTTTGAATGTCATCCCTAGTCTATGTATGCTAGTGTACTCTTTAATGGCATGAGCTCATGCTACTTCTCAACAAGATCCCGAACTTCATTGAGTATTCAGTCTTTGGTAACATCTTCATTTTTTTTGGGGTGGTGTTGAAGGATAGTTCTCTTTATGTTTTGGAGTTTTATTTGTATGGTTCATGCAAATAGTCATGTTCACAATATTTCATGATGTCTTTAAGATGCAGTTGCGCTATTTCTTCTTTTTAAGTTGGAACCTAGACATTAAAGTATACTTATTTTTAGTGTCCAGCTTGAAATACCAATATTCTGGATTTTTCAAAGAAAAGTTTTCTGGATTCTCCCCAGAATCCTGCAGTGGCAGTTATTGTTATTCATCACTTCTGCAAAATTTGGGGGCCAGTTTTTTTTATCAGGGCACCAAGAAAAAGAAGTTTATGGTAAGCAGTGGAAAATTTCATAGATGATTGATGTGCCATGAATTCTCCGAGCAAGATGAAATAAAATCAATTCTCTAGATTGATAGTTTCCACTTCTCCTGATGCTGCATTTCTCCCTTTTGCCCATACGCCTCTCTACCTTATTTGCTAAATACCTTCTAAATTCTTCAGCAAACAAGGTGGGAGGAATACTATAATGAATCCCTTCTATTAGTCAGCTTGACTAAAGCAGGTTTATCCTGTCTACTCTATGGGCTAGGAACCCTGTTTAGAGATGGCATGTGACCGTGTTATAGGAGTGTCTTTCAATGCACGTAGAAGAGAAGTGCAACCTAAAAATTGTGAAAATAGCAATCAAAGTGTCAAATTCCTCATGTACTTGAATGCTTTCCAGAGCGTATCATGGCTGTTCTCTCTCTGCATTTAGACTGTGTGTCAGGTCCGTGTCCCTTTGGAGATGTTCATCTTTACCCACCGGGGCTACCTCACCTTGACAGGACTTTCATCTGGGATGTGAAGGCGAGTACAAAGGCTGGACTTGAACTGAAATTTTCTGCCCCGTGGCTAAGACAGGTTGAACCCGGAGAGAGGTGCCCGGATTTTGTTAGCTACAATATCAACAGCTGTATCGATAAGGCCACGGTCAACATTGGCACCTTCTGCAGGAACGGCTCGGTGTCTCGCGTCAAGCTGCTGGGAGGCGTCATCATGTCTCTGCACCTCCCGTGGAACTCATCCCTCACCACCTCAGGCTTCAACATAGCTAACAGGGCTTCCATAAAACGTAAGTATGGAGTAGTGTTTCCTCACCTGTAGTCGCCTCGTGCAGATTGCAGCAGAATTCTTTAAACCTTTCTTCTCGGGTAGCCTTCTAGTTTCCATGCTGCTACCCCTGATTCCCTTCCACTTCATCTTTTCTCAAAGCTGTTGTGTGGATTTTAGTTTGGTAGCTGTTGCTCTTCTAGCATCAGAATATCTTAGCTTGATTGGTTAACCTAAGAATTACAAAAACTGTTCTGAAGCTGCTTTTGGTGCACATTAGTAATTTTCAATTGCTTTAAATTTCATAAAGCTTAAACATACCCACTCTGTTTTTATTTTTTTTAGCTAGGTGAGACTTGATGGCACAAGTAGAACGGGCCAAGAGAGTTATTTACGGGTTGCAGTGTGGAGTTGGGTTTGTTTATTTTTTTTAAAGAAAGCTTCCTTAACTTGCTGGAGTCTCAAAGCAGTGCCTCTCTTCAGGAGAGGGAGGTGGGGAAAGGGCAAGCAGTGCCTGGAAGGTGCTTTGAGGCTGCCTAAATGCAGCTATCTGCTTCAACCTGCACAGTAACATAAGCCCTTGTGCAATAATCTTCTTAAAATGCCGGGAATATTACACAGCGATCAGTGGGTTTCTTTGTGGTCTCGTGGCAGACCCTCTTTGGGAGCTGTTGTTGCTCTTTGCTTGGATTCTGCAGTCGGTGCCATCAGTTATAGAAGGGTCCGGCTGCCAAGAGTTGTCCAAGCATGAAGTGTCTTGCGCGGTCCCCACAGCTTGCGTTGGTGTTTCATCACGTGTATGTGAGGCTCTCTCTGCCGGCGTGCTCTCGGTAGATTTGAGAGGGATTTGGAGGGAGAGCTCTGTGCTGGTGTAAAAGCTCACATCTTTTGTTTCCCAGAACCCAGCAGAGCAGCAGCAGTTGTCAGGCTGCGTGTTTGTTCTTGTAAAGCCAGGACAAGAAGTAGGAACTAGGGTATTTCCTTTCCAAAAAACAATAAAGGCCTCTCTGCCCATGTTGTTTGAAAGGTAGACCCGCTAAAGTGAAAATACGGCTTTAATACCTGCCTTGCCTCTTCTGTAACTGAAGACAAAATCATCAACTCAAATACGTGTTTTAGTCTGAGGGTTTTGTAAAACCTAACCTGTGGCTGAAGTGTGTGATCTCGACATCAAAATAAAAATACTCTGCTGCTGAGGCTGTTATGTATGCCAGTGTGTCGTCTTTAATTGCAACTTATGTGTGGTTTTATTCCCCCATGTTTTAGGGTTATGCATTATTGAATCCATTTTGAAGGAGGAGTCTTCAACCACCCTGATGTCCCCAAACTACCCGCTGGGCTTTCCAGAAGACGAGCTCATGACGTGGCAGTTTGTGGTTCCTTCCAACATGAGAGCCAGCGTGTTTTTCCACAACTACAGCCTCTCCAACTGCGAAAGGAAAGAGGAGAGGGTGGAGTACTACATCCCTGGCTCCCCCAGCAACCCGGAGGTGTTCAAGCTGAGCGACAGCCAGCCTGCCAATATCCCCGGCAGTTTCAACCTGTCCCTGCAGGGCTGCGACCAGGATGCTCAGAACCCGGGCGTTCTCCGCTTGCTCTTCCAAGTTGTTGTGCAGCACCCGCAGGTTGATGAGAGTAAGTACCTGCCTGCCCCTTCCATTGCTGTTGCTTACAGGTGCCCGGGCTGAGCACCACGAGGAAAAACACCTTTAACGCCTGCAGTATCAGGTCTTGCAAGTTGAGAGAGAGCTTTTCCTTCCAGCCGTGTTCCCTCCAGGGCCCAACCCAGCTGTCGGGCAAGGACCGTAGCTCCTGGATCGGAATTGGGCCGGCTGACGTGGCACTGCCTGTTCTCCCCTGCAGAAAACAAGTTCAAGCTTATTCGGACAGTTTTATTTTCAGCTGTAAGATTCAACGTTTCAAAGATAAAGCTTAAAACGCGAGCCCGGGTTTCTGCTCTGTTCGTAAGCAGTTGCCAGGTGAAACCTGCTGGCATGGCTGGTCAGGATCCATGGCACTGAACTGGTCAAACTGGAGATGTAAAACTGTCTTTGTACTACTAATGAAGTCAATATGCATTTCTTTCCTTCCTTTCTTTCTTCCTTCCTTTGAGTCTTAGTGTGCTTCTTAGAGAAGCCTGAACATCTTCTAGTGTGACGAAGTCACGCTAGACATGGAAGGTGTCAATAAGATACTCCAATGATAATATCCCCTACACATTTGGATGTTCTTTTAGGTTTCTTTCTGCTTGGTGGTACCCTAAGAATTTTTTTCTTTTTTTTTTTTCCCCCCAGATTCAGACAGGCTTAACACAATGATGTGTAATACACAGCATCTATCTGAAAACAGAAATAGAAGGCCCGGCTAGGTAATGAGCTATGAAATAAGTGATTTATCCTCTGCCTTCTTAGCTCTGACCTCAGTTTGTGGTGGAGGTTAATAGTCAAGGTGCCCTCACTGCAGAAGAGCAGGTGGAGGGAAATCCATGCTCTGGACTGCTGCTGCATCAGGAGCTACTTGGTGACTAAGTCATTTTAGAGGGAATGAGGTTTGAATGGCCTGTACCTTGGAGTCACGTATCCAGAAAAGGTCTGTAGCATCTCACCACTGTAGCCCTCAGTTCTCTGTCTAGCCTGGCTCCATTCCTGAACAGCAAACCCTCTTAAAATTGTTAGTAAGCAAATATGATTGTGTGTTGCACCTTGGAAGCCAGACAGAGTGAAAGCATTGTATTCAGCTAATCAGCTTTATTTCCCTTCTACTCTGGAAAGCAGAGAAATTTTAATATATTTATGGCCAGTAGACAAGACGATAATCACCTAAAAAACAGGTTGTCATTTATTGAATGAAATGCAAGCAATAAATTGCTTAGATTTAAGAGACAACAGTGGTATTTCTAGGGATTTCATAGGATTTAATGAGTGATTTTGTAGTTACATAAGTTCTATCAAAGATTCAAATTCAGCCCTTAGGAGGACAGCATTGACACTTTTATTTATAGAAAAAGAAAAACAAAAAATGTCGTCTGCAGTGTGCAAGTTAAACATGACTCTTATTAAAAATGTACTGTTTTCTGCAGATTCTCAAAGCTTCCCAAACATTTGGGTATTCCACAGCTGTCTGTGGTGCTTGTCATTAAATAGAAGGAAAATACAGCTCTTTCCATTCAAAATAATCTATTGATCTAAATCTGTGTCTAGCTGCCACAAAAATAATTAAACAAACCCCAACAAAACCAAAACCACCTGACAACTCTGAAGAATGAATAACCCTGCAGTAGAAATCCCAGGTTCTGTGCTTGGCTGTGCCAATGACTCAGATTTCTGCCTGACCTCTTGCCTTTTTATGTGTCTGATTTCCCATGCAGGAGAGAACTATTTTATTCGCCTTTTGTTTATGCCTTTAAGATCCATAGCTGAAAACAGAAAATGAATAATAATAATAACAGTGTATCTATTTAATTTTTTTTTAATCTCTCCTTTCTTTGACGTCAGAGACATGTGCCTTGTTAACATCATAAGGATGGTGTGTGGATCTGATACCTCTCTTTTCGTATGATAATTAATCTTTGAACTAGGCAACAGCCATAATGTCAGATTTTTTCATCTTTCCTTTCCTCTCCTCCTTCCAGATGTTCTGAGTATTTGCAACTGTCATTAGCTTAGGGTGGGAGAAGGTGTTTGTCATCCCTGCTTACCCCTGTTGTTCTGACTTGCTGTAGCAAGTCATCTAGGACGTCACAGACTCGCAGAATGGCTGAGGTTGGCAGAGACTTCTGGAGATCATCTAGTCCAACCCCCTCCTGCTCAAGCAGGGTCAGGCAGAACAGACTGCCTAGGACTGTGTCTGGTGACCACCCTTGCATTATTTTTGGTTTTATTTCATGTTTAAGCAGCATTTCCTGTATTTCAATTTGTGCCTATTGCCCTGTCATTGGACAGCATTGAGAAGAGTCTGACACCATATTGTTTTCACACACACCCTTGAGCCACCTTCTTCAGCTAAACGGTTCCAGCTCTCTGTCTCGTCTTGTTTGAGAGATGCTCCAATCCCTTAAGCATCATTGTGGCTCTCTGGCCTTACTCCAGTACATCCATGTCTCTCTTCTCCTGGGGAGCCCAGAACTTGACCCGGCACTTGCAGATGCCTCTCCAGTGCTTTAGAAGAGGGGGAGACTCACCTTGCTTAAGCTGCTGTTGATGCTTTCTACCATAGCCTAGGAAGCAGTTGGCCACCTTTGCTGCAGAGGCACGTTGCTGGCTCATACTCCACTTGATGTCCACCAGGACCCCCTGATCATTCTGCAAAGCTGCTTTCCAGCCCGGTGTGCACCCCACATGCTGAGAGTGCACTCTGTCCCATCAGCTTTCCCACTAGTGAAAATGTTAAGCAGTTTTGGTCTTGGTATATGCCTCCTTAAGCAGATAGTTGAGATGAATCTCATTGTTTCGTGGGGGTACCAGGGGTGATGATTGCTGCATGCACGTGGGCACCTCGGGTCCAATGAGCTCAGAGGGCATTATAGCTGGTGGGGTATGGAGAAAGGGATGGATTGCAAGAGAAGTGGTGACTAGTGTTGAGGAAGGGGAAGGTGCTCTTTACTTTTCAGGGTTAACTCTGCCAGCTCTCAGGTTTGCTTTCTACAGCTAGTCAGAAAACGCTTCTGGAAGAACGCTTTTGAGCAACCAAATGCAAGGGCAGTGTGGTAGTTCAGTTATGCCTTTGAGGTAAATGAAGCAGTCTAGCAAGGCGTGATCCTCAGCCTTCCCACCGGCATGGTGACAGGCTTTGATCATTTGTGGCATCTCTGCATGTTTTTAACTTCCAAACAGGAAAGAATTTTAGGGAGCGTCCATGAAGGCTCCAGTAGCTTTCATAATGACTGCCAGCACTTCTGCTGAAGTACAGAACTTGGCAATTTTTTCTCTTTTGAACTGTATTGGTACTTGCATTTAAATTAGCTTAATCTTTAACTGGTTCCAGACAACCAGACGTGCTTAATTACTGACTTCCAACAAATTTCTTCAGCTTGGCTCCAAAAAACCTGAACCAACAAAAAGTTAGCAGAGACAGAAATCTAGATGGAAATAAGAAATTTGAGAATGGAGGACCTTTTTTTTGATCAACTGTTGTGTGATTGGTAGAGCGGACTTTAAAAGAAATAAAAGAAATGTCTTAGGGAAAACAAATTTAACATGGGTGGCTGAGCTGCTCATGTTATAGCCTAACCTGTTCAAAAGGGGCTGGCGTACGTGTTGTGCTGTTACAACTGGAAAGTGGTAGGGAAATGGGGTTTGTGTGTGGAAAAGCACAAATACCTAAAATAGAAGAGTGAAATGATACTGCCCGAATTCGTGTTACACTGATGGAAATAAGTAGATAGCATTTTCTTGGCTAATATAAAAATAGCTGAAACAGCTGCTCGTCTAATGGGGTGAGAAGAGGCAGAGGAAATCGCACCACGCCTCTCGCCAGTAATCGCTCCGGGATGTTTTTCGTTGCAGACGTCACCCATTTGGTTGACCTGAGCAAGGAGTGGAATATGACTGTAACGATACACTTCGAAGGGTGGCCCGGCCGCATCCCAGCCATGTCCCAACCCATATGCCTGATCTGTAAGGATCCTCGCACCTGCGACCGCGTCTTGACTTTAGTGTCTGGCACCGTCTACAAGATCTCCTTTCTGTGCAAGGACTTGTCCCGCCTGAGGATCACAGCTGAAAAAGGCATAAGTATGACAAGAGTGGCTTAATGTTGTCTCCTAGGGAATGCTTTTGGGTGCTTTTCCCCAGAGATCAAACCTTCTCTCTCCATTGGGCTTTAAATAGAGTGAGGTTGGAAACTAGGCTCCAGCCAGCTGGGAGAAGGGTACCATGAATCTGGAGAAAACCTTGTTGTTCACTATGTCATTCTACCTTTAAAATTAGAAACTGCATAGCTATTCCTAGAAGGGAAAGGACAGAAGGCACCCAAGAATCTTCTTGCTGAAAATTGCAAAATATGGAAGTGGAGCAGGAGAGCCATAAACCTGCCCGGTAAATGCAGGACCAAGGTGGACATCAGGAACGCATCTTGTGCCGCTTGCGTGTCCACCTGGTGTAGGATTTTCCCAAATGCTTTCAACTACCAGTAGAGAAAGAGTTTTAAAGTATATATCTGGACCTTAGCTAGTCTGCAACAGTGTCCCAGTCAGCAAGTGGCAGAGCAAAAGTAGCATCTTGCGTGAGGGATTTTGAATATGTTTGTATCTGTTGGTTTCTTTGGTGTCTTGCACCCTTTTAAGGGAAGCTCTTTAAAAACAAATGATGCGTGTTTGGGTAAAGGTTACTAAGACAGGATATTTTCTCAGGTAGATGCTTGTCTGGCTTTGTAACACAAAACTGACAGTACTCTGTGTGTGTGTTCTCTGGTACATGGGAAAATTTGATTTTTTTTTTATATTTCCTCTGCAAGAAAAATACAACCCTTGGGACTTTTTTTGTGGTTGCAGGCTGTGTCGATCTCCGGTGGTGTCAGAGGAAGATCTATTCACTTTTGGTGCCCAAGGCTGTCACCCAATTGCCGATTCAACTGCATAAGTTTATTTGGAAGCTCTTGGCTTCCGATATGATCAACATTGAAATTACATCTCCGTCCTTGAAACTTCAACAACACGTCCCAGAGCAGAGGTGCAACACAAGCTACAGTTACAGCATTGTTAGTGCCACCCCAGAGAAGGAGTTGAACGTTGGTGTGTTCTGTCCTGGTGGATCCATTGAAAAGATTCAGATGAGGAACAATGCCACCATATCCTTAAAAACATTCGGTAAAGGATTTCTCAATGAGTCTAAACATCAGGATCTGCAAATGTCTTTTGTGCCACATATTAAAGGTAAGGTAATGGCTTGTATTACTCTGTTGTACAGTGTTGGATTTCTCAATAAGCTTGTTAAAGCACATATAACTAAATAGAAATAAGAGTTCAATTCTTTAGAGTCTAGTCCTGGAGCCATCGCTAGGATCAATCTTTATCAGAATCAATGAGGTGGTTTATTTCTGGAAGAAGGAAGGAACTTTGTGTTCTATATGACAATTAGCTGTGCTAATTGGATAATTACTGATGTAGAAGGGATGATAGGTGAGTTATATTGCTGGTACTGAGATGCAGTTGACTGTTACAAATTTGCTGGTTGCAGGTATAAGTGATGCCTTTTTTTTTTTTGTTACAGAGGAAAAAGACCAGATAATTTTACATGCTGAAAGAGAAATCTTCAAAAAAAAAAAAAAAAAAAAAATCTGAGTTTTCATTCCTTCATCCCTTTCCTTTGTTACAGATGAGTGCTCTTTCACTGTGAGTCCAGATCCAAAAGCTAAAGTTTACTTGCAGACTCCCAACTGGCCATATGGCCTACCTCCTTACGTCTCCATATCCTGGTACGTCGTTGTGCCCAGCAAGCAAGTTGCCCGCCTGGGGTTCTCCAAGGACCGCATGGGCCTCGCTTGTGAGACAGGCCGTGCCTATGTCAACATAAAGGAGGAGACCATGGGGGCAGAGGAAACCGTGCGCCGTGAGGATGAGCTTCTGCCTGAGCCCCAGAATATGTATCACGACTTCTGGGTAAACGTCTCCAACTGTAAACCCGTGGACAGGACGCAGCTGACCTTGCAGTTCTGGGTGACTCTTGCTGACAAGCAGATAGGTGAGTGTTGTAAGGTTGTGGTGGTTTGCTTTCTGCTTCTTTCCTTGCTTTCCCTTGGGGGAGAGTAATGGATGCTGGTCCACCTTGGGTGCAGGATCCCTGCCTTTGGAAATACCTGTCCCTCAAAAACATCTGAGAGCTGGGTGCCTCTAGAGGCTGGGAAGGAAAGAGGGTTTATAATGTGGTTGGGGTTGGTTTTTTTTATGAGACAGGGGATTGCAGGGCTATGAGGGAATCATAGAATCAGGGAGAAAGGCTGGATTTTATTTTCTTTATTTAATTTAGCTTTATTAATTGGAGATCACAGCCAGAAGGTATAAGAAAATCAAGTGATGTTTTTTCCCTCCCAAGGTCACAGACTCGGGGAACAGCTTGGGATTTCATTATGCAAAATATTCATCCAAATATTCATCTCTACTTTGTGTTAGCAGTTCCATTAGTCTCAGTGTTCACATGAGCAGGAAATCATCCCTTGGGCTGGTCTGACCATTTAGTGGAGACTCTGCTGGCTACTAACAGCAAAATCCGCGTTCTTGGTTTCTTTCATCTCCCCAAACGGGAATCATTAAAAAAAAAACAAAACAAAAAACATTTTTAGGGTAGGCTTTGCTCATGTAAATTTACCTCCCATTTGCACTCCCTTTACCTCCTATTTGTACTCCCTCTTCATCTGTGGGAGACTGCTGTCTGTAGAAATATTGGCTACACGGATAGAATTGAAACAGTATCAAATTAATTTCTATTTTTCTTCCTTTTTATTTTTTGTAATGTATATTCCTTTTAAAACACGCAGCATTTGTCTTTGCTTACACACGGACTTTTCTGATCAATTTATGACTCTTAGAAAACCCCTGGTCAACACAATTCTTGTATTTCAGAGAAGAGGATTGTGTTGAGGGGAAGTTGGTGAAATGTCACTGTTTCCTTTGTTGAATCCCTCTCTGTCTCTCTCTGCCCCTTCTTCTTTTCCTTGCCTATCCTGCCAGAGGCACATGAGATGTTGCAGGTAGGTTTAGCAGCCCATGAGCTGTATTAAATTCTTGGAGGGTGGGGTGGTGGGTTGGTTGGGGTTTTTGGCTGTGCTCCACTGCCAGCAGCAGGAGTTTGTCGTTGCTTGGCCTCCAACCTCTTGGAAATGGCTTGTGTTACCCTGTGGTGAGCATGGCTTGGAAACACCTGCTCCGCAGGCACCCAGTATGCTTGGAAACTCAAATCCATTTGGCTTTTAGAAGAAAGCTGAGTGTTTTCTCCCTCTCACTCAGTGTCCTTGTACCTTGTGTGTTTGCAGACCTAGGAGTGATACTTGCTGTGGTGGCTGGGGCTGGAGTTCTCGCGGCTATTGGACTCACTGTGTGCTGTGTGAAGAAGTAAGTTCATAATTTGGCATGTGTAACTTAACAGTTCAGGAAGGCATTTCAGGAGAGCTACTGGGGCCTCTGTTTCAGATGTTGATACAGATCCCTTGAAGGAGGGTCTGAAGCATGAAGTAGGCAATGTGTTGGCAGTTGAATTAATGCGCCTCGAAGAATGCTGTTTTACTCTACACCGATCGACTTTAAGAGTAGAGCACCATTCCTCGAGTTGCATTGCTTCCACCCCCAGTGAATTCCCTACCTTGGCCTTACTTAGCACAGGCTTCTGGCTGTACTGGAAGTCAGGTATAGCTTGGAGTTCATCAGCAATTCCTGTGAGATGAGATTGCAATGAATGTGGCTGCTGTGCCTGTGCCTCTAGACAAAGCTTTATTCAGACAAGCTGTAAACTCACTCAGCTATACCAAGAGCTATCTTTCATCTACACAACCTCCATCAACCTCTTCTGGAGTTTGCACGTCAAGTGGTAGCTCTTTTCTACGAGGTGAGCCCCTGGGGAGAGAACTCGGTTGTGCAAAGCAGACATGTAGCCTTACTCATGCGAGCAGAGTCCGAAATCATCGATAGCTTGGGGTTTCCGATACGTGTATATTGACTTGTTGGCAGGGTGATTGGGTCCCGAAGCTGTAGAGCTGGAATGAATTTGTGCAATATGATGACTAGAGCAGTTAGGAGCACACTTCTCTGCCACACAGGAAAGACTTTACAAATACAGGCTTAAAAATCAGCCTTTGGTCTTCCTACCTCAGGGACAGTCACTCCAGAAAGTGCACTCAAGAAAAGTTCACTCAACTTTCATAGATGACCTGCTATCTTACTAGACTTCAGCAATGCTCAGCCCTCTTTTGTGAGGATCTGTCGGCCTCTAGGTCCTATTAGTGTCTGTGGATGTTGGGAGACTCAGTACACTGCACAGCTGGGACCCCCGTACTTGGGAGGCCATTGGAGTTGACCTTGCAAACTTCAGGCTCAGCAGAACAGCAGTAGTTAACCAAATTGTGTGAAGTTATTTTTGGCTCTGCCAAAATAGCGTGTCTAGACTCAAGACTTATTTTTCCTAAGATTGCAAGTAAAGCCTTCAATCCAGGTAGGGTGCCTGACCTTGGGTAGCTGGGATGGGTAAACAGAAGCTGCTGTTAATGAGTTCAAAGGCACCAGCCATTGTGTTGTTTCTGACCTTTTAACAATTTCAACCCTGTAACAGGAAGAAGAAGAGCCAGAGTCCCATGGTGGGAGTGTACAATGCTAACGTGAATACCCAGGTCCCTGGAAAACAAGGATTATTCACAAAAGGCAGGAAAAACAATGAGTCTCATGTCTATGCGGTTATTGATGATGCTATGGTCTATGGACACTTGCTGAAGGAATCCAATGGCTCGGTCTCTCCAGAAGTTGATGTGTACAGGCCTTTTGATGGACCCATTGGTAGCTTGCCACCCTCTCCACCTCCATTCTCCTTCAGAAAAGACACTAAACGCTCTTCTAACACTGAGGAACCTCCACCTCTGACGGACGCAGACCAGGACACTTATACATTTGCTCACCAGAAATCGGGACAATCAGAGGATGTTGGAGATACAAATGAAAAGAATAATGGAGATACGAGCACGTCCTTGCTGGAGAATAAGGAACAGGATGGTTTAGTGGAGTAATTTTATGCCAGGTGTAGCAGTTTCCTGTGGAAATACAGGTGACTTGTAAGGACAAGAGTCTAGGGGGGAAAAAAAACTGAAAAGGAGTGTTATTTTTAAATGTGTTTTGATGTTGTTTTGTTTTGTGTGTGTGGTTGTGGTTTGTTTGTTGGCTTTTTTTAAACTTCAGCTGTTGATAGCTTTCAGTTTTAGAATGAACACCTAGCAAACTCAAAAACAGTGGAAACACTCCAGGACTGCGCGCACTTCTGGTTGTGAGACAGGTGCCAAGGGTACGCCCCGGCTGCTTATGGTAAAGACATCAGGAAAATTAATTCCTGACTGCCAGCTTAAATTGAGTGGGGAGAGTGTTTTGTCCAGACTGTCGTCCTCTCTCACCAGTCATTTGTTCCTGAGGGTTGGTTGGTGACTCCTTGAGGGCACAGGCTGCATCGCCGTCTCAGGGCAGGTCCAGGTTGCACAGGTCAGGTGTCTAATATCTGCGATCTGCTAATGTCTGAGCAGAGGAGGGGTTGCTGTCATTTCCACCACTTGCTGCTTGAAAGTTCATCATATTTATCATACTGGTGGCTACATAAGTGTAGTGAAAAAGACCGTCTTTGCTGCCTGGAAGAGCTCAGTGCGTGTAAATCGGTGTGAACACTTGAGCTTGGGCTCTTCTGGTTTGGAATAAAAGCTATGGGTTTTCTTTAATTTCCAACTGGTGTTATAATCCTTGGATAGAACTGTGTGAGCCTATACCAAAGACTGTATTTTCTTTGCTTTTTTACAAAAACAGTTTCAAAAAGTTTTAAACAATTTGTGCTTCTGTTCAGATGCATGTAGCATTCACATTTTATTAATACCTTGCGCTTTTGGCTCAAGTAAGAGTAAGGATTCAGTGAAGAAATAATGATGTGGTCATCCGGCTGTTCACACTTCATTTCATGTGTTAGAGATGCATGGTTATTTAAATAAGGATCAAAAAAACAGAGGAAGGAGAACAGATTATTTCCAGCAGGTGGTTTCTCTGAAATGCAAAGTATGAGAGCGAATCCCTAAGGAAAGCCTAGGTATTTATTTTTCATCAATCTGAATTTAACAACCATGTTGAAAGGATGGTGGCGCCAGCTCTTGATTTCTAGTGGGACTTACACTTCAGTCGTCTGGCTGCCTTTGAAAGCTACCTCTTGAAATCAGGTAAATAATACGTCTCATTTTTAAGTGCTGTAGTCAGCGTGTCCCTCACTTTTTGTGCCTTTTAGAACTTGAGGGTCAGGTCTTCGCGCAGAGGACTACGGGTACGTGAATAAAGTTGCCTTTTACACACAAACATCTGGCTTGTCCAGGTGTGCAGTTACTGAGGATGTTGACAATTTTGCATGCAGCAGTAGGCCCAACAACTTGAGAATTTCTCTCCAAATGTCTTATTGTGACTGTTTCCTGCCTAAGGATACACAGAGGTGCAGTAAAACTTGTAGACCATGTTACATGCAATAATGTTAAACGTGTAATAGTGTCGAAAATGGAAATCTCTTTACCAGAAACCTTACTGTTTACATCAGAAAGGAATGTGGATTTCTTCCCACGTTAACTATGCTGGCATTGCAGATTGACTATTTATATGGTGAGGTGTGTGTATTTAACAGTGTATGCTATTATACTGCTTGGACCACTATAAGAGTCAGTATAATGTTGTATCTGACTCAGTTTTCTGTTGCATATAGCAAAACATGTGCCATCTAAAAGTGCCTTTTAATTCTTTCAGGTATTTTTCTGCTTGTATTTATCACTTTTAATGTAGAAATGTGTATTCTTAAATCTCTGGCTACTCACTGGGATCACATATTTCAAAGTGTACTGGGTCAATTTAATGTCATTTGAGAACTTAAAAAGACTTCTGCTGTCTGTTTTTCTCAGGTAACTGGATTGCCACAATACATTTTTATCAGAGTAGTCCAGTTGTGCATTCATCTGGTCAATATTTCTCACTTCTCTTTTGCTGAGAAGGAATGAGAAGTCTGTAAGAGAAATTCAAGTGTGTCTCATCCCTCTGGTTCAGTTTCTGCAGTTGCTTAGGTGAAGTTTTTTAATTCACGTTCTCTCTAAGCAGCTGAAGAAAATGTACTGGAGGTAAGGATTTTGTTCACAACCTCTTGATGCTTGAAGGAAGAATATGATACTTGTTGACTGTTGTTTTTATTTGTTCTGTTTTAACTCAACTTTTGGTATGGCAATATAAACCTTATTTTACCGTTGTTTCCAATCTGAGGTTGATTTCCCCTGTGCTTATTTTGGTATGTTTAGAGTAAGAGTTCAGGCACAAGTTCCAGTTTGCTTTACATTGAGAAAAAGTTGTGACATAATTTTTTTAAAAAAATAAATAAAATATAACAATACTACCAGATAGAGTAACTAGTGTATGCCTTTCTTGAGTGTGTGTGTGTGTGCGCGTGCGTAAACTCAGCCTTAAGTGTTTTGATGTCTGACTGTTGGTAGCTGTGCCATTGCCCTGGATAATAGAAACGGGTTTCTAGAGAACCTAATTTGCTGGGATAATACACTGCTGAGCGTGTGTGTCCTTTTTCTTGCATAGCCATATGATACGCTCTTAACTGCTGTTTTTAAAGGTATGTGTTTAGATCACTGGGGAGAAGGGTTGCAAAATAGCTTACGCTTTCAATATAAAAATAAACAGTTCTATGGCTTCGCAGTAGGGTCATGATGTTTGTAGTTTATTCATGCCCAATTGACACATACAATTGAATTCCAAATTAATTTCTTTTCAGGGATAATCGTAAAATGTACTTTTATGCTATTAGTCCTTCAGTCCAGAAGAGACCCATATGAAATTATGCGAAGCCATTTTTTGTTCTAAATTGAAGTGCATGTAATCAGTACATACTGACTGCTTCCTTGGTTTTGGAGTTTTTTGTATTTATTTTGAGGCAAGTTCAACGCACATAGAAAATGATGTTTGAAATCTTCACTACTGAAGATTCCCGTAATTGCTGGGAAAAGATCCTGGGCTGAATTAGTCAGCTCTATCCTTGGAAGGCATAGGAAACTCAGCAAGGATTGGCCAGTCCATAGGCCCTCTCCAAAATTTTTCACTTAATATGAGTGTAAATGAAAATACTTATCACTTGGATCTTCACTGAGACTGTGCCGTCCTGCAGTGGTTCCTGTGCAGTGGTCTTTATCTAAAAATAGAAGATGTCTAAGTTTGGCTAACCATTAATTGGAAGGTGGGGATTCATAGTAGGACAGCAGTTCAGAAACTCCAGGCCAGAATGTTATTTGCCTTTGAAGAGCGAAGAGAAGCAGTTTATTTTGTTGCCCAAAGCTGAAAAGATACTACTTCTCGCTGTTTGGACTTGAATTTGTGAGGTTTGGACAATCTTGATCTGTCAAAACACGCAGTAATTGCTCTGTTTTTAAGCGTGTGTGTGAACAGTCTAGTGCAATTTCCAGACAAACCAAGAGCCAAGTTACTACTCTTTTGGATTAGAGCAAAATTTGCAAAGCACCAGTAAGAAATGAGAAAGTTGGTTTGTTGCTGTTGACACCAGACTAACATCAAAACTTCAACTCCTTGACCCTAGGGGGCAAAAAAAAAAATCATGTTACTCTGAAGAAACTGTCCTGGGATAGCTGTGAGTGTGACAAAATAAATTTAAGTATGTGAATGTTGTCGAGGGGCAGGGAGGAAGCAAAATGCTGAATAACCTTCGTCCATGTGCACATCTTCAACAGCCAGCATTTAATTGCAGGCTGCAGTGTACACAAAGATGGGAGCAAATTTGTCTCCCCAAAAACTTCGAAGCTAGAAGCCAAAAAAAAGTAAAATAAAATATAGGATTAATTCTTTTAGTGTGATTTTCTACATCCAACTTAGTGATTGGTTTATTTTTGATAAAGTATAGATTCACAGCTGTTAAGTAAGCATGGCTTACCTAATTTTCTTTGAAACAGAGGAATTCTGGTGTAGAAAACTGATCCAGCCTGGAGGAAGAGACAGTCCTTTTACAAGGACTTAGAAACTTCTGGCATGCCGTTCCAGCAACATAAATGAAGCATGGCAAATTGTTTCAATTAGCAACACCACTAACATATAAAAGGTTTTTGGTTTTTTTTTTCGTGGTTTGGGCTGCATCCATCTCTTGTATTAAAGAATTGCTGCACACAAGTCAGGCTTTACGTTTCTGGGCAAGATGAATCTTCAAAAATGGAATGAACTGCTTTGTTTCTTGCTCCATATGTGGGTATGTCTGTATTTATATAGAGAGAGATATGTGTTTTTATCCTGGTACAACTGCTACAGTAACACCTAGTTGTAGAAGGAGTGCCAGGGTGCATCCTGACAAAGATGTTCTAACAGAGCAATACTGCATCCTCACACACAGCACCTTTTAAAGATGAGGCTAGAAAAATGGCCTCACTTTCTGAAACGTGTTTTCTCTGAAGAAAATGAGAGGGAAAGTTCTGGCAATGTCCTGTCATCTTGCAAAAAAACAAAAACAACTTTTTTTTTTTTTCTAGCTGGAAATTATATGAATTCAGAAAGTTATTTAGAACAAATTAAATGTTCCATTTAAAAGACTTTCAGGGTACATCAGAGTCTCTGCAACAACTTAAACTTATGTGCTGCTTTTCCCAGCAAGGGTTAAATATTATTTTTTACTGCAGTACTTGCACAGCCACTCCACGAGAAAAGGAGAAAGCCATGCCTGGCTGAATTACACCTATCTGGACCTTGAGACCGATTTGTCCCTGAGGTGTGATGGGCCTGATATCTCCATCAGCCAGCTGGAGCATCGCCTCTGCTGTTACATGTGACTTTTTCCTTCAGAAATGGAAAAATCTTGAGTGGTCTCACCCTCCTGGGGGTGTTGGAGCTCTCCCACTGGTTTCCCCTACTCAGATTGACCTCCCCAGTATTTCTCAAAGGCCTTCAGAGCGACCGGTGCTCGTTTCTGAACATGACTTGAGGCCATCACTGGTGCCTGCTCAAAAGGCTGCGTCCTCCGGTGGGGGGGCTTTGGATAAATACTGGGAGAGGTGAGAGGATGGTTCCGTCTCAGAGAGTACCTCCTCAAATGAAACGGGGACAAGTTTGGGTCGTCTTCTTTCTCAAAATCCCTTGGTGTGGCTTTGCCTGAAGGTGTGACTACAATATCCTGAAACTTTGCCACTGCAGTAAAAGCATCCCTGACCTTGATCTTTATTTTTGGGGGGTGAAAAAGAACAGACGGAGCCCATACAGACAGCTTCCTCCCTCTACGAGATTAATCACGGCAAGGCATCTATTAAACATGTGTATAAATCTAGTTTTCTGCACAGAAGAACCTGGCCTTGAGTAAGATTCATCTCCTAGTCTCAGGACTATGAACTGCAGGCTCCTGGCTCTAATTGTTTTAGCATCTGCTTCAAATTCATCATTGCAAATAGTTTTTATTGAAAAGGTGGTGTTTTTTGTTTTTTTTTTTTAAATTCAAAGCGAAGCTAATTAAGGGTGTATTTCTCCTCTCCAAATGCTATCTTTATTTAATTGCTGCATTCTGGGAAAACTAACCTGAAAATAAGTGTGTATAAGTGTTGTTTTGTAACATGCAGTGGACTATGAAGCCAAATAATCATTTGTAATGGGGTAAAAATGACGGCTCTACTAAGCTGCTAAGTAGAGTTTTGTTCGTACGTGTTTGCATTTCAGGGTGTGAGTACCTGGGGCTTTCAGCTTCAGAGACCTGCACATCCACCCCTGCCTTCTCCTGCTGTGGAAACTTTTAAAGGTAACGCTACTAAGAAAAGTAATGCAGCTTCTGATTTCTTCGAAAGCGAGGACTTTAAAGATAAATGCTGGGGTGTCTTTGTATAAGAATAATCTTCGTAACAGGTTGCAAACCCAAAAGCTTGAATCTTTCTAGATTTCACTTTTCCGCAGTAAATTAAAACTGTTCTACTTTCTGCCAAATCAAACCTGTTTAGATACTTGGTAATTACTTCCACGGCTTAATGCTTTTCCCTTTCAAAAAACTTGAAAAGGTTCATATATTTCTCCTTCATTTGTTTCCTTAAGTTAATGAGAGTATGTTTGGCTTTTTATTTAATAAGTGGTAAACCTAAAAAGTAAACAAAGACATAATGAAATCTTCTGGTGTGATTGCTCTGTAAACATTTTATAGCTTAGTCTTTCAGAGCAATTAAAAAAAAAAAAAAAGAGCAGGCAGCAAGCCCCTGCATCGTCTTCTCTAATTTCTTTTCTTTGGCTTAATGAAGAACAAGTCCCTAGATATCTTAACCCAGCCTAGCAAAGCATACGGGTTCATACACATGTCTAACATCCTAGAGAAAATTTAATGTCTTTCCTTGCTAGTCAAACATCTGAGGAAAATGGGCAATTTACTATGTACTTGTGTGTTCTGACTTTTGATTTTTGGCTGATCGGTTCTGCAGGTCGAACTCTTACGCGTTCTGCTTAGGTTCTTGTGACCACCCGTCTGAGTCAAAGGTTGAGAGGCAGCTTCAGCTGAAAGGAGATGCTGGATTTTTGGTAACAATGCTTCCCAGTACTACTCCTGGGACATGCGTCTTAAGGGAATCTGTGCCCAGGTTATAGCTAGGAAGGTAGCCCTGCTGGAAGTCAGGCGTCTCTGCCAGGAGAGGTTGAACCACGTGTTAATTAAGCTGCTCCAAGCACTGGCTGAAAGGTGAATTTTTTTCACTCCCTTTTCTTTTCCTACTTCTTTCTCTCTCTCCGTGCTCCCACTCAGGCAAATTGAAGACAGAAGTCTCCAGAAACCATTCGGGCGAGTGTCCTCTGTGAGATTTACGCCAAGCAACCCATGCTGTGGGGTGAAAACCTTTCCATCTCTGCCTGCAGCCTGTTTCTTACTCCAGCCACGCCTGGACCTGCTGGGTTTCCCTGCGTTAAAAATGCCTGCGATGTCTCGTCTTCCCTTCCCTCTGCCTGGGGAGGTGACAGCAAGGCTGCTGTAGAGGGTGAGGTTTGCCACTGCAAGGTCCCCGGGTTGTGCTCTCACAAAGCTGCTGCGGAGCCGGACGAATTTGGCAGCGCTTGAAGTAGTTGTTTACGTCTGAAGTAGCTGGAGAAGCACTTGGTAAGACATGATTAGAGGTAGGAAAATCTCAAATTGTTCTGGAAACTATCGCGTCTCTTGACAGGAACGATCTCTCATAGGGGTGGTACCTGATCAGACAGCGGGGGGGATGTGCAGGGCCATAAGGCAGGTCCACAAGCAGTGGAAGATGTCACGTCTGTACCCGTAACCAAGATACACCTTACAAACAGCTGTAAGTGCCGGAGCCTGTCCAGAGGAGAGCCACCAAGCTGGTGAGGGGTCTGGAGAACAAGTCCTATGAGGAGAGGCTAAGGGAACTGGGCATGTTTAGTTTGGAGAAGAGGAGGCTGAGGGGAGACCTCATTGCCCTCTACAACTCCCTGAAAG
>JAOXJK010000012.1:46808008-46826866 GCA_025774025.1 Xenus cinereus
GGGAGAGCGAGGGAGGGAGGGAGGCAGAGCCCTCCTGCACGGCCGGAGGGCACGTTTCTGCCTGGGTGCTTGAATTTCATCCTTTTCCACGAAGCTGCTGCTGTAATAGCATTTGCTGTGGTTACTGCTGCTGTTACACTTGCAGTAAATGCATTAACACTACTATGAAATAACTGGTACAGCTAACGCCTGGTGAAAAAACGGAAGGGTCTTGAATCAAGATTTCCAGGCGACCTTAATTTTCACATTTTCCTGATTATTTTTTTTTCTTTTTTTTTAAGGACTGGGGCTTTACAGTTTTATTATCTCTGACTTTGTGTGTGTTGTCTTTCATTGTGCAGGGTTCAAACCTGAAGTCCCATCACTGCAAGGTCCGTAATGCTCAGGTGCCCTCTGCATCACCGCCCCAGACCCCACGCAGATGTCTCTGGGTGCCCAGGAGCCCTGCCTCATCCCAGCCTGTGCCTCTAAACCCGCTCCCCACAGCAATGCTCACACAGCCTGGGTGCCTTCCCTGATGAATTAAGAAAGCATTAGCGTCTCTGGGACGTGACCGTGGCAAAGGGCTGGAACATGGATGTTGTTATGAGCTCGTAGTCTTTTAAATTTTCCCTCTCCTTTGACAAAGCTGGATCTTCCACGCAGCTCTGCTAAGAGCAGCCGGGGAGCGAGTCGATGGGCACTTTTATGTGAGAAGATGGGCAGGAAGCGAGAGGGGCTGGACACTGTGGTCTCTGCCTCTTTTATCTGCCTGGGAAGGCTTGAATTTAACTGAGAACTGGGTTCCTGGATCGAATATGGCTTCAGACTCCAGGTATGTGTAATTTCTTGTTCCTCCTGAGACTGGGAAACTGTCAGATGATGTGTGGGGCTCTTTTTTAATAGACAGCTTTTATGAAACTTAAAAGTCCCTGTGCCTGGAACAACCAACTTTAATCCCCAAGGGGTGTGGAAAAGGGAAGGAGAGAAAGAAAGGAGCCGTGTGTGGTGTCCTCAGCCCCGCAGCTGGCAGACACGGATCCTCCACAGGAGGAGGTTGGGAGGACGGGTGATGACAAGGCAATACATTGACACCTTGAGCTCTGATTCAGACCTTTGTATGAGCTAAAGCAAGATAGCTGCCACCTCTGTGTCCTTCTCCCCCAAGCTCAAGGGAAGGAGATGGGTTGGCTTCTCAGTTTTCCTGTGCCCTGGGGCCACCTGTCTGCTCCAGGGACTGTGGCAATGGCCAGCTTGCTCCACCATGCAAGAACTGGTAAAGGAAGAAACCAAGTGGTAGATGTCCCAGGAGGGTCTGGCAGTTTATAGACACCACTCTCGTTCATGCCAAAATAGGAGGGGAGCAAGAAAACTATCTTGTCCCTGATACAGCCAGTTCCTGAGACTTAAGACTCTGATTTTCTATGGACCTCCAGGGTTATCTGAGCCCCCTGATTAGCATGTGAATCCAGGGCTGAATCTTTCCTTTTGGGTGCACAAATTGCTCACTGCAGTTTGGCCTCCCACTGCAGTTTGGCCTCCCGTCTGCTCTCGTTTTTAATCACTTGATAAAAGCCATGGAGTGGTTTTATATTTGGCTGTGGACACTACCCACATCTGCGGTTCCAGCAAGCTTAGAATGGACTATTTGTGTAGGCTGGCATAACAATTCCTGTGCGTGTTTAAGAGAAGGAAAAGTTCTCAGTAATGATTATTTTTGTTTGTTTTAGAGCTTTCCACATTTTATATGTAAGGTGTGGGTTTTTTTCTTCAGTACCATGCTTTCAGGTTTGCTTATCTTTCTCCAGTGATACACTAAAATTACTTTGCTGTATTTGCATCCCTTTTTGGTGCATACATTTTAATTTAGGAATAAAAAGTGCTGATTGTTGTTCTGCTTCGTTTTTCAAAGCAAGATCAGTTTCTAGGCTGTGTAGAAAATTGTCAGTCACTCACAGTAAGTATATAGCACCTCGCCCACACAGCACCTTCCAAATCCTTGCTCTCCAATGGAGCCAGTTGTTTAACCGTATTTATAACTAGTGCTATTTCCGGAGCATTTCCTAAAAGTTGACTGGTTTAAGGTCTACCCACCTTTACTCTGACATATTATAGGACAAAATGTAAGAGTCAGCCTCCACGGATGTGTGTTGCAGCACCTCTGTGCTGGTGCACGGGCAGGTGGGACCTGTGGTATCTCCCATCTCCCGGGGTTTGGATCCCCCATGTCAGCATGGCTCAGTGCTCAGAGGGGGCTGGGTTTGGCTCCAACCCTTCCCAGTGATGGAGCAGTGCCCAGCTTGAGCGTGAATCCGGGTGAGATTCAAGCTGCCCATGACCCAGCCAATCCTTCACCATGGGTGAGCTGATTCTCAACTGCATCTACCCACTCATGAATTGTGTGTTGGGACGGATCATTTAATATAGAATATATCTCATTTGCTTTTTGGTGCTCTGGTGGAGTTTTTTGTTTCCCTTTGGTTGAATTTCTACATGAAGTTTCAGCTCTTGTCTTCTGATCACACTTGGCAGAGCAGCAAGACCTAGAATCTGGAGCTCTGGCAACATTACAGTGTGGAAATCACATCCCACTGGAGATTATTTTATTGGCGTTTTTGTTAACCTTTCTCTGTAGGAAGGCTTTTACATGACAGCTCGTCCATCAGGGGTCTGAGGTCATCAGTCTCCCCCTGAAGAGGACCCAGTTACATAGGTAGGATCCCTTGCTTAGTGTCCGTGCTCACACAGAGGAGCTGAGGTTGGCAGGGTCCTCTGGAGATCGCCTGGTCCCACTTCCTGCTCAGAGCAAGGTCTCCTGGAGAAGGTTGTCCAGGTCCATGTCCAGTTGTGTTTTGAGTATCTCCAAGGTTGGAGACTCCCTGGCCAACCTGTGTCAAGGTCTGACCACCCTCACAGAGAAAAAGGTTTCTCTTCTATTTAAGCAGGATATCCTGTACTTCAGTTTGTGCCCATGGCTCTGTCTTCTCTAGCTATCACCATTAGGCTTTTAAACAAGCGGATAAGATCCCTTGAGCCTTCTCTTCTCCAAGCTGGGCAGTTCCCTCTCTGACACAACAGTTATCCCAACCTCTTCATCGATTTTTGTGGCTCTTCACCATGCTTGCTCCAGTAAGTCTATGTCTCCCCCTCTACTGGGAAGCCCCAAATTAGACGTGACCTCACCAGTCCTGACAAACACAGAAACAGGGTGCAATATTGAACATCAGAGACCTTGCTTTTGGGATCCCTGCTGATGGGTGTGACAGAAATAAGCAGCAATCCTGTCACTGCAGTGGGAAATGAAGCTGGCCCTGGGGTATTTCTGCAAAGCAGTAGGTGGTGTAGGTTTTATCTCCCTTCTTGCGTTTTCTTTTTAAAGATGTAGTGCTTCCCAAACAGAGTTTTCTAAACATAGCTTCTGGAGACACATTCTGCATTGCTGGCCTGCAAGGTTGGCAAGTGGCTTGTGTGTTTTGCTCTCTTCAACAGGCTCAGGGTGAGTTTTCTAACGGGGCTGAAGCAAAAGCAAGTATTTTCTGCACTTGACAGTTGGCCTCACCTCTTGGCAGCGCGGTCATTTGTGGGGTTTTGTCTCCTTCCTGGGGTGAGGCTGGACATTGAGGGTACAGCACTGGTTAGGGAGCACCCAGGCTGCAGGTGTTGGGTGCCTTATGGTCACCACCAGCACCGATGGCCCGAGCCACCAGCAACACTTGTGTGGGAGGTTGCAGGGAGGTGATGCAGCCACCGACCGGTTTGCAGAGGGCAGGACAGAGCAGCGAGGCTGGTGGGTGTGAGTCATGGATGAGATGTTTGTAATTTCGTATTTAGCTGTATTTGCAACCATCCCCAGCTGTTACCTTTGGACTCCCTCTGGGTACTTCTATACTGCAGATAAAGGGGATAAAGTGCTATTTTTTTTTTTTGCTCTGTACACTATAGTCCAATATTCTCTCATCCACTGCTTTATCTTCTACCCCCGAGGAGATAATCTTTATGCTCTCCATCCATGTAGTGACCCCCAACTGTTTTATGTTTATGCTCCCAGTGGTCGTTTGGCTTACCCCTGTTTGCTGATCCTCACAGAGCTGTGTTTCTTCCCTGCCTATGGTGGCTTCTGAGCTGGAGAAAGGTAACTTTAATTTAGTTTTTTATTTCATTTGCAAAAGGAGAGATGAGAGCTCAGGCACTGAAGGGGGGCCCGGTGCTTACGTAGGAGCGGGACCAAACAGTAGAGCCTGTAGAAATAACAAGGTTCGGTGGTGCGGGGGGTGGAGGTGCTCCTACCCTTTTGAGGTGCATCCTACCAATGGTCTTATCCCACAGCCCGAAGTTCTTTCCCCTTGTGGCAGGCAGGGAGCGGAGGTTCTTGGGAGCTATTCCTTGCAAAAGGCAAGAGAGAGAGAGACTGCACCTGCCCCAGCGAGTGACTGGGGTCTGTGTGACTCCCGGGCTGAGCAGACAGGCACGAGGAGCAGAGACATGGGCTTGGGTTGCTTGTTCCGACTGTGACTCTTCTCCATCTCCCTGCTTGGGCTCCTTCTCCCACGTCACCAAGCTCTCTGGATCCGAATTCAGCCAGGACTGCTGAGGACTGAGTCCCACAAAAGTGTTCAAGGCTCAAAACAGGCTTGTGGCTCCTGGCTCCCAAACTCTTACCCACCTTTGCCTACCCGGCCCTTCTACTGACCAAAGAAGACAAAAGCAACCTGGCTGTGGGCTGGGGTGTTGATGAGTGTTAACTGTGTGCTGTTCTGGCCCCTGCTTGGAGGGATATTCAGGAAGGTATTACGCATTTTAGAGTGAACCATTTTACTTTAAACCACTTTGTCCTTCGTCCTTACTTCAGGAGACCTTGATGAGTTGGGGTCAGGGCAACTAGATGGGTAAATTAGCATAGTTCTACTTAAGTCGGCTGTCAATGGCGTAGTGCTGGGGTAACGCTTTCGGGGGGCTCACCCAGTAACTTTTATTCTTTTGGTTATATAAATATATGCACATTTCGTGCTTCATCTTTCCTCTGCTGCATTACAGACCTGCAGGCAGCTGAGAGGCACAATCAGTGGCACAAGATCTTACACAACATCCCCTATTTTAATAACACGAGGTTCATTTGAGATTGCAGGCACCGCAACACGTTGGTTCAGACATCACTTCCACATTTCTTTTTCTTGGGGAAGAGCTGAGGTTTGTTTTTTTTTTTCCATTAGTCTGCATGCCTTTGGTTGAGACCACACTTTGTGCACAGCAGATGTTTCTCTCTGGCTTGAGTGCCAAAAAAGATTTAATGGAAGATCAAAACAGTGATGCTTGTCCCACCCCCCAGCAGATGGACCCCATCTGCTCCGGGCAGTTCCCATTGGGCCATGCTGGAGCAGGGGCAGCCAGTGTCCCCCCGTTCAACCCCTCCACCCCAGCATTCACTGGGAGCACAAAACACAGGGTTAGCCACACACACAAAAAAAAACCCCAAAAAACCAAAAAAACCCCCCAAAACCAAAAAAGAGTGCTGTGGAAAGCAAGGATGAGGAATCTTCTATAATTTCTTTTTCTTTGGCTTTTAAAAGAAAACTTGTAGTTCATAATGTACGCTAAGAAGCAGTATGTAGAATAATACTAAACTCCTAATTGCCAACCTGAAACTGCCAGCTCAGTTTTGGCACCCTGGGTCCAATAAACAGAGCAGGAGCAAAGCCACCCTTCCCTGTGCTCCTCCCAGCTTCAGAAGGGCAAAACGTCTATGAAGAACGGTGCTGGCAGGAGCGTAGCTGTGAAAATAGAGAGCAAGGGAGATACGAGCAAGAAATCTGCTTGAGCACAACTTGTTAATCTCTAGATTTTTATCCTGCGGCATCCATCTCCACCGCTGGTTTTCAGATTCGCGTTCCACGCAGAGATTGTCCAGCTACAGCACCTGCATCTGCCCCGAAGCTCAGCATCGCCGGGGTCCGAGGCTTTCACGTTGCCCCTCTTTATTTCCCAGGCTCCCGTAAAAGCCCGCTGTTTACTTCTCTGACCGCACGTTCGTGTTTTAAGACTTTGTGGTTTATGAGCAGTCAGGATCAAAGCCAGCAGTGCTTCCAGATTTGCTGCTTTGCATTCATGTGTATCTCAAAACATGGAGGGATTGTCTGCCAAGGGAACTAGAGCGTTTATATCTATATTGAAACAAGCTGGCTTGTAGGGTGGGACCACGACCTACAGCGAAGAGCCTTGGAAACCTTCAGGATCAGGGTCCAGAGTAAAGCTCAGAGAAGGGCTGTCCTCTTGTGCAGAAGAGACATAATTTCACAGCTCTGCAGCAGTTGAAACTTCCCAGGCTGGTGTGGAGCACTGTCTTCTTCATGTATGGTCCTCCCTCCTTCGTGGGAGGATGAGGGAGAAGTCACCACCTCAGCGGGGGAAGGAGAGGGATGCTGGATGCTGCCGCAGCTCTGCTGGTTGTGAGGGAGGTGGGAGGCAGCCTGGGGAGTGCTGGCTCCATGCTGGGACCTGGGGTACCACCTTCCCCGGTACCACTACCGCTGCCAAACCGGGGCGAGGGAAGGACCTTTCTTTGGGGTTGGCTCCTATTTTGGAGTGACATTTCCCAGCAGTAAGAGGAAGGAAAGGAAGGAAATCTTATTTGCCTATAAAAGGATTCCCTGCCTGTATCCCGCATGTGACTGGCACGATAAGAGGTGGGGGTGGAAATCCTATAAACCATATCCCGGGGTGGGAGGCTCTTGCTTTCCACTTTTTCTCTCTGCTTTTGATATCTCTGACCCTCTGACAGATCCCCGGAGCTGCTCTGAAGAGAAATGGAAGGAGAAGAAAGCACTCCAGTCACATCGATGCAATTCCATTCCTTCAGCAAGCTATATATATTTTTATTTCATAGTCATTGGAACAGCGGAGAGTTTGGCAATAGTGACAGCCTTGGAAGTGTGCCCTCTGCATTTATGTGTATGTTTTGGTCCCTCCAGCTTGGCTCTCCCACTCCATGTCTTGGAAGACCCACCATCGTGCTGTTTTTAAGCAAAGCAGCAAATTGAAATAACCTCTCCCGTGGGCTCCCCAAGAGCATCATGTCTCGAGACACCCAACCTGGCAGGAGTTATTACCAAGCTCTGAACCACAACGAAGCACTGATATCTTTCAGCCAACAGCCAGCAAAGCTTCGTTAAGCTGCTGGGGTGGTCTGCACTTCTTTCCCATCATTGCTGTTTATTTCAATATATATATTTTTTTTTCTTTAACCCTTTTCTCAGGAAAAAATTAACGAGGCCAGACCTTCACCTGGGCATTACTTTATTGGCACAAACAGTACTTGGCAGATTCATGTTTGCTGAGGACTGTGCCTGGACTGAGAAAGACTGGAGTGTTTCAGCTGGGGTTCCATCACTTAAACAGGTCGTATGATTCCTAAAGCTGCTAAAGTGAGTCTTCTTGGGGTTTGTTCTCAGTGGGCTTGTCTTTTGTCCCTAATAGCATTACATTTCTGTCATTTACCTGATACTTTCATCTTTTATTTCCAAGAATACGTTTGACTGACTATGCTGTAAGTCATTACTGCTTCTCCCATGATGCTGGAGCACAAATAATGCTCTGATGGGATTTTTTTTTTTTTTTTTTTTAAAGATCTGGCAGTGTGTCTAGCTCTCCCACCGAAACCAGTGAAACAGGCTTCTGGTTGATAAGACAAAGACCAACAAAAGGGCGCATGATTCTGGAAAGGACACCCTCCTTCTCGGTAAGTCAACCCATGCCTGTTACTTGCTAGTTCATTCATAGTTGGACGAGTTGGACAACCAACTGGTACCCAACCAACAGATCCAACTGTATCTCTCAACACAAAGCAGGAGCGACTCCCTCTGCTCGTGGAGACAGACCTCAATCCCCAGGAGTCTGAATCGGGGAGCTGTGAGGGACGAGAAGCTCAGTCCCGTGTACCCTCACTTTATGGGGAAGACAAAAGAGGAGAAGGAAGTGGGAACTCTCTATGATGAAGCTCAGCAAGATGGGAAAGGACCCTGCAGAGTGATAGCCCCAGGCAGCTGTGGCTGCTGTTTGCCAGGCTGGACTGCTGCACTGGTTCTTTGCCGAAACAACCGAGCCATCCTAATAAATGCCCTGTGTAAAAAAAAAAAAAAAAAGAATATATATATATATAGCTATAACTTGTGCTTTAGTAAGAACGATGCAGCTGCTAATGGGGCTGGAGGCGGCCAAACGAAATGCTCTAACGCTCTCTAAGCCGGTACCGAGACGTGACGACTTTTCTTTGCAAAGAGTGACCCTACTTGAACGTGTGTGTGTGCGCGCGCGTGTTGTGTGTGCATACGTAGGTGTACACGTACAGGTACCTATAGCTTCATAATCCTGCTGCCAAAGGTGGGGGGGAGACCCGGGCAGGGGTGGTGGGGGGGTGCCGCTTACACGATCATGAACTGGCAGATGTAGGGCAGCTGCTCCCGGCACTTCTTGTCGAACCACTTGCCGACGGCGGCCCCCGACAAGGCTGCGCAGTTTTCCAGCTTGCCGCCGTCGGGCTGGGTGGTGATCTCAGTCTCCCAGTTCTTGTAGCGGATGGGGCCGCCCGTCATGTCGACCCACTTGCCCTCCGCCGCCATGTCGTTGAGGCCCAGCCATATCTCCGCCTCGGAGCCGATGCTCTTGCGCATGTAGTCGTAGAGGGCATCGTTCTCCTCCCCGCCCTGGGGGGTGCTGAGCGTGCCCCCCTGCGAGATGCAGTTTTCGCTGGCCTCGTGGTACGTCTTCCTCTCCGAAAAGGCAAGGAAGCATTTTAGGTGAATTTTGGTGCCTTTCAGGCAAACTGCGAGGTTACCGCACGAACAGAACCAAAAAAAAAAAAAAAAGAAAAAAATTATTAAATGGGAATTGGGTGCCCCTGTCACCCTCCTGGGCTCTGCCGCTGCCGGAGCAGAGGCACAGCGTGGTCCCCCTGGCCCTGGCCCTGGCCTCGCTCTTCCCCAGCTGCTGCTACGCTTTCTCCGATGGGTTTGTTTGAGGGAAGGTCTGCGATGGGCGCTGCCGGGTGTTGGAGTGTTTTGGGAAAAAGCCTGCCATTTCAATTCGATCATCTTAATTATGCAAGCATGAGAAAAATGTCTTTTCTAATAGGCTCTGATCAGAAGTGTTGTGCTTGCATAGCTTGAGGTCTCCAGGGGAAATTTCTACTGTTATTGTTAAGAATAGCAATTTTTAATTTTTTTTTTTAAGCTCTAAACCCTAAGAGTGCTGGGTATTGTAGCCAACAATAACTAATCAGAGCCATGCATTAATTCCCAAACCAATGAATGTGAGCTTGGAACTAAAGCCTTGATTTTGCTTGTGTTCTTTTTTTTTTTTAAGGATAAAATTCTCCTTAACTTGCATTTTCATCTCATTTCTGTTTCCTATTGATGTCAGTGGAGTTTGCACAGAGTAACTGTGGAACACGGCTGAAAGATGGGCACTTTAGGACTGTCCTCTGTATGTGTTCAATGAAGCATGGTGGGACTGGTCTCCATAAGGTTCTCTGAGCAATATTGGGGTACGTATAAGAGACCAGGTCACCATTTCACTGGGGTTCAGACAAAAGAGTAAGCTACATTTGACTGAAGAAGAGAATAATCCATTACCCATCCCGCTGATTCATAAAGAAAAATGAACATCTGGCTTAGTGTCACGGAAATATTCACAGCTTACAAATGGGAAGCTCTAGCACATAAAGAGGAGGGACCATACGTGGCACAACTCGTGGCATTAACTGCTTGAGGAGCTTCATCTGCCTGGAGGAGTTACAGTGAGCCCACCCTTTGCTTTCATCCCACAACCTCTCTCCCTGGGATGGACGCCTTGTCGCAGGGTGCTCCGGCATCTCTTGCTAAAGTGTGTGGAGCAATTGCAGCTGCTTTATAAGCAGCTCCTCTCTCAAAGCAAAAGCCATGCCTTCTTCAGCGAGTCCTTTACCTGTCTGGAGTGCTTGCTTTTCCTTCAGCAGAGCAACCTCCTGAGAGATGTTGTCAATCATGGCCTTCAGGTCTTCAATCATTTTGAGGTTCACACCATCTGTTGGAGAAACCAAGGGAGGAGCATGAACATTGGCCGCGCCCCCCCGGAGAGCACCTGAAGTTGTTCCTATCATCAAAACTCCCCGTTTCTCTACCGTCAGATAAAGACCCTCTTCTCCCAGGTAATTAGTGATGAACAAGAGGGAATGGCTTCAAGCTACAACAGGGCAGGTTTAAACTGAACATTAGGAAAGAGTTCTTCACAGAAAGAGTAGTCAGGCGTTGGAATAGGCTGCCCAGGGAGGTGGTTGAGTCACCATCCCTGGATGTGTTTAAGAGTCGTTTAGATGTGGTGTTGGGGGATATGGTGCAGGGGAGAACTCTGTGGCATAGGGTTGATGGTTGGACTCGATGATCCCAAGGGTCTTTTCCAACCTAAATGATTCTATGATTGTGACTCCCTGGGTAGCTCTGCCCTCATGGGAACCCAACAACAGCCAGCTCTGCATCCAACAGCCGTACTTGGTCTTTTGGAGACCCAGGCAAGGTTCTCTTCTTATGGGAGCCAGCTACCTTCAGGATTACATTTTCATCTCTAGTGACACAGCTTTCTGGAAGAGACATGCTTTATTCTACTGCTCTTCTCACCCACAGCACGCTGACGATTATAACTCTGCCCTGGAACAAAACAAAGGCACTGCCCTCCACCCCTTTCATCTTTCCTTTCTACTCCTTCCAAGGTCTTGAGTCCGAACCCAATGTGAGGGGACCCCAACAGGCAAAATAAACCTTCCCACCAAGCAATGTAAAACAGAGACTAAGTCTCTGAAGTTTATACCACCAAAGCTGCTCCATTAGAATGAAGTATTATGTTTAAATTGGATCCACCTGAAACAGAGGAAATTTTTGACTCGGCACTCTTAAATTTCGACTAGTTACAGAAGCGGCTCCCAGCAAACCTACGTGCTACAATTTAAAATGGGAAAATGTGACAGTTATCATATAAAATAGCATCATATAAAAGGCATGCTGATGTACTGAAGCACCAATCTCTGATACATTACAGAGCAGAGGTATAGCTCTTCCATAAATTTACCAACAGGTTCTTAACACACGGTATGTTCACTAACATTTTTCTAAGATATGTTAAGAAACAGGTTTTTTAGTCATTTGCAAGAAAAATACGACATTTCTTGCTATTTTTCAAATGTTTTCTGATTTAATAACACACTCTCTCCAGAAGTGTAATTCTGTTGTCTATATTCTAAAGGAGAAAGAAGAAAACAAGAAGAAAAACAACACGGAAAAAAAGCCTTAAGTACTTTTCCAAGACTACTATCATACAGAGCTATTTCACAGAAGCTTGTAAAAAGCATTAATATCACAATAATTCTCAGCGCAAAAGCTATCACACACATCTCGAACGCTGAGCACGTCCATGGAATTACTGAGCCCAAGGTAATAGCTAAACCAGAGGAGGGATGCAGTAACTGAAATAGTTACTAAGCTTTCCATCTCAGCATTCCAGGTGATTTCTGGAGTAAGGGTGGAAGCAAGTCAAATTCTGAAGGTACAACATGGCTAAAAATGTCATTTTCAGTACAAACCAGATATACTTATTCATTGTTGTGCCTAACGTAACTGTAGATATTGGTATCCATCACATGAGCTAGAAGATGAAAAGAAGGATGTGAAATTGTTAATTGAGAACAAAACTACAGAATACTAATAACAAACTAATAACAGCAAAGTAGTCCATAGACGCTTAAAGTGTCTTTCCTGACCATTCCTGCTGGGATTTGAAAGAGAAACTGGCAATCCAACACGGTCTACAGATAGGGAACACTGTAAATACTCCTTCATGTCAACCGCAGTGGTCTCCTCCAAAATAAAGGTAAAACACTAAGATTGGAACCAAATCTTGTTGCTGTTGTTCTTCCAAAGCAAGGCAGTTTTTCTTTGGATTAATTACAAAGGGATTATCAGTAGCAACACGTCCTACAAAACAACCATTTCAAAAGGAGATGACTCTCAGGACAACAGCAATTAATTGCAATAGGTAAAACAACATCAACTGCAGATTAAAAAAAAGAAAAGAAAAATACAGAGACACACGTTCCCTAGTTACCTTGGATGAAATTACATTTTCAGTGTACCACATGCATTAAATATACTCTTGTCTTGTAAAGTTATAAAATACAAAATTGAGATGAGTTATCTTAGTGCTTTAACTTCATTGAGGAAAGCTGCTTCATTCCCTATTCCAGGGGACAGAAAATCAGCCTGGAGAGTGACAACAGACAATAGTGTATGTCCCATTTTTATCCTAGTCCCATTTTTATCCCAGTCCCTGCAACAGGACTGGGAGCACCCAAGCCCTTGGGGTACACCAGCAAAGGCTTCTGAGGAAAGCATTGGGAAGCACAGTAAGAGATATGCTACTTTCTTGTGAAAATGAAGTTAAAAATACAAATGTGGACAAAGCTAGGAGAAAATGAGGATGCGTGATAAAAGGACTAATATAAAACCTAAAGGTGCTTAGTCAACAAAATCTGGACAACAGCCTTATCGCATTTGAGTAATAAAAAGTCACACATTTTGACCTTACTTCAAGAGCACCACACAGCTGAGCATGCAAGACAAGAAGTCAGGCTTGGGGAAAAAACAGAAGCAAAGATGGAAGAGATGAAGATCTAGAGCACCTGCAGAAATGTATGGCCCCCATCTGTACCCTTCCCAGCAAGCTTCATCTGGTTAGGGGAACGCAAAATCCCAAGTGTAGTTTTTCCTCACATTTGTAAGACTGCAAAAATAAGACAGGAGATCGGGCATAGTCTCCGTATTTATACAGAACAAGGGAACGTCCAACACAATAACCATGGCTAAGGTGAGAACACAGTGCAGATTCTGAATTTGGTTTGGTATTTTGATGCCTGTCCTTGCATCTCTACACAGCACATACACTTTGAAACATTCATCCTGACACTAGATTGGGAAGGATGGGAGTTTAAACTAGGCAACTCATTCTCTTTCTTTTGTGCAGAAAAGGAACATGCCGGTTTTTTCTATCAAGGGTCTTCCAAGAGATGAGAGGAGTGTAACTGACAATAGTATACAACATGCATGAAACTCATCATATTTAAGTAGATTACAGCCCATCACCACTGCTCAAATAAGACTACCAGTAACATGAATGACCTCACCCCAGGACACACCAGTTAGGTGATCATCTGACAGGATCCTATTAAGCTACTCCCAATCCACAGGGCTTCTAGCTACATACCAACAATTCGTTGAGAACCTGACGTTTAGCAGCTTTTTCTCCCCAAGGAAATGACAAGGGTAATCA
This sequence comes from Xenus cinereus, assembly GCA_025774025.1. NCBI lineage: Eukaryota > Metazoa > Chordata > Aves > Charadriiformes > Scolopacidae > Xenus > Xenus cinereus. Next base: position 46,821,332 of record JAOXJK010000012.1, read on the forward strand.
GTCACTAGTCAGCTCTCAAAATGCCACTTACTCAGACCACAAGTATTAGAAGACACAGCATATACCTTTGGGATAGGCTTCTGTTCCAAGTTACTCCCAGAAGAAGCCTCTTTATCTCCCCCTCTCTTTGTTGACCGTATTATTGACTGCAGAAAGAGCCTGAAAAGACCAGTCTCCAAATCCCAGCTTCTACACCATCAAATCTTGGGCTGCATCCAAAGAAGCGTGGCCAGCAGGTTGACGGAGGTGATTCTATCCCTCTGCTCTGGTGAGACCCCACCTGGAGTCATGCTTTGTAGTCCTCAGCACAGGAAAGGCATGGACCTCTTGCAGTGGGTCCAGAGGAGGGCCATGAAGATGATCAGAGGGCTGGAGCCCCTCTGCTATGAGGACAGGCTGAGAGACTTGAGGTTGTTCAGCCTGGTGAAGGCTCTGGGGAGACCTTATCACAGGTCTTTCAAAACATAAAGGGGGCTTATAACGAAGATGGAAAAAGACTTTTTACCAAGGCCTATAGTGACAGAACAAGGGACAATGGTTTTAAACTGAAAGAGAGTAGGTTTAGGTTGGATTTAAGGAGGAAATGTTTTTATGATGAGGGTGATGGGACACTGGAACAGGTTGCCCAGAGAAGCTGCGGATGCCCCATCCCTGGAAGTTTTCAAGGTCAGGCTGGATGGGGCTTCAAGCAAACAGATCTAATGAAAGATGTCTCTGTCCACAACAGGGAAGTTGGCTTACACAATCTTTGAAGGTCCCTTCCAACCCAAACCATTCTATGATTCTATGAAATTGGGTGCTTAAACTTGGGTGGTTTCAAGAGCTTCTGTAGCATGAACCCTTTTCCAGAGTTACCACCAGAGAACTATCACTTCAGTTTTTCCCTGTGTCTGCCTTATTTCATCCACCCACAGCTACTATACCTGCCAGCACCATCTCCTTCCTCGGTGTCTGAAGAACCAGCTCCATGTGGCTTTTTGTTGTAATGACATTTCCAATGCAACAAAAGCAACATTTGCCTTATAGGGAAGGATTATGCTTCCTGAATTTCCTAGGGTTATGTTAACATATAACTATGTAGTTCATGGTCTATATGGTCCCAGTATGCATTTTGCCCTCTTTTTTCTCAACGTTCAACACCAAATGCTTATTTTGCTTCTAACTACTGCTTAATGCTGGCATATAAGTAGACAAAGTTATCACGAAAGAACCTCAAAATTCATATCCATTATATGATAACCTACAAATAGTACAGAATTGCAGCCAGTTTCCTTTTCTCAAGAAGATTATTTCTCCAAAAAGTCTAGCTTACGCTTAAAGCTGCTGTGCTTTTTTTTTTTCCCCAAATGTCAGCTTTAATCAGCCTCCTCCCCCTTTGGTTATGTTTTGGTTATGAAAACCTGTTTTACAGTGTGAATGATAAAGAAAAGCACTAATGAATTTTTGTAAGATTAATGCAATACAATTTAAAGAGAGAGACCTTAAGCCCACACCATGCAATAGGTGAGAGCAAATTTTGCAAATTCTTAGTTACTGAATCCCAGAAATTCTTACATAAACCAGAAATTACAGGAAGTATAATTTCCTAAATGTAGGGCTCATCCATTTCAAAGCAAACTATCTTCACGCATGTGAAGTCCTACGGTTTTACCTCAGAATATAAGGGATGTTAAAACAACTGCAAAGCAAGGTAACTAGATTTAGTTCTGATGGACCTGTTATGTCTCACCACTTACTGTTAAAGACCATTCTTCCAGAAGCCACCTCTGAGAGCATTCCCCCTCCTCCTTTTTGGAGGCCAAGCAACTTGAAGTAACTTGCATCTAAGTTAAATGCTACTCTTCCCTCTCAAGTTTAGGTCTACAATGTGCCAGGGAAAGGCACAATGGACTTTCCTTAGCAGTCCACTTGTGAAGCTTGACAAGCAGGACAGCACTCTAGTAAGAACAATTCCAGAAAGAAAATCTGAAAGTAAGGATTACGGTTCCTAATACCTGCAGTTTTCTTCAGAGCTGGGAAAAGTAGACACAAATTATGGGAGTAAAATACTCCTTCCGTTGGAAGACTGGTTTTAAATAGGCACAAAAGAAAGTGAAGTTGATAATTTTGTCATCCTATACTTAAAGGACAAAGACACTGAAAGCCAGAGGTTGAGGATTTGCTTAGTCGGTTACTGGAATTGAACTGTCAGTACCATAAATTGGCTGATAAAGAGCTACAGATCTTCCACAAGTGAAAACAGAAGGATAAAAAACATTAATATCTTATCAGACACAAACTGAAAGACTGAACAGATGGACAGTAGTACAAGTCACATCCAAATTTTAAAAACAGAGGGAAAGTTCTACAGTTTATGGCCAAGGAACTCCCTCAATATGTAACAGAGGTAGTCCAAGCTGCTAATTGAGACTTGTTTTCTACATAAGCCTGGTTTTCCAGTCGGTGAGATCAGTTGTCTCTCTCTCACACAGGGTACAAAAAATGGACAGGAACACTGAACTCTCTATGACCTTCAAAAGGCATCATTAAGAAGAAGAGAGGGACTCGTAATTACGGCTCAGCCTGTTCACTTTGAATGCTTTAACTGAACATTCTCCAATTTGCTTATCAAGATCAGTGGAACAGGTCGGGGAGGCTAAGCCAATTCACCATTACAAGAAGATTTCATTTTCAAATTATCTTCTGTTCCACTCATGTTCAGGCAATCTTCAATGACTTAAATAAAAAATGGAATTATTTATTTAAAAATAAAATATTGCTAAATATATCTTAAATATTTCTTCCTTGTGCAACATACAAGATGCAGCATCTCTTATTTAAAGGCCAGATGGCACTGCATTCACTATTACATTGTTAAACAGTGTTCCTGAAATAAACTTTCGAGTTCTTTAACTTTCCATTTTGCCATTTAGCAAACAGCTGTGATTAACACTGAATACTCTACCTACTCAAACTCTGTAAATATTACTTACCATGCTAAATTCAGATAAGCCAGAGTGTTTTAACATTATTTATATCAGCCTAGCCAGACCACCTACAGTCTTCCTCCTATGTATGTGCAAGATAAGCCCATCGCTTTTGTTGTCTCATGTAAGGCTGTATTTTAATCAGACATTATTATGCTAAACCTTGAGACAGAATTACATTGTCTTGTTCCACACAATTTTAAGAGCATTTTCCATTCTGTGTGATCCTACCAAATGTGTAATCTATACTTGAGGCATCTCAGCATACACTAAGAAAAACACAGTCAAGCACTGGTACAGGAATCCATTAGCAGAATAAGCGTGCCATTCTGATCTGCTTCTGGATCACTTGCATCCCTGCTTTTGAAGAACTTTTATTCTCCAGCTACCCCTATTCAGATCAACATTAAAGATTCTGAGTTCAGAAGTTGCTGAAAACTTAAAAGCCTCTAGAATTAAACAGACAGAGAAATACAAAAAGACCACTACGCTCGCTGACTTTGTTTCTCTAACACGAAATCTCTGGATATTTGTAGTTCCACAACTCTTGAAAAGCACGCCTATAACAAATCTTTCCACAAAACAATGCTCTGAAGTGCAGTAACATTCGCTCTATTCTTTTCATTATGTTCACTGTCATAATGAAATGCCTATTTCAGCATTCTACCTCTAGCTGCAGACATTAAGCGGAAAATTCCTCTGCTTACCTGGGAATTCCCTTTCGGTAGCAAGGTCCACAGATCCATTCAGCCTGCTTGCAGCTTGAGGGTAAACCAGACTCATCAGTGTCAGAAGAATATCCTTCCCATCTACAGAAATTCACCCCTCCCCACAACAAAAGTTTCGAAAGCTAAACCAAAGCTACGCTACTTTCTTGCACCAGGAACTGGGCAGTTCTCTGAAAAAAAGGCAGGGAGGGAGGCTGTGAATGATGGATATACTACAAATTACGGTATTATCATCATCTTTTGTTGAATCCTCAGTATTTGGAGATCATGTCCAAGCAGGAGACCATTTGTACCTTTTAGAGTGGAGGGGAAAAAAATAATAAAGATTGTGTATGGCAGAGGAAAGCTTTTTTATTTGCCATGCTGGAGTTCAGGCAGGGAGCTTCCAAAACACTCTACCTGCCAGTCAGTAATAATCTCATACTCTAAACCTTATCATCTAAGAAAAAAAAAAAAAAAAAAGAAAAAAGAGGTAATCTTTATCTTTTCCAGGCACAGACAAGACTGCTGAAAAAAATGATGAAAGCTTAGAACAGGCTATGAGTTAGATGTTTGGTGTGCTGATGGGCAGCAGGCCTTAAATTATAATTTAAAGCATAGTAGTGAGGCTCTGCACTTTGCTTCAGCCGTTAAAGAAACTTGTTGATTTTGTTGTCCCCGCAGAGTTTGACAGATAACTGTCTTTTTCAAACACGCATTTCATGCTGAAAGGACTTTTTTTTTTTTGGCTTGGGCTGAAGCCCAATGCTAGACCCATCTGAGAGCCCAATGCTAGACCAAACATCAGAGACACACATAAAAGGCTTTCCAAAGAAGGTATCTGGACTTCGTTCAAGCCTAAGAACCACAAATAAATAAATAAACACGCAAAGCTGACATAATCTCTCTTCTCTTTCTAGATGTTAAGCCATGAGAGCACTGTATGGATCTCTTAAGTTTCAAAATCTTTGCTGGTAAAAAGCCAGCATCACAGTGGGCTGGTGGCGGTGGCGGGGGGGCTAACCCTGAAGCCAATGTTACAGAATGAACACATATGGACAGAGAAGGTGCTCAGGACAGACAGACATTAGGTTACTGTATGGTATGCCCTAGGAAGCCTTACAGACAAGCACCTTGATTTATCCAAATACCCTTACGTACAAAAACTCCAATTTTTGCATTTCAGGACCTGAGTTTTGGGTGTTACACGACTAAGGAAGCATTGAAGAAAAATCCTGGAAGCAAGTGGAAATTCCTAAATGCTACCCACGGCTGGGAGGAACAGGTTATTCTTGCTCGTTGGGCAGCTCTACAGACATACACGGTCCTGCAGAATAGGCAAGTAAATTAGACTTGATCTCATTACACTGAGAAACGCTGTAAAAGACACTCCCACTCACCGTTTAAATTGTGTAACTTGTTTCTCCAAATGGTTCAACTAGCCAACAGGACAACTCTTGCTCCAAGCTGCACCCACCTAATTACTAGCTAAAATATCTTACATGCATTAGAATTCACTGTTTTACTCCAGATAGCAACCGCACCATGAGTTAAGAGAACACAAATCACAGAGAAACACAAAAAATAGCACTAGTAATATTAAGACACCTACTCTGTTATCAAGTCCTAAAGCAACGTGTCACACATCTTTCTAGTATGCCCTAAAACAGTACATGAGCTTAAAAGAGGAGGGCTTCATCTAACAAGAAAACTTTTAGCATATATACCAGCTCTGGATAAACAGGTTGAAGTGGTCACACAGAAGGAGAAAAAATGACATATGCTGAATCATAGAATCATAGAATTGTCTAGGTTGGAAGGGACCTTTAAGATCATCTAGTCCAACCATCAACCTAACTCTG
>JAOXJK010000012.1:46833318-46862927 GCA_025774025.1 Xenus cinereus
TTGTTCTATCGCTAATTACCTGTGAGAAGAGACCAGCACCAACCTCTCTACAATGTCCTTTCAAGTAGTTGTAGAGTGATGAGGTCTACCCTCAGCCTCCTCTTCCTCAAACTATCAAGTTTGAGGAGTCAAGTCAAAATCAGGTGCTCTTTACACTCAAGAAACCTGGTACATGCCAGGGTCGATATTCCAAAGTATCCCATGGCCAGGTCTGTCAAAGCACTCATTGATGCTTCACACCCACCCATCAGGCTGAGTACACGGCAGGGTCTTCCCCCAGGCCACCTGAGTGGTTAGGTGACTGGAAAATATTTTGAAATTTGGGTCTTCACACAGTTTTGGGGATGTTCAGGCTTCTAAATACCCCAGAGCTGTAATAGATGACTGGGATGAGCTGGACTTAGGGCGGAGGGGAATGCATCCCAAAGAAAGCTGTTTTCCCTGTGTCCCCCCCTTGCAGGGTCCCAGTTTGACTTCAGCGCAGCCCAGCTGCTTTAAGAGCCACTCTGCTGCCTACACCAAGACCAATACCTCATTTTTTTGGGTGCTGTGGTTGTTCTGCAGCTGCAGCACAAGCAGGCCAGTCTTTCCTGCAAGAGGAACAAGGACATTTGAACAGGCAGAGGAAATTCATGTAGAGGAGAGGACGGACAGGCACTTTGGAGAATAAAGTGCTCTGGACTTAAACCTTAAATCTTAAATTTGGCCATTAACGTTAAATCTTTTCTGAAAAATTAAGCCACCCAGCACAATGTGAACCACTGGACTCGCAGAAGCATAGAAGGGCCGAGATAAACAGACCTTTTGGCTGGAAAAAGAGCTGCCATTGGTTTAGTTTGGCCACAACTGTGTTACCCTGCCTTGCACTTCTGCTGAAGAAGGAAAACCCTGCCCTTGCATCCTACCTGAACAGAGCTCCCTTGTAGTCCAAGCCTTTGAAGCCAAGGAGGAACAGGTTTCATTTTCCCTTCCCTTCACCGCATACACTAAACCCCACTCAAATTTAAGCCAGACAATATATATTTTAGGGATTTACCGTTCTCTTGTCTGGGCTATCCCAAAATGGGGTGGAGCACAAGAGATGCCAAACACCTACACACACATACATGTTCCCTTCTCCTGACATTTGAGTAGCACCGACCTATCCAAAGTACTTTTGGTAACTCAGCACCTCCCAGTTTTCCTTGGCTCTAGATTTTCTCGCCTGCATTTGCTTTGATTCATGTCCTGCCATGGTGGGGAAAAAACCAAAATGTTGTCTTTGGTGCTGCGCACGAAGCAGATGGTTCTGATGTGGGGTCTGATGGCGATTCCCAACCACAGGTTTCTGGGTGGCTGAGACTTGCCGGAGTCTTGCATTTCTCCTGTCCCTCAGTTGAAACAAGAAGAGCAAGGCAGCTCTCCACTAGCCCCTGAAGGCCAGGCCTGTGGTGGCCAGCATGTCCTGTGCTGGATGCCACCATCACTTTTCTTGAAAAAGAGAAAAATGAAAAGAAGTAGACTTAAAAGAAACTTGCCTCTGGCTGTAACACCTATTCACAGGGGGCTTTGCTCCAATTCTGCCCTACGTAGGCTGCAAAAAAAAAATAACCCTTGGTATTATAAAAACTCATAAACCTCCACAAAACCACCTGACAGGAGCGAGCTGAAGCGTTGCTGCAACAGGTCTGGAATGAGGATGCTACGGGGAAGGGCCACCTAAAAGCTGGAGGGCCCTTGCCCTTATGGAGCCCACTTCCTTCCCCGCGCTCCTGCCGAAGCATGAGGTTGCGGTTCCAGTTAAATAACGGGGCTACGGATGGTCCTTCATCAGCCACCTCTTTTGGGCAGATACCACGCTTTTGAGATCCCGATGATTCACGCTTCTTATGTAAGGGAGGCGTGGGAGGTGGGTAGAGGTAATCCTTTTTATTAGATGAACTAATAGAACTGGAAGACGGCGGCCAGGTTTTGGCCACGCGTACCCTTCCCCTTCAGGGCTGAAAGGGAAGAAGCAGATGTCAGAGCTGAGGAGCAACAGCTGGGAGGCTCCTTAGGCAGATATAGCCCATCGGAGAGCAAGGGAGAAGGCTCCAGGGGAAAGAGAGAGACAGTTGATTCATTGAAGGGTTAATGAGAAGAAGAAAGGCTATAATCATGCCAAGAAACCAGGTTTTTCTCCCTGATTTTTTAAGTCTGCACAATTATGGATTTTACTTGCCAGTAAAAGCACTTCCTGGTTTCATGCCCAGTCTCCTGGTCAGACTGACAGTAGCTCCTGTCAGCTCTTAAAGAAATTGGTTTGAGATGAAAAAAAGAGGGGGCAGAAGAATGTATGCTTATGGAAACTGTCCCAGGGCCGCAGGAAAGCAGTCAGAAGAGTTTACGTGGCTTTGGGAAACCCAGTAAGTAGGCTGCGATGCTGAATTTGGAAGGCTTTCAGTTAGCAAAACAGTGGCTGGAATAAGCTCATGAAAGGAAGCTGGATGCTCCTGGCAAAGATGCAGGCCTGTGATTTCGTGCCCAGCTAGGCAAGGAAATGGGCAGCGAGATCAGAGCCTATTTTGATTTGGCTCCTCGGAAATGAGCAGGTATCGCCAAGCCAAGAAATGAGGCAGCGCCACCGCACAATGGCTGGAAAGTGGAAGGGTGGACTAGATAACAGTATTCACACGGTTGTTATCAAGACAGGCAATTACCAGCCCAGGCTTTTAAAGTTTAAGTTACTGGTTCAAAGGCAGGCCACCACAACACCAAACCATTCTTGCTCTTTGCCTGCAGCCCAACTCCTCCAGGAAGGCTCCTACCTTTCCCACTGGCACTGACAGCAGGAATGCAAAGGGGAGACCCAAAAGTGTCATTACACATGGGGCCGTGCATCTCGGGGGCTTCACCCACGGCCAGGGCAGCAGGCTGTACCTCTGCTGCCTTCACCGAACCCACGCTGGAGGATCCGTGTCTCTGTGGCACTGCAGTAACCTCGAAGAGGAGTAAGAGAGAAACAGTGGTGGACAGTAAAAAACATGGTGTGAGAAGTGGGGCTAGCGGAAGAAGACCTCTGATACTAATTAGCCGCTGCCTGAACTTCTGCTGGCATCGTTCGTGATTTCCACCAGCATAAACATCAGAACAGGTTAAAATGGAAAAAGCTGAATCTATGGATCATTGTTTTTGAGACCAATCGAGAAGAAATGCGATAAATAGTTCAGGAAAGGGCGGTATTCATAAGGACAATGATGGGGAAACCCAAGGAGTCAGCACTTCACCAAAATGTTATCCCCAGCACCAACATTAGGAAATTGGCTCTGAGCCTCATGAGGGAGCCGTCCCATCACACCCTATGGCAAGCACAGCTCACATCCCTGCCCCACGCTCACCAAGGGTCACAGGACAGAAGGATCTGTGCTAAAGGAGATGCCCAGGCCTTGAACCAGACCAAAGTGTGGAGAACTTGAGTTGAAGTGCTACCAGCTGCTCAAAATCCTCCCGTTTCCAAGAGGAGCTGCACCAAAGGACTCGCTCTCCCTTCTGCAGGGAGCATACAGCTCCTGCGGGCTAGGGGTAAACCTGTCTGTCTTCACCACTTTGCTTTTCTGCCCATCATCCCTGTCCCCAAGTCCACCCAGCCAAAGGAAAACTGTAGTCAAGTGTCTAAATCTAACACCCAAACTCTGGAGAAATTCCTAATGGTGTAGGATTGCTGAGCAGCCTGCACGAAACTGTCTGTCTCGGCATCAGCTCAAGTGAAGTCATCGTTGAAATTAAAGTCAGTATTTTTAGGACGGGCAGGCAGACAGTGGTTCTGCCAGCTTATGATCTCGTTGCCTGTTGTTCTCACCTTTGAGCAACTGGCTTGCTTTCACGTGGCTGAGGATGTCAAATTAGGGACTGTAAAGAAGATTTCAGCATCGGTCTTAGAAATGCCTTAATTTTTTCAAAATAGAGAAAAGATCGTGTGATCAGACAGCAGGAAGAAAGCAATCCATGCCCTTGAAAAGCCTCATCAGATTAAAGTTGGTCTCTCTCTGGGGGGAGAGAAGTAGGACTTAAATCCTGACTTTTTAACCCATAGGTTTCCAATCCCAGAAATACCAAAACTTACTGTTTGCCAAAACATAGCAAGAACACATGGGAGAGAGCTGCCCTGGGAGGGGGAGTGGGCCTGCAGGCTGGTGTCTCTGACCACCTCCAATGCCCAAGCACAACTGGCTCTGCTGCTGTCCCCGCCATGCCAGCTGGGTGAAGGAGGCCCTCTGTATGTCAGGAAGTGGCTTTAGATTTAATTTCCTTTTTCCCCTCCCAAGGTATTAGCTAAGTGACCACAGAAACGATGATCTTCTCAGTCAGGGAGATCAAATCTGATCTACAAAGCTAGACATGAAAACTCAGGAGTGCCTGTGCTACTGATCTCATCCTGATGCTGAGAACAGGATAGCAACAGAGACGCTCATAGAGCTCGTGAGATAACCACAGCCTTATTAAAAAGTGTTCCAGTTGATGAAATTGAGGTTGAAACCACCACCAGGGAGTCATTAACAGCAGTACGTTTGAGATGCTAACGTTTTGCAGGAACAACAAAAAGGTCTTGTTACCCGATAGCTAGAAATGCAGCTGAACCAAGGGAAAATAGAGGCATCGCAGCCTCTCTGCAGGGAGTTGGGTACCAAAGTGCCCTGCGGTGGCCAAGCACTATGACCGGGAGACCAGGGCTTCACCAAAGGAGCAAGGGATCAGGTATTTAAAGTGCCAGCCTGAAACCAGCCCCTGGCAGATGCCACCCTGATAGCAGGGAGCAGGCACAGCCACAGGAGCATCCACGTTTTTGGCTCAGAGGGAACAGCTGCCTCACACCGATGGGGAGTGCCAACAGGGCAGGAATATACTAGGAGATGAGGAGCTGGGGAGCACGGAGGAATGACAGCACAGAGGCTGACAGCTGAAGAGCTTCAGTCTCAGCTGCAGGCCTTCTCTTCCACTGTGCTCAAGCGTGTTAAAGGAGAGGAGGGTGGTGAGACACTGGAACAGGTTGCCCAGAGAAGCTGTGGTCGCCCCATCCCTGTAAGAGTTCAAGACCAGGCTGGATGGGGCTTTGAGCAACCTGGTCTGGTGGGAGGTGTCCCTGCCCACAGCAGGGGGGATAGAATTAGGTGATCTTGAAGGTCCCTTCCAACCCAAACGATTCTATGATTCTATGAGGGAGCAAAGCTCTGGGGTAAGGACTAGAGCGCTCTCCTCTCAGGTCTTACCAAGTCTTGCTGACTTCTTCCTCCAGCTCTGGGGCTCCCTGGCTGCTTATTACAGGCAAAGTAAACCAGTGCCACAGCAGGGCTGGAGAACATCCCTACGTTGAGGAGGGAAGCAGCATCTGCTGAAGTTTAAAAGAAAAGTTAGAGGCAGTCCTTGCACAAGGTAGTAAATCCCATTTAATCCCTATTTGCAGAGAACAGGCAGAAACCCCATGAGATACTATCTATGTCAAATCAAGGTACTGAGTCCCTCAAAAAAAAAGAGTGAGCTCTGGTTCCCATTAACGTGTCTCTACAACAGGCTGTGCCGAAGCAAGTTTTTATAAAGCCCAACTGCGTGTGCCATAGCCTCTTTCCTCCCCATTGCCTTAACCCCCATCCTCAGGGCCAAACAACCTCCCCTTCTCCTCCCCAAACTACACAATTGCAATGTTGAACCGTTACTGTAAGTTGTGAAATGTTGGTTGATGGGATTCCCGGGTTTGGTAAATCTGCTGTGCATCACCCTAAACATAAACACAGATCTGGAGGAAGATGAGAAGCAAATCAGCCATGTCTACTGACCTACTGCCTTGGCCCTCTCCTGCTTCATGGGGGCTCTCTCTGTTAAATGGACCTTTAGACTGGGATACATGGGGGAAGGAAGAAAAAAAAAGGTAAACTGCAGCAGAGTGTATTTTGGGAAACATGAGTAGAAGCCTAGCAGGAGTTGCTAGACCCCTCATCTCTAGCACACAGCTTTCAGCTTCTCGACACTCCCAGCAGAAGCAATTAATTTCTGGGACAAACAGAGAGCTATCCTGCTCCGCAGATGTTTCCTCTTAGTTCTACTGGACTCGAGTCAATGAAAACGTGGCAATATCTGCACAGCAACACATGGAACTTTCCACCAGCCCAGATGGGAACAGGAGCAGTCTCGGTTGAAGCCTCTATTAAAAATCTAACTGCTATTTTTGTTTAGGATGGAAGGGAGGGGTTAAAGAGAGCCAAGAAAATAGAAATGGGCAGTGTAGCCCTTAGCACGCCTGAGAACCACGGTCTCAAAGATTTCTTGGCAGATGTTGATAGTATCAACCGGGAGAGATTTTACCCCTGTTGGAGCTTTGTTTATCCACTTGGGATACAAGTTGGTAGCAGCAAACCTCCAGGGGCAGCTGAGACCAACTAGCAGCTGCGTAATACTTTTGGCTGGGCTCATTATTTATATCTCAGGGGTAGAAGCAGCTTTGGTGCTTGGTAGCAAGTATTTTGTGACTGGGGTAGTCATTTTTGTATAAACAGCTGCTCCACAGGTTTCCCTGTGCTGGCAGCAGAGACGGATGCTCAGGTAGCAAGAGTTTGCTTTTTAGGTACCTTGAGCACATAGGCTAGATCTCAGATGGGCTAAGTATTTGCCATGCTTAGTAAGAAGTAGAGAGGGAATGCAAATATGTTCACCTCCACAGAGGTGCCAGTTAACAGGCTTGATACAGTGAGGTTTCTTCTCCCCCCACCCCAGCTCCTATAACAACCTATTTAAAATTAAAGGGATCTGAACAGGGTACAAGAAGCATCTTAAATGATGTAACTTGCAAAACGCTTGGAGATCCTTCAGCTGGAAGGCTATGCAGAAATACTCTATTATTACCATGTTACAAAATTCACCCTGGAAGTAACTCTGGGCAGCCTTTTGGTATCCAACTACAAATCTGTAATAAAACAGGCAACCGCTATTCAGAGAACATCTGTAGTTTAAAACTCGCAATCCTCATTTAGATGAACCATTTTCTGAAACACTAAACAATACACGACCAAACAAAAACTGCCTGTGGTTAAGTCTAAGGTATTGTAAATGTTTTTTCTCCCTTCAGTTTTCTTTCTATATTCTTACAAGTAGCTTTGTGTGGCAAGGAATGGATCACAGCTACTGTAAAACTGATGTCAGGTTAGTCTTTGCTTCACATTGTATGACTCCACTGGAGTAATTAAAAATTATATATATATATATATATATAATCATTCTCACTTCTTGCCTGTATTACTATGTAGCACTACCATAATACACCTAACCCATTACTTAAGGTACTAAAATAAATCCCACATCTTCAAAATAAACATCTTGAGCAAATTTGGTGGTACAATTTTTTTTATTTTTTATGTTTTTAAACCTGCCTGCTCATTACAGTAGTGGCTGAATTACCAAACTCCAAAAAAATTAACTTATTTTCCCTTCTACCTTTGCCATGCCCCTTCTCCTTAGCCACTGTATGAGGTTTTGGATAGGTTACTATTGTACCTGTTGGAAAAAGGGACAGGCAGAGTTCTTCTAAACAAAGAAATCTTGGTTTAAAATATGAATTAGGAACTTCAGACCACGTATTTACAGTAAAATCTAACCACATTTTATTCAAAGAAAAGTAAGATAATTTAAAGGAAGCACCTTCTTTAAAAAGTGCTGTTCTCATCTGTCTGGTGAACAAACAAACAAAAAAACTTCAAGAGGCCCAAAACCTGGCTTACACTGTAGCGAGGACACCCCCATACACACCCGTGAACACTGCAGCTGGTCTGCCGAAGTGGAGCACAAAGAAACAGAATTAAGCAGAACCCACAGCAGTGGCTCAAGCCCTTCCCAGGCAACTGCATCAATTGCTGCTGGTGCACTTCCTAGGTGCCAACAGCCACCCATATGGAAAGCATCTCAAATTTGCTTGCTCGCATTTAACTGTAGCTTTCTTTATGCTTAATAACATTTTAAAAGTCTCTCAGCCAGAAGGATAAAGGTACTGGAATAAAAAAATAACCTTTTTTCTATATACAAAGTGACAAGATTGCACAATCAATTAAAACCAGTTTTAAACATTTAATAAAAACTCAACCTAGAAATCCAACTTTCTGCCGTGAGGTCCCCAAACTCTCCTCTTCATCCAAAATCTTCTGAAGGGCTATGTGCAATGACTTGCCTACTCTTTTTCCCGTCTGCAATGCAAAGAAAGCAAAACAAATCTGAGACATATGCTTATTAACAGGAAGACAACTCTCATGGAACACTTCCTTTTGACAAATATTTTGCCTTTAATGATTAATATACAACAGCTGGTATAATACAAACATGCTTTTAAGAAAAATGGTGGTGGAAGTTTCATTTTAATCTGATTAAGTTTTGGAAAAAATGTACACGTAAAGGCAGTGCTCCCATTCATCAGAGAAGCATCCCATGACCACGAACACCAGATCTGTGCACCACTGGATCACCCAGGAATACAAACTAACTTCGCATCAGGCACGAGCACACATTGAAATTAGCCAGCACACACAATATGAAGGAATATGGTAGTTGCCAGAGGACAAGAGGTATCTGACCAGCAAAACAGCCTACTAACCCAAAGTTCAGTAAACTCTTCTGAATGTGCTCAGAATCAGCAGACTGAATTCAGACCCTGTCATGTGGCCAGAGAAGCCCAAAATGCACACCGGCTGCATCACCAAATCAGTTTAGGGAGAGATTCTTCATTATGATATGCAATTCTGTACTGTCCAAGGACCTTAAAGGAGTTAACAGAAGGTTTTCTTTATAGAAATAAACTCCCGAAGTGGAAAACCACCAGGATTAGCTCCGATACCAGCCTCTACTCTTCCCACATGCGCAATTTTACTGTGGAAGCTGCACAACATTAGGCAATGCTGAAATAAAGATCTTAGGGTAGTGGTGACTATTAGAACCTTCCCTGGATTTCTCTAAGTGACCTGAAATACTGACTCCACACAGAGATGAAGAGAGGCCACCTCTCCCTAAAGAGCCAAAGACAGACTATATTAAACTGAGTTGATCAGCTCCCGATCCATGCAACGCCGCCTACGGCCTGCCATACAGCTGAGCGCAAAGCTCTCTTTCACCTGTTGATGACAACTGCCAACACCGTGGGTACACAAACCTTAAAATTTGTAATTGAAGAACCAGGTGACAGAATATGGCCCGTAGGACCAAAGGAAATTTGGGAAGAGCTTTGAGGCAGCAGGGATTGACAGCAACCCTAGGCAGTATGAGCTAAATGCTAAATAAAGGGGGGCGCACGCAAGAATTCTTACAGCTCTGTATTGGGACAAAGATCACAGCAGCATCTGGAGTCCTGAGGGGTGATACCCTCCACTCATTCTTCTCCTCAAATGTAGGACAACATCGTTCACACCAGGTCAAAGTGAATGGAAACTGCGCAGAGCCTTGGTATTGACATAACACACAACACTGTTGCCATCTTATTCCTGCTTGCCTCTCTTATGGATCGGATCATAAACTCAGTAAAAAAAAACCTTATGCTGGCAGCTTCCCAAAACTTTCCCATGAAGCTGCCTTCCTAAGAGATATGTCCTAGGAACATCTGTTGTCTACCAGGCAGGAAAAACTGAACACCCTCTGATCTGCAGCCAAATCGTAAGGGAATGGAGGTGTGAAGCAAGGGTTATGGCAGCTCCTCCACTGGACATTCCCAGGCCTTTTTGTTTTTCTTGGTATCCTCATCAGGCTGCTGAGTTTGAGGCAGGTCCAAACAGATCATCTCTGACCTCCCAGAAAACATCATGGTTTCTTCTCATCAGCTTTATTCCTCGCTTCTTCAAACTTCTCACCACCAGGAGGGAAGACTTCTTCCAAAGGAAGTGAGAGACAGTACAACTCACTGGGTGATCAGCTGAAGGTCTTAACTCCTTGTTAACACCAACACGCAGGGAAAAGTTCACTAAAGCTCTTAAGCAGAGTAGGCCAGTTTGAAGATATCCCATGGTTACCTGCCATTTGCATCTCTGATTAGTGTTAAAATGAGCATGATACAATCCCAAGCACAGCCTTTGGGGGCAGGCTATACAGTGGAACTGCAGAAGTTAATTTCCTATTTAGGCCTCAATGTAGAGCAGAATCTGAACAAAAGCTTCTTTGATCAGAAACTCTGATTAAAGTTTTCTGCAAATAAATTGCTTGTGGGCCAGCTTCTACCATGAACCAGTATCTAACTTAAGCAGCCATCTTTTTGTAGCAGATCAAGACTCAAAATCTCAAGTCTTCAATGACAGTTGGTTAGAATTGGACTCAAAACCCATCAAGGAAGACACATCAGACGTCCATAGGAAGTCTGGTTTCTTTAGCATGCCAAGTTAGAGATAACGCCCCTCTGCACATCTACACAGATGATAAGGGGGAGTGAGTGACCTCTCTGGAAGCAAATAAAAAGCCCACAAGTACCACCAAGATTAGCACTCTGGATCGACATCTTGAAACAGCGAAGTGCCATATATACTCGGCAGAATTTCCACTTGAGACCAAGTGTTTTCAAACTTGGCTCCAAGTTCTGCATTCCTCACTACAGCCGTGCTGAAATTAGTTCTAGATCTCTAGGAAACACAGCTTGTTGGAAGTATTTTTCATTCTGACTCCAAGTTCAAAACCCAGTTCTGTCTCATGCTCAAGGCCAAACCCAGTCAGAAGAATTTATACTGGAAGACAGTTTTAAGAAGAGTCCGAAGAAAGTTTTAAAATGGAATTCTTATGGGGATGTGAACAACATCCAGACACTAGTATTTTCATAGAGTAGGGCCAGATCAGAAACCCAATAAAGGAGCAAAGAAAAACGACAGTAAAACAAGAACAGCAAGCTTATCACAGAACAAATGAGTTGTGCTAGAACACCGTGCACTAGCAATTCAAAGGTACCATCTCTCCTTCTATAGGGACTTTACCATGTTAGAACCTGTTTTGCTCTTTCAGTCTTTAAGGGAAACAATGAGAGGGGGAACATAGTTCTCTAAAAATACTCTCAAAGTTTATGAACTTAAGCTTTACAGCTTTACAGCTGTGAGGTACTTGACTGAAACAACTGAAAGTACCAAACATTTCAGGCATCTAAAACGTTTCAGGTAACTTCCATTCATATTCAGATTCCATTTCAAAGGAACTGTCTACGACCTTCAGTAAGTCCCTTGTGCACCTAATAAAAGCATCAGGATCTCTGCTCTTAAAGTCCTTACTGCAGCTTTCCATATACTCAAGTTCCAGTTCATCCAGTATCATTCAGTATTGTCACTAACGGCTCCAAACTCCTTACCTCCATCATTTCAAAAATACTCTCAGGATCAAGGCTGCCTTTTCCCACTTTCTTCATAGAAGTGAGGGCGCCTTTACTCGTCACAGAAATAAGCAGGCTGGCCAAAGAACAAGCTTCTTCCTGAAGGGTAGCATCCACCACATGCCTATATCCAATCTGTAGGTTAGCAACAAAACAACATATTAGTTTGCAGGTCTTTATTAAGAAGTTAAACTGTGAGTAGCAGTTCTGTTGGCTCTCTACAGCCTCCCATCCTAATACAATGCAACTGACTTGATGGCACAGTACTTAAACAGCCTCTGACCCCAAATTATGTGTGCACACATAAGAGAGGTGAGATAAGCATGTCACTATTTCACACTGCTTTCCTCTCTGATCATCCTTTTAACTGTATGAAAGTCCAGATTCCCCTTTTCCACCAAATTCAAGTAGGGACTTTCCTCCTCGCTAGGTGAAAATTGCACACCCCGAGACTCGGGTGAGTCCCCACTTCAGTGGTGACACTTCTACTATTTATGAAACTCATTTAAAAGACAGGTCAGACAAACTTCTGGGTAACCAAGCAAATCACTAACTCTTGCATTGGGAAATGCAGCATCCAGCAAATCAACTGCGTTAGTTGTGGGCTATATATGGAAAAGGAAAACAAAAAACTTGTTTGAAAGGAAAGGACAGTATTGCACTCATGAAAACAGAGTTCTGTGCCCAGCTACAAATACTTATTGTGTAACTCTAGGCAGGTCACACAACCTCTGTGCCTCACAACAATACCCACTTGTTTTAACATGCTAAAGTGCCTGCTGCTCTGGATGTTGAGCGAGGAGTAGAGGAAAAACTATAAATAACTCTTCTGCATGCAGGATGCATTTTAATAATGCATCAGGTGGAAATCCACAAGTCAGAGGTGGGAAAAAAACCTTATTCTGTAAAAGTTCTTCTGAAGTAGGAGGCCAGGCATAAACAAATATATACACAGTGGACATTGACCATTTCTGTAACCCAAGTTTTATCTCTAGGGAAAAAATAAATGGCAGGTGAAGTTAATAGAAACTGAAGTGTCTAGGTGGAAGGTCAGAAATTTGTCAGGCTTACTTTGCTTAGTGTGACAATGCAGGGCACATCATCCACGTTAAGTCGAATACAATCATAAGGGTCATCAGACAGCTCAATCTCTTTAGAACCTTCTTCATCCTCCAGAACACGCACTTTGGGTATTCTGTGGAAACAAAATCATTGCCAGAACAGATAACAAATACAGGTGTCATACAGCCTCAACTCCAAGAAGTGCCCGTTCCTCTAAATGAGGCTAAATGTTTAGGAAAAAATCCATTAAGTTATCGAAGTATTAACAACTCACTCACTGAGACTAGGAAGAAAATATCCTAAGTGGGAAGATATTTAGGATAAGACCATCATATTTACCTAATTCAAACTGTTAGAATCTGAACCGGTTTTTACACTAATATATGGGGAGAGATTCTTTTGGAAATTGAACAATGCAATTCTGAACAATTCTTTTTACATCTGTCTGGATGTACAGGAGAGAAATTACCAGTTACCAAGACTGAATCTTTTTGTACTGTGGTTCCCAATCGTGCAGATAACAATGAAGTTGTCAGAATTATGGCAATTGCATTGCTTGGCAAAGCTGTGACAGCAGTAGCAAACACAAGTAGTAAAGCCGTTCAGTAAATAATGACACTAAGGAGATTTGGGGTAAAGGAAGAAGAAGGCATTAGTAAAATACTTTCTCTTTAGCAAGATAGGAAGATTGGGAAGATACTCTCATTCTTCAAGAAACCAGAAGACTACTGTTCTAAGGACAGATACACAAAAGCAACCACCAGGGAGAAAAAAATTCAAGAAATGCTTTCTTCTCAATTGTGAGCGACAAGCTTTCTCATGGATGAGCTAGATAGGCTCCTTACCAGTGCGTATATATCCTCATATATTGTACTTGTTACAGTCATTTAATGGGAGTTTTAGAGGATGATTTAATGCAGCTTTCTTAGCACAATGAATAAAGTAATTTAAAAAAATTTAGTAGAAGATGGTATCTCAAGAAGTCAAAAAACTCAGTGTCTTATATGCTCTTGTTTATCCAGGTGCCCACCAGGATAGAAAGCTCACTGAGAGACTTTGCTTCACCTGCCAGTACAACCCACACACAGCTCAACCATACTGCTCTCACTTTTACACATTTGCACTTGAAAACATAAAATATGTCAAAACTTCCCTTCCCTAGAAAGCTAACTTCATAACCATGTAGAATGTAACCACAATCTGTTTTTAAATTAGTACTTTTATGGTAGCGTTGTGTTTTATAACTAGACTCTGAAGGTCACATTCTTTTATGCGTTCTGTACCAAATCTCTTTTAAAAGAGGAGGAGATAGGGACTGATTTATTGAAGTTTCCCTGTTTTATTGTTCCCTGGAAGAGTATTTTAGTTATTTGTGGCTAAAAGTCCTAGATGCAAGTACTTCACAACAGCTTACTCTGCCTCAGTGAGAACAAATTCCCTTCAACAACATTGGCCTGAGCCAAGCTAAAACTAAAACTTTCAGTAGCAACTACGATGTGTACTTTTGCCTGACATGAAACTCAAAATGCCTTGCAGGGTTACATAACAACTCATTGGAAATGTATTTTAAAGCCTGTTTTCAAGTTAAAAATATTCCATTAAAAATTGATGGAATAAAGTCATCACAAGGTGACTAGCCCTCTAGCTACACAGGACAAGAGAGAACACTGGACAACAGCCTAGACAAAAAGTCTATGTGCCAGAGCAGTGCTTAAAAAAGAAAGAAGATTTCAGGAAAATCTGTGAGATGAAGAAATTTTTAACTTCGTCCTAAAATAGCTATGAAACCAGAGTGATGTTTGGTCTGCAAGAAAAAGTTGCCAGAATTAATACCTGCAAAATCCTTGCAAGGAGCTGTTTTGGCCAAGAACAGATGACAGAAGTACACATTAGAACTACTGCAGAGGCAAAAAGACAGCTGATCAGGCACAAGTATCATAGTTGCATAAAAAGGGGGTGTATACACAGAAAAAACAGGCAAAAAGAGCGTAGCACAAAAAGTATTTCCAGAAAACTGCAGATTTCCTCACCCAGCTTATGAAGATTTATCTTAAGAACTAGCCGTACATGTTTACATAGCAACTTTTATTTTTCTGTTTTGACTCCTGCAATTAATCAGGGCAGAAATCTGTACAGCAGGACTTAGTCACATAACGAACAATGCTCTTTTCTGTGTGCTGCAGACCCAGACTTCCCAACTGCAAAACCAGTTCTACCCTCACAAGCAGGCATCGGTTCTGTTTCTACCATGCTGCCCAGTAAAAAAACATACGACATCTTCAAGGCTATTGTGTTATAAGCTCTAAGGCTTTTGTAACTTGCTTAGTTTCTGTTGTCTTGGTTGCAAGTAGGCACATTCCACAGGATCAAGTTTAATACAAAGTCCTGACACAGAACCTACTTGTACGTTTTGCAGTACGTACTTCAATCATGGATAGATCCAGCCTTAACCACCTTGAAAACACAGTCAAGAAGCAAATTTGATACCTGCTATCTTTTGCACATGATCTCGATACAGTTTTCCAAATATAATAAACAATACAAAACTCCAAGGAGTAAATGCTCCCCCTAAAACAGTCATATTATTATTGTTCCATGCCTGAAGGGGATGTGATGAGTCAGGTTAGACATACAAAGGATCTAAATCCCGTAATTCTTGTGCAAAATTCCTTCAGTTACGGTTTTGCATTTACTTAGTGCTAGAGAAAAACTTGTCCACAGCTATTATAAAAATGGTTAGAGCAAGATTTTAAGGATGAAGCTGAGGTTTTCAAATGCCTATTTGAACATCTGAAAATTTGTAGCTTCAAAGAAAAAACAGCAGCTTGAGCTCCCTGTTCTTGGTTCCAAGGCTACAGTCAAGGCTGACAAAGATCTGAAAACACTCACAACAAAAACCTGGTTGTAAACAGATTATGAAAGGCAAGTAAGACCTAAAGAGGGACACACATGTCATGTGAAGTTCAGAACACTTAATCTGAAGTGACCTTCAAACTGACATCTTGTCTTGCTGGGACAATATTTTATGAAGAGCAGGGAGTTACTCTAAACAACCTTGTGTCAATCCAAAGAAAACTTAGTAGGTACCAAGGGAAAGGGAAAGGAATAGTGAACAAGGACAACAGGTTTGCACTTTGAATTTCACCTCTTGACTTTCTGAGCTCGTATGAGATGAGACATACTAGCATTCCCTGCTCAAATCAATAGACAGTGTTTTCACAGGTCAAAAATCAACAGGCTCTGCATTATGTCATACTGTACCCCATTTTGATTTGATATCCAACTACCACAAGACTGTGGAAACTTGCCCATAGATTAAAGATTATATAATAGATACAGTTTTCAGAAGAATAAAAATAAAGCAGACTCGTTAAAACAATTAAACTCTCCATGTTGCCCATGTTCCCAAAGCAACAGATTTTAATTAATTTATTTATTCATTTAAATTACGTTTTATATGATCTTCTCTCTTCTTTCAGAATTAGGATTTCAGATGAAATAAGACCCAGTTATCTTGTAAATAAAGTACGAGCCTTGGATCTGCAAAACAACTCACATGGGAGCAACTTTTTTAATTCTACAACTTTAGCATCCTGGCATCTCACACACAGAGACTGGGGATTTCTTCCCTTTAGTGTACTGTTGACTCTTTTGTGAGCCATTACATTTGTAACAGTGTTTCTTAATGCTCCAAAACCAATCTACTGTTAAAAGTTACTGTTGAGAACTTGATTAAATTTCTCAGCAAGTTGTAGTCTTAGATGGATTCTCCCCTTACTCCCCTTTAAAGTGTTTATACCCTGATATACCGCCTGTCTTCAAAAGTGTATTTTCCTCTTCTTTTTGCACTTTTCCAGCTTTACTACTGTGTGCCGATTCCCTGATGAATAAGCCAGAACTACGCCAGTGACATTAGCATCTCTAATTTACAGCTGAAAAACAATTTAAGATCCACTTTCCGAACATTTATGCCTGTAAGAGTCTAATTTTTGCACCTCTTCCAGATACTTTTGCTACAGAAGTTTTTTAGCAAAACCATTCGTTTCTTTCTCAAGGGTGCTACAAAACTCTGTATACCCTTTCCTCTATAGATTAAGAAGGTAAAAACATTGGAAAAAATATTATTGAATGTTATCATTAAAACACACATAGAGCACTTGCATCATTCATTCTACTAGATTTTGATCTTCCATTCTTTGAATTAAAATGCATGAGGCAAGGTTCTTTTAAAGACACATCATCTCCCCCTCTCCACAATCTCTCACCACCAGTTTTTCCTCTGAGCTTTAAAAAGAACTCTAGACTAACAGTTAATGAGAAAGAATGAACATCAGAAGTGGGAAAACAGGGCTAGTTACAAATCAGTAGTCACAATGACAGAGGGCTTCTTATTCAGGAGCACCACGTACCAGTAAATACTTATTTTAAACCCACAAGGCATCAACACAAAGGTCTCTAACTACTTGCAACAAAACCATACGGTCAAGACAATTTTTTCTGGATCTAGCTACAGAACAAAAGTTATATTGAGCCTGATTGTGCATATAATGCAATGACACTTGATTATTAGAAACTGATTTAAAAGTCATTAGTTCATGTTACTTGCATGCAAATGGACTGCTTTGTGTCTGAATGCAAGTTGCCTTGGATATTTCTTATTTACATAATTAAGCATTAAAAATGCTTAGCTCCCAGAGAGTACTTCTCTGCCACTTCCCATGTCACTTCCACTCACATGAAATGAGATCTGTGCTTTACCTTGTATTAAAGAGAGCTGCCTTCACTGCGATAGAGATTGCATCAAGGAGGTTGCCACCACATTCCAGTAACTGGGGAAGAAAAAAAGAATCTCTTTAAAAGAAAATCAGGCCTTTAAACCAAGTCTTTATTTTACTTAGATCTACACGAAACAGCAGAAAATTAAGAAATGGAACAGGTTCTTAAAAAACAAAGTTGTCTTTAAAGCCTATCTATGAAAATAAAAAACAGGAAATTAAGATTTCAGCTAACTGTATTATACATACAAAATAGAAGAGTTAATACATTTCATGATACAATTAATGATAAAATTTAATAGCAGATGAAATGAAAACACCGCTGTTTTTACTCTTCCCTTTTAAGGCTCTGAACTAGACTATGACCAGAATACTTTTTATAAACTCACCATATTCATTCTTTAATGTTAAATCAAGACAGTCCGTTCTCTACACTTTATTTCAAAGAGGAGTATTTTTAAAATATCAGCTGGACAAACCCAACTGGTAGAATTGTTTCCCAAGAAGGAACACAAATTGTCACCCAAAACATGGTGTGAAAAGGTATAGATATGAAGGCACATCATTATTTATTCTCTGTTTTTTATGGAAAAGAAGTCATCAGCAGGTTTGTTTAAGGAAATCCTGATATCAAAGTCTACTTGCTGATGACACTATCGTTTGAATTAAAGTGCATGGAAGGAGTCTAGCTTAGTTTTGTCCCATGAAAATCAGGAGAACTGCACTGCATACTATATAAAAAGGTGAGGCTCCCAAAACCACTAATACCTTCTATAGGCTGGCAGACAACTCAAAGATGTGTTTGTCCATAGCCTAGTGTTAGCTCTTGAGAAGCCCCACTCTGAGCTGCCAGTACTATTCTATGAACACACACAGCCCCAGAAAGCATCTGAAACTACTTCAACAAGAACATACGGGTGCTTCTCCATTACATCAATCTATGCTGTACGATGAGAGAAAAACCAGGTTTGCAACAGTGATTGCATTGATTGTTCTTCAAAATCCATTTAAGAATGAGATAAACTCCCACACTGGGAGCAAATCATAAATCAGATCTTCTGCAAAGAGAGTTTATTTTTATGAAGACAGATTTAACTGTGTAAAAAGAATGACAAAAAGTCGGGGTAGAAGGCAAAATACGAAGGCGATCAAATTATTTCTTTGCAAGCAGCTGCTGGATACAGAGAGGTTAACTTGCCACATTCAGTCCTTATTGGATTTTACTGGATAACACAATAAGCCCCACAATATCTTTGTTATTAAAACACAATAATGGGGATGTGCCTGTACTGTTGCTAGGCTTGTGTTCAGGCTGCTGTTTTAAAGCCTTATCTGTGTTACAGTGGCACCTACAGGAACAAAGCCTGTCTCGAGCACGGTACAACAATTCCTGCAGGAAGAAATGAACACTGTCTTCTCGGCTGAAGCCCCTTGTACTGAGATCACCCCCCATTTTTTATTTTAATGACTCTGAAAGTCTGCACAACTGTGCATCATGGGAAGCAAAGGAGTCTTTAGAAAGGAAGGACTACTTTTTATTTACTGATGTACAAATGAAAAAGTTATTGGGGTTGGGAAAAAAGAGAAAACAGGTAGACCTTGCCTTATTAAAAAGATTTTCCTCCAGAAGGACAGGTTTCTAAGGTGTTGCTTGGGGTTTTTTTTGGGGGTTTTTTTTTTTGTTTTTTTTTTTTCCAAACTGGAGGGAAATAGAAAAGATGAGGAAATCTGCCAGGGGATGTCCAGTAGTGAATTGCTAAAATTTCAACAGAAACTAATGCACCCACCCAACACACAATGTACTGTGAATGGACAGGGAATGAAACAAGATGGCATGCTTTGATTGTCCTTGCTTAGCACTGCAGGGCTGCTGGGGCAAATTATGTGGAGGCTATACATGTATCAAAACCCCCACAAAAATGCCTAAAAGCTTATTTCTGACATAAGCAACTTGGAAGGGGAAAGAAATGGAGGGAAAGACAGAGTGGGTAAGAACAGGCTTATAGTTATGCAGTACAAGTACCTCTACATTCGTGAGCTACGCCTTCTATTATTAAGAAAGAATGCATGTATTTTGAAAGGAAAAGTATATATTCTTGGCCTTTAACACATATCTATGTGTCCATGTCTGCATCTCTGTAGTGTGTATAGTTGAAGTTATTTTCTTTCTAGTCTGACTGTGCACAATTATAACACCTCCCAAGTACAGTGACCACTAGAAAAATGTTTGAGATATGTTTTGAAGTTACAAGCTGCATGACTACGCAAAACTATTTTCTCTTTTGAGGTTGCTATCTCAAATTTTGTTTACACATAGGAGCTGAATATAGATGCTTCAATCAAAGTGCGCGTGGCTAAATTACCTAGCCATGGAGTATCTCCAGGTTCATAACATTGTTTCTGGGTTTTTGCCTTTTGGAATGAGAGACCTGAAGACAAGTACCTCCCCACGAGACCATGAGGTACCAGTAGTTTCAGGCTAATGACAAATTTAAGGCTTATTTTCCCTCCAACTTAACTACACAACACAAACACTAATGTGAACAATTTCCAGGAATTCTGAAGGAAAACATCATACAAAGGACCCTCAATAAGCATTGTAATTATATTTAGAATCTGCTTCCCTCAAATGATGAATAATATGACTTGTAGTGTCTTGTACTAGCACAAGTGTCATACTTCCACCATGTACTATTAAAATAGAGCGCTATAGGAATGATGCTGCAAGAGCAGCTTCAGCAAAACCTGTAAACATCAAGTATAAACAATCACATGTGAGATACATCTATTTAGAAGAGGAAATAGTACAAATACCTCAAAAATGAGAAAATACAGAGGCGTGGGGTGGGGGAAAAAAAGAGGGAGTAACAGAATAAGAAACAAAAGTATTTTGTTCTAACTATACCAACAGCTCTTCAAAGGCTCACACACAAAATTCCTGCAGAATATAACACTAAAAACACTCATCAAGATTAGAGTCCTAATTATGAACATTCAACAGATTCTTTATTGGGACTGTAAACAAAGCTAAATGTAAAATTCATCACAAAACATAGGTCTTGACATTCATAATTCTGATGCAACCTAGTAGCATAAAAAAGCCAAGGCTGTTTTCCTCCATAGCTGTGGACAATTGACAAATTCGTGCAGGAAGAATCAAATGATGACCAGTCATACCTCATAAAAAAAAGCTATACGGAACTACTTCTGCAGCAAATCAGCTCCATGAAAGCCTTTGTTTATGCAGTGTTTATGTGATGCTAAGCAGTACATTGCTTGAATAAGCACAACATTCAATATTCTGCACCTCTGCTTGTAATTACCTAGTAACTAAAGGCCCCAGTGGGATTTCTCAGAACTAACATTTCATTCTTTATTAAACTATGCCAAGCTCCAATAAAGCTGGTGACTAGGTCTGTAAAAGCACTCAGCAGTGGTACATATTTGATCATTCTGTGTGCGGACTAAGTCATGCTACGTACCATATCTACTATAATTAGCCTAATGCCACTGCTTTTTAAACACCTAATGGACTAATTTTCACATTTATTTAGGTCTTAGTCTGAATGTCCCTGTTTTGCTTAACTATTATTTTTTTTGTCAATACAGGCTAACATTGTGCAAATTACTTCATAGACATTAATGGATCCCTGTGAGTAAGATCCCTCAACATATTTTCAGTTACAAATCCGACAAATAGAAACTCAACTTTGGACCAATCAGAATTGGAAATAATGCTGAAGAGAGTTTGACTTGCAGACTTCTATTAAATTCCCATGACAGATTGCTTTAAATACAACACAGTTTGGAAATTGAGCTGTTGTATGCACAAGATTTATATGCATAAAATTCAGTTTCCTTTTTTTAACGGGAACAATTATTCAATTTGTCGTCTACATTCAATAAACGTATACAACTTTCATCAAAAAGTGCCTAGGCCAAATTTAACTTTTGCGATAAAAGTTTCTATTTTACTTTACTGAACTAATACTGATAATAGTGCAGAGGCAGACAGGATGGACAGTTATGTTAGGACTAACGTACACCCATATTAACATTCATTAGAATTATTCTAATGTTTGGTGTTGTATCTAGCAAGGAAAAAAATTTAGCCATCTTAGTGGCAATTTCCTTGCCAGTATAAGGCCATTGGTTTCTACATGAGACAGATCTGGAGCATTTAGTGTTTTATTAGCTCTGCAGTGGAGCAGCAGAATCAAGAAGAGTAGAAAAAGAGCAAGCTGGAAGTAGTGATTAACTATTATAGGAAGATTCACAAGAAAATGGTTGTCCATGCTGGGAAGCATTATATCATATTATGAGAAGCTTTTTTTAATAGAAAAATAGAATGTGGTTATGCTAAGTCAGTCAGTGCCTTGAAAAACCTCCTTGAATCTTGGTTTTCAATTCCTTACTTACCAATACATCAACATAGAGAACCCAGCAGTGCTCTCTGGGATTAATACAAAGTGATTTCAAGTCTACACTGCTCTCACTGCTAAATACTCTGTAGAGTGTATTTGCTATCTCTGTGCCAAGTTCTTCTCCTCCACGGCCTTCAAATTCAGGAGTAGCATTTGCAGAACTAGATAAAGAAAGAAAAAATACTTTCACTTCTGAAGCAGCCAATACCCAAAGAACATTTCTTAAATATAAAGCGTTAGAAATATCTACGGATTTATTTGTACATGAATAAGCATCCTATCTGTAAAGAAATTATTTCCATTTTGCATAAGAAAATGTCTTGATGCAGATAATATACCTACATTTTGCTACAAACTCTGATACTAATTAAATTCCACTACTATCTTCTGTACCAAAGTTACAATATTAAAGTTGATGAATTCTCTCAGGGATTATTTCTTAAGCACTCTCATCTTCTATCATCTCAACCCTTTCAAAAATAAAAAAGTGAGAGGAATCTGAACTAAGTTCAGAACAGCTAACAAGACAGCCTATTAGAGTTGAATGTTAAATTAATAAGATAAGAGAGTGACTAAGACGAGAAAGATATGATGATATGACAAGTAGAATACACATATTTTTTTTTTAAAGTGACATGACTGCCTGACCTTAATTGGTAATTTTTTTACTGAGTGTACTCTCTGCCATCAAGCCACTTACAGACAGGAGCTCATTATTTTCAGCAACTGCAGCTTATGGAGAGCAGCAACTAAAGAGCACTTTTTCCAGAGGGATCTGACAAAAGTGTGTGGTGTTCACTTCCCTGATTCCAGCATAACAAACTTTGGTTACGAGCAGTCATGCAAGAAAGCCACAGAATCACAGAATCGTCATGGTTGGAAAGGACCTTTGAGATCACTGAGTCCAACCATACAGTCCTTGGGTGCTGAGGCCTTGCAGACAGCTAAGAACAACATTCTAACAATAAAAGAAGAAAAAAAAAACAAACAAAAAATCCCCAAAACAACCCAAAACACAACCACAAGCAAACAAATAAAAAAAAACCCACCTCCAAGTCATAACAAAATAGAGCAGAAATGTACAGAGATGCCTAGACAGTAAAATAACAAATATTCTGAACCCAACCTCTGGTTTATAGAGAGGGCAAGAGCATTCTCAAGCCCTGGACCCACAGCACACATTGCAGATCTTGCTTTTAAATAAACTAGTCAGACCTCCCCCAAATTAATTTCTCATTACAGAACACAGAAAGCAGGTGGTTCCACAGAAGTAGCCTGATATGTTCAAAATCTACAATAGCAAAGCCTTGTATTCTCCTGCCTGGACGCCTCACAGTGCCAATTTCTCATGTATGTTTGTGTTTATATGATGATACAAACTCTTAGCCCTTCCAGCAGGAACACCACAGGAACGCAAACATACAGCCGAAAACAAAGTCTTGGAATATAATCCCTTCACCTTTAAAAAAACCAACAACTAAAGATGCACATTACCCAGGTATGACTTGAGCTCTATCAACAAAACTGCAGCACCTATAGGAGAAATCTTTACCCCACAGCAATTTTCCCAACTTCTTCTGCAGAACCGATGAAAATACCAGGAATACCAGGAAGAGCCACTGAATTTCATAGAAGTTATTTGCTGCTTCTATAACCAGAGAGCACTATACATGCTTAAAAAAAACCCAAATTACTGCCAATCAAGCACTGATCTATGCTTCCAAACTACATTTACCACATAAATAAGCACTCCAAGTGTGACATAATATTATTCACAGTTGTCTTAATACTAGACAGCGATTTTATAAGATAGGACCATATCTAAGAATAACTTAATTCTGGAAATATGCTGAGTTGGGTCTTTATGTTGTATTAAACAAGCACTTATCCATGGAAGCAGCTTTCACACAAGTTAACTATATCATTTTGTTTAAACCATTATGTTTAAAGTATGGTTATACAAGTAATGATTCAAGTATATGATTCCCATGGTAAGTTGAAAAGAAGTATATAACCCTCAGTCTGTATCTCGTTATTATTTCTAAACATGAAGATTTATCAAATGTTGCAGTTTTTAATTATAAATGGCCACTGTCTTTTACAGAGAGTAAGAAGAACGTTAAGACTCAATTGGAATATCGTTGCAGGTTTCATTGCATGTTAATTCCATTTTTTATTTTAACACTTCAATTCCTTGTAATCGAAGCGAAATAAAATGTGATGTTAGAAGGGTACTATTATAACTATATGGTAAATACTGCCACCCGACGCTCAGACTATTGTAGTACTTTACACAGCGTAAAATTTGAAAAAAGAGGTGTCCAGCACACTAACAGAAGAAAATGCCCAAAAGCTTGGTTTATGGAGCACAGAAAGAACTTAGCAGTGGCCAAGTAGAGCACAGAATTTCTGCTCCTGAACAGAATGTAATTTTAAAGACTTTCAAAGCCTTTCCAGTGTCACACTGCATAACAATCAAGACTCCTGAAGCATACTGAGGTTTGTACCACAGATCTCAACTTTCAAAACCCTTGTTGTTACCAGTCAAAACCTCTCTCTCGCAGTAGCTAAGTACTTCCCATCCACTGCTCAGGCCATTAATATACTATAATCTACAATGTAAGTAATTTTAACGAGGGATAAAACAGCTAATTAAATAAAAGTTTACAGATATTTTCCTGGTATACAAGGACTTCATTACACAGAGGATATTCTTCACCTGAAGCCATTATTTACTTCAAGGAACCAATACCAGATTACTATTCTTCCACCAAAAGAAACATAGAATAATTTAAAACAGGAAGGCAGATTTCACTGTTTTAGAATAGGCAGTAAGTTAACCACCTCACTAATATTCCACTCTTCCAGAAAGCAGCCAAAAGGTACTACGTTTATGACACACCTGGACTGCCAAGGCAGTCCCAGAAATATATAGACCTGAATTTAGGTCCAGATGATTTCTGTGTTAATATGATTATAACGATAGTCAAGCTCATGATCCTACAAATAATTGGGCTAACAAATTTGGATTTAGTCTAGTCAAACCGGCAACTCTACCAATATGGATTTACTGATTCAGGTCTGCCTAGTCAGGAGCTGTCACTGCACTTCACATTGGAAAGAACATCTGCTTATAGAGTTTGAAACAGTTTTTACTCAAGCATCAGAGCGACCACCATTCAAGCGATATTTTAGTGATAGCACTGAAATTTGTTGTAAGTTAACATTTTCCACAGAAAACCCAACATAACAGTATCTGAGGATCACCTGCTGTGGCTGTCCTGCAATACTGTCATCTCTTATGATTTGGAGAACTGATACCCATCTATAATATTTTGAGATCATATCTGATCCAGTCTTCCATACAGGCACCAATGAAACAGGCCCTCTCTTCCAGCTGGAACAAAAGCGTGTCTGGACTTCAAAGTGGAGGAACAGATGGCGAGACTTGGACAAATATATTCCTTGCTTCCCTAATTTCATGAACAAAATCTAATGCATTTAAAGAATTCAGATTTGTCTTTTTTTTTTTTCTTTTTACACTTTGAAAACTATAAATCTTTGCTTCAGTCAAAAACCAAACCCAAACAAGTTAGTGTTAGAATAACCCCAAAACTCAAGCATGAAAAAAGCAGATACAGCAGCCTTTCGACATCTATGACCAGGATGAATGCCTTCCCCAGTGCTGACTGGCAGTCAGGACATCACAAAGGACATGGACCTTTCTATGATAATTTAATTTCTAGTATCACAAATCAGTACCCCAAAAATAATCTCTTCCAGAGGCTAGCATTAAAGTCTGTCTCAAAATGAGACTGAATGAGCCTCTCAGATTCCAGGATAAGGACTCGGGAGAATGAAGAGAAATGGAATGTTGGGGCCCAGAATTATATACGTGATCCAGCAACTGATTATTTCCAGCAGTATGAGAAACCATGAAAGTTTCAAGATATAAGCATTTTAAGATAGCAAACACTGCAGTCTGAGTTTTTATTATTAGCTTCAACAACACAAGAGCCAAGCGGAACACACAGGAACTTCACTGCATCGAACCACGCTCAGTTACTACCACCCAGTGGCAGCCTGGAAAAGCATCAGAGTACTGACAGCACCTCATTTCCCTTTGCAGAGAACAAGCTGCTCCCACTTCACGTTTTCTCTTTTGGATCTGTCTGGAAGCTAGAGGTCACCTTTCCCTGGTGGTGTAAGCATGCCAGAAGTGACTACCCTTCTTGAAAATTTAAGGTTTGGTCTGTGTTGTCACAGAAAATTAGGACTACCTATTTCTAGAACTGACCAGATCCATTTTGTGGAATATTGCTGCACATCTCCCTCCCACCTTCTTATGAAGATTAACAGTCAGAAAATGCAACCTAACATTAATCTAATGACTTAGTTTTTCTAACTGTTATTTGCATATGAAATAAGCATCACAGAATTGCTACATCCCCACAGATCTCTTGTTTTAATAAGAAAACGCGCTTGCTATCATTTGACTTTCTTCATATAGAAATCACCAGAACAAAGCAGGTGCTGCTTCAGATATTTCAGACACAAGTTTTATAAAGTAGTCAAAATCAGATACCCTGTAACAGCAGGACCACATTTGAGAAGACTATCTTCCTGTCTGATATTTTTTGAACAGTAATCAAATTAACGATCATTAATTCATCGGTGAGTCCCTCCCTCTACAAACTACAAGTTTCCATGGTTAGCTAGTACATAGTGATGTATAGAGGCAGTCTTAGAAAAGGCTGCATATTGTGAGGCAGACACAAATGCTAAGGCAGGTATAGCCAGTTAGGTCAGAAAGATTAACAGATATGCAATTAGTACCTCTCATACCTCAGCTTTACTAAGAGTATATTGGTTTAATGTCAGAGTAGCAACATTTTTTGGACTTTAATAAAAATTAAAAAAAGGTCACAGGCAAAACAGCTAACTTGACAGTGCCAAGGCTTTTATGAGAGGCTCCCAAAGCACATTATTTCACAAAGAACAGTTTTAGGAAGTTTGCAAGATATGGGTATGGTAGTTTCAGGCAGCAGACAGTCGGGAATAACACTGAGATGCCACCATGCTATCTCAGAGCCACCTGAAAACAAGAGCTCCCAGTTTTCTTCTAGCTTCCTCAATAATTCAAACACTATGAAGACTGTAAGGATAAACAGCAGTCCATTCATAGCACAAAGCCAGGAATAAAACCAAATGCCATTTTAGTTAATGAAATACTGATTCATCGATAAACATGGTAACAAAATTTTCTAATTAACTTCTGCATCTAAAGTCTACAGTGAGGATTTTTTTTTTTAAACAAACGTTTTTGTGCAAAACACGCTTCAAACTTTTTCCACTGCTTTCAAAGGCAAAGTAAGCAAAACCCTTTAGATAAAGTACAATCTATATCAGTCAATTTTCTTCTGGAATCCTACATTTTTGAAGGAGAGTTTTCCTGTTCTGTCACTGTCAAAAAGACAACTGACATTGTAGTCATAAGGTCACGTGCAATTGAACCACAACTCTTTTCCAGCTGCAGTGATGCTACGCAATTTTTGGTTTTGAACCCAGTTTCATTCTTTAATCCCTATTGTTTTGCTTATTTGGGGTCTGCAGAACTAACAGAAAGTTTCTGAAGGTTTGACCCTATTGAAATAGTAGAATAACTTGTTTCTATTACTCAGACCCTTATGAGAGGTTAGTGGAATGAAGGTATGAAGTTCAGAAGAATGGTAAGATCTGATTAGTCACTTATTCCAAGTATTAGATGTATTTCCTTTTCTTCTAGTATACTAACCAGTCAACAAAGAATTCCAGGTAACCTTCGTCTGGTTTCTCCAACTTTGGTGTCCCCATTTCAGCTTTTACACCTACCAAGATGTCAGTCTGTCCCTGTTAAAACAAAACCACATCACAGAATTAGAATTATATTCACAAAACTAGTGGTTTAATTTAAATGTCTATGGTAAACTGGTATTTCTACCTTTCAGTTATCTGCACCCATCACTCGATCACAGTGAACTTAAAAACACATTACATTTTTTTTTAAAAAAAGGAAAGGCTTTAGAAGCCTTTCCTCTGTTAAGCCTAAGAATTGTCTTCAATTAATTGCCATGTATACTAGCCTTCTCTAGGTTAAAAAGACACTCTTCATATCCATGACTTTTTCTAGTTTTAGGTTTGGAAACAGCTACATCTGCAGAACCTTTATAGTATCACACAGTATATTGCTCTTCTTCACAGTCAACACATGCCAGAAGTAGTTCTGCTTCACCCTAAAGGAACAGAATTACTTTTTCCAGTGATTAGGCACAACAGCAATTCCATTTTTTTCAAGATTAAATGGTAGAATAGTTCAGATGGAAGGCTTTTCAGGTACTCCACAGTAAATCTAGCTCAAGTAGGTTAAGCCAGCCTGAATGAATTGCATATCCTTTCATTATTTCCTTAATCCATACTTTCAGTTAGTGCTATATATACACACATTTTATTACACCCACCCACCCGTCTACAAAGAGCCTCAGCTTATGTTAAAACTAGCGACATAGTGCAGAAGTTTCATCAGCAAGGTACATGACCCCTAAGAAATTTACCTACCAGCTTTACTCGTGCAGATCCACTTGTGTTTGATACAACATCTGTTTCTACTTCTGCACATCTGTAGTCTTCACAGCCACGACCATCTACACGAAGGTCCTCCTAAGAACAACAATCAATATATTGTACTTAAGGGAATCAGTAATCAAAAGTAAAAGAAGAACCTGTGATTTTAAGGTTTCCTTTTCCTATGCCACAACAGTAAAATTAATATAAAAGCACCAGCTCCCAGTTTCACCACTAACTTTCACTGAAGAGTACAATAAAACCAACTGTACTTCTCCATGCACCTCTCCTCTATCTAAAGCTTGGAACAAGCTCTCAGCAGACAGACCTGAACTCCTGCACTGATTCCATCCTGTTTCAACAGAGAGCTTCAGACTACAGAAGTGAAAAGGTCTTGGCTTTAAAAGGTACTTTACCTAACACTACATGGATCTTTCGCGGGATACTCAAGTTCTGTACTTCTATATATGTAATTGGGATTCAGCAGACAAAAATAACCCATCAGCCTTCCAAATGCTTTCATCTGTTTTTATTTCAAAAACAGGTATTATGCACCCTCAGATACTATACAGCTCATCCCCATAAAAGCAGTTTTCTCTGCAGTGGAATAGTTTCTGCATTTTGCAGAAAGCACAGTCCTTTTATCTTTGGCATTTCTCCCCACACATCCTTCACTTTTCCTCCTTGGTCCACTCACTGATCCTTAGCTTAGTAGCAGACTAAAACTCTATGGAATAGCAAAAACTTGAGAAAAAGCGAGGGAAGAGGGGGAAAGAGGAGGACAAGAAAGGAAGAAAACAAATCCATATCCTATTCTCAACCTACTTCCTGTTCCGCTGCTCTGTTCTCAGTGTGCTTGGATAGGGTAGATAGAAGTAGGTTTAGATTAGATATTGGGAAGAAATTTTTCACTATGAGGGTGGCAAGCCACTGGAAGAGGTTTCCCAGAGAAGTTGTAGATGCCCCATCCCTGGAAGTGTTCAAGACCAGGCTGGATGGGGCTTTAAGCAATGAGGTCTAATGGGAGATGTCCCTGCTAACAGCAGGGAGGTGAGGACTAGATGATCTTAAAGGTCCTTTTCAAGCCAAACCATTCTATAGTTCTATGATTACTACCCCAGAGGCTCCAGGCAATGGAAAGCTCCCTCCCTCCTCCCCACCCTACACCATTCCCGACCCATATCTGCCCATAAGGAACAAGGGGGAGGGCCCTGCCCCATGCTTCACAGCACAACGCTGCCAGCAGCCACAGAATCTAAAAAAAAAAAAAAAAAAAAAAAACAAAAAACAAAACAAACCACAAACAGACACAAACCAACAATCCCAGACACAAGAGCATGCCCTGAAGTGCCATGTCTACAGGTTTCTTAAACACCTCCAGGGATGGCAACTCCACCACCCCCCTGGGCAGGCTGTTCCAGTGCCTGA
>JAOXJK010000012.1:46866263-46894047 GCA_025774025.1 Xenus cinereus
CGCGCCACCAAGCGCCCCCCAGTAGCCCCTTTGCGGTGCGGGTGGCGGCGCGGCCGGCCGAGGGCCGCTCGGGGCCCCGCTTCCCTCTGCCGCCCCTCTGGGTCGCGTCCCGCAGCGGCGTCTCCTGGAGCCCTTGCGGTGAGCAGAGGGGAGGTGGGCTCCCGCTCGCCCCCCCTCCCGATCCGCCGGTTTCCAGCCCTGGGCTTTAAATACCGCGAGGCCGAGTGCGTTAAATAATACGGGGCTAAATACCGTGATGTAGGGCTGCGCCGGGGGCCGGGCGGAGCAGCGCCGCGGCCCCGCCGCACGAAATTTAAACGCGGAACCTCCAGCAGTGTCGCCGGGGTCCTGGGGTCTCCTGGTGGATGGCAGTGGTGAAGCGGGGGTCCCTGTGGTCTCCTGCCAGATTGCAGTGGTGAAGCGGGGGTCCTGGGGTCTCCTGGTGGATGGCAGTGGTGAAGCAGGGGGTCTTGTGGTCTCCTGCTGGATTGTAGTGGTGAAGTGGGGGTCCTGCGGTCTTCTGCCAGATCGCAGTGGTGAAGCAGGGGTCCTGGGGTCTCCTACTGGATGTCAGTGGTGAAGTGGTGGTGCTGTGGTCTCCTACTTGGATCGTAGTGGTGAAGCTGGGGTCCCATGGTCTCCTGCTGGTTGGCAGTGGTGAAGCGGGGGTCCCTGTGGTCTCCTACTTGGATGGCAGTGGTGAAGTGGGGGTCCCTGTGGTCTCCTACTGGATGGCAGTGGTGAAGCGGGGGTCCCTGTGGTCTCCTACTGGATGGCAGTGGTGAAGTGGTGGTCCTGTGGTCTCCTACTTTGATCATAGTGGTGAAGCGGGGGTCCCGTGGTCTCCTGCTGGATGGCAGTGGTGAAGCAGGGGTCCTGGGGTCTCCTGCTGGATGGCAGTGGTGAAGCAGGGGTCCCTGTGGTCCCGTGGTCTCCTGCTGGATGGCCGTGGTGAAGAGGGGGTCCCGTGGTCTCCTACTTGGATGGCAGTGGTGAAGCAGGGGTCCCATGGTCTCCTGCTGGATGGCAGTGGTGAAGCGGGGGTCCCGTGGTCTCCTGCTGGATGGCAGTGGTGAAGCAGGGGTCCCTGTGGTCTCCTACTTCGATCGTAGTGGTGAAGCGGGGGTCCTGTGGTCTCCTATCAGATGGCAGTGGTGAAGCAGGGGTCCCTGTGGTCTCCTGCTTGGATGGCAGTGGTGAATCCTGCAATCCACTGATGCCTTGCAGCGGTGGAGCGTGCCTGTCGCCAGTGAGCAGCTGGACAGGGTGGAACAGACCCTCTGGCTTCAAGGGCGGCCCGTGGTCACCCGGCACTTGGCTGCAACTGTGTCTGATGGGACTTAGGAAAGCTGTGACTTCAGCATTGGGAGTAATCCGTGTGGAAACCATGGCGCTGTGCTGTGGTGGGTTTGGTGGAAATGGATGGTGAGTTGTATGTTAATAGGAAGCAATCCAGACTGATGTTAACAGCAGCTTCTGAGTATTACCGGCGTATTCCTGAAATTTTAAGAAGAAATGAGCACTCGCGATGGCTCATTAGAAAACAATTTTCACGAAAACGTAGGCATGGGGGAGGAGGCAGCGGTCTGGGCTCTGATGCCAGCGTGCCGGTGAGGGATGCCGCGTGGACAGCAGCGCTTGGTTAGGTTTCTTTTCCTTGATCCTGATTCAGAAAGGCTGAATTGTTATTTTTTCAGCAGGCAAGAGAGAGAGATCGTGTGCCAGACTCCTGACACAGCAAACGTGCGCAACATCAGATCTGTAGGAGAGGAGCCCAAACTCAGATGGTCGTTCTGATACAGCGGAATCACAGAGAAGGGGTTGGTGGGGTGCAGCGAGTGACTGCCTCCGATGCCTGGTGCTGTAGATAGCAAGGCTTCAGTGAGTACCATGTTTTTCTTTGCTTACTGAAAGCCACAAATAAGTCTTTTGTATAGTGTTACAGGCGTTCCAGTGATGACAGTCATTATAAGGGGAGCCGCGCGTTAATTCATATGTCTTTAAAAATGCAGCCCTGTGTGCAGTAAAGATCCAGTCCTTCAAACACTACGACTCCGTCAGCATAGCTCGTAGTGCTGCCTCACTGATGCAATAGTATTTGTCACACTAATGTGAACTGCTTGTGGTAGTAAATTGTGTCTGACTGAATGCTCATTGAAATTTAGAAGGTGTGACCAGAAGCTCTGTGTGGTTAGAGGTTTATAGAAGGGCAAATGTAAGGTCTGCCTAAAAGCTATAATATTTGCTGCAACATTTAACACCTCCTGTGTATTTTTGTGTATATTTCTGCTTCCTTTTTAGTTTTCATTTAAGTGTTGTACTTAAGGACAGGGTGGGTATTTGTATTTCACGTTGCTTGTTTGGTAGTTGACATATATGTCAAAATGTGATTTAATGCAGCTGTTGGGAGCAGGCTGCAGGAAGTTGAATGCTTAATTCCTCAGCAGATGCCAGTCTGCTGTGCCCAAGTGTAGTTATGTGTCTTTTCTGGACAGTTTATTTTGTGTCAGCAAAGGGGAGCAGTTGACGGTCTGACTGTATGCGTGTAGCTCGGGCAGCGGTAACGCAGCTCTTTTTTTTTATCTGATATGAATTTACTTTTCTTGATGGGTGGCTTGCTGTGCATCTCCAGCAGATCAGCCGCCAGCAGTGTCGCACAGTTGATGTAGTTTAAACCCATGCCTCGCGTTATTTCAGGGAAACTCGCTTGTGCAGCTGTTTCCCATGCATCTATAATGGGTTATCTCTCCTGTAGAGGACACTACGGGGTAGGTGATGGGCATCCACGGTGGTGTCTGTCTGAAAATGGCTTGGCTGTACCTCAGCCAGTGTCTGCAGATGTTAATTGACTGAGCTTATGGTTTTCTCTGGTCCCTCAGCAGTGTAGACATGACCTTTTACTTATACTTAGGGTGATATTCTGGAATACAATTTTTCTGCCTTCCAGAGAGAAGACAGCAGGTAACGTAAAATACGACAGGATAGAAAAGCTTGTTGTCAATTTTATTGTCCCTGCCCTGTGCTTAGCTGGTTGAAGCAAATGAGGTGTGGAGGATGGTACCCGGAACGTGGTATTTGACTTGTGCACGTAACTAATGTGGAACTTAAGGTTGTGTTAGAGAAAACGAGAAGTTAGAGCTTTCCTAATTAGAGCTGCATATTTCCTGGGTCGTGCAGACAACAAGGAGAAAAAAAAAACCAAAAAAAAAAGATAGCCCGTAAGTTGACTGGAACTGCAGTGCAGCAAGCCTGCCAGCAAGCTTTACACATCGCCCTTTCGAGAGGGAGTCCAAAGGAGCGAGCCAGCTTGCCTCCGCAGGCTGTGGGTGCCAGAGCCTCCTCACCCAGCAGCAGTTTAATGAGGTGCAAGGTGCAGCGAGGTACTGGCTCTTTCCCCACGGGGGCACGGGCAGGTTAACTCCTTTCACCAGCTTCTGGCTGCGCCCACCAGGGTGGGGGGTGCTTGAGAATACTTCTGGGGGCTGGAGAGAGTTATATCTGGGTTTATAGCCCCGTATCTCTTCACCCCACCAGGTTACAGGGTGACCATACAGAACTGGTGCTCTTACGGGAGAAGGAACAGGAGTGCAAGCAGAGGAAAAAAAGAAAGAAAAAAAAAAAGGAAAAAAAAAAAGCAGAGGATAGGGGTGGGAAAGTAAGGAAATAAGAAGGAAAGCTACAGCAGCAGGGTTTAGCTGGAAAAATGTTGGGAATTGCTGTTCCCGAAGCTGCACTAGCAAGTAAAACGAGGACACAGAAAACTCAGTGTTAATACCCTTGGAGAAGAGAGGAATGTTGAATGGGAGGAAGCGCAAGGCCCTCGTTGATGTTTTTGCTGCTGGCCCGCTGGTGGCTGGCGTGTTTGTGAAGTTCAGCTGTGAGTTTTGCAATAACGCAGACCTGAGGGGGGTGACCAGTCCTCGACGTGGTGGGGCGTGCAGAAGTTAAAGCACATGGGCTCAAGTTGAAACAGTGAGAGTGAGTAAAGGTAGTGTGAAGTACTAAAAAAAAAAAAAAGAGGAAAAAAAAAAAAGACAATGAAACATTTACAGTGGTAGTTGGTAGGGAGTAGTACCGTAGCACAGATGCAGAGAGATCAGAGGGCTATAGCAGGCAATAAAGGGTAATGTGATATACATCTTTGGTTTTTGCGATAGCTGCTTGAATCACTGACGCCCAATACAGCACAGAATAGATAAGCAATATAGGATGTATTGCAGTTAGTCTGCTTTCCAACTCCCAGGATC
Organism: Xenus cinereus; assembly: GCA_025774025.1. Lineage (NCBI taxonomy): Eukaryota > Metazoa > Chordata > Aves > Charadriiformes > Scolopacidae > Xenus > Xenus cinereus. The sequence goes on from JAOXJK010000012.1 coordinate 46,870,511, forward strand.
TCGAAGGATAACAAAATTAATATTTGCACACAGAAATTGTATTTTTTTTTTTGTATGGGGACAGGGTTCACTCGTGCTTGGTAATGCAACAGTGAGCAAAACAAGAAGTACTTAGTTTGCCAGCACAGAAGTTCTTTTACTCCATCTCAAGAGCTGTAACATACAGCAGCGTTGAACCTGCAGGTTTTTCTAGTTCTCTGAAACAGCAGCGTAGGTTTCTTCTAGGCTAACTCACAGCACGGCAAAGGGCGATCACCGCAATCGTGATTTGAACTTCAGGCCTTTGCATGATAGAGGTGATACATTAAAATAGGGCATTAATAAAACAAAGAACAAAAAAATGTATGCCATGTGTGTTTCTGTATTTGGTTTAGATACCTGCTTAGGCGTAGTGTTTCGATTTAAAGTTTAAATGCCTTACCTCCTTCATACCCCTGTCTTCCCTACCCCTACATGATAGGGAAGAAGTGTAGACCTCAAGTTGGGGTATAAAATACCGAGAGAGCAGGTGACTTGTTCACACTATTGAAGGGGGGGGTGAGCTGTAGTGGAAGCAGGTGAGAGCCAAATCCTGGGTTAGACTGAGTGAAAAGGTATGTCAGATAGTTAAGGTGCTTTTTCTGCCTTGACATATAATATTCAGAATATTTTTTTAGACTAGGATGGCTCTGCCAGCTTCTTACTATGATTAAAACTTTAAAGCTGCAACTCTTTTCTGCGTCTTTGGAAAATATATTCCTTATACCATGAAAGCAGTGTAGTTTTTTTAAATAGATGCTAAAAATAATACCATTTGTATAGACAAACCTTCTGCCTTTAATTTTTGTGGTGTTTTTTTTCTTTTTTTTAGAAGTTGATACAGGCCAAACCGAGAATTTTAAATTCCCTTAATCCCGTGTCTTGCTGTTTTAAGTCCTGAGTCAGCACCAACACTGCAAAGCTGTCTAGAAGACCGGGACAGCTTCTCCTCTTTTGTCTCTCATGGGGGTGTCTCTTCAGGATAACTGCAATGCTGTGGGAAAGCACGACACCCCCACTTGTTGTTTTCTCTTTCCACTTGGAAGTGCAGCAAGATTGCTCTTCCCTTCCAACGCTTCCTCCAGATAGGTGGCAATGCCACAAAGCGGTTTTGTATTTATATGTTGAGGTTAATATTCCTCTTTTTACATACGTTAAGTAGCTTGTGTGTGTTTAGTCTATGTGAAAACTGTAAGACTGAAGTGACAGAATTTCTCTGTTGTTGCCCTTGCAGGTCTAATAACCATAAGTTATTCCGTAATGGTTCGTGCTTAATGGCAGTTTTATGAACACCTTCCATCTCTGTGGCTTTTTGACCAAAAGCTTTTTGCGATCACTAACCTTGTGGTCAGACCAAGTCAGATCCGAGCCTGACCTTAGTCTCTGTTGCCCCTGTGACTTGTGTCCTCTTCCTAGACCTTGCCCCAGCTTTGTCACACATCCATAGTGGCCCAATGTCTCTGAACCCCGGACAGTGGCTTTGTCTCCTCTCCCTTGCTCAGGCTGGCAGTTGACAGCCCTTGTAGGTGGGAGTGCAATCACTTACCAGGTAACTCACACTCTTAGGCTGCTCTTTATTGCATTATAATTTATTTATACAACATATCCATTAGTTAAACAGAAATGATATAGACATTAACCAGGAAGCTGTTACCATCTGTCCTGAGACATTACGTGCCACAGACATTAGCATAGGAGAAAACCATGATTTTAATTGAGAAAATGTAGCCTTATTTTCCTTACAGTTCTACTAATGGAGTTCCTCTGGCACTGTTGAAGTTGCTTTTTGCTTGCGCTCGTGTAAATGAGAGGAGAGCTGTGGGGCTTGTGCCTTATGTGGCTGCGTCTCTCTTGAGCCCATCAGTCTCAGCCCGATCCAGGCCTTTGGGATGGAGTTTCTAGACCTGACAGATGTCTTTCAGGTAGTTTTTATCTCCCCCTGCTCTCCTACAGGAGAAGTTCCCTCTATGTATTCATACTCCTGTTCAAATGTATTATTCAGAAATGCACGACTTCAAGTAAGTCTTCCCCTCTAATAAGATGCTTCTAATAAAAGTAATAAAAATAAAACCGTGATTTTAGTGTGAACCGTTTTTATTAAGGTCTTGCTCACGCATGGCCTCTTCAAAATAATAAATAAATTAAAAATAATAAATTATGATTCATCAAAGTAGTTAATGATGTAAAGCATTTTCTAAACTGTGACTATAAAGCAACAGTGTAATATAGTCACTTGCTCCCTTCATGTATAGAAAAATGTTATAACTAGTTGACCATCATGTTTTGTGTGCTCTCTTTCCAAGGCAGGTAATCCAAGCCTGAGCATTCAACCTCAGAAAACATAGTCTTGTTTTAAGCTTTGTAGTTTTTTAAGATTGTTTTTAATGGATTTAATGTGATTCACATTCTGATTTCTTTATGCCATTTTTCTTCAGTAAGGGAAGAGAAATCATTGAAATTGCATGACTTCAGTAGGCAAAGGGTTCAGGGGAATCCGAGATGTTTGTGAGTCTCTTGCTAAAAGCAAACACGTAGCTGGTAAGGTACTACTTGGGCTGAAACCGTACCACTTAATATGGCCTGGATTTCCACAAGAAAAATGAAAAATTACCTGCGTTAGGCACAGTCCTGTTACCCTGCTCCTGGGGTGGCTGGAGTAGGGCTAGCAGTACGGACTCTGCCCTGTGACATCTTGACATTTTGATCTGAGTCATCGGATGTCCCCTCCAAGCAGCTTTAAGCCCTGTGCCTAATCCTTCCCTATTGCTTTTGCCATTTTAACCAGAGAGGAGTACTTTTTGACCTCTGTGGGCTTTTGGATTCGGGTTGGGTTTGCTTTGTTTGGGTCTGGGTTTTTTGGTTGCTTTTTTTTTTTTTTAAACCATGTGTGGAGTCCCGGAAAATATACCAATGGAAGTACAGCTCTCTGGAGCAAATTTAAGGCTGCTAATAATAGGCTTGCTTTTTTTAGCTGCCTTTTACAGACCTGTTAGAAATGTCCCATTGACCCTCCAGGGTTTTGTGAGCCGGGGGTTGGAAACTGCCGTGCTGATGGATAGCTGGATGGATTGGCAGGAGACTGCCAAAAATTCTCAGCATAGCTGGGCCGTCTTGTTCCACTCCTGCTGATCAGATAAAACTTTTCAGTCCTCGCAGAAGCCATTAGGAAAAAAATATATCAATACCGGTATTTCCTTATTATCCCTGCTGGAACTCGCTTTGGTCAGTTTTAACAGGCTTGTTGTTAGATCTGGGCTGTATGAAAGTGTGGCAGGAGAAGCACAGGTAAATACCCTGTTAGTTAGAAAACACGCTTCCGTTTCTGCTGCAAAGGAAGATTAAATATGTAATGTTTAATCAACGCACAGAAAAAATGAAATAAACTTCAAAATGAACTCTCTTGCAGTTTCAGTCTATCTGTCTACCTATCTGGGGTTTGTAGGTTTTATTTAAAGGGACATCCTGTCCTGTGGATCTAGATCACCTAGTTTAGCTGTCATGAGTACAACGTGACTGGTTATGTACGTTTGCTTTGTTTTTATGGTGATAAAAAGTTAAGCTAAAAAGTTAACATTAGCATTGTTTGTCATCTCTCAAAATACTGTCAAGGAACGTTGGTTCTGCGTGTGTCATAAAAGCCGTTCCAAAATATCTCTTCAGAGTATATAAAAACCCAAACTGAAAACATCAGAAAACACACATGAGCTGCTTTGGTCTTGTTCTTTTTTCCTTTCTTTTTTTTTTTTTTCCAGAATTATTTTCATGTAGTTGGCAGAACTTGAAATACACTTAGTTCATGTGACAAAATGTAACTTCTTCCCAAAGTTTAATGTTAGTGGACTTCTAACAGAGGAAATGTTTGCAACGTACATAGTAATACTCTAGTTTTGCAAGTCATACCCATGTGCGTGACTTCGCTAGCATGAGTAATTACGTGAAAATCAGCTGGATGGCAATGCTGATGGCATTAAGCTTGGTGTAAGTTTCATAACTTCAGAACCTCGGGTATCTTTCAGGTACACATTGAGTGAAGGCCCCCGTCATCCGTTAGTTCACTCTTAATGCATCCATCGGCGGTCACGGGCCATGGAAAAAATAGGTTTTTGACATGGCTTACTTCAGGTCAAAAGACAGTTACTTCATTTTTGTAGGGTGTAATAGCATGCTTTAGGTGTTCATTGTAGCAGGAAGTGGATTTTAATTGGTTTTATTTGAATTTCTAATGTGTGTATTACACGGCTTTTTGATTATTCCTGTAATGCCAAATGCCTTACAGATAAAAAAGAAGAAAAGGTCTTTGCTCTGATGTGTAGTTAACCTAAATTGATGGGTGTGCTGTCGTCGTGTCTCACACTCACCTAGTGGCCTCTCTTGTAGCCTGACACCCTGATTAAGTCCTTAAAGCCTTTGCCTTCATTGTTTACATATTGTTTGCTCCGGAGCAGGAGGGACTGACATATTCCATCTGTGTGCTACAAATTAAGTTCATGTGGAGCACGATTCAAGGGCAGGCCAGTCAGGGCACATTACTGCTTCCTCTCCTCTACAATGTTTTTTTGGGGGATGTTATTGTTTATATGAAAATACCAGGTTGGACAACATAAACGAAAACAGATTTTTCTGTATGTAAGAACAAGGAATTAAAAAAAAAAAAAGAAAACCAAACAAACACAAAACCAGGTCATGTAGAAAAGAAGCTGAGGTTCCAAGCTCCTGTAACTTGACTCTAAGTTAATGTACGTTAGGGCACGTGTATTTCTCAAATAATGAGTGGTGTTTACGTACTGTTTACTGATTTCTTATTTTTGTCCCCTGATGATGCCTCTAAAGCAAGCATTAAATAACAAATTTGTCCTCCAGCCAGAAGTCAGAATTGGAGACCTGAGCTGTATCCTCTTAACTGCTTCCTCACTGCTCTGCGGGGAGGAGTCCCCAGACTTTCAGACTGAGGTGCCTCAAGGCTCCTTCCAGTTTCCCCTTAAACAGTTCCATAGCAATAGCTTTTTTCTTTTTCTTTTTTTTTTTTTTTTCCTATTTAGCTCAATAATATTTCTGAGAGCAAGCTGTGGAGCTCTTAACTGCAGTGAAACCGCTTCCTGCATTTACAAGAGAGATGAATTTTTATTTGACTGCTGAAGCGTGCCGTTCAGGACTAAACCCACAGTTTTAATCACTATGTATTTGTCTAGCTCTCAGTCAGTCTCTACTAATACTGACCTTAAGGTGGCTTGTCAAACTAATTCCTCAGTTAATAGGAACTTGCTTTTCCTGCAACCATTTCATTCCTTTACTTTAGGAAACAAAACCTCGGGGAGCAAGGCGGGGAAAGGCTCAGAATCTGGGCAAAAAATCATGAAAGTCTGCGTTCAGGACTATCCAAGCTTGTTACTGCGCTTGGTGGATCAAGTCTAAGACTTCTGTTTGAAAATCTAACACCTAAATTACTATTTTCTTTCTTATTTTTTAACGCAATATGATGTTACTGTCAACTAAACATTGTTATCAGGCGTGAGTCTTTAATTATGTCAGCTTTATTTTGAGCTGGCAAACCAGTGTAACAATTTTAATGAGATTATTAAATAATGGAGTGAAGGTTAACCTGCTTCCTTGAGGGAGGGGAGGGACTGAGTCTTTAAAGTAGTTGTTAAGTCTGTGTGAATGTTTGAATATGTAAACGTCCTTACAGAAACCGTGAAAAACTGGGGAAAAGATATGGATTTACTCGTAGGTATAGATTTATCTCAATTTAGACCTCCGGATTGTTTGGGCAATCACTGTTTCTGAAAATTATATAGCTTGTATCCGTACGTACCAGGAGTCATGAGGCTAAATTACAGTGTGGTTAAAATACAAAGTAATTACAATGTGGTATGTGAGTTTTGTGAATGAGGAGAAGGCTTTTTGGTTGTGTTTTGGTTTTTTTTCCTCACCAATGTAATGAGATCCACACATGCACATTATTATCGTGATTGCTCTGGGTGATGTATGTAAAAATACAAGACCGATGTGCTTTAACATTAATCCATGCAACTTTCTTCAGATTCGTAAAACATCTTCAACTCTTTTTACGTGGCAGCATACTAAATGCTCAAAGCAGAAATATAAGAAAACACCTAATTCTCCTAGTTTATTTATACAGGTTATGTTAGAAAACGAATATTGTAAATGGCCTGGTTCATCCGCCTCAGTGCACCTAGAAGGTTTGTGCTCCTGCCTTTGCCTCTCACGGTGGCAAGTAGCAGTTCCAGTCGCCTCTCTCTTCTCTGGCTTGCACTAACATGCACAAGCTTCTGTGCTTGGACGTAATTAATGATCCTGCTCATTAATAACCTTAATCTTTGGCTGGGAAGCACTAATTGCCCTTTATGAATTTGGTCCTACCGCCTCCTCATAGTGCGGTACTGCAATAGTGTCTCCGTTCAGGTCGGCCTCACGCAAAATAGAGCTTTTCCCTTGTACTTGGCAGAACACGACCGTAAAACTTCTGAGAGAAGTTTAAGGTCCTAGGTACTTTTGTGATCCTCCCGCTATCTTTTCTATAAAATTCATCCATTTTGCCTAGGCAACAGTATCACTTTTTTAACAGTTAAACTCTAAAGTAGCTTCAGCATAAAGTTTTGGCAGAAAATATAATTAATGATGAACGTCATCTCCCTTTCTCTGAATTAAAGCGGAAAAATGCACTCTGATCTTTGCAAAGCGGTGAGAATAATCCTTACGCTTTGAAATAAGAGGAGGTTGAACCCTTCTGTTCAGGTACATGCAATTCACTGTATTTGGTAGTAACATCGTTGTATCTGTTTTCCTACAAGGTGGGTCTTTATGTGGAGGTTGAGGTGGTTTTGAGCACTGGGAGCATTGTGCAAATACTCCGTTAAGAAGTATCTTTGGAAGAAGTTGTTGGGTGTATAAAGAGCCTCTTTCAAAGCGTAGCGTTCCAGGTGTGCTCTAACATTGCGTGGTGCACGCTCGCAGGGCGGATTGACTGATCCCCTGCCAAAGTCTTACCTTTTTTTGTTTTCTCAAATGCCCACGTTTGGTGAGAGTTACGCTGAGGCTACAGCAAGCGCCGTGCGTACCTGGAATAGGACAGTTTCTGGGTCCCAAGATGGGCTTCACCTTCTGGATGGGCAAGGTGCCTGCAGAGACGGAGAGGACAGGGCAACGGCACCAAATGGCACGTTAGTGCCCTTGTTGCCGTGGAGCGGACGTGGGCAGGAATGCTAAAGGGGAGGTAAAGTGAATGCCGACGAGGGATGGAGCAAAGGTGGTGGGAGAAGCACGGCAAAGTAGAAGACTTGAGAAGGACGTAAAGCCGAAGGAGGAGTTGAGAGTGGGATACAGCTGTTGTTTGGGAAGAGCATCCTCCAGGCAAGACTAGAAATTCCTGTCGAGATCTTTGGCTAGGCTGCTTCTTCAGCAGTTCCTGCCGGTATAGCTTCGCGATGGTTTGGTTTTGCAGTTTTACTCCGATGCTGTGAGTCAATGCATAAGGAGAAAGGAAACTTCTTCCACTCGCTAAGCTTCCCAGTATCTGTAGGAGAGACCCTTCCCTTCCCCGAGTCTGGTGTGGCAAAAAGGGACGCTGCTGGCTGTGCCAGATCTTTATATTTTTCCTCACGTGACAGTGTCCAGCTCTTGCTTCAGTCACTGCTGTGGCAGCTCCTGTTGGCACCTACTTCTGTTCTTTTTGTTAGAACACTCGTCTTTCCTCTGGGGGGAGTGGAGGTGGCACACCGGTGGATTTCACGTATTATAAAGCAAATATTAAAAGCACTTAGAGAGTCTTCTGAGTAACAAGTGTTCTGATAAGCGCAAGAGTCTGGTTTCAAAATCCTTTCTTTTGGGTTTGATTTATTTACTTTTTTTTTTTTGCCTTTTCAACTCACTTTCTGCAATTTGGAGTTTCCCCACGTGATCGCCATGCTGTTATGCGAACGGAGGTCTGCATGTCTTGCAAAGCAGTGAACGCTGTTTCTGACTCTCTTTCAGATGCAAGTATGGACATAAAAGCCTATGATGATTACTCCACTCCACCGCTTCAGAGATATTGAAAGGAAACCTGAATACCTCCAGCCAGAAAAGTGTGTTCCACCTCCTAGCCGCGCTTCCCTGGGAACAATGTGGTTTATTCGAGATGGCTGTGGTATTGCATGTGCTGTCGTTACCTGGATGCTGGTGTTCTATGCCGACTTTGTAGTCCTTCTTGTCATGCTAGTTCCATCGAGAGATTATGTTTATAGTGTCATCAATGGCACACTGTTCAACACCTTGGCTTTCCTCGCTTTGGCTTCACATTTTCGTGCTATGCTGACAGATCCAGTAAGTATATATCTCTCTCTGTATGTCTGGGAAAGAAACAGGCGGTGTTTTTCTTGTCTGCTAGATGTTGGGTAACTTAGTCACCGAGTGAGTGGCAGATTTAAATAACTTTTGTGTGGCAGCCTGCTGAGTGAGGCTGCTGATGTAGTATGCTAATCTCTCATCCCACTCAAGTCAGACACAGTCGAGGACCCAGCTTTACATTCCCATTGTGTGAGCGAGGGCTCCTCTTTTCGCACCGGGAAGGAGACTGTTTCTTCCTAATGCTGTTTTCTCCCCAGTGGCAGATCGCGTGTTTGTGGCTTGTTGTGTCTTGACAAACAGGAAAGCTGGAAAAGCTGGTTTGGGTTGTCTGCCTTGGCAAGTATTGCTTCAGCAGAGTGGAGCAGAGCATGTGTAGTTTTGAAAAGCCACTTTACCATCTCTCATACTAGTGATTTAGTTGAGTTTATTGGAGCATGCTGAGAGCTGACAGTTCTTAGGCAGGTGGGACGCATCTAAGACCCCTTTGTACATCTCCATAGTAAGTGACTTATGAGAGATCTAGTCTGCTACTTTCTTATCTTTCAGCTAGTAAGGAAATACAGTTTAGTACCATGATGCTTATTCTGAGTGACCTGTGATGGTTTATTGTAATAACTTCTGGACAGTAGATTCAGTTCAAAACCCCATCTCCAATAGTCAGTGGAAGGAAAAATAAGCTCAGACTCCTCTTGCCCACTTCCTCCTGAGTGTTCTTCTTGCTGTTGGAAATGGTGGTGTGCCTCCCATACTCTAGTTATTCCTTCCAAATGTCATTTCCTACTTGAAACCTTGTTAGGTGCCATTAGAACTTCAGTGTAATCTTTGTTTCTTAGTTTCCAGAAGCCACAGCACTGCAGAAATGGCTTGATTTGGGTTAATTTCACAGTTTATGGTAAAGACTGATGCATTGCACGATGCTGGGCAGAACCGTGAGCAGCAGCTGAGGCTCTGAAACTTCTGGTCATTGGATTTGGGGAGACAGGGTTGCAGCAATTTGTAATATAGTTTATATCGAAGGGGTTCTTGTTGTTAATTATTGTATGTTGTATGGCTTCAATAGGGGACCTTCAGCTCACTGAAATTATTTTGCAGAGTTAGCAGGAACTCTTTTGAAACAAAAGCTGTTTTCTGAAGCAGACTGGGCAAGCAGTGTTGCAGAAACAGATATAATCTCTATGCAGAGTAATTGGGAAAAGATATGTTAATTCCTAGCGTGTGGTGGGATTTTTGTGTGTGGATGGTGAGAGCCAGTGGGATTTTTTTTTTTATTCTTTGTAGAGCTTGTTGTGAGGGTATCAGATTTTTAAAAAAAATGGAGGAGGAAAGATAAAGCGAGGGGATGCAGCAGCATCTGGCAGACAATTTGAGTCAGGGGTGAAGGAAGCTGCCGGGACATGGAGAACAAGGGGCTCATCTAGGATCAGAGTGAAACAGAAAGCACCTCTGAGGCAAACAAATAGGAACTCTTATTATAAATAACTGAAAACGTCACCTCTTCAGAACTGATAGCGAATGTCGTGCATTCCAATAACTGCTTCCTATGGGTTCTTCCTAAAACATTCCTGAGGTTTTGAGCTTTGCAGTATACTAAAGAGAGAGACACCATCAGTTGTATCTTTTTGTGGAAGTTGGTTATTTTTAAATTGGCCAGGCCTGTTAGGAGGTTACTGTGGAAAAACCCAAACACTGTGCAAGAAAGCCTTATAGTACTGGTTTAACGTGCAGTTCTTTCATGGGTGTGTATTATTCCCGTTACTTGCTGTTGGGAGGTTGTACTGATGTGTTAAAAAGAGACTGTTCCATCAGAAATCTGTTAAAATATTACATCCCTGCTTTTATTTCAGTATAAAAGCCTCACATCCACAGAGGTGCATTTGTGCCAGTGTACCAGCATGGATTTCATACAGCACATTTCATGACTTTGGTTTGGGTTTTTTTTTTTTTTGAGCAAATTAGTGGCCCTAGAAAGGCTGGAAATCTTCAGTTTGGGCTCCTGCGGCAGCAATACGTTGCCTTTTTGAGGACACATATTTTAAAGTGGAAATTGCACAGCTAAGAATGTTTTACCTAGTCTTATTCAGGTGGGGAGGATTCTTAGGGTTCACTGTTTGAATGCTAAACCCTAATTTAAATAACAAATACACAATGGAAGTGTAGCTATAAATACATGAGGAGTTTGTGATATAATACACTGGCATGATAAATTTGTTGATAGATGTGCAGAGAGTGATGAGGATTCTTAAGTCTTTTAAGGTTACCATGGGATTAAAAAAAAAGCGCTTGATGAGGATTTACTGATGTTTAAAAAAAACAAAAAACACCAAAATTATGTAAATTGTGTTTAAGTATGTTGTTCTCTATATTAAGACCTCATTTTAATTTCTTTTCTGAATCTTCTTGCTCTTCCTGAAACTGGTGATCTTAGAGAAGTTTTTATTTCTTTCTCATCCCTCCCCTCCCTCCCCTAGTTCTAAGTCAGCCTATTGTTCTTAGTATTCGTAATGTACGCAGGGTAATTTCCTGGTTTGGTTTGTTTCTTTGCTTTTTTTTCCTGCAGGGTGCTGTGCCCAAAGGTAACGCCACAAAGGAGTTCATCGAGAGTTTACAGCTGAAGCCAGGACAGGTGGTTTACAAGTGCCCAAAGTGCTGTAGCATCAAACCTGACAGAGCACATCACTGCAGGTAAAGTCTTTTCTGAGGACTGCTCTTTTATCAAGACCTCAACAATTATCGGGTGTGCCTTGATCTAAATTTTTTTAAAGAGTTCCAGCTTCCGCGTTTGCATTGAGTACTGTGACTTAGTTTTGTGCTCTGTGGTAGATCAGTATTCCTACTGCTCCGTCATGGCCTTTTTCTGGTAGGATAAACTTCCCTGAAAAGAGTAACTGGTAATGAGCTTTTTAGTACTAAAGGCAGTGAGCAAAAAAAACCCACCCAACCCAAAACTACTTCCTGAAATTCTCTTCTGCATTTAAAGCAAGTAAACCTCTTTTCCACTAATAAGTTAATTAAGTTTACACTGGTGTCCCTTCCTTACTTAAAAAACAAATCATAATGAGAAAAGTTGCTATCATGGCAACTGCTGATTGACGCAGGGGTCTTGTGGGGAGGGGAGTACAGGGGACTGGGCTGAACAACAGCTGAAACTTGTTCTGGTGTTTGCATTTTTCATGTTTGTTTTCAGAGATTTAGTTTGCAAATGTTTTTCTTTTTTTGTTGTCGGTTTTTTATTTTAATCAAAATCAGGAGTTGGTTATTCAGCAGGGGCAATGTGATCATGCCTATCACTTATTAATGCTACTGTAGAATCCCCTCTGCCACCTCTTCAATTATGAATGAAACTTCGCATCTAAAATGCTGTCTTGCTGATGACTCACAGCGTAGGTAAATGAAAACAGACTCTTAGGCTAAACACACAACCTCATTTCCATGGTCCTGTTTTTCTATACTTTAAGATAATTTTTTAGACATTAAGATTTGGGAAATTGGTCCACTGAGCACTGATACTGTTGAGAATCTTCAGTCAAACATTTGGAAGCTGGGTGGTTGAGCAGGGGGAGAGTGTCCGAGTATGGGCAAGCCCTGCTGCCTCTAGTTTTCAGTCTTAGTTTCTGTGTTTCTTTTTCCACCGGCTAGTTCTGCCTCTCGCCCAACTGCTTTTGGTACGTATACATGGAATAAAACCTCCCCTGTCAGCCTTAGCTACCTCCTTCACGGAGGTTGTCTTTGGCTTGGCTGCACCAGGTTGTCCCTCTGGGGGAAATAGGAGCCAGGAGCCATTGAAGAGGTTGCTTGGGTACTTACCTGTTTCAGAGCCCAGGGGAAGTTGTGTGTGCATCTGCAGACAGTAAATTAAACCACAGGGAGGCATCTTCTTGCTTCACACCACCTGCCCTGCCTCCCCACACCCCCCTTTATTTTATTTTTTATATATATATTTATTTTTTTTTAGACCAGTAATTCATATTTGTCATATGAAGTATGACATTATCTGGGAGAGAAGTTGTTTTTACTGTGCCAGCTGATTTTAGTCCCCGTGTAGCTCAAGATTAATTTCAAGCTGCTTATTCTAGAAAAATGAGGCTTTGCCTGTTTTCCACTGCAGCTGGGGCTGGCAGGTAATAGGGTACCTGTCCTTGCCTGAGGAGAAGCAGCTCCTGATCTGGCCCCATGCTGGGAGGCTGGGGGCTGCCTGACCAACCTTCCTTTGGGATCAGGGCTATAGCAACTCATAAATATTTTTCAGGCATGGCACGTATCCTTGGGGATCACCCCCTCCCACCATGCAGGCTCTTCTGACGGAGAGGTTTTCTATTATTTATTCATATGTGCTCATAAGAACGTGTTTATGTTTTCGTTTGAGTTTCCCTGAAGCATTTGGGTGTTGAAGTTTATTGTTTATGTTAAGGTCAAAATATTTTTTGTTTTAAGAAGAAAAATAAAATTAGCAGAGCCCTTGATCCTTTCTGTTTCAGTGCTGCCAGAATTGTTCTGGAATGGCTGTTTCCTTTCTGGGTCTATTGTTTGTTTGGTTTGGGGTTTTGTGTTTTTTCCATATTTGATTTCTGTGCTTGTTTGTGCAATGTGGTATCAGGAGACTGCCTTTCGTCTCCTATCATATGAGAAAGCGACAGAGAAAAAGACTTCCTTTATTATGCGAGTTGAAGCAGTTACTGACTAAGCAAGAGAATGATGTTCAGACAAAGTAATAATCTTTTAATTATTTGACTTGCAGCCACAATGTGCATGCTGGCAAGAATTTGAATTTTGATTTTATTAGTCTGGTTTTGTGAAGTGCTTTAACATCTAATTTTACCTTGAATGTATATTGTGGTACTGTCTTCCTGACTGACTGCCACAACTGTTTTATGCAGCTTACCTTGATGTCAAGAATATTTTCTAATGCTTTATTTAATTTTCTTTTTTGCAGCTAATGTTACCAGCTACTGGCAGTAGCTACCAGTAGTAGCAACCAGCTAATGTTAGTAAATAAACCTTATTAAATCTTATAAACCTGTTATTAACAACTCTGAAAGATACCTTTATCCATTACTGCTTTTCGTATCTTTCTGGGTTTTGTTTGTTTTTAATCTGTGGACATTTTCACAGGCCAAATGGGTTAAAACTAATCTAAATCAGATTTTTTCCATCTGCCCAAATGTATTGTTCAAACCATATTTTGGCAGAATATTATGCTAATGTGCCTTACTTGGCATTAATTGTTTACAACGGTGATTTGGTATTGTATGCTTCATTTTGAACAGACGTAGTAGAGTGAGCAAACCACAAATATGAATGTGGTGACCAGCAAATTTATCTAGGTTCAGATTTCACCTCTGATTCTTTCCTTTAATTTCTGTGTCCCCCAAACCCCTGTGAAACCTTGTATTCCTGGAATGAAATGTGCTATAAATAACGACCTGTACTCTTTCAGTGTTTGCAAGAGGTGTATTCGGAAAATGGACCATCACTGCCCGTGGGTCAATAACTGTGTAGGAGAGAATAACCAGAAGTACTTTGTACTGTTTACAGTAAGTATTTTACAAGCGCTGTTTGAGGTTGGGCAGTGGGCAGCCATGAAATGCTGTGTGTAGTCTGTGAGTTGCCTGAGTTTCAGAAGAACTTTACAGGGAGCTGTGGCAGACTTTTCGTTTGGCTAATTGGGGAACGCACACAGCACAACAGCGGGGAAAAGGCATCGGGGGAAGTATTTCCCGGGGTTTTGTACGCTGTTTCGTAATGCGAGTAGTTTTTCGTTGAGCTCTTTGAGGCGTGGGCCATCTTTTTGCAGCGTGCTGTGGCTGGTAGGGTCCCAGGCTGTATGAAGGATCCCTAAATGTTGTAGTTGTACGAGCACCCGTGTGGGACCGTACAATAAGAGCTGTTGCCACATCTTAAGTGAGGAGTGGGAAGTCAGCATCCCCCTTGGCAAGAATTGTCCACCTTTTACTTGCAAGTGGTTTATTTTCGTCCTGGAAAATCGAGGAGGTGTTTGACTTTTTGTACTATATCTGTGGCATTATGAGTAAGAAAACAGGAGTGCAAGCTCAAATACTACATATTTATGGAAGGGTTGAAATCTGTTTTATCAAAGCGAGCTGTAAATATCCCGTGGGAGTAGTGTGAACATTACAAGGCTGAGTTTAAGTGATGCTCTGTTTTATTATTAAATCTGTTGAGACATCTGTAGGTTCGAGGAAGAATGTTCTCATGTTAGCAAGTAAAAAAAGGGGAGATTTTCAGTTAAATGGAAAGGCTTGCTGCTAAACTTCTGTTCTATGTGGCTTGTTAGGATGTAGATTACAGAACAAAGTGAATCCCGTTTCTTTCGGTTGAGCAAGGCCTTTTTCACCATGAGGAGTGAGCTAGGTGTTTTAATCCTATCAAAAGGATTTCTGTTTCTGTTAAAACTGACGTCTACTTTCAAGCAGGCTGTATTAAACACTCAATGTAGTTGAGAGAGGAAAAAAACATACAGGTTGCTGGTTTTGTTCTTGGTTATTCATTTTGAGCCCTGGGGAAGTGAAAGAATGGCAGCGTGCTCAACTTGCAAGGAAAACCAAAATACTCTACTGTCACCTCTTACTGCTTCCACAGGGGTTTGCTGGAACAAAATCTCTCTCACTTCCAGTATCTGCTGACATTTGTCAGAGACTGTAGGTTGAGGAGAGTCATCTTTTTAGGTCTGTCTTGGTAAATCATACTGTGTGTCTAGCGGGGCCTAGAGTTTAAAGCTTTTCGTTACAAAGCTAAGACCTAATTGAAAACAAATGGGATTAAGTATTAAAGCTTGATAGAAACTTTCCATGCCAGTGTCTGCCTCGGGGAAAAATGCTTATTAAAAAACCAAAATAAATCATTTTTTTCTGAAACTCATGCTAGAAAAGAGATAAAGTGCTTTTTGTGGCTAAAACAAGTTAGCTGTTGTTTCTCTGGGAAGCTATAGTGCTCTCGAGGGCAAGGACGTAAGCTTTGACACCATGATACCTCAGAGCTGCTGCCGTCTGAAAGCTGGCGCTGTGTTCAGCCGAGATGAGGACGGTGAGCCGTGTGGAAGGCCGTGCCGGGGCGCGGGAGGCTGGATTTTGTGTCCAGCTGGCTTTGAATGAAAGTCTCCCTCCGGTGGACTCGGAGCTCTTAGGCCAGAATGAGTCTGTGTAGCCTCGGTGTTTGCCAGCTTCAAGGTGCTTGTTCAGGGGGGATGGGAGGGCTTGGTGGTTTTTGGAGTGGTTTGTGGTTTGTTTGGTGGTTTGGTTTTTTTTTTTTTTTTGAAGTCTTAAAACTTTTCTTTAAATAAAGTGTTTGGAAGATTTAGCATTTTGGTCTTTAAACTTCCCTGATAAGTGTATTACATCCTTTATTTTTCAGATGTATATAGCACTGATTTCCCTGCACGCTCTAATCATGGTGGGATTTCACTTCTTGTATTGCTTTGAAGAAGACTGGACAAGTGAGTACTAACAAATTATCTAATTAAAATACCAGAGTAGCCTATGAATAAGACATTACAATGTAGTTTGCTTGTAAGGCAACCCCTTTTATGCTGGTTTCAGAAGAATGCTATCAGGGTTCTGCTGTGCTATCTCTATTTTTTTTTATTTTTTATTTTTTTATGATAAATCCTAGAACTTCATAATTCTCTGTGACCTCTGGGATCCCTGACCTGAAAACTCCTGTATCAACTTAAGCCTGATACTGCCTAGGGAGAAGCTAAAATGTAAAGAGACATCTAGATAGTACGTGTGTAATAATCTTCTGTTGACGTGAACACAGCACTAATTTCCAGAATGCCAACACAAGATAAGAAGAATGTGTGTGCTTTTTTAAAAAAGGGTAATGTGAATCATTCTTGCAAGACTGCCAGGAAAACATGCTAACTCAGATCCAAAAATCCACCCTCACAAGAACACACAATTCCTTTCCACAAAAAAAAATAAAATCATTCCAAAACAACCAATGAACCAAACAAAAAAATCCAGCCCTCGCTTTGGAGCAGCCAGTGAGTACATTTTCAGCCAGTTGAGATGTGTTTTTAAACAAATAGATATAGGAAATCCTCTAGGTAATGCTGAGTCAAACAGCAAGCTGTCAAAAAATGTGTGTGCAGATCTATGTGCTGCTTGTGGTTTTTTTTGGAAGAGCATTAGCTTTGTTTTTCTTGGAATTTCAGTTGTCATTCAACATAATGACCTAGTTTAGTTTGTAATACCACCGAGGATGGGTACGTTTACACGCAGGAACTGAATTTGACACGGTCGTTCTGCGGTTCAAAACTTTGCAAAAGAGCTGCCGGCTGTCACTGGGAAGGTCTGGATTTGGCTGCAGTGGCCAGGGCCACGGGGAAGGGTACATCAAAAGACAGAGTTCCCTCTTCCCGCGTTCTCAGAGCCTGTGTCTGGGGGGGAAGCACCTTCCCACCTGGCCCAGGTTGAGGTGGCAGAGCAGAGCAGTTATGAGAGGTGGATCTGTTGTTCCAGCTGCCTTGGATTTGCGCTGGTTGTGTTAGCCCCTGATTGTGGTGTATCTGTTAATGCTTAACATCTCATGAGAGAAAGAGGGATTTTGGGGTGATACACGTTCTTGGATTTCAGAAAAATCTGGAGATGTTCTGACATTTACAAGACCCAACTCAGCACTATGATTTTTGACCTGTAACGTTTTCCTTCCTCTTTATTTTTCTGCTTCTCTTTTATAGTAACCTTTTTAGATTTTTTTCAGCTCTTGCCTGAGTTTGCACTATAGAGTATGAGGATAAATAAGAATTTGGCTTAATCTGCCCTTTAAGTTATGACTTAGAGCAGTTATGAAAGGGAGCATAATCTGGTTTTATGTTGGTGCTACAGAAATAATTATCCTTGTGTCCTGACCACTGGCTTGAGTTTTCTAATGGGGCTTTATCACCGTGGAAAAATCTGTTAAGATTAAGGTTTAAGAGAGAAACTACAGGTTAAATGGAGTAGAGTGGAGTGGAGTCCTAGGCAGTGTCCTGGGGAAACACCTAAGTGGTGTTTCCACTGCATTCTTGAAGTGTTGCAGTGTTGGTTTTTTTTTTTTTTAGTTTTGCTTTTTTAGCAACTTTTTGAGAATGGTGATCATATAATTCATTTTGACAGTTCGAGTGTGGAGAACTCATGACTTAGCAAGTGTTTTGCAGCTGCTGCGTTACCTGATCTCTCGCCTTCCAACTCGGTTGTTTTGTCTTCACAGAATGCAGCTCCTTCTCGCCGCCAACCACAGTGATTCTTCTCATCCTCTTGTGTTTCGAGGCTCTCCTATTTCTCATCTTCACCTCTGTTATGTTTGGGACCCAAGTACACTCCATCTGCACTGATGAGACGGTGGGTGTCTGGCGCGCTCTCTCCTTTACCCCAGGGCTCTCGCCGTTTGTAGGAGCAGCGAAGGGCTGCGGGGTTTTGCCTCGTTGCACGGGGAGCTGATGTACGTGTACCCTTTGAGGAAAGATCCGCTGAACTGAGCTAGCACAGCGCCGGGTTGTGCTCTCTGAAGGTTATTTGTGAGGAGTACACCTGTGTGTTAGCTGGGATGCTGCGTTGGCAGTGCCTCTGATAAAGCAGGCATTGGTAACTGGGGTTACCCTGTACAGAGTATTTGTCCCTATGGATTTGAGAACCTCTATCCTTTAATGAAGTGCTTTTTACTTTGGTATTGTCTGAAATTCAGCTGTGTGTGCCCGAGGGTCAGGATTTACACACACACATGCTTCTCTTAGTCTAGAAGATTTCCAGTTTTACCTGTGTGTTAAACAGTTCAAAAACTCCTGCCAGAGGGAGGGGTGGGGGAAGGGAGTGGAGTAGGGTCATGGAAACCTGCTGGGTACAGTCTGCTGCAAAGCCACCATGTCCTCCCAATTCAAAGGTGGCATAGTGGAGGTTACATAGGAGTGTTGCAGTCCGTCGTGTGTCCCTGCATTTGCCCACTTCTGTAAAGATGGAGCTGGTGACTCCTGGGGAAATTCTCCCACTTGTGAATACTGCCGGCCTTCACCAAGCATGCTCAGATATTTGAATTAAATGGAGTGGTTGAAGAGAAGCGATAGTGTTAAAAGAGTGACAATTCTTATTTCTTCCTCCACCTCCTTTGGTTTTCTCTCCCCTTCACATGTTTGCCCATGGCCAGTTGAAGCTAGAATAGGTATTTTTGCTGCCGTTGGAGAGCTATGACTGTCTGTAAGAGCCCATCACTCCTAAGTCTTTTTTGCAGTACTTTTTTTAAAAAATACTTGGCTTCTGGAAGAGGCTGGTGTTTACACTGTGGCTCTTCTGTGTTCAGAGGAAGACTTCAGCTGTTCTTTCTGCTGGGGAGAGCCCCAGGAAGAAGTACAGTGTCATACAGAACAACAAGATCCTGCCGAGCTTGAGTTTATCAATAAGCACGTAAATTAGCAACTGTGAAATCATCATCTGAATTTCTCAGTCTTTGAAACTTGTCAAGAATTTACAGCTGGGCACCCAAATAAGTCCCCCAATTTTTCCCTTCCCCCTCAAATTCTGGTAACTCGTAGATGTTAAAGGAACAATGTCACAATCTAAAATAAAAAAAATGAAATTTGGTCTCCACATGTTGGGTTGTGGGATTTCATTTTTGGTTTCTTTTTTAATATGTGCCAGTAAGGATTTTGCTGTGTGGAAGGTCTCATTGTTGATTTGCTAGCATTGAGCTTGCTGGGTCTGGCAGGCAATCTGTTTTGAGCAGAGGAATATTTCCAGATGAAGTTCTTCCTGGTGTGGTCTCATGCAATGTTTTACTTCACATTTTAGAGGCAGGGCTGGGTCTTGCCCTTTTTCACTTTCCTCTTCCAGTCCCTGGGAGATCTAATTCTCCATCTTGTGTACGGTGTCCCACCAGGACGGTTCCTTTCTGCCTAAAGGGACCCAGAACCCTAGTATTTTGCTGCTGCCTCTAGAGGTGACATTTGCCTGGCATCATTGCAGCCCTTGCAGGTGACCCACGCTGGTTTCTGCAGAGCTCCCAGAACCAGTAATTTGAGAGACACAGATGTATTACAGTGCATTAATCGGTGGCACGGGGGGAGACGCGTAGGTCAGGAGAAGCTTACCTTGCAAAAGATCTGGAGTTAAAGAACAGAGTGATGTGCCTGCTGCTGCTGCCTGTGGAAAAGTAATGCTCTCCAGTGACTGCACTCCTTCATTTTGCCTCTGGCAGCCGGGCGAAGCTTTCCATGAAAGACCAAATTCACTTTGTGGGTTTTAGACTCAATACAGATTATTTATTTATTTATTTATTGACCAGTGAACGTTTCAACTGATTGCTTGATGGCTCGTTTTTGTTCTCCCTCTAACCTTTACTAAACAATGCCAATGATTTCTCTCAAATCGGTATCTTATTTAACCCTTTCTCCCTGCTGTCAGCCCGTGCATGTTTTAGCAGAGATTCTAATGGAGCGTGAAGGAGGCACCAGGTAGACTCAGCTCCACTGAGCCATGGGCACTTCCTGAACTTGCTTGGTGAATCTGGGAGCATTACGGAGATTATCTTTGGGTTTGTGGGTTTGGGTTTTTTTGTCTGCAAGCTTATAACAGTTTCCTCCTAAAACTTTTCCACCTGGTTAGCACATAGTGCTTTCAGCCACTAAAGCACATGCTTTTTGTTTGGCTTTAGGTGGTGGGGTTTTTTTTTTAATTGACATCAGAGGCAATTGGAAGGCAGGTCTGAAAATGTTTATGGAATATCTAGGACTGAACGAAATTAAAGTAATTTTATTTCCAAGGAATACTTTCTATCCTTAATAATTTTTTTAGTATAAAACAATGAGAAGAAAAGGAAGGAGAGTATAGATGCATAGGTGAATTTTTATTTTCTTACTCCATCCTTTGGATCAGGAGTAACAGAGAGTATACCTTTCCCTAAATCCAGAACTATGAAATCTGAAGTGTTTGACTGAAAATGTGATATTTCTGTTTTCAGGGAATAGAACAGTTGAAAAAGGAAGAGAGAAGATGGGCTAAAAAAACAAAATGGATGAACATGAAAGCAGTATTTGGCCATCCGTTCTCTATAGCATGGCTTAGCCCATTCGCAACACCAGACCAAGGAAAAGCAGACCCGTACCAGTATGTGGTCTGAGGAATTCTTGACCAGCATTTCCACTAAAATAGAAACATATTACAGCACTACTGTTATAAATTTTCCATGAATGTTTAAAACAAAAAGCAAAACGAACTTTTTTTTATGTCTATTAAATGGCTGATAATTGCAGAGAAAAAAAAGCCCTGTATTCCACAATTTTAGATAATTCTATATCTCTGGCTGAAACTGCTGCTGCTTTTCTTCTTTTCTTTTTTTTTGTATTTCTATTTTTTTTAATCTTGTTAACTTTACTGGCCTTTGTTCCTCTCTGCTTTCTGTATGGCATAACTAATGTGAAGGGGATCCTCTTTCTCCTTTGTGACCCACCTCTTCTGAGTAGATTCTCATGCTGTCTCCTGACTGTGATGAGCTCTGTGGAAGACATAACGAGTGCCAACAGCCCTACACAGACACCTTTGGACTTCCTGAAGGAACACATTGCTCTTTCATAAGTGAACCTGAACGGGGAAGCAAACATTTCACTTACCAAAAGGTGCAAGACAAGAACGCAACACAGCAAGAGAGCCAGTTGACCTGGTGATCGCATACAATTAAAGTACTTAAATGTTGCCAACACCAATTCCCACCCCACCTTCCTTTTTCCTTCCAGCCACAGAACTGATTCCGTCTTTCTGGCATTATTTTGTCTGTTCTCTCCCTTGCGCGCAGGAAATGGCTGCCCTCTTAGGGTAACTGTGGCAGATTTAGAAGACTCCTTGGATTATTAAATGCCTTACACTTGCAGGAAAGAAAGAAATCTAATTCCGAGGTGTTTAGAATAGCAGAATCATCTCGTTTTGTGTGTGTTTGTCTTGGTAAACGACTTGTTAGAGCGGCGCCTGCTAAACAGTGTTAACGTGGAAAACTGACATGAATGCCCAGATTACTGTAAAGACTAATATTGATGGGATGTGTAGGTGTACCGGGGTGACTGATTCTATATCCTTAGCATTGCCCTGGTTAGAGCTTTGTGAATCCTTCCTCATATTAATGCATACATGCGTGTGTGTGTGTAAAAACACACACGCATATATGTGTAAGTATTTTAAATTGGGAAATATTGATGGTAAGGAGCATGCGTACTGTTATGAACTGTGTGGTGATGAAGGTGGGAGGGACAGAAGGCATTCCAAAAAAACGGGTAGAGCTAAACCAGTCATAACTACAACTGACATCTTCTGTTCAAGCAGGATTTTTATTATATTTTTGGATCATGACTCCCGTGGGCTCATCAAGTGATTGCAAACAAAGGAAAAACACAAATCAGCTGTGTCCATGAGTTCCAAGGAATCTTTTCTTTCCTTGGTTTAAAATAAAATGTTTGGGGTTTTTTGGTTTTTGGGTTTTTTTTTTGGGGGGGTGGGAGAAATTACCTGTTTAGACTGCTTTAAAGCCATGGGGGAAGGGAGGGAAATCAGAGAAGGAGAAATTTAATGGTTGTCTCACTTTGGAAGTAATGTGAATGCTGCATCTTTTCAATCTGTCAATGCTTCCACGTGGAAAACAAATGCAATAAAACTTTTCCAAAAACCTGTTTGCTCTCGTTATTTTCCTCTCTTCACTTGAAACGTTGGGAAAGGCTGCAGTGGTTTCCTGAACTTTGGCTTCGATAGACACGCAGGCGCAAGCACGTAAGGGTTAATTAAGTGTTCGACTTTTGCGTTTAAAAATGAGCTAATCCATAAAATACTGTTAATCCGTGGTGCTACTGCATCTCTTTGGACGGTGCTGTGCAGGCGGGCGGTCTCTGCAGCCCTGCTTGCTCAGGGCGAGGGGCACGTTGCGTTCTCTGCGCCGGGACTGCGTTTGTGGGAAGAATCCGTGAAGGAAACGTGGCTTTTGTGAACCCGTTTCCTCAAGGAAGAAAAGTTTGGGGTTTGTTTTCGTAGCGCCGACACCGCTGATAGCAGAAGGCTGTTGTAAATAAATAGGTGGCTCTGGTTTTAGCACGCAGTGGTAATTTTCAGAGAATGGTCCCAGCTTACGAGGTTAAGGGCTGGATCTTTGGCCAGGAGAGACACGTGCAGGTGGTAACTCGAACTGGTGGAGAACCCGGCCCTAAAACTGGCTCGATGCAAAATCAAATGCATTGTGGGGAGAGGCTTTAGCCACCTCGGCAATGAACAAATGAATGCATCTCTCTGGACAGTTCACTGCTGTAAAAATTGTTTCGATTGTAACTTCCTGGTGCGCTTTTCCTTTTTGGTTTATTTTAATTACCTTTATGAATTTGGGGGGGAGATTGGGTGCGTTGTTCTAGCATTTTGACCAGTTGTGAAAAAAAGGTGCGATTGCTCAGTTTTCCTTGTTTTGAACAAATGCGGGTTGTTAGGCAGCACTACGTAGTGTTGATGTTTTCAGTCAAACTGTGCTCGTTTGAAATGAGGTGTCATCCACAGCCTGCAGAAATGTCCCTTGGTACCTGTCGTGCGTGTGTCTCGGTGACCGGGGGTCCTCAGTTTTACTCGCGCTGTACGGCTTGGGGTGCAGTTTGATGCAATTTGAGTTATCCTAAATGTGAGTCAATGTGAGAAAGGCAGACTTCACCAGTTTGCTCCTGGAAAGTATTTTTTCGGGCAGAACTACCTGATTTCAGGTGCTGGTTCTGGTTTAGCCCGGCCAAGGGAAATGGATCAGGGGCGGGGTGTTTGTGATGCTCCCAAGCAGGAGTGGGTTCAAGGATCTGCTGCAGGGAAAGTCTGCCTTAGTCATGACTCCTGAGAGCAACGCTTTCTGTGTCCGCTTCCCCTTAATGGAGAAGTTGTTACAATACTTGCCTCTTCTGTTTGTCCTTGCCATTTGGATTTTACAAGTGTATTAAAAGAAGTTAATGCTTTTCTTCTAACGTGCAAGAGCTGTCCTGCAGATTACTTCCAGGTCAAGCCACGCAGCCCAGCATCCCTTTGTTCTTCTCTTTTCTCTTTTCTCTTTTTTCTCTTTTCTCTTTTCTGTTTTTTCGTTTTTTCTTTTTTTCTTTTTTTCTTTTTTTCTTTTTTTCTTTTTTCTTTTTTCTTTTTTCTTTTTTCTTTTTTCTTTTTTCTTTTTTCTTTTTTCTTTTTTCTTTT
>JAOXJK010000012.1:46908995-46922598 GCA_025774025.1 Xenus cinereus
GAAGTTCCTCCTCATGTTTAGGTGGAACTTCTTATGTTCAAGTTTGTGCCCATTTCCTCTTGTCCTGTCACTGGGCATGACTGAAAAAAGACTGGCCCCATCTTCTTGACACCCACCCTTTAAGTATTGAAAGGTGTTGGTCAGATCCCCCCTCAGCCTTCTCTTCTCCAGGCTCAAAAGACCCAAGTTCCTCAGCTTTTCCTTGTAAGAGAGGTGGTCCAGGCCCCTCACCATCTTTGTAGCCCTCTGTTGTACCATCTCTCTGTCCCCTGTGTCCTATGCCAGGGGGCTTGTGATCTGACTATAAAGGTGCCATTAAACCCCATTCTCAAGGTGTGGCTGGGGAAAACTCTTAAGCACACAGATTAAGCAGGTGAGCCCTTCCAGTGAAGCTGGCACAATTATCCAAGCACTTTGAGCTACTCAAGGGCTTAAACTGTCTATAGGTCTAATTCATTGAAAAGAGCACCTAAGGGAGAAAAAGCAAATAAGGGTAATAACGCCAACAAGGCAGCTGGTTTTTACCTGCCCAAAATTCCAGGGTCTATTGTATATGCTGTACGCGGATCCGACATAGATGTAGCCTGTATCGTTGAGCACATACTCCTTTCTTTGCGCCTCATCATCCAGGAAGACAATGTCATCTGGGACAAAAAAAGAACCCCTCGGATGTTAGTTGGTTTGCACACACACTGTACAAAATTTTCCTTGGAAAGCTAAACGGGGGGGAGCTGATGGTTGGTGACATTCACACCAAATGATGATTGTGCAGCACTCACTTTTTTTTCCTACAGTGGAAGAATTTCCTGTAAGACTACTCTTTATTTTACCCATGTAGGACTACTGCTATTTGGCCATTTTAGTGAAACACTTCTTTCTGAACAAACACTTTAGCGCACTAGGCAGACAGCAGAGCGAACGGGGGGACTAGATGCCAACCAACCACGCATGTTTTTTGTCTGGTTATTTTTTTATCTGGATTTTAAGCCAACCCAGACTTCTCAGTTAACTTCCGTGCTGGCCCAGGGAAACAGAGAGAGGTGACATGGAGGTGCAGAAGTGATAGACAGATGCCCTTTAACCGGGCACTGGGGACTCCCCAGTGAGGAGCTGGCTCGTTGCTACTGCCCGGCTTCCCACTGGCTCTGTGAGGATGAGGATGCTGCTTGTGGTGTTTTAGGGGGAAAAAAGCAATGTATGAGGAAAAGAGAGGAGGGAAAATGCGAGGAGGAGCTCCCCAAAGGACAATCCCTGGCAGCAGGAATTACGACGGCTGGTGGCAGGACCACTCACCTTTGCACCAAGGATTGAACAGAAGGTAGATAGCGGCATTCTCGGGCTTGTAAATGTTAGTCCCAGTCTTTACGTTCAGGGTGTATATTCCCACCGGGGCGCTGGGTGAGCTGGTGACAGACAGCAGGCACTGGGGAAGAGACGAGGAGAGATGGCATGATGGACCCTCCCCAACAGCCAGAGGCATGGCCACAAGCACAGGAGGAGCACCGAATGTGGTGGCCATGGGGATGTGGGGGGAGGAAGAAGGATGGGGCGCATCCCGCGTGCGCAGTGGGGGATCAGTGAATTAAACAGGGCAAGGCTGCTGCCCACCTAAAATTACAGGAAAGCAGGATGGGGTTATGAGGGTTTGCTCTATTGCTCCCAACGTGTTGGTGTTGGGTGGGAGCACAGCCCGTGGGCTCTACCTCTTTGCCGCTGCTCTTGACGATGGAGATTTGCCACCCGCTGAAGTCCGGCTCCCGCCTTGGGTTCAGCGACAGCAGGCTCCCCCGGGGTTTCATGGGCTTTTCACCTGGAAACAACCCCAACAAGAGATGTGGGAGGGTTGCACGGGTCTGCAACAACCGCGCAGTGCCCGGCGACAGCAACAGGCTGTTGGAGGCTGCCGGGGCTCTCCTGCTTTGCCTGGTGGCCACGGAGGGGGGAACCTGCTTACCGATGCCAAAACGCAGCGCCAGCTTGTCAGAAGCCTTCAGGTCCCTGCTGAAGCTGAGCTGGATCTGAAAGGCCTGCCCACGCCGCACCACCAGGTTCTTGATGTTGTACGCATCTGTGTGGTGCAGGCGGGAGTTCTGGCTCTTGAGGAAGTCGACCCCAGTGACCTTCAGGTCGGATCCTGGAAAGCCATTGGCAGAGAGGGAGAAAGAGAAAAGGAGGTTGGTGGTAAATTGCTCAGGACAGACAGTTTTCTTCTTCTTAGTGGAGCCCGGTGGGTCATCAAAGCGTCAAACTGTCCAGTGGTCTAAGCACAAGGAATCACACCAAGGATCACCAGAGCTAATGGATGGTACAACAGTTTAACTATATATATATGTGTATATATATATGTATATATATGTGTATATATATACACACATAATACTATACTAACTGTACTATATCTATATAAAAATATAGTATCTTATCATATAACATATGCAATGCAATGCAATAGAATTAGAATTAGACTAGACTAGAATTACTTAGCACATGTATATAGAGGCATATGGAAAGTTGTGTTGCTGGGATGGGTCATGGAGGCCAGCAGTGGTGATGGTGCTGCAGCAATCTCCCCGGAGCAGGGACAAGTGCCTGCCTCGCCCTCTGAGTATTCGGCCCCGGGTTGTTGCCCCTGCCACCTTCCCTCGCCGCCTGGGGGGTCTGAAGGATGTTCGACCTCTGAGGTGGTCCTGGGTGAGTGAGCAGCTTGAGGGAGGTAGCAGCAGTAGGAGATGTAACACGAGGATTTCTGGCCCTGCCGGCAGCCAGGCACCCAGCTGGCGTCTCAGAACCTCTGTTCACAGGCAGCTGCCTGCCACGCACCCTCAGGGCTGCTTCCTCACCAGCCAAAAGTCTAGGCATGGGGTCTCGCTGGTCTGGAAATGCATGTCTGCTGGCCCACTGCCTGCCCGTGCAGGCTGCCAGCTGGCTGGGGGGGCCAGCAGCCATGAGCCGGCTCCGCAGCCCGCCACGGGCCAGGAAGATGGCACGACAGCAAGTTTTGTTACAATACTGAAAGTCTTGCCCCTGTGAAAATCTTGCTTCTCCCTTGAAGGTGGAGCAAGGAGAGAGCATCCGCATCCCATCCCCAAAGCTGCTTTGGGGCAGCTCCGCTCCCCTGCGCATCTCACACGGGAGCCCACCGAAGGTCCTGACCCCCACAGCATCCCCGTGGGCAGCTCCCATGGTCCTGGCATGTCTCTGAGCCCTCTCCTCCTTGCCCCCCATCCGCTCCACTGCTTTGCTGGTGGCACCTCAACAAAGCCAAGGCTGTGACAGCAGCTCCTCTTTGCTGCGTGCCCGTGCCTTGCTGGGTACACAGTGCATCAGCTCCTTGAGTATTACAAGTGTTTCTTCATTATTACAGGTATAAAAACAACAGTAGTAGTAGTAATAACAGGCGTGTGAATAGTAGTAGCAATATGGACAGGTGAAGAAAGTGCTGCTTGCCACGGCACGTTCAGAGGTGATGCTCCCAAGCAGTCCCCAGCTAGCACAGGGCAGCTTGAAAACTAAACCTCACTGTTGGGATTTTATCCCAGCAAACTTCCCTCCTGTCAAAGCCTTATATCAGCATTGAACACATCCTTCATGATTATCAGATAATAATTAACAGTAGCAGTAATTGCTCCTTCCAAAACACAGTTAAACACAGCCAAACTGGAAGCGAACCAAATAGGCTTAAATTCAACTCCCCTCAACTGCTGAGATCCCCAGTGTCTCCGGGATGCCATGAGCCTAGGAAACGGGACTTTTCAGGACTCTGACTTTTTGTATTTTCCCCTCAAAAATTAGTCCCAAATAGTACCACAACCGTCATTAGTCAACTTATTATAGAAGTCTGTATAGGTGAATCTTTGCGAGTTTTTTTTCCCAAGGACTGGGTTTCTCCTACAACCCAAGTACCAAAGGAAGGTCTGGGGCCAGGAGCCAGCTGTGCTGCAGAGCTGCTGCCTGGCTGGGGGGATGCTAACCACGGGGGGCAGCTCTCTGCCCCCCATCACACCGGCTGGTGCTTTTGCCATTTGACTTCAGGGCAGCTTTGGACTCCAGCGAGAGACCCTGCCAGGTGCCTCACTCCCGTTCCTTCCCAACACAGCAGATGTTTTTGTAGGGCACGGCATTTAAAAGCACTGTATTCTGGGCTGCTCTCCCCTCCTGCAACTGTGGGTGGGAGCGGGGCTGCGAAAAGGCCGCGGGGCTCTGAGAGGTCCAACCTGGCACTACACTTGAGCGAAGATCAAAGGCCTTGAGTAAAACCCAGGCAAAGAGGAAGCCCTCAGCTTTCAGTGAAGATGGGGATTTGGGGGTTACTGCATCAGGCTTTGGCGGGCTGCCCAGGTGTGACAGGAGAAGCCGGAGCATGCCAGAACGTGGCCAAGCAATATGTCTTTGGAAGTGTCTAACCTGTCTTGTACCTGCCCATTAAATATCCTCAAAGGATGAATTCCATGTAAACAGTAGGGAGTAACAATACCTCAAAATCACTTGCCTCATAAGTGATTCAGACAAAGACATGGGAGAGTCAGGAACTTTAAAACCGCTTATGATAACTTAGAAATTAGCAAGTCAAAGGCATAATAGTTGAAGGGATTAGTTCCCCAAATGTCTTGACAGATTTGCAGGGAACCAGGGCAACCGTGCTAACCTGAGTATCAACAAGAGCCATACCTAAATGTTGAAGAAGCTGAAATCTGCTGGTAGCTGCTGTGGCATGAGGGATGCCACAGGCAGGGCCAGGGCTGGTGGAGGCTGAAATCAGTGGCACACTTCCCACCGTGACCTGTGCCAGGCAGCAACTGAAGCCTTGAGTAAACTGAACCCATGGATCTCCACCAGGTTACTACCTCCGTGTATTTCTTCTTAGTAACTATATAAACCATATTTATCTTAATTACATAACAGTTATCAGTGATAGAGCAAATAGACTTAAAATTGACCATCACCTTTTGTTAACTGATTTCATTTTTGAGTGCTTTTTGTTTGCTTGCTGCCTGCCAGATGCCAACCTTAGGCTGATATTTTGCGCAATGGGGTGGGTGTGTGTGTAAGTCAAAAAATTTCATCTGGAATTGCTTAACCCTCTTGAAAAGGATGAAGGGGAAGTGTGTATTCCTCCACATTAACAAACCTCCAGCCACCAAAGCTGCTTGACCCTGTTCCTTATGGAAATCCTGGCGCTGGGCTGAGAAGCTACCAGGAAATGTCCTGGTGATGGGAGAGGGCTTTGGAAGGATATGGGAGACGAATGCATGGGATGTCTGTGGGAAAGGGCCCTGGGGAATCTCTCCTTCCAGCATTTCCTAACTCAGGGACTGCATTTCCATCCCTTGTTTCTGGAAATCACCAGCGTTGAGGATGCATGGAGAAAAACCGAAGAGAACAGATGCCTTCGAATGCGGCCTGACGGCGCAGGAGGTGGTGCCAGGGCCCTGTCCCCGCGCAGCGCTGCACTTATTCCTATGCAAACACCCCCGTGATACCCTGTGATCCGGCTGGCGTGGTGTCCCAAGCCAAGAAACGCCGCAGACCGAGCCGGCGGCGCACCCAGGCCAGAAACAACCCCAAATCTCACCAGATAACATTTTCCTTTTTTTTTTTTTTTTTTAAAGAAGAAAATTCAAGACAGCGTTTCTATTTTTATCTCCCAGTTCCATGATTTATCCCTTCTAGAACTCCTTCCAACGCTAATCCGCTGGCCCCATCACATGCTGATTTCCTGGGAGAATGTTCAGAGCTCTAAGAACACAATGATCACCCAGAACAAAAACCAAAAATGGGGACATGAGGACTTTGCACTGGTAAGGATCTGGGGCCTTTTTTCCATCAGGGTGAGGTGATGGGGCCTAAAAAAACCACTAATTCGGAACAGAGTGTTTATAGCATGCCTGGCTTCGGTGGGAATAAGGGCTGCTCAGAAGGACAGGAGGGAAGTGGGATGGGAACTGCAGTTTTGCAAGAGTGAGCAAAATTTGGTCACCTGCGTTTGCTCCTCACCCTTGCTCAACCTCCAGCAAAGGCTCTCTCACATCCCTGAGATGTGAGCTCACATCCCAAGGATGCTGCTGTCCAAGACTTCCTGGAAAATCAGCTCATCTACACCCAGAGTAGGGAGGTGTGACATGGAGGGGCTCGGAGCGCTATCAGGACACCCTTCTCCTCCTGGTGGCTGTGGAGTCTTGCTCCCAGCTCTACTGCAGGCACGCACAGCTGCTCAGCTACATCCCAGACCCCAGGGGTTTTGGGCATCCTGGGTTTGGGCTGGTCCCAGGAGCATGGCCAGTGGTCATGGTTCAGCAGCTGCTACAGGAGTGACTCGGGCACCTTTCTAGGTAGGTGCAGGATCTTCTAACGACAGGGCAGGCAGGATGGCCACGGGACAGAGCTCAAGTCCAAATAAATCCCTTTTTCAGTTACTTTGAAACTCCTGTCAGGCAGTATAAGCCATCCCTAAAGAGCAATAATCTACATGATTAAGTAGCCTGAAAGAAAGAAAATCCTTTCACCCTGACACAGAACAAGCTTAGAAAAGCTGCGTTTCTTTCCTATTACCACCAACAGAGCCAGGCGTCTACGGGTTGACGAAAAGCGATGAAAAGCGGTTTGCGTTTTTCGGTTGGTTACTCATCCCTCAAAACCCCAATTTGCGCAGCCGGAGCAGACCTGTCCCCTGCGAGCAGCGGTGGCACCGAGACACCTTTCCCCAGGGTGTCACCTCCAGCAGTCGGAGGGATGAGAAACCCTCCACCGCTGCTGGAGTTGCCATCCTCCCCGCAGGAGACCTGCCAGGCGGCACACAGGCTATTCCTATCCAGCATTAAAAACTCACCAGCGTTGCTGCTCATGGTTCTCGTGGGTGTTCTTGTGACCCGAGGTGCCTGCGATGACAGCTGCTTCTGAGCCCAGTAGCCTGTGCCACTTCTTGCCGCTGAGTGTGGAGAAGGAAGACGGGCTGCCCTTTTTATCAGTGTCTTGCTCTGAGGTGTCACCAGGTCCACTGCCAAGGGGTGGTGTTTAGAGAAAGGAAGTTCCCGTGGAAAAAAAAAAAATAAAAAAACTACAACTCCCTCTGCACATAGTCAGACCCTGAAAAACAGCGAAACTTAAATCCCGACTCACATGTAAGATGGATTTGCACAATCAGATGACAAGTGGACAGACCCTTCACTGACAAACAGTAAAATCATGGGCTAGATGAGTAACAAGAATGCACCCATGCCCTAACATCCAGGTCACCGGGACTGCAACTAGAGGGCTGGCTTTACAAGGCACACACAAACGTTTAGTCCCTAGGAAAAGAGAGTTCCCCACTAGGATTAGTTTAACTTTCTTTGAAGGTAATGAGATTTTTGTCATCGTGTTTGGGACAGAAGCACTTGAAGCTATGGGCTAAAATCCAGCTTTTACACATGTGGTTTTGAAAGCCCAAGGAACCTGGTGCTGACCAGGGTCAGGAGAATGCTCAAGGAGATAGCCCAGCGCGAGCACTGGGTGTGAAAGAGGAGAAACACGCCATGTCCAGGAGGAGCAAGAAACATGGTGGATCAGGAGCCATTCTCTGGCTGCTCTTTGCTGACAGCTGCATCCAAAGTCTCTGTCCAGGAGGTGGCTGGACCCTGCGTGCCCCACTGCCACCCTGGTCCTCGGAGTGACCAAAGATGGAGACATGACTCTACCCCATGGAGGGGAGAGATGGTGGCACAGCCCAACAGTGACAAGGGGACAGTGGCCAGAAAGAGATACCAACATGCCCCCAAATACCCAAAAGCATTGGTTCAGCCATGAGAGCAGCCTCAGCACCCTGATGCCTCCCTTCATGGGAGCAGCCCAGGGTCCAGCAAGGTAGGATTCAGCCTGCAAGGCTGGCACATCTACATGTAGGATCTCCCTAAACAAGATCTCCCTGAGGAAGCTTTCAAAGGCACTGATTTTTCTCCATCAATTCAGGCAGCTAGGTATTTAGTTTAGAAGGACTGTTTCGTTTGGTGCTGAAATGTGGGTGCAAGCGAGGTGCTGAGTTAGCAGATCCCACCCTTCGGGCATGTCACTGCTTGCTGGCAGGTGTACGTTGGGTGTCCTTACTCGAGAGCATGACTAGCGCATCCCAGGGCACCGAGGGAGGATTCAGTACACATCCATAATCTCACAGGACATCTGTATGAACATCTGAACCGCCAACGTTCTTGGTGGATGGAGCGTCACTCACCATTCAGCACCTGACAATGTGCTGGCAAGTACATATTTCACCATTGAGAAAAACACTACGACCCCAATTTACCTTTCAGCATTGCTTTTGCTCTGCGTTTCTTTCCTCCTGGAAGGTGAGAGATGTTTTTGTTTAGAACCAGCATGGGATGAAGTCAAGTATACGTGGAATGTCAGTACAGCAACACAACCAATAATACGGGTAATTTGAACGTTTACGATGTGTATTACTGGTTTCCACTATGTTACAGCAACAGAATAACCCACTTCATCTGAAGGCACTGAGAGCAGCTTTCTAATCCAGTCTCAACTTGTTTGTTTGTATATATATATAAAAAAATATATATTATAAAAAATATATATATATCACTCCATGCCTGGTTGGGGGCAGCTTAAATTGGGTTGACACAGTAGTCTTACAGCAAAAACTACAGACTTTTTTAAACAGGAATGGGTTGATGCTGGTAATGCTTTGCACCCGAAAAAAATTTAACTAAGTGCCTGCTGGAGGGTCAGTGGGGGAGGCAGGGTATGTATTCACCACGAACAGACACATTTCCAGCCTCATAGGGTTTTGCAAAAGCCTGATTTCAACAGCGTACGTGTTCTGACCCTCGCTTTGAACTTTGGAGTTCGAGGAAAGAGTGTAGAAGTTAGATGGGTGGGGGTTCTGCCCTGCCATGAACCCACTTCATCTTGGAAGGTGGTTGACCTTTTCACCATCCGGGGGAAGTTTTGGGTTATGCCAGTAGAGAGCATCTGGCTTTTAGTTCAGTCTTCTTTTTGCTCTGTGCAGCTGCTGGTCTTGCCCGTTCCCATTATCTTCTTCTATGCACTGGTAGTATCTCAGTTCAAGGGCACTACACTTGGCAATACGGCACAACATGAGCTACATGAGCTTCCTCTCCTGGCTCGTACAATCTTGTCCTGCCAGAAAACGCCATTGAACTGTAATACTCTTTGAGACACTTGTTGGCAAGGTCTGGGGAAAAGGGATTTCAACTTAAACTGCAGGAACCTTTGTCAAAGACATGGTTTCAGCTTCTTTCATGTTGTCAGCAGGTGATCTGTGTCCTTCCTACAGGCAAATCTCCTTTTGTCTTTGCTGGCCAGAGTCGCCAGAGCGGCTGGCTGTGGTTCAGTAGCATGGCTTTTCTTCCCTACTCCTTGGAGGAGCTGTGAAAAATACCAGCCCTTCTGATTAATTTTACCCCCGAACAGTTACAGTGGTTAATCACTTCAGTCTGTCTCATAAAATTATACCCTCCTAATTAGCAGAAGCAGGAGATGGTATCTTTTTCACAGGCAATCGCCAGCCTATTACCAATAACTCCAGCGACTCACTTCCTAGCTTGCAAAATCAGACACCAGAGGCGATCCACCTTATCTACATCTACCTGCTGCAAGGTAAGTCACCCTATTAGCTGGCATAAGAAGGTAATAAAATGCAAACAAATAAAATCGGAATTTCCCAGTGGCTGCTCCCCTATTTACAAGCTTGTCCTTTGTCTCAGGTTCTATTTATTCTGTTTATCAAAACCGACATGAACAAGTCAGACTTCCAGAGACCACGGATATCGATGCCAAGTAGGAAGGACATGAAATGCAACCCAGTTTGTAAACCCCAAGCTTTACAGTTTCAGTCACTTGTGACCCCATGTCTAGCTACGGAAAAGCTGCCTTTTATAATAGTGATGTACTGACCTACATTTTTTATAACCATCCCAGGCTGCACATTGCTTCTGTTATGTCTTTTTTTAAGGATGTCCAGTCAGAGCAACACTCAAAATAAAACACAGATCGAAAGCATCACAGGTTTCCTTTTCGGCATTCTGGAAAAGGTGAACTAATCCTTCCAGCTGCCCTGCAAAGTTGCTCCGAGGAGCCGGGGGGTGAGTGGTGCATCTGCCAAAGTACACACACGTACAGCTCATGTCTGGGTCCTGAGGTGAGAAGGTGCCTTCCACTGACCACAGCAGGACTGCTCCCACGAGTACCATCTCGTATGTGTCAAGTTCTTCCTGAGTCACAGCCTCGGCAACGATCAGTAATGAGAAGTATTGGGAGGATAAAAAGAAAAAAAAAAAAAAAGAAAAAGCACAGGCAGGGGGTCCAGTCCATCTCTTTTGAGCTGGACCTTATTCGAGGTGCTACATCGGTCCTCCCATCCCCATCTCATTACACTTGTACCTTAGTCATTAAGAATTTCCCAGTAGCGAGATGCATCCCATCCACGTAATGACCCTGACATGTTGTGCTGCTGTTACTCTGAAAGGAGGGTTGATCTGATCACTTCTCACTCATGTACACCTACCATGGGCCGTGACAGTGGCCTGTCAGCTACACCCTGAGGGCATTCCATGTTTCCAGCAGGCAGGTTCTCTTCTAATCTAACATGAGCCAACTTGCGGCAGGCAACTGGATGTCAGGGGTTGATGCAAGATGGCCAAGCCCAGATTCCAAGTTGTCTGGCCGCAGCTACCTGGCAATGAGTTTCTCTCAGGCAAATACCAGAGAAGTGATTGATGCCAATAAAATTATTACAGAAATTCCATTCTTTCCTTCCCACTGAACTTTGGAAGAGGGCTTTAGGACCTAAAGTTAAGGGTGTAGGTGCCTAGCTTTGGGCATTTACCTCCAGAAGGAATGAAAACCATATTGCTCTGCACCCAACCCAGCACCACCCAGGGAATCTGCTCCTGAAGAAGGCAAAGACGAAGAAAAAAGAGACCACAACCACACATATACCAAATGGAGGCTTACGGTCTCGTGATCCCTACTCAGGCAAATCATCCTTGTTTAGACCCTTCCCTGCCCTGAAAGACAAGTCCTTCGTTGATCACCAGAGATTGAGGTTTTAGGCCAAGGACATTTTAGAAAAATACAGAGCTGCTTTAACAGCAAAGCCAAAATGCTGCCACGTTAAAATATCTTTTCTGGTTATTTTTCAAGATCCTTTTCTCCTTCCCTGGCTGAGGCGCAAGAGGCAAAATTCCAGAATAGGTCTAGATACAGGGAGCAACTATGCGTAATGGCTGAACTTGGGATTTCAGTGCTATGACCTCTTTGCCCTCAATTCTGGTAGCATGGTTGCACTGGAAACAGCAAAATAAGCACGCTCCAGTGCCGAGAAGATTACGTTACGTATTGGATTAAATGACTCAGGATAAGGTACTTCTGCTTCTCTGCAAAACACTTTTGAATTTTGTGCAATAAATGACAAAAAATGGTCTCTGTTGCATCACTTCTTCCAGGCAGCACCCTTTTTTAAAAAAATAAAATAAAATAAAATTGCCTCCTTTTTGAACCCGTGGAGTGCCTGCTGCATCCCACGGGCAGGAGTTCCTCAGCTGGATGACACACTGTAGGAGACGGAAGCTGGTCTGGCTTTGAAGCTGATGCTTGCTAACTTCCCTTGTAGTAAAGGTCAACAGCTGTGCCAGCTCACTTTCTCCATGCAACTCAAGGTCTTGTCACCCCCCAGTAGAAACCACAGAATCACACGGGGTTGGAAGGAACCTCCAGAAATCACCTAGTCCAACCCCCTGCCAAAGCAGGTCCACCTGGAGCACCACCGCCTCTTTTCCACCCCGAACGGCTCTAGCCTGCGAACTCACCCCTCACACCTTCATCCCAACCCATCGAGAGACCCAAGATGGGGAGAAGGACACCCCCCACCGGTCCTCCCCGCCGTGCCATCCTGCAGCCCGCAGTGTGTGCTTGGAAAGGGCCCAACGGGGTGGGTGCAGTCGCTGTGGGGCCGTATCCACCCTGGTGCCACTGACCCATGGACTAGCTCCGAGTGTGCATGTATGACCACACTGACTGATTGCAGTGTGGACACATGTCCACAGACTACACCTAAAGCAAACAATATGAAAAGGCACGAGGAAAAATAAAGCAAAAAAAGGGCTGCAAAAAATAAAGGGTAAGGGCAAGGAAATCAATAGCGCAAATATTGAATCAGGGATAAAATAGTTTATCCATATATTAAAAACAGCTTCAGAGAACAAGGAAAATACTGACAGAATACCTTCCCACCTACAGGATATGTGTTTGGTTGCACATGTCTAAGTGAGAAAACAGAAACTTGCATGCCAGTGTCTTCAAGTAACATTTCTTTCTGTAGGGGTGGTGCGACAGCTTCTCCCATCTGTCTGCGTGGGTGTGTGTGCCTATACACACACAGACGTACACAGGCTACAGGTCACACTATGCCCTGCCGCATCATCCCCACCAGCCAGCAGCACGACTGGGACCACTACGAAGTGGGGAGGAAGGACCTTCCTAGACGGGTACGGTTGTGCAGGAGGTCCTGCCCATTGCTGGAGCCCCAGCTTGCGGCCGCTGGGGAGCAGACCCAAGGCACGGTGGGTGCAAAGGCTTTGGTCCACCCCTGGACAGGTGCGTGTCACGTGCAGTAGCCCTTTTGGGACGGTGGGGTTGACTGAGGGCAGGGATCTGTGGTTATTTGCCCCGAGAAGCAACTAAGCCAGCATCCGGGCCGTCACCCTTCACGGCAGCATGAGCTGCTCTCACAGTGGCGGGCAGCTGGAGCAGCTCCGTGGCCACCAGGGATCCTCAGGAAGCGTTTTCGTGCCGCACTGGTTCCGGGCAGAACCATGCCTGTGAGTTGCCTAACTCAGGAGTGTCCTGAAGTGAAGGAGTCATTTGAAATACCTCCTCTCTGGATGAGGAAGCAGTTGCTTGGCAGCAGGAAACGTGGCGTTTGTAGTGCCTCATCCTTCCCTGGGGCACTCCTCATTTCTCCTGAAGTGTTGCCCTAACTTACTGAAAGCCATTAGTTTGGAAGCCCTGGCTGATGTTCAGACCATGCGCACGAACCAAGAGCGGGTCACGGTGCCAAGCGGAGCGGCTGGAACTCTTATCTCTTGCTGCAAAAACAAAGAGGCTCCGCTCGCCCCAGGGGAGGAGGTGAGCTCCTCAGGTGGACAAGTCCCAGTCCCAGCTCCCACAGGTGGGACAAAACCCCTGCCCACGGCTGCCTCTGAGCCAGGCGAGACGGAGCCGATGAGTCCAAGTCGGACGTGCCTCCAAAAAAAAGCGGTGGTACCATCTCACCCCACCCCGCTCCCTCTTCCCAGTCCTCCCCTCCCACCCATTCCCGTCCCGGCAGCAGAGCCTCCCCGAGGGTGCCGGACCCGTGCGGGGATGAGTAGGCTGCACATCATCTCCCTCCAGCAAAACGGGAGGGAGCAGGAGGCCCAACCCAGCACCATCAATCCCTAGGGACTTTGAGGGCACGCAGTAGCCCCTGGAGCTGCTTAGGAAGCCTTGGCAATTCACGGAATCATGGAATTGTCGGAGTTGGAAGGGACCTCTAGAGATCATCTAGTCCAACTCCCCTGCCAAAGCAGGGTTGCCCAGAGCACATCACTCA
>JAOXJK010000012.1:46922698-46941852 GCA_025774025.1 Xenus cinereus
CAACCAAAAAAAAAAAAAAAAAAAAAAAAAAAAATTAGAGAGGGGCAGCAACGCAAACACTTCCATCCAGCAGAAGTTTTTAATTGGATCTTTTGGAACATGCTTGCTTCCCTCTACGAAAAGTTAGGAAACACTTTAATGGTAAGTGTGACTAATGTGAATTATTTCATTACTTGCTAAACATTGCAACAGCCTTCAGGGTAGATTTTAAAGCCTATTAAAATCCATGTAAATTGGAAGCCATTAATAGCCAAAAAAGTCGAGTTTTTTGAAAGCTGAGTGCGTAAATAAGTTGCCACAGCATGATGATCAAATGTGTAACGTAGCTGCACTGTGGCATCTACAGGTGTTTACAGTCTGCAAATCATATTGCTGTATTTTAGCTGGTTTGTTACTGAATCCACACTTTGGAAACAGAGCAATTGTGTTTCAAACAGATACGAGCTATGAACTTTCACATTAACATTAAAGAGAAATCATTTAATTTCCTAATACAGTTTAAAAATATAATAAGTTAAGCATCAGAACTTCGAAGGAAATGCATACTGGGCAATCGTCCCAGACTTTTCTTTGATGATACCCTTACCCTCTCCTGCCAAATTAAAAGCTTAGAGCATTTTATTGAAACAAAGTTAACAAAAGCAAAAAGAAAGGACATTTATGGTTTATAGTCAAGCTCAGTACGATTGCCCTGATGTGCCATCTATTGGGGAACAGCTCCACTGATTCCAGTACTTATTTACATGTATAATCTACTACAGTTGGTCAAGTCAATTTTTACGCCAAGCAATTTGTACATAGCGTATTTGTGATTTTTTTTTTTCCTAACCGCATTCTGTTTGTTTTGTGCTCATGTCACTCCCGCAGCTGCTGTGTTTGCCTGGGACACACCCGTAACTTCTGTAACAAGGATTTTCCGAACCCGCCGAGATCTATTTTAAAAGCCAGAAAATAAAATTGAAGGGTACCTTTCTGAGTTAAGATAGGACATTTTGACAAATATGAAATGTCAGTAACTTATTTACAGAGCAAAATAAGACAAGAGAAAAATAATTGCCTGGAAGCAGGTCAGACACTCAAGATGACCTCAGTATATACCGATGAGTTAACTACGTATTACAGTGAAAAATAAGAAAGCAACATTTTGTGCTCTGTGTTTTACACAGGCAAGGCTATTTCATGCAACTAAATACAACTTGCAACCTGTGGACTCCATCTGTTAGGAAAAAAAAGCTTAATTGATAGTTTACTGTTACTGCTCTGTACTCCTGAACTCAGGCTCAAGAATGGCAAAACGTTCTCCACGAAGAAAGAAGAAAGCATGAGTCCAAGATGCGGGAAATATTTCAAGTGACAGTAAATCAAAGGTTAATACAGGAGACAACAAGATTG
Source organism: Xenus cinereus (assembly GCA_025774025.1). Classification (NCBI taxonomy): domain Eukaryota; kingdom Metazoa; phylum Chordata; class Aves; order Charadriiformes; family Scolopacidae; genus Xenus; species Xenus cinereus. The sequence continues at coordinate 46,924,091 of JAOXJK010000012.1, forward strand.
TGTTAAGATATTTTTGTATTTTTTAAATAAAATACTGAGAGACGAACTCGGAAAGAGAAAACAATTTTCTGGGAGCTGTGCCAAGGAAATAAAAAAAGAAAATACATTGAGACAAATTACATTACTAGCCCACACGTTAACGCTTTCTATTACATCATAGCCACAATGAAATTAGTTATTAAATATTTTAATTAATTGTAAAGTTTTTCTGAGATTTCCTCAATTCCCTGCATATTTATCAGTGCTTTGAAAAGAAGTGCTAGAATGGGAAAAAAAAAAGATGCTACAAACACACGAGGCAAAAATGGGGACAACTTCCCCACACCCACAAGTAACTATTAGACACCTCTTAAAAACCGTTCTGCTGTCAGGTTAAGTTTTCACGTAAACCAGGAGTGTGAGATAATGACTCACTTCCAAAAAAACCCTTCCCGAAATGGATTACAAAATTAGATGTGAAAGGAGGCTGCCAACAGTTTTGTTTAGAAAGCAGCAGGTTTTTCTAATCTCACTAAAAACCTCTCTCACTCGGGAACTGAAATTCTATGCTTCGTGGATTTCTCATCACAGGAGGATTGTCACATCAGGCACAAAACATTACTCACATATGTGTACATCATGCACTGGTGCAATATATAAGATTTTTTTAGTTTACATATATATTCAATCTCTGCGTAGGTTTAGAGTATATGTAGATTAAAAAAAAAAAGATATTGATAGATACAAGACTTCGCAGAGAAGGACCTGGGGCTCCTGGTGGGCATCGAGTTGAACCTGAGCCAGCAAGATGCCCTTGCAGCTGAGAAAGCAAACGGTATCCCGGGCTGCATCAGCAGGAGCTTTCCCAGCAGGTCAAGGAGGTGGATCTTCACTGGTGAGGCCACACCTGGAGTGCTGTGTCCTGTCCTGGGCTTCCCAGTAGAAGAGGGATAGGGAGCTGCTGGAGAGTCCGGCAAAGGGCCTCTAACGTTATTAAGAGAGTGGCACGTCTCTCGGATGAGGAAAGGCTGAAAGAAGCGGGACTGACAGGGCATAACATACACCAAACACCCCAAAATGACAGGGTGCTGCATACTCTAAGTACGCAGTGAATCAAGCACAACTGGAGGAAAAGGATTTGATACCTACTTACGTATTTCTTTCGCTTTATTTATTGCAATTATGTATCACTATCCACTGTAGACAAGTAAAAATACAGGGTACCTTTGAGTTCCTCCAAATCATCTCTTCTTTGTCCTCTAAAGAACACAAGAGACGCATAACTAACACCATAGTTACTCCTTGCACATAGCTTTCCCTTGCACGATATAAAGTACAGTATTTTCAAGAAGAGTGAGTTTTATCAGCAATACACTGGGTCAAAAACTATAATTTTTAAAATCCCCGGCATACATACGCAGAACCATCCACGCACACTAGCATGTCTTTATCCAGTCAACAATGTGCATACTGAAAAAGCGTTATTTAAAAGCATTTGCATATTTTCCCTTCTCCAACACTGTAAAATGAAGAATTAATCACGTCCTTAAGCCCTAGTCAATGTTACTTTACTGGAAAATGGCAGCTGAACATCTGGCAAATAGAAACTACAATGAAAAAGGTTCGTCACACACAACAAGGATCTGAATTATGAATATGGTTCGTCTTCAAGCCTGTACATGTGTAAGTTGAGCGGAATTTTTACAATATAGATACATATTCCAGGTACTTTTTCCATGTCTAGAGCAAAATTTGAACGAAAGTAATTTATTCTTAAAGGTCCTATGGAGTTGGGGCATTTCTGGGTGGTGTTAACGGTTTTTAATTTTTTAGCGAACAGAAAGGACAAAGATATACCTTGCCTGGAAACAGAAACACGGGAATGGAAACGTATAAATCTCCCTTTATTCTGTGTGGTTTGAGTTCTTCTGCCAGACCGTGTCTCCTGTGGTGCAACTCTTTTTCCATTAAGGCCAAACAGGATGAGCATATCGTAAGACTACATCGGCACAGAATGGGAGACATATTCCAGCAAGAAACCCTCGGTTTGCCTTTGAGACTTTCTTCTCCTGAAAAATTACCGTCTTTTTGACTCCACAGGAAACTTCTCATCCCAAATTCTGTTCCGCTGGAAACAGGGTTTTTTTCCTACTGAAAACCTTCATGCAACTTAATTTTGTTAGTGCTACCAGCAGTTCATTTCACCTTGTGAAATAAATGCGAACATAAAAATGTAAGCATCTGTGAAATCGTATTTGCAATTGCTCTAAACCACACTGAGTTCCTAACGTTATTTATGGAGCTTTTTTTGTTAATCTAGGGGGCTTTTCTGAGTTGCTACTTTAAGGCTTCACTTTTAAGCTATTACTGATTTACCCATTTACATATAACCATACATATTCACTAACAAAATTAGATTAGTCCCATTTTTTATGATGACATTGTTTTCATTATGCATGTCTGTTTGCATCTATACCCTACATAAGCAAGATTATTTAAAAAAAATAGTATTTTTTTTAAAAAGGATACCTTTTCCCCGACAGTTGGTTTAACCATTACTTTTACTAAAAAAATCAAGATCTACACAGTGAAGTTCCAGCAACTACACTACCTTTCAGTCTTCTGGTAATGAATTATTTACCTGCTGTTCAGAGCATGTTGGAACAGCGAATGTATTAATAGTGTTGCCCCATAAGTGAAAGAAAATTGACTTCTAAGGCATGAAGAAAATCTGCAATTGGCCCTTTTTTCCCTAGTCTGAGAGACATACGTGCCTTGCTCTAATATTAGTTAGTAACTGTAATAGATTGCCTACCTCATGGCAAAGAAACACTTTTGGGGGCTTAGTGCCATGAGGTTTGCAATACGATTGCTAATAGTGATATTAATTGGATGAACAATCACAAGATGTGAAAGACTATGATGAAAAAACAGTATGAAACATGGATTCGGAAGTGTAGAAAAACTGCAATAAAAATTCTGATTTCTGAACAGTACTACAACAACTGAACGGTTCGGATAAAACCACTATTTAAAAATCACCAAAGTCAGTTACTGAATCTTATTATTAGAATCATTAGCTGTCATATTCTTATGTATTACTTTATTTTTAAAAAAGTCTTTTTTCTATTTTACCCTTTCTATGTAAGTTACAAAGCTTATGAAACTGTTGTGCTAAGCACTGCGAATGTCAAACACTGTGATAAATATCTTGATATTAAGTACTAGCCACCTACAGAACTTCAGATAGCATCAAGGATTTTCAAAAGCTTATCTACTCTCTATTTTTATTCCTATATCCTTCCCTAAACAGTATGACATGTTAAAAATGCTGACCAGTGTATTTATTTGTCCTTCCAAACCTACTTATGTTCTAATAACCCTAAGTCATTATAAATTATATATTATCTGATTTCAAGGATAAAACAGAATTTCCTTTATTTAAATTTTAAGCGAGTCTTACAGGAGAAACAAAGAACATTTTTAATTTGCTTATCTCTCCAACTTCTTAAATAATGAATTAGCTAATGAAGAAGCACTTTTAAAACAGCTAGTACAGGCAAAGTTTGACAGGCTTTAATGAGTTTTGCCTTACATTGCAGTGTTTCTGTATCTGTGTATGTTAAAGGCATTTAATAAATATGTAAAAAACATGATTTTATCTTCTTTCAATCACACATCAGTAGTAAAGACAAGTTTACATTTTCAGTCAATGCAGGCTCCACCTTAAACTATGGCTGGTACCTAGACATGCTTCATATTTACAACTCTAAATGCACCGTACGGTAATTTGTGACCACAAGGAAAATGATCTTAAATGGGAACACTAGTTATTTGCACCGCAGGTCTTTATACACTCTCATTTCATAAAATGGTAGCTGTGGTAATACATTCGTAATCATCACTGGTTTTAATATTGATCATTTTGAAGTGACACATTTTAAAAATACAGTACTTTGCTGAAAGTCGTCTTCCCTTAAATCACTGAAGACTAATCCTAGCAAAAGACTTCTCTTCAAATTATTTTAGATTTCATGTTCCCGTTGCAAATAAATGCTGGCCTGTGCCATTTGAGTTCCATCAACTATCTATCCCTGCTTAGATGGGACAGTTCTCACAGTCCAAAGGAAATCTCATTGGGTTTAGTTTTCTCTGTGGAGATTTGTCCGTAGGATGCCGAGGCGTACAAACGTGCAACACGACTTTCACTCATATTGACACGGCTTTTCTACTTGCGAACAGACAATATTTAACATTACGTGTTAGGTTTGCAAAATAAGGAAAAACACTCAATAACAAATCCACGCCTCTGCGATCTTATATTTTTCTAGTTTTTTTAAAATGTTATTCTATGAGACACTACAAGAAATATGAACATTTCAAGACCGTAAGAAGTATTTAAGAACAATCATTAAAATAAATAACTGTGACAGTACAAGTGTCTAAAAATTCTTGCTGCAAATTGGGGAAGATTCTTCTTAGGAAAGCTGAGGGATTTCTGGGGGAAAAAGTAAGGTTGTTTTTTTTTTACTGTTTTTAGAAATGTAATTCTAAGTATGAGCCTAACCTAACCAGACTAGAGGTAATTTTATAAGAACATGCCAAGATCAGTTCAAGATCTCTTACATAATTAATAAATTGGTGATAGGTTATTTTTGTCTTTGTTTCTTGACCTCTGCCATTTGTTGTATTTATACCCTTCTCTCCTTCCTCTCCCAGAAAGCTTACTAGGAAACGTGTCAAATCACCTTCAACGTGACAGCTACTGAACAACTCAGGAAAACTAATGAAAAACAACAGCCTTAAGTTGTTTGTGCAAAATAAACCAAATAACTAGCCCAGCTAGTGACAGACATTTGAGTATCAGCCTTTGATCCGTGTATCTGGTTTGATGTTTAGCTCAATTGTTCAATGAATAGTGGAAGCTTACGAACACATTTCTGCTAAGCAGCAGTATTGACAGGAATTTGACCCATGGAAGAAGCTTGTCCAGAGCTTTCAGTTTGCCCCTAGACCTCAGGTAACGGCAGAGCTATGGGAGTTCACGGTGATATCCCAAAGGAATAGTCTATATAATACCAACAGACAGAAGTAACATTTCAAACATACAGGTAGCTCTTTTAACACAGTAAGAAAAAAGCAGTAGAAAAACTACTGTCTTCCATAAAACAAAGCTATCTGGTTCCTTAACACAATAGCCGACTCAAATTTAGATCTTAAGCATACAACCATTATCTCATATCAGTACACTTGAAATAGCGCAAAGGGCAGTTTTTGCCAACCTCAGGCTCAAAAGTAGGGAAAAGTTAAAAGAAACGGGCTGTTCCAAAAATACTTCAACCCAAATATTCTTAGAAGCACCCATACGTTTACAGAATTGTTTGATGTCAAGTCTGCTCCTTTGAACTTTCACTCATCCCGACTTCGAATTCTGGCAGCGTGTCAATATAATAAAGCACATTACAAATTAATGGGCCGCCTCCATCACATCTCATACGCAGAGGTAAGGGTTTGAAGCGCCAGACGCAGGTACTCCCGCCCTGCTCTAAGTAAGGCTGGTATCAAAACAACCAGCTAGACAGCCAAGGATCAAGGAAGAAAAGATGACTCTGTAATAAACAAATTTTATTCAATCTAGTCCCATAAATATGTAGACTTGAAGGCGCCCTATTAAGTCTAATCAAATATTACTCCAGACCAGAACAACAGGGTTTCAAACCCGTACACGCATGCTGTAAAAGGACCTGATGCCATTCTTCAAACTAAAAGATATAATACAAGGATCAGCTCTAGCGAGAGACATAAAATATCTGACAGAGCCCCTGGATCGGACGAAGGAAATTGGTTCAATACAACAATTAGCAGCCTAGGGAGAAAAAATGTTGCACATGGGAGAATGGGGTGGGTGGGGGGAGCCTGACCTGAAGTAACAACATGAAGGCAAACATCACGAAGCAAAACAGTAGAAAAGACAGAAACTCAGAGTTTTTGTGACAGAATGAGACCCGACCCGCCTCAATTAACCGTAACTTTCTTCATTAATATTAGATTCTTAGGACATGAAGTTTATCACACTACCTCTGAAACTAAAAGCAGGCTGACTTGGCTGGTCACATGGTGGCTCTGGATCTCACAGTACCTCACAGCAATCCAGGAGAGCTGTTTTGTTTCCTTATTTCCTCCTAAGGGACGGAGAAAGTTTGCTGATCTGGTGTGCCAGACCGGCACAACGAAAGCACCGCTTAAACCCCGCGGGCCGCCCTGCACCTCCCCTCTCAGCAGCGCCTAATGGCGGCACCGCCCGGCCTGCCCGACTGGAAGGTTCTGGGCAGGCGGGGAGCGCTCGCGCAGCGGCAGCCAATCGCCAGGGGCGGCGGGAATTTGAGCCAATCAGAAGCGGGTATTCCCTCTCCGCTCCCGTGACTGACAGGAGCTGTGGAGGCTGAGGGGGGGAGCCGCAGAGGCGCTGTGGGAGCTCCTCAGGGTCCTAATGGCGGGGAGGAAGGGAGCGGGCCATGGGGCAGGAGCCTGATTCACCTCAGCTCACCTCACCTCACCTCACCTCGCCTCGCCTCGCCTCCTTCCATGCCGGACTGCGTTCACGGAATCACGGAATTGTTGGAGTTGGAAGGGACCTTCTAGAGATGATCCAGTCCAACTCCCCTGCCAAAGCAGGGTTGCCCAGAGCACATCACTCAGGACTCCATCCAGGCGGGGCTTGAAGATCTCCAGAGAAGGGGACTCCACACCCTCCATGGGCAGCCTGTTCCAGGGCTCTGCCACCCTCACCCGAAAGAAGTTTTTCCTCAATTAGTACAGCCATTTGCGGCTGCTTTTCCTTAAACCCTGAGGAAAAATTGAAATGGCCAAGAGGGTTATTAAACAGTCAGAAACCATGAAGTTTCCCTGGAGAGTGAGCAGAGTGGCTGGCTGGTTGCTCAAGAGGGCAAAGAGTGCTCCATGCACGTCCAGTGCTGCTACAGGAGACGGGCTGCTGGGGTGCAGATGCATCTACGGGATTGAGCACGGCAAGGTCCAGGCTTCCCAGTGCTTGGGTCACCCCATGCTGGGCTACTGCAGCTGGTCAGGGTTATCCTGGTAACCCTGACCTAACCAGGGTTAACCTAAGCAGGGTTACCAGCGGCCACCACCAGCTTCACAGGCAGCAGGCTGTCTGTCTCCTCCACCAGCAAAGGTTCAAATGCACAAAGCACTTCGCTATCAGCAGCTGAGCACGGCGGTACCCAGCAGTAAATAACTGTGTGTTTGTCTGATAACACTGCATTTGATTTCAGGCGATGAATGCTTATGCAAGTGTCTGTTATGGTTTCTGTGGTTAGCCAACAAGCCAAGGTGGCCTAGGTCTGCGTGGTTCCTCAAGGAGGAACCTCCTCCCTGTGCCACAGCAGCACCTAACGGGAACGGCCAAACTTGGAAGCAGGAAGCAGAAGGGCAAACCAGCTTCAGTAACAGATGGTATTTCCCATTAAATCCATCCATTTCTCACAGAAGTCCAGCTCCCTGCACAGATGTGGTCGTTACTAACACCAGATGACCCAATCTCTTAATGCCTTTTCTAGCTGAGCCTCAAAAAACTCCAACTGACCGACGTCAGTTGCCTCTCAGGGCAACTAACCTCCTAGTGACTTTTTTTTTTTTCCCTGGTGGCCAACTTGAAACTCCCGAGACATAACCTGCGCCCATCACCTCCTCTTGTTCTGGCCATTTCTATGAAGTGGAGCTTGGCTCCATTGTCACTGTAACTCCTCTCCAAGCACCTGCCAGCTGCTATCAGGTCAGCCTGAGCCTCCTTCTCTCCAACAAGCCCACATCTCCCAGCCTCTCCTTGTAGGCCTTTGCCATCTTGATATCCTTCTGCCAGACCAGTTTCCCAACACCCTTCTTGAACTGGGGGGGGGTGGTGGTGGTGGTGTCCTGCACTGGAAACAACACCCCAGGTACAGCCATTGACTAGATGAGGTCCCTGAAGGGCACCACCAGGACTGACTGACCCTGCCCAGCCCACAGGGCCACCCCCTCGACCCTGCCCATGGCCCAGGACCCCATTTCAGACTTCTCAGGCGAGCCGCTAACCTTTTTTTTTTTTTGGTGTTAAAGTATCTGGAACCAGACTTGCCTTAGAAGCGGCACGGAAACACCTAGGGCCAACAACCCACCTTCCACCTGAAGCTAGGTGTTGCTTTACAGTCTAAAATATTCTTCCACGGGAACACATTGTCAGAAAAAACGTTGTCTTCTTGCAATCCTTTCCTTTAAAAAGTGATGTGGTGCAACACCCCACGCTCTTGATTTTTTAGAGGCAAACTTCTCCCTCTCCTGGGAAGGCTTTCAGCACCGACTGGGGCTCAGCCCCCAGGTTTCTCCGAGACCAAGCGAGCTGCAGGCAGCGTATGGTGTGCTGTGGGCGAGCGCCCACCCCGTGCAATTCCCCTCCGCAGCCCTCGGACCCCCAAAATGAAGGCTTGCTGCTGGCACCAAGAACATGTCAGGTTAGTACCCATTTATTCATCACTTCATGGCTTTTCTGCGATAGCCAAGGTCAGAGCCGTGACACCATCCTTCTGCTTTGTTGAGTCACCACGACTTCCTTCTTCAGAACCACTCCACTGCTTGCAGTATTTCAGTGGAATTAAGTGTTTATGACATCCTTGCAATCTGGTCAATATCTAAGCTTAGTGTCTGAAGGGTGAACTAACTCAGGGCACTCAATCAAATTGCTTGAAAATTTCAAATATACCAAACCTGGCAGAACAATCTACCGATCTTATTTATCGCATCCACTTCAACTACTTATCATCCGGGTAAACATACCCTCCTTCAAGTTATTTTGATATATGCTGTGACTGAGCTGCTGTACAAACCTTCCAAGTTTCAGTGGCTCCTTGTCAATGACAACAGGGCTATTTCTCAGGTTTTATGTGTAGTTCCTTATCTAATCAGTCAAATTCTGCTTTAGGGTTCAACTGCAACTATAATTTCATTTGGCCTTGTTCCTTGTAAAGGTATACAAGGTATTGTTTACCTTCGAATACAATACTCTTGGACCTTGTTTATACAACAGATTTTTCAAAACACTTCCCACCATTAATTCAACAATACTTACTTCAGTCTTCATGAGCGACACCGGGAGCCTTGCTGTTAACCACGTATCTGCCTCTTCTTCTGGTATAGCCCTGCCTGAGGAAAATCTGATGACCAAGATGCTGAAAAATTAGGGTTGTGTTTGAGAATGAGGGGAAGGCGCAGGAAAGACTCATTACAGCCAACACCTGGGAGGTGTTCAAACACAAGTGTATATTTGCTGGAATTTGAATGGAAATGTGTGCCCGAAGAGTTTTCTCTAAAAATACCTCACTTCAAGTGTGCAAAAACTCCATGCAAGCAGCCTGCTGCAGTTCCCAGATAAGGATAACCCACCTTCTGCCCTGGAAAAACCAAGGTCTTCCGGTTAGCCGTGATCTTCAGCCACCTTACAAGTCCTACCACGTTTGAACCGCTCAAACACAGCTTGGCTCATTAGTCTCACATCATTTTATTGTGTGTGGGAGGGGGTCTAAAAATATCTGTAAATATTAAATTTCAGCCATCGAGCTTTGGACAGCGTTTTAATTTGGAATTGCGGGTACCTCCGCTTGAGATCACCTCCAGCTGCATTTTTTGGATGCCCACACACGAAGCGCTTACCAGAAGCGCGCCGCTTTGCTGTGGGGTGACTGCAGTCGTCCCTGCAGCCCTGGCACCACGCTGGCACGCAACGCCGGCAGATGTGGCCTAAACCCTGTGTACACAGAGGAGAGGGATTCTGCCAAAAAACGCACCCTGCTCAGCTATCTTTGCCTCCCACTGGAATCGGAAGAAAACTCATTTCCGTTCCCACCTTCAAGCATTTATGACAGCAAATTTACAGCCCTCGTTTATGTCCGCCCTCGTTTATGTCCTTCCACCTTAAAAGTGAGCATTACCAAGGAAAAGGGTACCTACGCTTTCTGGGTGTGCGCAAACATCTCCTAGACCTTGACCTCCAACGGCTGTAATGCAGAAATGTCAGTTTTGAGATAGTCCATGCTGAAAAACTTCCCAAAACACTTTTGGTAACAGCCAAATTAATCACAAGAGAGAGTCTGGTCCTTCTCCTGCTGTTTGTGCAAAGGCAGCCAGAGCTTACAGATGGCCAAGAGTTAATAACAAGGGCAAACAAATCCGGCCCGCAACCTTCATTATTTCTCCATCATGTACGAAGGTCTAAGGAGAACTGATGTACTTAGAAATGCATAGTTCCTGGTCGTCATCTCCACAGACCAATGCGAGGGATGGTGGGTCACCGCGTCAAGTCCCTGCTTCCCAGGTGGCTGAATGTGTCCCACTCTTTCTCTCTCTGCTGCTACCCAAAGAGCTCCCCAGGTGCACACACCCATGTTGGTAAGGAGGAGAGGCACTCGGAGTGCTCTGCCCTCTTCCCCACCACGTATGGAGCTCCTCTCTTCAGAGGGGAAGACTTACAAGCACACTGCAGGGAGAGACAAAGGCTTTGCCCCTCTTGGGATGTGGGTGCTAGACGTGATGAGCTAGGATGCTCCCCTGAAGCAGAGGACGTGGAGCAAACAGCTCCCACCTCCTTCTGGGGACACTGACTTCTCACCTTTCTGATACAAAGAAGGAAAAGGCACGAACTCAGCTCCAGGAGCGTTTCTACCCACAAGTCTATTGTTACGCTTCTGCTGGACACAGCATAGACCTGTCAGTCCTGACAAACCTAACAGGTTCTGATACAGAGGCTTGCAGAAATGTGTCCTTAGGTTTTCTGCACATGCCACAAACGTGACTCACCATCTGTGGTCACAAGAAGACAGAGACAATCTTGCAAGCCCAGAGCAAACAAGTGATATCACCAGCATGATGCATACATTTCTAGGCATCATTTTATTTCTCGATTAGGATTACAACTAAAAAATTCCCCAAGTAAAACAACATGTGTGGGCACAGGAAAGACGTCAATACCTTAAAAATGATTATTCCTGACACACAGAGTGTGTTAACAGGCATCTCATCCTGACCACAGAGTCATCACTGGCCCTAAAGGTAGCACGTGTGTGGGTACCAGCGATCTGGTTGATCACCTTGCACAAATGCGAATCAGCATCATCCAGAGGTGTAAACAAACGTTGCTTGAGAAACCCAATTTTACCAAATGTTAACACAATTGCCAACTTTAGCAAGTGGGGGGAGGGGAAGACGGAATGTACTGAACATGGACAACCTCAGTGAAAGTGGCTGCCTATTCACATGAAGCCGGTTGTATTCTCCGAAAAATACAGTCTGATCTACACAAACCAGGAATGGTGATCAAAAACCCATCCTGGTTAAGTTTAAAGGAAAGAGCAACAACTTTACAGTAAGTAACATGTCAGGAATGGGTAAGTAGCAATTACAGGCCTCAGATACAAATGGCAAATTAAAAGGTGTATGTGACTGATAAAGGAAGCTGAAGGAATTGAGAGGCTCCACAGCCTTACAGGCAACAGGACTTTAGGGCAGGTACAGGGCTATTTGGAGAGGCAGAAAGTCAGGAACAGCAGAGAAGAAATATCAGCTGCCTTCAGTCTACTTCTGATTGCTTTTCTATTTTGGGAAGGGTCCTCTTATGGAAAAGTACTGATGCACAGGCACCTTCTACAGCCACCATGTTTACTTTCAGCCTTCCCTGAACTGGGAAAGCTCTGCAGCCGCAGAGTGTGAAGAGGAGGAGTGGCTGATAAGCCCCTGGTCCTGATTTCCACAATACTGACTCAGAGCGGACCAGCTCCCTCCGAGGCTGTCACTGCCACCACACCACTGCTGGGAAAGAGGCAGCCAGTATGACTTTGCAAGTTAGCAGATCAGCAGGTGAGCAGGGTCACCAGGTCCACAGCTGGAGGTAGGCTGGCGAGGGGTGGCATGGCACCGTGCCCCCTCCAGCAGTTCCTCACGCCTCCTCCTTCTCCGCTGGAAGCCACGCCATCCGGGGTGCAGCTGTGTGCAGCAGCACGAGGCCACAGAGCGTCACGATGAGGCCGACCCACCACAGAGGCGTCCACGTCTCCCCGAAGAGAAGTCTGCCCAGCATGGCCTGAAGGAAAGGACAGAGACAAAGCTTTGCTGAGCTGCCTCAAAGCCTCCTGCACTGCCAGAGCCACGGAAACTTCTGCTGGGAGAGCCGACCCAGGAAAACACCTGCTTGAGGAAAGTCCTGCTGGGACCACCAAGAGAAACGGCTGCTGCAGGTGATGTTGGAGATGACCTGCTCTAGAATCCAGCCAATTCTGGTCCCAAAACAGGATTTTGGCAGATCCACATGTGCTTTGCTGCCTTCCCAGCACCTCTCAGGAGCCAAATGTCCAGTCGACTGGGTGACTCTGGTCAATGAAGAAAAAGGCACCACTGACTTGAGTTTTGGACACCACCACGAGCTGGCTGTGAATTGTCAGAGCACGGAAACAAAGATCTGCTGCCGAGAGTGAAAAGTGAGCAGAAAAAACATGCAGGTTGAAAACGCTCTTGCTGTCACTAGAGGCAGTGCATCTTCACAGCCAGATAGGGTGGCTTTGGCTTGTCACAGGTGAGGTGTTGCAAAGGAAAAGTAAAACAAAGCAAAGCTCTCAGCCCCTACTACTCCCACTGGCAATTAGAAAAGTTCAGTAAAAGTTACGGCTTCTGCAATGCACAGCACTGGGCAGCAGCACCCTTCCTCCTGTACCACCCAGAAAAGCCCTACAGTCTCTGCCAGGGGCAACTGTCAGAGCAGCTGAGGCCTGACACAATCATTTCACGACTGCCAGTAACTCTCCCTTTGCTGCCAGTGATGACGTTCGCACTGGGAGATGAGTGTCCAGTGTGACCGTCCCCACAGCGCGGTGCTCCTCCAGGCTTCGGCACCCGGGGAAGGGATCTACTCACCGAAGAGATGAAGTTGGAGGCCGTCGTCGTCACAGAGACAGCGGCTGAGGAGGAGGAGAGTCGCAGGGCTTTTGCAAAGACCGTCCACATCACCGCGTTGCACACAAACACCAAGCCAATACAGCCAACGCGAAGCAGGAGGGGCAGCTGTAGGACAAAAGGGAAAAAATCATGTATTTTCACTTCACTGACCCCTAGTTCACATGCACTTTGGAGCAAAAGCTAACGGTGTGGGCTGGTATTACGCAAAGATGAATATATTGAATTGCAGAAGGAAACAGAAGTGACAAAACAGCCCTGGATGGGGTATGACCCTGGCGCATCCTGCTGTGAATCCAGGCTCAAACCACAAGCTGGGAAGTGCCAGGACAGCGTACAACAGCTGCCACGCCAGGAGCCAAACCCCAGAAAACTCTCAGGCTCTTGCCACGGGGCAGATGCAATCCAGTGAAATGCCCTTCACCCATCGCCAGATGTATGGAAAGAGGTGGAATTCAGCCCTGCCAGAAAGGAACATCGAAGCTGTATGTGGTCGAGGACCCATCAGTTGTGAACTGAGGCTGAGGTAAGTGTTCCCAAAGCACTGGTCCTCACCACCTCCCATGACCTGGCCTGCCTTACTGCTGCAGCGAGCGCAGAGCAGGGTCCTCTGGGAGGAAAGTAAGAGCTGAGAGGCTTCATGTCTTATTTCACATGCTTGCCTGGAGAGCAGATTTACTGAGAGCTCTCTGCTCCAGTGTTTAGCAGCAATAAAAACACCTCTGCATTCAAGGGCCTTCAAGGCCAACTAGGCTCTCAAGAAGGATCTCTGTCCTTAGACAACCTGACAAGATATTTAACAGTCCCAGCCTAGAAAAAGGGCAGAGTTTTGCTTAAAAAGCCTTCACCATTCGCAGTCTCCTCCCACACCCACAGTTTCAGTTGCTGTGGCTATCTTCCTAGCTGAGTGTCATGTACTTGACATGAAGACACCAAGGGAGGATCATTGACTCTTGCAAACACTGAGGGAGCACGTGAGGGCAAGATACAGCAAGGCTTTGTCTAAGCCCATAGGAATCATACCTTCATGGCCTGTCACTTTTCTCAGTCCATGGTGGGATCCATCTTGAAGCAGAGATGTAGGCATGAAGCCACCAACAAACACAGCTGAGAGGTGGCACCTGCCCCACAGGAGCAGTTGTCCAAATCAACAGGTGCCACCAACTGTGCTTTGCTCCCCCTCTGAAGAAGAAATTATGTACCAGAAGCTAAGGGAGGCCACAGGGATTTCTGAAGGAAGCGATGGAGCAAGCCCAAGGCTAAAAGGCAAAGGCTGCAAAGCAAATCCCTGCTCAATGGCTGGTACAAGCTCCCTGAGACTCACCCCATCCCAGAGAGGGATAGTTGAGGTGCTAAGCCTCATTTTGCCCTGCTCATGGCAATGGTCTCCACCTTTATCAGGGCAAAGGTAAACAATCCCAAATGATTCCCACCTGTGAAGCACTTTGCTTTCCCACCGCTGCAGTGGCAAACTCTGTGGAGAGGGATAAGAGGGACAACTGTGCCCAGCTGCTACTGGCCTTCTGGGGAAGAAACCTGCTGCTGTGTTACGGCTCACTGTGGTATGGGGTTTGCCTCCTGGCTTCACCCTTAGCCTGTGTGGGCAGACAGTTTTACCTGCTCAGGGCAGTTGTGTAGGTCCATGTAAGCCTCTAGTGAGTAGGCAGACTCGGGCGCAAAGAGAGGAGAGGGGAAAACAATTCCCTGTGTTTCACCTAAATTCAGTATATTCTTTTCTGGATCAGAAAGAGCCTACCATGGTGTGTTGCTGGGGAAAAAAAGCCTTAAGAAAAAGAGATCTTGTTACTGTCTTCAACCACCCACCAGAGGGTGTAGAGAGGATGGAGCCCAGGCTCTTCTCTGAGGTGCGTTGGGATATGACAAGAGGCAGCAAGTAAATGTTGGAACAAGTGAAGTTTTCATCTGATACAAGGGAAAAAAAAGGGTGATCAAACACTGGAACAGAGGTCATGGGCTCTCCAACCCTGGAGATATGCAAACCTTGACTGGAGAAATGAGCAACCTGTTGCAGAACAGGCTAGACATCCAAAGGTCCTCACCGACTCGAATTGGTGTGCGAGTCTATCAGTGCTGGAGAAAAGCTGGTTCCCACCATGACAGCAACTGTGCCATCTTTAAAAGAGACCCTGAACCCGTGGGTTCTTCTATTCTTCTTCTATTGCAGAGCCAGGGAAATCATCTGCAGTGTGCTCTGCGGGTGGCATGTGCCCCGAAGGAAGGGTTTCCAGAGAGAGGTCAAGTCCCTCTGCATCCTGGGCAGAGGAGTGGTCATCGCAATGGCACGCAGGGACAGAGATAGGAACATCCCCAGGTGTTCCCCACAAGGAAGGAGGGAGGTATAAATTCTTCTCCCTCCAAGGGCTCAGCCATGCCAGCCCAGTGAGTCAAGGATTACTGTTCTGATTGCTTTTCTAACAGGAGATTAATTTCAGTGTACATTTCAGATAACCCAGAATCACTCCTGAAGTGGCAGAAGTAATTTTAGATGAAGTTTGGCAGGGGAGAGGGGAAAGTAAAGGAAAACTTTTGTTCAAGTGAAATGACCTCTCCTGGTCAAGTCTCTCTCAGGCTGAGCCATCACAACACATCCTTCTGGCCAGGAAATCCATCTTTTTGCTGCCGTGGAGTTTCCTGTTACCCTACGTCATAACCTCCTAGAAGTGTCAATACACTTTTTAACATTTGCTGGCACTTTCACACTGCACAAGTGATGGCCGCTCTCTTGGACTTATTTTCCGGTCTCTGTGGTTCTTCCTCAAACACAAAACTCCTTGAGTCTCCGTTGCCTTGTGGCTGCTCTGCAGAAACGCCTTCATAGCGAGCGTGCAGGATTCAAACACCACGCCCTCCAAAATGTTTCAACATCTACGGCCCTGTGCAATTTAAGCTAGTAAAATGATTATGGCGTTTACTTCAAACTAGTAGTCTGACAGCTCAACTGATTAATTTAGTTCACAACTACCACCTGGAATGGACCTGAGAGTAGTAAATGGAGGAACAAATTTGTTCAGAAAAAAGAAACACGATCATAGAATCACAGCACAGTTGAAGTTGGAAGAACCTCTGGAGATGATCTGGTCCAATCCCTCAGCTCCTACAGCAGGTTGCCCAGGACTGTGTCCAGACAGCGTCTGACTATGTCACAAGGATGGAGACTCCACAACCTCCCTGGGCAACCTGTGCCAGTGCTGAGTCGCCCTCATAGTGAAAAAGTGTTTCCTGATGTTCAGGGGGAACCTCCTGTGTTTCAGTTTGTGAACCGAAACATCAGCCTCTGGCCCTCCGACCATCGCCTCTGGTCCTGTCACTGGGCACCACTGGAAAGAGCTTGGCTGCGTCATCTGTGCACCCTCCCTTCAGGTATTTATACACATTGATGAGATTACCCTGAGCCTTCTCCAGGCTGAACCATCCCAGATCTCTCAGTCTTTCCTCATAGGAGAGATGCTCTGGTCCCTTCATCATCTTCCAGGCCCTTTGCTGGACTCTCTCCAGTAGCTCTATCTCATTTTTGTACTGGGGAGCCCAGAACTGGACCCAGCACTCCAGGTGTGGCCTCACCAGTGCAGAGGGGAAGGATCACCTGCTGGCAAGACTCTACCTCAGTGATGCTCCCCCTTTTCATAGCACCTTCAAAAAAACCACCAAAAACCCAACACCCGACAAATGGGCAATATTTCTATAAATCTCAAAGGAGAAAAATATTCAGAAAAGATGTTGTCAATACTTTCAGTAATTCCATGCTCTGCTTTGTTGTCAGTGGAGAGCCCATTTTTTTTTTAAGGGGATTGGGAAGCATATCAGGATTTAAATTTTTGATTCTCCTTTCTGCCACATCAGAAAGGATCAAGAGGACTGGCAAGCACTGAGTTTCTGCCGGTTTTTAACCCTAATAACAACACAAGCCGATTTTCTTTTTTCACGATGCGAGGCTGGATTTTTTTTGTCAGATCTAATTTCTCTCGTGGGTTCTCCTCTGGATTTCCAAGTCCTAATGTACGTTTGCCATACGAGTAACAACCCCTGCTGTGCCCCGAAATGAGTTTCTCCCCGGCGTGTTTTTACGCTACAGGTCCATCTCAGCATCTCCCTGCTCACGCACCATCTTGTGCACATCTCCGTCTCTGCGAGGGTTGACCTCCATAGCTAAGGACAGTGGGTGCTGGAGGTGAAAGGCCGGCAGTCCCACGTGGTCTGACATGTAAGGAAGTTTGAGAAACGCCACTGAGATAAAGACCGTCCCTTGCAAACACCCCAGGGAGAGCCTGATGGGTGCACGGAGCCGCACGGTAGACACCAACCACTCCACCTCCCCGCTCCTGCTAGCAGGGAGCAGAAACAGAAGAAGTTCCACCTAAACGTAAGGAGGAACTTCTTTACTGTAAGAGTGGCAGAGCCCTGGAACAGGCTGCCCATAGAGGTGGTGGAGTCTCCTTTTCTGGAGACATTCAAATCCCACCTGGACATGTTGCTGTCCAACCTGCTCTGGGTGGACCTGCTTTGGTAGGGGGGTTGGACTAGATGATCTCCAGAGGTCCCTTCCAACCCCATATGATTCTACTGACAGAGCAAGGCAGATGTTACTAGGCTGAAGCAGAGGCTGAGAACCAGCGCTCCATACCCAAGGCTACCAACACCCTGCTTTTGAAGTAAAACGGAGGCAAAGCCACTGTAAAGATGCTGCTTTCAGAGCTGGGCCTTGGTTTCGGGCGTTCCCATGGCGTGCTGGGGAACTCCTTCTCTTTCCCACCCCCACCGCCCCCTCAGCC
>JAOXJK010000012.1:46942329-46953864 GCA_025774025.1 Xenus cinereus
GCAACCTGGTCTGGTGGGAGGTGTCCCTGCCCATGGCAGGGGGTTGGAACTCAATGATCTTTAAGGTCCTTTCCAACTCTAACCATCCTGTGATTCTCTGGGCAACCTGTTCCAGTGTCTCACCACCCTCACAGTGAAACGTGTCTTCCTAATACCTCATCTAAATCTCCCCTCTTCCAGTTTGATGCCATTCCTGAAGTGTTGCTGAAGGGGAAAGAAAAATGCCCACAGAAAATGTTCATTTATATACAAAGACTTTATTTAAAAAAAAAAAGTACAAGAACAATGTAGGTCCGACTGTAGACGTACAACACAGAAAGGCTCAGGAGTCACCACGTGTGCAGCAGGGACCCTGCCTCCCCATCCAGGGGGTGTGTGGAAAACCCTGCCCACATGGAAACACAAGTCAGAGACACACACAAGTCACAGGAGACAGAGAGCTGCTCGGAGGAACATTTGTAAACTCAGAAAAAAACCAAAAAAAGGGCACGGGAGACAACAGCTTTGCGGTCTGAGACAAACCCTTCAAGACTGCTAGTTAGTTAGTTAATAGATCTGAGCTCTATTATTACTTGTCCACAGGAAAAAAAAAAAAAAAACAAACCACAAACCTCCCTAGGTTCAGGTCATTTTTTTTTTTTTACTTCTCCACTCCACATCAAAGTTCAAGTGGAAACAAACGTGCAGGATTAAGCAACTTTAAAATTCATAGATAAGCTGTGGGCAAAAGCAGTATTGTACAAAGTAGCCAAAACTAGAATGACTGTAAAAAAAAGAAGAGCTAGACACACAAGCGTTTGATATCGGGATATAAATCAACGTTTTGTGTTCCACTAATAAGAATTTCAGTTATTTGCAATAAATCTTAAGTGCGATTAAATGAACTTATGCTCATACGCCCTAAAATGTTCTGCATATTTTCATGTCTTGTTTCTTAACATTCCTAACTTTTGTTTGATAAGAAAATGGTTGCGAAATACTTCAAAAGAATTTCCTACAATGATAATATAGAAACCTGCTTTAAGTTTACACTGGGGAAAAATGTTAAAAAAGATTTTAATTTCGAATAGAGAAAGAAAGGAAAAAAGATATTTATGTAGTATTTACAAGCCTATTACTAAATTCACATTCATGCTTTATTGAACAAACTTCAAAATGAAAATTAATTTTTAAGCAACCTGTAAGTATGAATAGTTAATAAATTTGACAAATTCATTTAAACCCAGTAAAAATACTCTATGTTTAGCAAAAAAACCCCAGCCAACCAAACCAAACAAAACCATAAAGAAATAGTGCTTTTTAAAATTTGGCTCTAGTGGAAAATGTACTATTTCAGTAGAGGTAGGAACCTGAATAAAAGCACAAAAGGAAACAAAAATCCAGATGCATTTCCAGTGAGAATGCTTTCCCTTGGCAAAGTACAAAACTTTCAAGGAAGTATCATCCAGCACCTACATAAAATTGGGTTTTGGAAAAATTATAGGAAGGTGTTAAATGTCATTGAAAGCTGCCCACTTGGCTGGCATAAAATTCTTCACTAAAAGTTATCACCAGCAGAAAATCCAGGAACAAAAATACTTGAATAATCTAGGACCACAGCAAAAGTCAAGTTAGACAACTGGCTTTTGCTTATTCTGTAGGCTTTAAAAATATGGCTTTGCAGTTTTGTTTGTGTCTTTACAGCATTATAATCTACATACGTCACATTTTTTTGATTCTTTCAAAAAAGCGTTTTCAACTCGCAGTTTTTCAGTCTCCTGTAAAACAGAAAAAACACGGGGTATTAAGGAAATTATAATCACTTCTTTCATATTTCTAAATGGATTTTAACCCAGCAAAACCACCCTATGTTTAGCTAAAAAAAAAAAAACATAAAGAAATTGTGCTTTTTAAAATTTGGCTCTGGTGGAAAATGTAGCATTTCAGAAGAGGCAAGAACCTGAATAAAAGCACAAAAAGAAACAAAAATCCTGGTGGGACCCCAGTGAGAAAGCTTTTCTTTGGCAAGGTACAAAATTTTCAAGGAAAAGTGTTTTATACACTATAAAATGAGGTGATTCTTGTCTGGGACCTGTGAGGAGACAGACCAGCCATGACCTACACAACTGCATGAAAGCAGAGGTATTATTTTCTATTACTTTCCAACAGAAAAGCAAGAATTTTAGGTTCCATTCTCTTCTATATCAGGCCATTACTTCACCCGTTTTCTACTCTGCGACTTACCTCAGTAAGTTTAGCGTAATCTTTCTTCAGTTTCACAAGATACTGAATCTTCTGGTTTAGGTTTTGATGACCAAGTAATTTCCCGTTCTCCTCAGCAAGAGAGTCAACTTGCTTCCTCAGCAGGTCCATTTCCTGTAATTAGTAAATACATCGTGTACCTCGTAACTGTAGCCCCTCCTCTTTGCAGAAGAAATAGCTTCTTTACAACCATTAAGATATTAACGTTGAAGTTCATTGTAACATATGATGTAAGAGTTGGTTCATTCAGGAAACATGCATTTGTTTTATGTCTCCTCTAGGTACTATGTTCGATCCCTCTAAAGGGCAAAAGCACCATTTGATTTGTATTAGGAATTGCAGTAGTGACTTCCCTACCAGAGTTCCAGTAGCGCGGGTAACAGCACTACAAATACAACTGAACCGCAAGACAAAACATTTTCAGAGGCAGGCTTTGATTGCCAAGTAACTCAGAATATTGTCCAATTAACACCAGCTCTACCTCTGCTGAGTAAGATTCTACTGTAAAGACAATAAAAAAAATTATACATATAGAACCTTTCCGATTCTGTCTCTCTCTTCATATGTTTCCTCCAGTTTTGATCTAATTTCTTCTTTTTCATGAAATGCTTTCAGCTCCAAAGCTCTTGTTCGTTCCATCTCCAGAGCCATTTCAAGACAAGTATTCTCCTTGATTTTGAGGGTATTTTTGGTCTCTTCTAATCTGCAAATGTAAAAGCATCATATAATATTAAAAAACAACTAAACAGAATACAATTGAATTAGTAAGTCATCCATGGACATGTAGGAAGCCTCTTCTAAAAACACCCTTTTAAGACAATTTATTTTGCCTAGAACTTAGTGCTAACAAGGAAAAATTACATTCTGTTTCACAGCTTTTAAGTTTGATGCAATGTCTTAAGTGGTGGGTGTTTTGGAGTTGCTCTTCTTTTTGGGAAGTCTGCTGCTTCCATACAGGTCGGCTCATGAAAGAAAACAGAAGCTTCACCTGCAAGAACACTAAGAATTCATCTAAGGCATATAAATTTCCCAGATGAACTTCACTGCTCTTCAAGTTTCCCCTGAATCCCTTGTTTGTGTATGGCTTTTCCCCAATAGCCTTGCTGCTCAGAAACATCTCTGAGCAGCCCAGAGATGGTCTGAGCTTCATTGGCCTGGTAACAGAAGGACCACCGCTTTAGACAGATGGCTTTTCTGCTGACAATGTTTTAATTCTTATCAGGCTCACAGAATATTAAGCTGTGCCAGCACACTTGGCAGCCTGTCGACTGATTATATGAACTTTAATAATTTTGCATGTCTATTCAAATATTGCATAAATGAAAATGTTTTTGTCATCAGATTTGTTTCACTGAAGCCTGGTGTTTCAGACCTGCTGTATGAAAAGAGTATTCCCTCACAGCAAGACATTTTCTCGATGACAAAAGAATCCTTTTCCTCTTTGTACATTATTTGTTTTTATAAGACTAACACTAATAGTAGTTATTTCTATAAGCCTATTTCAGTGACCATACAGGTATGAAAACTCAATGTATCAAATAGCAGAAGAACCCCTAATCAAAACTAGGGCTTCTGGAAAATTTAGTGTTAATCACTTTTGAAATGACCACGTTCATAAAACTTACCTTCAACCTTATAAGTTATTTATATAGAAAGCATTCCATTAAATGTAAATAAGTCAAATATTAGGATATTCAGCACTATGAATCGCGAAGCAATAAAGATTAGGAAAAGAATAACAGGGGCTACATTTTCAAAGTTATTTTCATCTACTAATTCAGTATTTCTTGACTGCTGTCCATTCCAGGTGTGAAGAAAAAGAAAATAGCATAAAAGAGCAAAGAATTAGATTAAGTTTAAAATTAAAATATTTCCAATCAAAAAAGAAATGAATAGTATTTCCATTTAATTTGAGGAGAAACATGCTTAGAATTCACTGCAAATAAAAGAAGTCAAAACCCTATGCCACAGAGAATTTTAAACAATTATAAACAGCTTTTCAATTTAAGTTTTTCTATGGTTCCACCTATTTCAGACTATTTCCCAATATAATGCTACCCTTTCAGAAAATGTAATAATAGGTGCTACTACCACCTACTGATGAGAAAGAGTAAGAACTTAATGTGTCTTGCAGAAGTGTAAACATTTTTAAACTACATCTTTTACAATTCTAGATCTTGGACTTCTATTGCTTAAATACACCTTTTTGGTATTAATGAGTTTAATACAAGTCTCCAGTTGAACGAACAATATTTAAACTTACTCTGCTTTGACTTTCAGCATCTCTTCCATTGCTTTATTCTGTAAAAGTTCAAAAATAGTAGTTACACTCTTAATGTTTAACGTACATATATTTAAAATTATTTCTCACAACTGATGCTACATACCTCATCCCAGATCCTACCAAAATCATCCTACTGTCCAGTAGGTTCATGTCTTTGCTATATGCACATATTGCCCATTTCATACCAGTACAGGTGCCCCACAGCAATATCTCTGCCCATTCATACACAACAGAGCTCTAACAGGGGGTTCTCCTGTCCGGGAGATCCACAGCAACCTCCACTGTGACATCAACTTCCCTTTGGCAGAGCCCTGACATTAGCAAGTGACACAACCTTCACTTTCCAGCTCTGCGGAGATGAGTCAGATTTAGTGATCTGAATGTGGTTTTGCTTATTGCACAATCTAACACCCAGTTCATTGGTGCTAGACCAAGAGAGAAACCTTAAGAGAGAAGTATCAGGCTCTGAGTCTGTTGGAATTCACCAGAAATCAGTGTTTTGTTTCACTGCCATGAAATAGAAAACAAGTTGATACTTCACAGCAGGGAAACCACAACTAACATGAGAAAGGTAACATACCTTGGCAAGTCGTTCTTCAGCAATCTCCACCTCTTTCTCTTTGAGATATTGAACATCAGTTTGTTTCTGGTCACTAGGAAATCCAAGAATGAGGAAAGTTTCTTACAAACAGAGGAAACCAGTTGTAAAAACAACACCTTACCCAGATTAAGCCAGTGTGTGCAGCTGTCTTGACACACACTTATACTCAAAATACTAAAAAACTCTGGAAGGGTTTAAACTTTATATTCCAAGAACATCACATTTTCCTTTGTTAAGGGTATAGAGGAACTAATGCTTTAATTAAAACAATTAAAAATGTAATAACTATGCAAGTGTATATTAGACAGTTTAGGATTGATGTAAACATTTTATTAGTTCATGATGTCCACATGCATATAGAGTGCAGAAAGCAACTCCTTCCTACAAGATCATTGCTCAGTGGTCTTGACAAGCTAAGGAGGTAAAAGATTTTTGTATTCAGAAGCCTTGGAAACTTCTTATTTTGTTAGTTTTTAATAAACATGACATTGGATGGAAGTAAGTGAAAGCAAATTAAAATAACCCCCAAAACCAACACACCATTGGGTCCACTTCTTTCTTGTAGTGTGCCATAAGGGAAGAACTTAACTGATTAACAGTTATTGTAATTTGATGCCATTATAAGAGATAGCTATTATCAGTAACTTAAAATCTTTGTCAGCATATCTAGCCAGGGTGATTTAGTTTTTATATCTGGTATAAACAGCCTTAGTCAGAGAGTAAGCATGTGTATACGTGGATGGGTTTTTTGTTAATGTTAATTAAACGCCAGCTTATAAAGTCTAACATCTTCTGAGAACTAAAATAAAAATCCTGCATTTTCCTTGCTAAATTTTGGTACAACCCACTTCCCAAATCCATCCATTTTACAAATGGTTGGCTAAAGCTGCAACAATCTCAGCGGGCACTTACATGAACATTAAAACCTCCAAGTTTAGAATCATTGGTTATGCTTGAGCCTTTCAAATTCCAGTACTGGTCAGTGTGTACCAGCTCCAAATTAGTGACCCGAGCCTGCTCCAGCTTAGCATTACAGAGCTGAAGGCTGACCTTTTCTCTCCAGCTTGCCCTTAACCTTCCCTAACACTAAATACCAGAAGTAAGCAGACATCTAGTCTTATCTTGTATTCTCAAACATCCTCCAACGTAGTCCAAGATCCTCGCATCTCTTTAACCTTGTCACACCAATGATCAAATCATCTCGCTCTGTAACGCTGGGCTACACAAAAGATAACTGCTACCTGCTGCCATCAGCTCCTCCCATAAAGTACAAGGCATGTCTCTTGTGAATATCCCCACCTGAGAGGTATAAAACTGATTTTGGACAGTGCGTGCAATATACTACTAGCCTTTGGCCTATTCGAACCACAACTCCTATCAATTAACAGCAGATGGAAATTGTTATGCTTATCAAAATTGTAACATGAGGTCCCAAGTCAGGAATCTAGCAAGTGAGGAACAGCAAAGTAACGCTTTTCTGCGAAAAAATGGGTCCAAGTAACCTATTCCATGAACTGTGAAAAACAAAGCCACAGAATCCAGTTTTCTATGGCAAGGCAACCGCTTCTTGTTTTTCTGTCATTCACAACAGACCTTCAAATGTCTGTTGCAAACTAAGCAGAAGGCCATAGAGACAACAGCATCATTCAATATCCAACCTGATCTGCCCCACCTTATGCACAGAATGTTTTCCACAAATTAATCCCTTCATAATTGAAGGTTACTGTATAATACATATAACACAAGGACAAATTGGAGACACCTGCAATTACTGCGTCTTCTAACCAGAATACTTAATTTTGCAAATAGGCAAAAAAAATAATTAAACTCCTACCTAGCATTAAGTTACTGTTTACTAAATTACCCCTTAAAAAAGAATTGTCATTAAATAAATGTCAACAGAATTATTTGCTGCCAGTTAAGTTTTCTTTTCACAAGATATAAAGCAGAAATTTAATTCTTTACAAAATTGAAAACAAAAAAGGAAAGCCACAAACCAAAATATTTTCTGTCCAAAACTAAGCTGTACAGATCACAGTTTAAACCAAACCTCAAGGTATCTCCAATCTGAGGTACACAGCTTTTGTGAGGTACCGTCTTCTCAGAGGAAGTTCATTTCTTACCCTTAAAACCACAAGATGGAGAACTGCTTCCATTTATTTCTATGTTAAAACTTGTGTTGACTCTATCAGGACATCTTCTGTCTACTGAAACCATAACTGCACAAGCAATACAATAGTACACAGGAAGGGCTACGCATCTAATTAGTTTACATTCTATTTCCATCTCCTTCATAAAACTTTGCTGTATTTAAGAATTTATGGTTTAAAGACAATAAAGTTTACAAGCCAGTAAACAGTGTCAAAAGAAATGGCTGAGTCACTCTCTAATTATACAAACAATATATAAGATTGCATTTCAAATGAAACCTGTAAATCTGTTTATCTTACTTAATTACTTCAGGTGAAGACAGGTTTTTCTTGTTTTATTTTACTTTACCTGTTCTTGCTTAGTCTCTGAGCTTCTACAATGCTCTGTAAATTCCTGTTGTTCTCCACCAATATCTGCATTTCCAGACGCAAATTATCCAACTCATTTAATTGTTCCTAAGTGAAATAGGAAACATTTTATCTGAAGACCAAATTGCAATTCCTGCTTTCAGAAATTTCAACTGCAACAATTTCCAGTTGAACATGCTTTTGAGTAAAACAGAAGACAAAACTATTTCTCAGAAAACAAGCACAGTTCTCTGGCAAAGATCTGCATCACCCTTCCATTTACAGTTTCGTTAGAAACTTGATTTAGAGTAAGTCAGAACAGTTTAATGAGCAAAAATGATGTTACTATTTGATATGTATGAACACAACTCAGTCCTTGGGAAAAAGTGATATACGGACAACTCAAGCAAGTTGTCACAATTTATTACCAGCCTAGGTAAATAGAAGACCAAGAAGTACCTCCTGCTTTAGTGGACCGACTACTGAGCAGAGCTCATCAAAAATCTGAACTCTGTATTCTGTCTTATTTTTACTTTACAAATTGCCTGTAGAGATTCTCTCACATACAGTACCTTCAGCCTTAGAATTTCATCATTTTTGGCTCTGCGTTCTTCATTCAGTTCATGTACAAGGTGCTCCAGATTTATTGCAGAAGCCCTCCGATCAGCTATTTCTTGCTCATGAGTTTCCAAGAGCTTTGCCAAATTCACATCAAAATTAGGGGGAGTCTTTGGACACTGGCAAATTAAAAGAAATAAACAAAACCACCCACAAACTATTAGTAAAAAACTGTTTCCTCTATGTATTGGTTACATGTTTTAATACTTAATTGAAGACATAAGTTAATAAATTCCTGGCAGACAGATCATCAATAATACATTTAAGTTACAAACAAGGGGAATGGGATTTGACCATTCTCAATACATTGTCATTTTTGTTCCCAGCCTGAAGCCATGTTGTAAAGTTTATTAGTCCCCTTTCAATGAGTTTTAACAGTCATTACAACGAAAATGTTCTCTCACAAACGCCATACCTGCGGAAATGTTACTGAGGATGAGTCCATAAAGCAATCTATTTGCTTCATTTTTATTTCATATTCATTCTTCCTCTTCTCCATTTCTTCTGACATTTTGTCCAACTATTAGAAACCCGATTAGAATTAAATTAGCTCATAATACACACAAAATATTGAAGAAAACAGAAACAAGATACCTGTTTTGAGCAAGCTTAAGTACACCGTGTTATTTTAGATTACCTTAGGCTTCACTTTTGTGATTGTTTGCTATATTTACCTAATAACTGTTCATCATTCAATAGTAGCATGTAATAAGCATTTTTTGAAAGCATATATGCTGCATACTGCGTAGTTCATCTGAATTTTGTTCTTGGTGTTGGTATTTGATTTTTTTTGCCTTGCTAAAACAATCTACCTTTCAAAGGGCTTGCCAGCACAGAAAAACTATTATGAACTTTGTTGGCAGATATTACTGATCAAAACATAAGTTGATACAAGCTAAGATTTTACTGGTATAGGTTAAATCAGTTTCCTCAAAGGGAATATGCTAACATGACAAAAGGACTCTTCTTGCCAAAATAACTTATCCTTATTAGAGTTTTTGCCAATACAAATAAATCACTTAGCACTATGCCAGTTGTGACAACTAAAGCTAAGATTTAGACAAAGGCTTAACATAGCTATTTGGTCTGCAAATGTTCCAAATACTCTCAGACTACATAATTTAGGGAGCTCAACAACTACTTCCATTAGTTTGTAGATTAGAGTTAAGCAGATGAAAAAGTAACCCCCTAGGTTACATTGCTTATAACCTCAGGTTACTCTGTTATTATAGGTACTGATAATTTTGCTCTGCTTTCAAGAGCAAAACATTTCAGAGTAAACATTTTTGTGATCTCTAGATACCATTTCCGAAGTTTTTAAGGGTTATCTAACCCTTGTTTAGAAGCTTTTGAACTAGTACTTTGCTTTACAGGAAAGAGCACTGCTCTTCACCAGGAGTACTGCATACAAGATGCTCCAAAACTACAAGTAAACACTCTTCCAGAAGATACAATTAACCACAGTTCCTTTCAAGAAGAATAATTTCCTTACTTTACCTGTTCCCTAAGTTCCTGGATTAGGGCTTCTTTTTTTGTTATGTCTTCCTGCGCACACTGAAGCAACGCATCATGTTTCTTAGAGGCCTCTGTCAGTCTTATCAGCTGCTCAGTGGTATGATTCAAGTCTTCACACAGAAGGTCTCTCTATTTTAAGTCATTGGATGAATAAAGAAATGTTAAAGTTATTATTCTAAAGCAGTTGTTTCAAGATGTTTTGTCATTGTTGCTAAGATTGCTGACAGCTACAAGAATCTCCCTTTTCCCTCCACTTTTTCGTCATGAATTGTAGAAAGCATTCATCTGTAAGTTTCTTATTTTAGCACATTTTCTGTATCCATTGTCTTGGTTGCAGAACAAAAACTTTCCTACAGTATAGTTACAATTAAGATACTCGTGGGAGATATTTGGAGTGAACCACTGTTTGAAAGTATAATGTATATTTAAAAAGAGATACGATTCTTTAAATAAGAAACCAGAAA
The DNA here is from genome assembly GCA_025774025.1 of Xenus cinereus. Lineage (NCBI taxonomy): Eukaryota > Metazoa > Chordata > Aves > Charadriiformes > Scolopacidae > Xenus > Xenus cinereus. The sequence goes on from JAOXJK010000012.1 coordinate 46,952,551, forward strand.
AGAATGTATAGATTTAAATCCACGCTGAATCAGTGATTACAGTTTTAATGCACTGCTATTCTGTAGATACCTCTGGATTTATTCTAGAATCTAGACTCCCACCTACACCTACACAAGGTGTGTTAACCTCGAAGAAGAAACAGTACTTAGCATTTTAAATGCCACCTTGGATTAGTTCTTCTTGTGCAGTCAAGAAAGCATAAGGGAAATTAGTAACTGATGCACGTTGTCAGAGAAGAAGAAACACTGACTTTTTCAGGAGCCAGATACACCAAAGGATAACAATCTAATAAGAATTGTTACTTCATAAAAAAAAAAAAACAAACAACTAAAACCACAATCCCCTCCTCCTCAAACTGAGCGATCCAAATGGATCTGAGTTTAGGATTCCAGAATGGCAAATTTACATACACTTATTAATGAAGATAGTCTATTTATTAAAGGTAGTGGAAGTCCATTTAAGAATAGTTTTTCAGAAGCAAACACTATTTTGGAGACTCGATTGGTGCTGTATGATTGGACTAATCATATGTAATACGACTGATGATCTTGTAGAAATTGCTTGTAAGGAGAGGCTGGTGGTTTTGACTGATGGACGCGTTCACCAAAATAATGGTGAAAGCAGTAACAGGAAAGAAAGTTAAAAAATAAATACAAAATTAAAAAGCAAAACCACAGTTGAATCAACCATGCATCTTAGACCTGTTTCCAGCAGGTGGAGCTTTTAGTTAAAATTATGAGTAAAGAAAAGATGTTCCTGAATATGTCAGTTGTGGGGGAAGGGAGAATATTAAAAATAATGTATTCTTCTACCTATTTTAATTTCTCAGCTGCATCACCTGATGTTGCCATTAAATTCACCTGATGACTCCTTAGTGGCCTTAACAAAATTAAACCAAGCTTTTAGCATAGGCTTTTTTATGAAGTAGCTTATAAAATATTTATGTCAAGTAATACAATAATTTAACAGAATTTGTCAGGTATCCCATTCCTTTAAAGGACAGCTTAACTAGCTTTAGTTTGAACAAAAACGAGGTTAAGTTTTACACAAGTATTTTAAGCAAAACCATATGCAATTGGTCTGGTGAACAAATAATCATAACATACCAACATCAATGTTTTTACCTCAATGCTATCAGCTATTTGTCTTCTCTCCAAGGTTTCCCTTAGTTCTTCAATTTTCTTTTCCTGTTCCTCTATGATTCCTTTGCTTTCTTCTTTTGCAGCTAGAGCAAGGTTATACTTGCACTACGAAAAGGATTCAATTAACTTTTAGAATATTTTAGGAAAACATGTTATCAGATAAAGTTGGCA
>JAOXJK010000012.1:46968789-46981444 GCA_025774025.1 Xenus cinereus
AGGCCAGGCTGGATGGGGCTTTGAGCAACCTGGTCTGGTGGGAGGTGTCCCTGCCCAGGGCAGGGAGGGTTGGAACTATGATCTTTAAGGTTTCTTCCAACTCTAACCATTCTATGATTCTGTGATCTTTCTTCCTGAAGGGGCAGAAGGGGAAGAGGAAAAAAGAAAATAAATCCAGTCCTGAGCTTAAAAAGCATGCGGATTCAATGAGAATTATCAACACCGTAGCGCTCTCCCTCCAGCCTAAATGTACAAGCAACCCCATGTAAACTGTTGGTTATTCAAAGGATTAGGCAGTGTACCTCTTACGAACTGGAAGTGTATTCTAGGTGTTCTAGAATACAAACATAACCCTGGACACAAACTTACGAAAAGGAAGAAAATAAAATCATGTTAACAATCATGTCAGTCCCTACAAAAGTCCTACTTGTTCAGAAACTTAATGAATTACATAAGGCTCCAACACTCCAGGCAAATAAGTAGCAAGTTCTCTCTCCCCTCACCCCCAACTCTTACCTTGTGATACAGAAATATCATGCATTGATGGCACTGAAGTAAGTTGAGCAAGCTGCTCTTTCAACTTTTTGACCTCAGCTTGCAGTTGGCTCACATTTCCTTGTGTGTCTTCATTTATCACAGCCTTTCATAAATTAAGAGAAAAATTAAGATAAAATTAGGAAGAGGTACAAATAAAAAAATATTCTTATATTTTATAGGATAAAAGAAAAGTCAAAATTGCAAAACAACAAAACTGCTGAGAAGTTTTCTATGTTAGGAAAGGAAGAACTCATGGAAAAAGCACTGGTTTCTCAGTAAATCAAACACTGAGTTGCACTTCAGCTAAAAATTTTGGTTAAAAAAAATTCAGTGTTTTCTCTGGAGCTTTTTTGACCAAGAAAGCTAAGCAGCACACGAAGGCAGTAGTTTCTAGCCAGATGTCAACATACATTCAAAACTCAGAGGAGAAAATACGTTTTGGGATTTAGCATATATAAAAATTAGATCCACTAAAATACTATTGAACCTAATTTTTTTAATGACAATTTTAATTTTTACTACAGATTTACTTACTTTTTCCAATGAAGTGCTCAGAGAACAAGCAATGAACACACACTATTATCAGCTACTACCTAGACCCCAGCTGTTGTACTCTGTTCATAATCAAAAGCAAGCAAGTTGTTTTCAAAAATCAATTACTATAAACATTTAGGAAAGCAAATTTAGGTTTTTCAAATAAGTTATAGTTTTTAAATTAGCGAAAGCACAAGAGTATTTCAATGAAGTTATCCTCTTTGCAGATGTGCAGTTTAAATGACAAGAAATTGTTTGTTGCAACAATAAAGACACTGGATAACTCTCTTACCTTGTTTTTAATCAACTTTGCTCGCTGGGCAAAATTAAGGGTGGACAGTGTTTCACCAAAACACCTGGATCCTGGATGAACATTTGCGATTATGCATGTTTTTGCATTACCACCAAGGGAATCCTACGTAAAAACATAGAAGTTATACTTATTTGCATAGTTTTGGCTACAGCAGGAAGCCATCACCTAAGAGCTACTGTGTATAACTTCAAACAAACTGCATAAGGGGTTTTATTTAATAAAATCTCCATGCTTCTTATGTTTCTGAAATTTTAGTTCAGACATGGGTAAAAAGGATGTGACTGTAAATAAAGACTTTATTTGGGTTTTCAAAAGCCTGATTCTATATTACTAATCAACAATTTGAGATATTGGTTACAGTTGAACAGCAGGAAGATGAAAAAAAACCAACAGGGAATAAAGTAGATATTTCACTTTAATTTTGTTCATCAGCCAATTGGCATTCACACTATTTTGAACATCCTCCAGTCTGTCAATTGTTCCAACCTATCTGCTGGTGGCAACTGCCAAACAAACTAAACCACAAACCAAGATTCTTGACCAAGGATATAAAAAGAACCTCTCCCTTTTACATGCATGTTTTCAAATAAATCCATGCGGTTAGATACGTAGCTCTCAAATCTCTGGAGAAGGCAGCAGTTATACTTAAGACTCTGGAGGTGTTCAAGGCCAGGCTGGATGGAGCTTTAGGCAACCTGGTCTGGTGGGAGGTGTCCCTGCCCATGGCAGGGGGTTAGAACTAGATGATCTTGAAGGTCCCTTCCAACTCTAACCATTCTATTATTCTACTATGAAATAGCCCACAAGTCTCAATGGCTTTGTCTAGTACAGAAGGTCATGTTTGTGGATTTCTTTGCAGTACAACCACCTTACAAAAACCCCAAACACTTAAAGTCAGAGCTCATACACAGTTGCAATTCTCTACCAATTTCTGTGTATTTTGGGTTGCATTGGAAGGACATAATTCTTCAGAGGTTCACAATCCTAAGATATACGTGGAACAAGGGTGGAATTTTTTGGAAATTTTGCTATGATCACAAAAATACTGTGTTGTAATACAAATACTATATTATGTCTAAGCACTATATTATACTACAAAAAGATATTACAGATATTATTTATTACTGTTCACAGAATTTTGGCGAGTGCTGGCAACCAACAAATTTTTGACTGCTTCCATCTTTGTTTTCTGTTCATCTTGAAAAAAGCCCATAAGCTCTCAGGTAGGAAACTGTAAATTTATCCAATTATTAACATCTTACCAACACTTAGCACATATAGGCTAATTGTGGAAATCCTGTCAAACATTCCAACACATCTCTAAATACTACATTGTGATACACGGTATTTCCAAAACTATAGGGATTAAAACATATGCTTATTTTTTCTTTAAATTTGCAAATATAAGGGGATTATAAGTATAAATTTCTTGTCTTCAGTTAACAGTAATAAATCCCCTGGAAGTCTGTTAAAGTAAAAACAAGTTTTTAATGTCGTGAGTTCAGCTTTGTAGGGTAAAACAAAAAGAACCAACCCAAACAAATATTTTTTTCTACACCAAGTAGCATATAAAATCCAGAGCATATACATTACCCTTAAGAGAAAAGTGAGCTTGGAATCCCGGTAACAAATGTGTCTCTGTTTTCCATTACCCACATCAACAAGTGCTGTGATTACTTGGCCCAGGCAACTTAGTGATCGATTTATGTTACCTGCTTCCTGGAAAAAAAAACAAAAAAACAACCAGAAGAGAACAAAGGTGAGCAGATTTGGTGGACGGAAGAGAGCAGTCAATCTGAAAGCAGAAAGATGCTACAGATATTACAGAACTAACCTTCAACCTAAGTCCTTCTGTGTGGGTGTCCTTCTGTCTCTCAGATCCTGCCAGGTCTACCAGGTTGAGCAGGGAAGACCGAATGTTAACAACCTCATTGTTTTTCTCCATGGATTCCACTGTGATAGTGAAAACTGCATGAGATCTGGAGGACTCTCTGTTCATTGAGGTCGATGCTACACGACGGTTTCTCCAGCCCATAGTTAATACCTAAGCATGAAAAAGACATCAAATAATATCAAGTATCTCAGACTATATTGAGTATTTACGTACAGGTGACAAACAGTGGTAAGCATATTTCCATGTAACAGCTTTCAAAAATCTCAAGGACTTTTTTACCTTTTTTTCCCAATAGAAGTATTTTAGAAGTGAAAAAATATAGCTACAGTCCATCTTAATAAAACCACTAATTATAATATTCACTTCTTTCCTTCAAGAGTTCCATTGCCGTTTGAAAGCATAACCTATCCAATACTGGTGTATGTTCGTTGTACATAAGGAAAAAAAAATATTTCAAGTCACAGAAGTACTATGTGTACATGTGTCATTCCCGGAGAAATAAACCTGAATTTCTGGAACACACATGCTGCCTAATTAGCAGATGTAGCTTTCTGTCGCTATTTCAGAGATGTGCAGGGCAAGCCTTAGAGAAAGATTACTGTAATTGCAATTCATATATTCCATACTCCAGAACTACAGGATTTCTTACATGTGTGGGGTAGTCAGGAAGCATTGCCTAGAAACAGCTTTTTACACTGTTTTTTGGAGATGGAGATAGGAGAAGAGGGTGTCACTAACACTGTGCGAAAAAAATACGTGCTTTCATCAAAAAGGAATATTTATCAATAAGCATCAAGATAAATAGTCCAAACATTAAAAAATGACAAAAAAATACCTGGTATGCTTCAGCTGCAGATGACAACACCTGTTCAACAGCACCATCAACAAAGACTCCCTTCTTGATGTGTTCTCTGAGAAAGAGTCCAGCTGAAGCAGAATCTAGCAAGTCAAATATCTGTTCATTGTAGATTTCGATAAATGAGCATTTGCAGAGAAAACTCTTTCCATTGCCAGCCTGAAAAACACAGTAATTTACACTATAAACAGATTGGTTACATGAAGTCTGGCATTGTATGGCAGTGAGTATCTTTTTATACATATCTAAAGCTATTCGTTTGCATATGTATTCTGCATACTGTATATATCTGACGCCCAGATGACAACCGACACCCAGAAACCTAGATGCATTTTTAGACTCAAAATACAAGCAAGCCTGTGTCTGAAGAAAGCGTACTATAATTTGGCAGCATACTGGACACAAGCATTCCTCATTAATAAATTTGATGCAAGACAGCAATAATCCTGGAAACTTCAATTGCTGCACGCCAGGCTCACCAAACAGCCTTAGCTAATCTTTAACGTGAGACATTACTTTGACCGCAGTAATAAGTATAAAACAAATGTACCTTTTCTTTTTCACGTTCAATTAGAAAAAATAAGTATTCAAAGCTCCGTGGAATTACACCTCTCAGGCAGTGAGTGAAATTATCAGAATCAGATGGTCCTAAAGAGATTTTTAATTAAAAAAAAAAATTAATACTACTCAAGAATAACGGTTGATCTTTTCAAAATGTCATTACAGAAGACTTCAGCAACCAGGTTTTAGTCAGTTTATGACAAAACCATGGAAGACATGCAATAAAATCAACTTTCAAGATCTAAGGTAGTATTCCATAATCAGATTTATACGTAATCTAAATGATGCTTGTGAAAGTTTATTTTACCTTGTCCATAGGTTACCAAGGTCTGAAATAGTGTAAACTACTTGAACTTCCATGGAAAGCATGTACATTGATACAGCTACTTGAGCCTTGGTTTGAGGAACCAGAAGGATGAGGTAATTTGGGCCCATGATTAATTAATATCTATGTGGTCCTTGAAAACACATCAGTCAAACTGGTTTTGGTTATTTCAGTAGCTTTCTAATGGCAAGTACAATATTAATGCATTTAAAATCACCGCTGTATGAAGAACAAGATTACATGGGGATCTCTTTGTATACAGAGAGGCTTTAAATTCCTAGTTGGGGAGGAATCAATTATTTTGATAAACTCCCTGCATTTTATCATGGAAAACCCTTAGAATATTTTTCTACACATGCAAGGGATACCAGCCAAACAGGGAAACCAGTACAATACTCATTTTGGAGAAAATTTAGCAAGAGTGTTTGATTTAATTGAAAAGCTTCTCCCCTGTTAGAAACAGAAAGAAACTCTACATCTTCAAAAAGAGTACATATACTTCACTCTTTTGATATAAAGCAGGAACTGTACTGAGCACTTCACCATTTCTTATAATCTTAAAGTTATCTGCAGGAAGACAGAATTCTAAATCATCTCTGGTGTTTAAGCAAGACATCATTTCAATTCAAGACAAAAAAACAATAAGAAACCACTGAAGGATTGAGCTCTCTCATCCACTTACCCATCATAGTAAAGGTTTTTCCTGACCCAGTTTGGCCACTAAAAAAAAAAAAAGTCAGATAAAGCTTTATTCTGGCTCTTAATTTTTTATTAATCTGCATCGTTTAAGGAGAGCTTGCAGCTTAAAATGAAAAAAAAAAATATCTAAAATTAAGATAAAAAAAAGACAGGCAAGCTGAGAAATCAGTCAGCTAAAAAGGTATAAAAATAGAACAGCAAATTTGACCATGAAATTCTGTTAGATAAATCACCTTTTTTGTCCCCCATCATCCACCATTTTCCTCCCTTTTTTCTATTGGAAAGGGAAATAGCGGAACTTAGCATTAAAATATATACATTAAACTATTTTTTGGGTCAAACTTTTACGTTTTCTGTCACTCACTAGTGCATGTAAACCTAAAATGAGAAAAATACTTTTAAGTTTAATATATCCTTTTTTTTTTTAGCAGTAGTTTTTAATCAGGGTAGAGAAACTTCAGGGCAATTTCACTTCATTTTTCCACATTTGTATATTGTAACAAAGTCGACTTCCCTTCAGTTTTCCAAATGCTGTGATAGGCTAAAAAACCCCAGTAAGGTTTTGATTAGATCAGTCCTTCAAGTTAGCATTTTTGACTAAAGTGCTTACTCAGTTTTCAAAATGAAAAAAATATTGAGTTAATATAATGATATTCATTCTACTAGTCATGGATATATTTCTACCTTAGAAAATATTTTGAAAGTTAAAATTATCATTCATGAGCTTTCCCACAGGCAGCTAAGACTCACTAAAGAGTTGAGCTGGCCAAATATAAAGTTAAAGTGATTTTCATTCCATTTTACTATGGACATACTGAAAACAACCAGCTTTCTCTTTAATAGTACACCACCACCTTAAGTTTTTAGACAAAAAATAGTAAAATTGAAATGAGTTACAATCCACATTATTGACCGTGTTAGAAGCATAATACCTACAAACAGATTGCTCCAAAAGAGGAATAAGAAGTACTCTTCAGTATTGCAGAAACATTATCTTGTGCTGCACTAAGGAAGCACTTTCAAAGTTTCCTTAATATTAAGGCAGCTCAGGCACTTAAAACCACAACTACTTGTTAACACAATTGCCTCAGATGTCGCAATAGCTGTGAAATACCATTATGTGACTTACTATGCAAAGATGGTTCCATTGTAGCCATTCATACAAGATTCGACAATATTTTTGGCCACACTTGAGAACACTGACTCCTAGGGACAAGGGAAAGAGAAGGCACTTGTCATCAGTTATTTCAGCATCTCTATCAGTGTTTTCTATGCCATAACTTTATAATGTATAAAATAGATGCATTCCTTAAAGTTAGATACCTATCATGACCCCCTGGAGTTCTCCCAGCAAAACAATGCATCCTAAGTCTGTGACAGAAATCACTCCCTCCCCTCTGAAAAAATTTTATTCCTTGTTGATAACCGAAACAAAAATAATAAAATTCAGCATCATAGTAATGACTTTCAAATACGTATGATGTTAATTTTGGTGCAGAGGTTTTGATTACATTGTGTGGTTTATACTGTCAGTAGGTCAACACTGAGCCTATGACACTCTTCAAATCTAGCTAACTTTGAACATTTGCCACTGCACAGTCAACAAATCTGCACAACTTTTAGCCTCATCTATTTTCATGTATTTCTCTTAGATCTGCAAGAAGAGCCTCGCTACAAACAGCAGACTACAGTGGGTGGGGGTTTTGGGGTGGTGGTGTTGGTTTTGTTTTGTTAAACAGAAGTTAAATGGTATTGAACTCTCAGAGGAATTAAAATTGTGTTCAGAATTTCAAACACGATATTATTGACGATTAAATTGAAGGCTTTGCCTTCCAGTATTACCTGTCCCAGGTGAACAACACATATGTTTAAAAGGCAAATGTATAAGAAGGAAATATAACTAACAGAATATAAACTCGTAAGTTTCTAACATACAAATTGCATGTTTAATATCAGTTACTGACTAACAGCTACTTTTATACCTTTGTCTCAACAGAGGGGGTTATTTCTTGTATATGGTGCTACTGTAACATTTACAAATAGACATTTTAATTTTAATGCAAACTTTAAATTAATTAACAATTAAAAATACATTAAAACTATTAGACAGCAGAATTTAGTGCAACATTTCTGTACTATAACTGCATATGGCCAATCTGACCACTGTAAAAAAATAAGACCTAAGGCATTACATCTTTAGAAAGGTTTAGTGTAGCAACTGCCAAAATTTGGGGGAAAACTGCAATACCATTATGAGGTTCTGGAAGTTATTACCTGTGTTGTTTCCATATTTGCAACATAATCAAAAGTAAAGATCTTTGGCTCAGGCTTTGAATGCAGACGAATGGTATTTGATGACAGGACAGATAAACACAAGCCTTGATCTCCATCGGTTAACGCAGCTCCCTCCGAAGGAGGACGTACCCTTACGTAAACTTTGATCGCATCACCTTCAACACTAAATGAATATTTATGCATTAGATTACTTCGAAATAGATCTGTCAGCTGTTTGATAAAATTAAATCACAAAAATCAGATTAAGCATGCGAAGTCATACAACACAAAGGCACTACTTATAGCTGTACACATCAATTTATTACAAGTCAAAGATTTATTAAGGGTAAAAAAGTGGCAGATTAACAAACAATGCTAAGTTAGTGGAATCTATTGCTGTCGCATTTAACTTCAGCTCTAAAAGAACACATTTCACAGTGAACTTGAGATACATAAAAACAGTGTTACAATAAAGGTTTTGGTAGTTTCCAAGACTACAGGCTTCAATCATCCTTCTTACTACTGGAAGTTATAAAAGACTTTACAAATAGAGTAGGTGATGCTACAATTCCCCAAGAAAGTTTTCTTTGCATTTTTCTTTGCTGTTTGCAAGAAGGGAAATAACAATCAATTCTTGATCCATGAGTCCAATAAAGTATAGCAGCACCTACATCTAAAAGTTCCCTAACCTATTTAATCACATTTATCAGTGGATGCACCAGTAAATTTAGCTTGAATAAGCAGCTGTGCATGACTATTACATTAAAGCTTTGAGGAGTTTTGGTATAAATACCAATACACCTATGTAATATTAAGAATTAAATTCTTACGTGAAATGGCAGCAAACTTGGATTTGCTTTATTTCATTCTTTCCCAAAGAGCAGTTACAGAACAAGGGTGTTGTAACTATTATTGATTTTTACTTTCAGTAAACAAGAGAAAGAAACAGAATAGTTTTAAAAGTGGGGGAAGGACTTAATGACTGAAATGTGGGGATGGGGAGGCTAAAAAAAGAAAAGATTTAAGACACAACTCACTAACTCGCTGAATAATTTTTCATTAGATAATATGAGTTGTGGCAGAAGCTGTTTATATTTGGAGGGCTTTTTCTTTTACCTTCGGACTTCCTCATAGAATTAAAATTCCTCATGGAATCTCTCTTCAGAGAAATTCTAGAGTCCAGCTGCAGAGTTAGTGGACAAATGAGAATTTACTGCATGGCAGCATGCCAACAGGAATCTGATGTCTCAGAACAACACTGTTATTAAGAGAAGTTTATTTTTAAAACCTATAAGGAAGTTCAGAAAGAACAGCAATAAACTTGTGCAGGAAAACATTGAAAGAAAAAAACCCTTTAAATTATGTTACAGAGTTACACTAGGTTTGTTTGCATCTTTTGTGCAATGTGATTATTCATGTACAGAAACTGGCCAATATTACTTTACCTAGACGAATTCAACAAAGGTAATGCAGATTCACGTAAATCTCCTATAAAATAAAAATGAAATATGGACAAAGATTAAACAAAATAAAGTTAATGCTCAAAAAAACCCATTTAAATAGAGAATACTGTAAGCAATGCTGATGGAGATAGATGGAGAGCCTTAGAAATACCCATTTCTCATGCATGAATCAGAACAGCACAAAAATATTCAGTAACTATCTTCCTTTGACAGAGAGTTTGCAGTTTCTGGGAAAGGTAGAGAAAGCTCCAGTCCCACAATGTAAACATGCACACACGTGTAAATGTATGTGCAATGAGCAATCTCTTAAATTAATGTATATAAAGTTTTGCAGACGTTTTGAAGAATTAGGAATATAAATTTTAATATTATTATACATTGCCATTGTATTTTAAAAATTGCTAACTCGCTGCAGATAAAACAACGCAGCATGAAGTAGTTTTACTGACACAACTGCAAAACCTCAATTTCCTAAACTTGCACAATTGAGTAGCTGTATTACTTTCACTTTTATGAAGCAATATTGAGCACTCTGTAATGCATACGGCTTCCTTTTATGTATGAGCATTGTTTTGCACAGCTTCACATTTCAAGGAGATGGCACATATTAATTACCCCACAGGTAGATATGGTGACTTTTACTTAAGGGTAAATCTGACATGAAATTATTTCACATGGGTTAGTCAAATTATTAACTTAGCAGCACAATCAAATTTTAAAAATAAGTAAAGTGACAATGAAAATTGATTTACCGAAATATTCCAATAATAAAAACGTTATAAAGTCTCTAAAAGTGTACAATTCTATTGTAGGCAGATCCTTTTGAAAGTAGGATTAATAATGGTGTGGAAAGGCACTAGCCTTCTCATTAGCCATCATTCTACATAAACATTCTACTGATGCTGTGCAAGTCTACCTGCTTTGAGTCACACAATAACATCTGAGAAATGAGCTAAATTATAATCCAGTTATTTACTCTCAAAACACATAAGGTACCAAAAGGTACCCTGAAGAAAAGCAGTGCATTTTAAAACTCTAATCAGCCTGGCAGACGGTCGCACCGCTTGCGCCTCGGGAAAGGACCCACTCTCAAATAACCGTTCTTCGCTCCCATTTCAAAGGGCCGCTTTCACTTGAAGGCTTGTAAGACAAACACCACAGCTAATTAAAATCTTATAAAATTACGGAAGACGAACCGAAAAAGGGGGGCCGGCTGAGAGCCACAGGGTTTGTAAGGCCGTCCCGCCTGGGAGGGCCGCTCGCACCTACCGACCCCGAGAAGCCCCTTCGGGATACCGGTACCTCAAGTGCTTCTGGCACCGCTGGGGTAACGCTCCCCGACCCGCTCCTCGCCCCCTTCCCCGACACCACCCAGGGCAGCAGGGGCATCGCAGCCCCGGGGCCTCGGCCCCTCCGCGGGGCACCAAGCCCAGCCGACACGGCCATACCTGTAGCCGACCCCATGAGCTCTTACACCTGGGTGATACTCCTCCCCCAGCAGGCGGTCGGCCCCGGAGGGCAGAGCTGTCCCTCACCCGGCCGGGGGCACCGCCTGCAGCGCGACCTCCCTCACACAAAAGCCGCCACGGTCCCCGGCTGCTGCCCGCACAAGGAGGGGAAATACCCTTTCAGCCACTTCACAGCCGCACAGCCGTCTCATCTCATCCCGTCCCATCTCCTTCTCTCACCTCTCACGCCGGGAGCCATGATCCTCGCCGGCCCTACCGACCCCAGCGCCCGCCCGGCAGCCCGCCGACCACCTCTCTAAAATGGCGGAGCGTTTGAATTTGGCGCTAAGAGCCGCAGGCAGCGTGGCCCCGCCCCCTCCGGGAAGCCAGCACGGGGGCGGCCATTTTGCTCTTATATCTTCCTTCCCCCTACTCCGGCCCTTTTCCTGCTATTGGCTGGAGGGGCCTTCGCCCCCTTCACGTGACGGGAGGAGGGGCGGAACGGAACGGAGGAGTTTGTTTGTGTCCCACTCGGGCCGCTGTCCTCTGGCGCGGCCCGGAAGCGGGCGGGAGGGGGCGGAGGCAGCGCAGCTCGGTGGCGGGCAGCGGCCATGAGCAAAAGGAACCAGGTCTCCTACGTGCGGCCGGCCGAGCCCGCCTTCCTCAGCCGCTTCAAGCGGCAGGTCGGGTATCGGGAGGGGCCCACGGTGGAAACCAAGGTAACGGCCGGGCCTTCTCCCCGCTCCACTCCCCCCTCCACGCTTTCTTCCCTGTGGGCTTGTGTCGGGGCCCTCCTTCCCTTCCCACCGCCGCCAGGCCCTCGCCGGGGGTGGGAAGGGGCAACTCCCGCTCCACGATGTCCCCCCTGCCACAGTGCCCCCCCCGCCTTAGGGCCTAAAATGAAGGCCCCGTAGCAAGCGATGGGGAAGCGGCGTTTCCAGGCTTTGCCCTCGTCGGAGCGAGGGGTAACAGTAGTTACTGGCTTAAAATTAACTGAAATTGTAGCTTGTTTTTGCTTGTGTGTCGGTGATTCAAAATGACGACGACAACAGCAACAACAATCCAGTGCCCCTCCCCGTTACTGCTTTTAATAGCTGTGGTGAATGTGATGCTCATTGCAGAGCAGCCAGTGGCGGGGGGGGGGGCGGCAACGGGGGAAACGGCGATGATGTCCCAAGTTTAACTTCTGCCCAGGCAGAGATTTAAAAAAAAAGGCGGTTTAAGAGTATAAAAAATATATTGGAAAGGGGATACCACCATCTTAACATCAGGTCAGCACGCATGAGCTCTGGTGTGATGGCAGGGACATTAGGGTTTGAGCCAGCTTGTTAAAAGGCAGCCTTTTCTGAGGGTATTCTCCTTTTTTCTATGTTTCCAATGTGCTTTTGCATGTGTTTCCTGCTGTTAGGTTTTACAGGATGCTTTAAGAAAGAGGCCTGTCATTATTTGTAACAAGCTGGAATTTGAAATAAAAGTATTCATTTAGTACAAACTGTTTCACTTCCTGAGGAAGGTTGCATTTTGTCTATCTCTTGGTAACTTCAGTGGATTACTGTACTACTATCTATACTTTATCCATTAGAAGATGAAGTTTCCAATTCCTGTAATGTTAATCGTAGAATGGTCCAGGCCGGAAGGGACCTCCAAAGGTCATCTAGTCCGAGTTCCCCGCACTCAGCAGGGACACCCCCAACTAGACCAGGTTGCCCAGGGCCTCGTCGAGCCTCACCTTGAATATCTCCAGGGAAGGG
>JAOXJK010000012.1:46986893-47000511 GCA_025774025.1 Xenus cinereus
ATGTGTTTAAGAGCCGTTTAGATGTGGTGTTGGGGGATATGGTGTAGGGGAGAACTTTGTAGAGCAGGGTAGATGGTAGGACTCGATGATCCCAAGGGTCTCTTCCAACCTGAATGATTCTGTGATTCTATGAGTATGCACTGAAGAGTGTTTCAGCCGATGCTGTGCATGATAACGCTGAAACGTTATTCTTCTGCCATAATGCTTATGAATTGAGGAAAGAATTTGGGCCAAAGACAAAAGATATTTATTGATTATGAATAAATAGCGCATAATCTTGTCAAACACATGTATATTGTTAGGAAATTTCTGTTGAATGATGGATTTCACAAAAGTACTTTAGGAACAATACCTTGCACAAAACCTATAGTTCTCTAACATCCTGTCACATATACATTATACAAATTGCAAACTACTGCAGCATGACCATTTCTGTCTGATTCATGATTTTACAATTACACTTTTTTTTCCCAGAAATATTGCCTTAGTGCTGTTACTTGTGCAGTAGCTTTTCCTCCTCTGCATGATAATCCTGGAAGGGACTCCTCTTGTTTTTAAAATTGTTATTTGCCCTAGTACATGCAGAGGAGCAGAATTAGTCGGTTGGAATAGTTTGATGATTTTGCAGATACAAAGAAACCCTAAAACTTTCATCCTGCATGTTAATAAAAGGCAAGTTTATGGCCATGTAATCATTTTAGCTGCCTCAGCAGGACAGGGTATACTGGAAGAAAAAGAAAAGCTTTGTCTTGCATAAGTGCCATTTTGTTCTTTAAAGAGATACCATAATTCTGCAATAAGTGCATTTGTTGTCATGGGTTTTACAAATAGTGAAGCAGAATTAGAGGATCCTATAAAGTTGTCCTCTCCATTTTGATAAGTGGATGCAGCTGGATCGGGTGGGAACAGCTCTACAGCTCACAGTCTCTTCTAAGTTAAAGCTTTGTTTAGTAAGAACCCATTTCTAATAGTAACTGCAGGAGAACCATCTTCAAGGGCTGGTTGCCATGGAGCAGATGTGTGTGCATGAAGGACATTCATCAGTGCAGACTTTGTGGCCAAAATATACATTTTCATGATTGCTGCATTGTATTGGAGGTCTTGCTGATCTTGGTGCTGGGGAAGAAGAAAAGATGATAGTGAAAGTCTGTATGTGTGTGTGAACATGTGCAGATGAGTTCTGATTTTACTGTGTTTGTTATAGATGGTGAACCAGAACCTGCTGATGGGAAAATTATGTTCAGGAAGCCAGCCAAACGTTCCTCAGAGAAGGTTTTGGATTTCAATGTAAGTTCGAGTAAGAAGATGAAAGAGGCAAAGAAAGCTAAGAGAGAAGAAAATGCCTCTCAAAGTACAGCCAAGCAAGTAAAAAATAGCAGTCTTCTCTCATTTGATGATGAGGAAAATGATGATTAGGAGCTGTATTTTTTTTTATATTTTACTTACCCTTCTGGGGATCTGAGTAAGGAGGTTTCAAAGTGTATATCTGAGTCGCCTCTTACTTTGTTATAGTCCAACTAGAGAAACAGAATCTAAAAGTAGCAAGAGTTAAGTGTTTGCAGTTCAGATGGAACTGTATGAACAGTATTTCATGTCTTTATTTTAAAAAGAGAATTTAACTATGTATGTAAAAGCTATTTGAGGTCACAAATGATTAGCGAAATATACCTGTACATATCCAGCTGATCTAAATTTTCAATCAATGAATTTTAGAATGTCCTCCATTACTAAAAACATATTTCTTCTCTATTTACTGGACTCAGTTAACAGTTGTATGGCTTTTTTACCTGTTAATGTTGACTTGACATTCAAAAGTGAGAGACTTCATTGCTGTGGAACAGAGACTAAAGTTTTCTGCCTCAGCTTAGCAAAACTTTGCACTAAGTTTTGCACGTGTGGTTTAGCGGATTAGGTCTTTGTGGAGCCCTTGCAGTAAGTCAGCCTCCAGTTGCTAAAATCATATAGTCTTAATCCTGTCTTTAGTGAATGCAGTCTAAGCATCAAATTCCTTTGAATTGATTGTGCTAGCAAAATAGAAACATTTTATTTTTGTAGTTGATTGTATCAACTAATCCAAAAGAAAGATGCCTAAACCCTTGGGGGTCGTGCACTTTGGTTATCACACTGATGGGCTCAGTGTTTTGGTGGTGGGGTTTTTTTTAAGTATATTTGCTCAAGTTACATGTGCTCATAATTATTTGGGATCTCAGACAGCTTACTTAAAAAAATGTGTTTAATCTTTAATCTGTGGAAAAGCATTTTGGTTTTCTTCAAGTAGGAAATTGCAAACAGGAAATTTAAGTCAAGAAATGTGATAGCTGTGACACAAAGTTTTAAAATTTTTCAGTTGCCCATGTACAGAGCACTGAAAGTGACCTTTTCTGTAACAGGATGTGCTGAAATTGAAAATAACGCTGAGAGCTGATGGAATTGGGGAGAACAAGGTGGTGGAAATGGGACTAGTGACTTTGAAATTACTTGGAAGAATGGTGTGTTCTGTAACTGTATTTAAGCAAGACCTGAGGCTGCTGCAGAATTACAGGGTACAAGGCAATGAAACCAGTTCTGCTGTGTGACAGGACATCCAGAATTATTTGGGCTGTAAAGCTTCATTGAGGAGCAAATTTGAAGTTGCTGTGTGAAACAGCTGGTTTTACTTTGTTAATCTGGTATTAAACAATAAATTATGTTTTCTGTAAGTGGTCCAAAGATATTTTAATGAGAATTTCAGTGCATAAAATGGGATTTTTTTGTTACCTGATAATGTAGCCTCTTACCACTACTACCTGTATATACCAACTTCCTGCAGTATCAGATGCAAATCTGCATACTGTTTCACACTAATTGTGTGAGTGCATGTTACCTTGATTTGAAAATAAATAGATCTGTTGTGCTTTCAGAAAATTAAAGACAGACCTATAAATGTATGTTAAAGTCATCTTGTAGCACTGGCCTGATATTAGAACTGCCAGAGAGGTGCAGTGTGACAACCTGATTATTTCCATGAGGACATGTTACATATGTAAGTACATAATTTTTCTGTATTCTGCATGTATAAAAAAAATAATCAATCATAGGAAGAAGAAATACAGAATTAAAGGTTCCCAGGGATTAATCTTTCCATTTATTTTGTATACTTAAAACTTGTTTGAATCCATTAAAAATATATATATATACACACCCCTGAGAAATCTTGTAGCATTAGAGTATACTGAAGGGATATTTGAGCATATTTCAACAACTGAGTAAATACTCTGATTTGCAGAGACTCCTCTGAAAGAATGAATTAACCATTGACTGCTTACTTAAACTTTTCTGGTTCTGTTTGTCAGCACAAAAATATTCTTTCTTACATTTTTCTTGCAAAGCCTGAAAGCTCTTCACTTTAGCTGTGAGGCAGTTTAGGAGACATGGCTATCAAGAGATAAATGCTTGCGAAGGATCAGAGAGAACTTGGATTTACCTTAAAATTAGAGAGGGTGTCCCAAATATGCAGCTGATTTGGCATGTTCAAAATAAGATTGATGTCTTGTTTGAATCTAGCTAGTCATTTCATTTAAACAAAATTTACTACTTCTAGTGAAAGACTTGTGAGACTAAAATCCAGTAAAAAGAGGGTTTCCTCAAAATATTGGGTGCAGTACTTTTGTTTAATCATGCTCCTTGCCCTCCAACTTCAGATGACAGATGTCTGGAATGCAAATAAATTAATTGGGTTTACGTGGAAATGATATAATGAAAGGCATGTTGTTCTTCAGGCAACACAGCAGGGGAAAAAAAGGTGGATACGGAAGCCCAGTTTCTTTCCTTTATTCTGACTGTGATTTGTAGTGCTCTGACCAGGAGGAGACCTTTGTATTTATTGTATTTCACTCCCAGTTGCCCTAACAATAACTAATTGGATGTATTTATTAAGAGGTGTGAGTGATGCACCAAAGCATCAAGTAGTCATGTGAAAATTCAGTGTTCTTAATGTGACACACCAGGAAAATTACACACGCCATCAACTCCCCATGAAACCTGTGACTAAAGAGAACAATTATTTTTTTCCTTTAGGAAAGAAATGTGAAACTGTCTTAAGCAATCACCTGCCTGAAGCAGTGGGTCATGGAAAAATAATAATCACAAGAACTTTCTAATAAAGGGGAAGCCAAAGTGAGCACATGGAACATAGGGCCAGGACTAGAATGGGCAATTTTCCTCACTTTTTCTTTCTCTGTCTCTTCCTAGCCCCCATCCCCTCTCCTTTTCCCCTCCTGTAGTGGGGAATGTCTATGTAGTTTTCTTCTCGTGGAGCTTGCTCAGCTAAGCGTGAGAGAAGTGCTGTGGAGGAGCAAGGCAGAAGTCACTGTGGCCTCTTACCTAATACGGGAATCTTGTACAGTTTGTATTAATAAAATCTTTGAAATTTCCCAGTTCATTAAGACTCCAAAACATTTCTTGATGGTGCTGTTTGTTCTTACTCGTCTTAGCTAAGCAATACGCCAGACCAAACCTGGTGAACTGTGGGAGCATTGCAGCAATGGATGCTTGTAGTGGAGGCTGCTTATGTTGCAAAGGTGTGTGGATGTCATCAGGAAAGGTAAGATGCTCTGTCACCTTTCTTCCTTTCGAAGAAACAGGATCTTTCTCTAAATGATGGGTGAATCATCAAGAGTGCTGCCTTATTGAGATAGAAATTCTGAAGACTACGTGACAGAATGAGCAAGAAAATGCACGTGTAGGCACGGGGTCCAGGAGTTCTTACTCTTGGTTATATTTCTAGCCTGTCTGATACGGTTAATTTTTCTCAAGTAAAATCAAATTTGTTTGACTGCAAATGGTCATTTCATTGGCCTAAACAGGAAGGGATGAGTCAGAATTCTGTTCTGATAGTTTTTGTTTCCGGCACTTTTCCAGGAAGTATCATTTGGAGGATCAAAGGCTGTGTTTTTCAGATACTAACACAAGAAGCCCATATTTAGCTGTTTTAATTACGTATTTTTTCAAGTTCCATCACAGGACTTAATGTTGGTGTTTGTTTTTTTTTTCTTTCAGTGCTTCAGTATATAATTCTGTTAGGAAGCTGCAGATTGATAATGAAGCAGGAAGTAGCAGTGTCATCGCTTCAGCTGATTGTTTCCCTTGCGCTGGAGTGTATTAACTAAGTAATGCTTCACTTGGCTGCGTAGAGCCAACTGCATTCTCAAGGACACGAGGCGTGCCTGAAGATGAGTCATTACCTTCGGTACAGCACAGGAGGTACGATATGCAGTCTCAGCAAGTGTTTGTCCATTGAAGTTGGTTAATAACCTACAGCCCTCTCCCCTGGCAAGGTGCCGTGAATCAATCCTTTGTGCATTCAGCAAACAGAAAGGCTGCTGTATCAACTGCCTCTTCAGTATCATCCCTTTGCTCCCATTTCTAGAGCGAATCTCTCTGCAAAGGCATTTTTCATGTTGTAGACCTCCCTTTCCACCCCGCTTAGTTGAGAGCATTCCCAAGGCAGCAGTCACACGGGAAGCCATTAAAGCTAGGGGGCAGAAACCACAGGGTTTTATGTAAGTGACTGCAACCTCCTGTAGACTTCCTCAAGATTTGGAGAACCTATAAAATCTCAGAGCCAGCCCCTGGGAAGTAACTTCCTCTTGGGGGAAAATGGATGGGACCAGTCAGGAAAACTACACAAGACTGAATTCTACAGTGTTTCCCCCGTTATCACTTCTTATTTTTTTGTCAGCGGTAGAGCAACAGCTGGCAAAAGCAGTTCTACCTCTGTCAGGAGATGTAAAGTGTCTTTGGTGCCATTCCAATCCATATGGCAAAGGATTCCTTTTCCTTGACTCCTGTGGCAGCCCTCAGTGCAACGCCTGATCAGTTAAGGCCATGGGCAAGAGGGAGCTGCCTTGTAATAGGCAGAAGTTATTAGAGGAAGGTGTTGTCGAGCCTCCGTGGGGTAACGGTGATCACTGCACACTTTTAGTTTTGATATCATGAAAGAGTTGTTCCCTTAGGGACAACACAGTAACAACGAACTTTAAAAGGGCAGATTATAAAACTATGAGGAAAATGGTTAACAGCAGGCTGAAGGGCAAAGAGAAGTACTTAAAAACCATAGAGATCTGCCTGGAGGCTATTTAAGAACGTCGTATTAGAGGCACAGATGGTTTGTATACCTCTGAGCAAAAACATAGCGTACGAAGAAGAATGAAACTCAGACGGTTACGTGGGAGAAAAGCGTGACTATAGAAAGGCTGAAAATACGTCCCTTAAAAATGACGACTGTCTGAAAGACAGACTAGGAAAAGTTACCTGAAGAGTGGAAAGAGCTGAAAAGTGTCAGTGCTAAGAAAAAGACTATAGCAGCTGCTGACTCTTCAGTGTTTTATCCTGGAGATGCAAAGAGTGATTCTAATAATGTCCTGAGCACTTTGCCTTTGAAAACTGGGCTACTCCAGATGAGACTTCACCAGAAAAACAAGGATGCTCTTGATCTGAGTTAGCTAGCGCAGAACAAAATCTCAGTAAAGCCCAATCAGTCTGCAGTTTTAATGTGTGACCGGGCCAATTTTAAGAGTAAAGGAGCCCATTCAAACGTAGTTTCTCTGTATTAGGACTTTAATTTCACCTTGTGTTAGATTCAGTGCCAAAAATGATGTTTTTATTCTTTGCCAAAGAAGGTAGAGATAAAAAAAAAATAAACACTCCGAAAAATTCTAATTTTAGTAAAAGCAGAAAGCCTGCATTTGTTCTGGTACAGCTTTGGGCTGGGAGGGAGACTGTCCGATAAGGACATAGTGAGGTTTGCAGAGCTTTTTCGCACCAATGTGTAATTGGGCAGATGCAGCATTTTGTTGTCATGTATCTGAGGACAGGAACACACAGATTATAAATTAGATGGGGAACATCTCAAGTATCACGAATCTGATGATGTGCACAAAGAAAGCGTCCTTGTGAAATGAATGAAAGTTATTTTCTGGTTTAAAACCAAGGCAAGGCAGGGGAAGGTTAGAACAACTATTTTGGCAATAAAGACTTGATGCACACGGTCTCAGTGGGACTACAGCCCTGGCATCTAGGCTGTTTTATTCTGCCCTGTTAAATTGAAACAAACAATTCAGCTGCCCGAGTCTCTTCTTGTCTCCTCTGACGTGCCAGCTATCTTGAGAGAAGAGATTAAGCATTGTTCTGATCAGTGCCGCAGCAGCAGCTTTATGATTTAAGGGCTGCATAAAATTTATGGAGCACTGAGAAGAGCTTAAATCAATTTTATGATTTTCATAAATTATTGCAGGCAAGACCATGTTTGTCTAGAAAGCCGGTGACGTTTGAGCTGTTTATCCAATGGACAACAACATTCAAAACAGGGATTTTCAAAGGCACCTGTAGGAATTATGCATTTGAGTTTGATGGGAGTTGGAAGACTTGTTCCTTTGAGCTATTTAGTATTCCACTATTAATTTTTAATCATGCCAAATTGTTTCAAATACTTAGTGAAAATCAAAATTAGAGGAAGGTCAAATTCAGAGCAATTTTAAAATTTCATTTAAATTCTTAATGCACTTATAAACAGTGGGTGGGTAACTCCTACTTCTATTTCATGTGAAAACCCCTTTGGTGCTTGAAGCGTTAACCCCTTTCTTACCACAGTGTCTTTTGGGGTGGTTGTTTAGGCCCCTGTTACTGTGAGGAACCTTGCTCTCTCTGTGCTTGAGGCTGTATCTGCAAATTATTCCAGCTGCTAGAGAGAAGGATCTGCCTGTAGAGCAGAAAGAGGAATATAGCACATTTCAAGATTATATAATAAGACAAATATAATTCCTTACATTACAGAAATGACTAGAGCTTGATCTTTCCTTCTGGACAACTAGCCAAGGTGGAGATGATAAGATACAGGTCCCATTTCATCCTAATTTGGGTGTTATTGGTGATTGAAAGAGCCCTCCCCTCACTGGGCATTATGCCCATCAGGATACAGATAGGTTGGAGACCTTTCTTCATATCGGGATACCTCTGAACTATAATATTCAGTATTTAATTTTCTGTATTTTAAACTTCTCCAACTCCTCTGAAAAGAAACCATTGTGTTTCAGGTTATTGCAGACTGAATATGCTCAATGGTATTAACGGGAAGAACGGTTGCTGAATTCCTCTGTGCTGGACGGGCAGCTTGGGCTAATTTCTTTTCTGACATTACTCCATTGCTCTCAATGAAATGACACTGATGGATACACGAGCTTCTTACTAGACCTACTAGAACAAGGTACTCTGAGACAAATAGGTTTAAATTCAAGCAGTGAAATGTTGGACACTCCAGTATCTCGCCACTGAATTCCCATAGTCAACAACATACGTAAGCGGTGGGAGCGACTGACTCAGGGGTCATTCTGCAGGAAGGGGTCTGTGACTGCTGTGAATTAAAAACTGAAGACAGGCCTCGGTGTGAGGAAAGCTAATGCAATTTCGGCTCTATAAATAGTGTGTCACGGAGAAGAAATGTGAAGTAGTCCTGCCCTACTTATTCTCCGCTTCAGACTTTAGCTGGAGTAATGTGTCTACTTTTGTGCACTATACTTCAAAAAAGAAAAACGTAGACCAATTGGAAAGTCCAGCAGAAAGCAGTGCTATTGATCCGGAGTCTAGAAAACATGACCTGTGAGGAGAGATTGAAAGAAGTGGGTTTATACAGCTGGAGAACAGAGATGCAGGGGAGGGAATAAGAATGTGAAATCAGTCTTCGGATATGTAAAGCTTGCTGCAAAGAGTAATGAATTGTTCTCTACTGGGAATACAAAAAGAACTAATGATTTTAAATTGCAGGAAAGGAGACTTAAGGAAGACATTAGGACAGGCTTTCTAGCTGTAACAGTAGTGAAGTGCTGAAACAGATTGCCCGGGGAGGTTGTGGGATCTTCATTGCCAGACGTTTTTAAGAACAGGTTAGACAAACATCTGTCAGGAATGATTTGGGTATAATTGATCCTGCCTTAGGGCAGAGGGCTGGACTGGGTGACCTCGCAAGGTCCCTTCCAGCCCTGTTTTCTATGGTTCTCTCGTTAGGAAGGCTGATGTGATATTCCTAGGACCTTATCATTCCTTTTAAAAGCAAAAACATGCTCTAGCAATGCCAAGAGTCAGAATTAGAGTGACAACATCTGGGAAAATGCAAAGCTTCAGGTTGATGTCCCACCCTTAATTAGTAACACTTGAATGCGTGTAACACATTTGGACTTGTTCAAAGGCTAAACACTTGGAGGTCACACAACTGTCTTTTATGACCAGACTGTGATCTTTTTAATAGCGTAAGAATCTGTTTCTTCTAATGTGTATTAATCTTACAGATTGCAACTTCCATTTTTTCATTTAAGTAGCAGGTATTGGTCTTTTGCATCTAACATATGCCAGGTGGGGTCACTCTCATTTCACATGCCATCGCAGGTTTGGCCACACGCTCTGCTTTGTTACGTGGCTGTGTTTAATTCACTAATACTGCTGTTAAGACTCTTGGTACACTCCTTTCCGTTCTCAGACACTGGATATTCCTCCTGCTGCTTTCTGCTCACATGTTCTTTTATTCCTGTTGATAAATTTCATTTTCATCTGTCTTTTGCTGCTTTCCCTTCAAGCTGTGCTTGCGTTACAAACTGCGGTTCAGCAGTTTAGCAATTGGATTGCATCCAAATATTACCAAATGCCACATCTTTTAATATCAGGCAGAGCAGCTTGAATTTTCTTCCTCAGAGCGCTGTCAAAGACACACTGGCGTGTTTTCTGTGCAAATGCCAAAAAAAAAAAAAAAAGTTTAACAAAAGATGGGGGGTGTGAAGCAAGCTGAAATGTCTGCATTCCCAGAATTTTGTATTTTTGCTGATTTCAGATTTTAGTTCATGACCCAGCTGCTGATTTATGCAACTCCATGGAACTATGCCAGTTTTGAGCAGCCAAGAATTTGGCACTGTCACTTTTGTGACTGTTGGTACCTTAGCATTCAGTGATGTGACTCCGTATGTTTTTCTCCCCAAAGGTCATGCCTGGCCATTGGTGATCACAGTATTGCCAAGCTAAAGAATCCTATGTCAAGTGGCATTATAATATAAATACATGAAGTTATAAGTGGGGTTATAATATATATACATAGACACGCACACACATATATCTGTATGTATACATTATATATTTAATTTGAGTTTGGCCCTTCAGGTTTTATGGCTGCAGAGCTTTTCTCTACAGCTACATGGAGAATAGAAACTAAAGTAAAAATAGAGACAAACCCAGAATAAAACTGGGTTTTTCACGTAATCACAAAATGCTTCCAGAAGCTGAGACTTGAAAAAATTCAACACATACCATGAAATCTGGTAACATTATGACTGGATATTTGGCCGTTAAATTGTTTTACTGCATCCAGCAGAGAAGGATGCTATCAGTTGTTTTTCATAATGGTGAAATGCTCATCAGGGGGCTGTAAGACACCCTTTGCTCTGTGTATATTTGGCATTTCCTTGTTATAGACTGACCATATTCACTGAAGCTGTGGTATTGCATGATGTCTGCCATAGAGGAGGACTTCTCTTGATTGCTGGGGGCCTTGGATGAGATTCAAGAGTAGCTTTTGCCATAGTTGCTCATCTGTTTCACTCCAGGCTTGCCTTTCACATGTTTTGGAGATAGATGGACAAACGACACAGATATCCAGATCATGGCTGCCTTCCTTGTCTTTATTGTATGTTCTTTGTGTGTATTCCCAGCTTCTGCTGTGGCTGTGTGTGTAGGGTAGGTGAAGTGGTGTGCTCCAGAACCCATGTGCCCCTAAAGTTTCAACTTCAGATGCACTGGCTCAGCACAGGCCTTTGTGTGAGGATGGATTTCCCCCACGTCACTTGTTTCTACTTTGTGCTTTGCATTGCTCAAAACACTCATTTTTCTCTCCCCTGTGGGTACAGTCGGTGGCAAGGGATGACTTGACCCTGAAATGCAGTTTCATTCCTTTTGCCCACTTGGTTAGCGCTGAGATGGAGAGGAAGGTAAGCCTTGTTATTTGGACACTGCAACAGGGATCCTGCTCCTGTTTTGTTTCCTGGGAAATACTGGTTCTTAAGGTCTTGTTTTCCCATATTGGCAGTTCACCATATACCACAGCATGAAGAGAATAATACTTTTTTCTTTCCACTTTTGTGTCTAACTTGCCTATTTACATATGGTGACAATTTTTTTTTTTGGATTGTGAGTGCCCAGTGTGTTTTTTCCTGTACCTATTTGCTCTTTAGTTCTTCCTCCCCCCCTTCAGCCCCAGCACTGAGGCTAACAGGTCACCCAGAAAATCTTCACCGTGGGAAGGGAAGGGGCCCGTTCACTGCACCTCAGGAGCAGAACCAGAGCGAACGTTTGCCATACAAGCCCGTGTCTCAAATGAGTGAGGTAAGGTGTTTGCATCCTGTCGCACCTCTGCAGACCATCTATGTTGCCCCCTTTGCCTTCCGCTCTGGGTTGGCACAGGCAGAGGCCAAAAGTGCCTGTGAAAGGTGCTCCATCTTTCCCCCGGCTCCTCTGCACCTCTGAGGAGTTCACAGAGTCCACAGTGGCTGCAACACCAGCTGCATCTGGGGTTTGAGTGAGTCAGAGACTTCCATGTGTAGATGCTGGCTTTTCTAAGGCACCTTTCAGAGCCTGAAAGCCTGTGTAGGCTTTAATAAATAAATGTTTTTTATCTCAGGTGTCAGCTTTAGTGCAGTCCCACCTGCACAAATTCATACCCATGGGTCTGGCTGAGCTGTGCAGTTGAGAAAGCCAGTTCCTGGGTGATGGTTTGAAGGGACAACACCCTTGTATCATGAGTTTACACAGCACCTACCCCAGAGGAGCCCTAATCCGTGCTACAGGCTCCAGGGTACTGCTTTAGTACACAAAATAATAGTAATTTGTAAATGAATTGGGGAGATTTTAAAATCAATTTTCTTCAGCAAACAGCAATTATTGAAATGGCTGCAGTTATCGCTGAGGACTGAGCGTATAAAACGCTTCAAGATACAGAATCGGATTTTATAAACATATAATTCTTTTATCAATAATTCTTAAAAGCAGGTTTCTTTCTGCACTCTCCCTTTTGCCAAAACTCTCCTCTCTATTATATACTGAGCTCATTTCCCTCCTGGATAGCTGCGGATTTGTTGGTATACAAATTAATTTTTTTATTGACTGGAATGAACAGTTGGAGGATAAGAATGCCATTGCTGTTCATACCTAGAGGTAATCAATACAGGTACAGAGGAACAAATATTTTCTAACCAAGTAAGCATCCTCTCTAGCCTTATTTCCTGTCTCTAAAACCCACAGGACCGTAGCCTGGCTGTTGTATGTGTGAACAAAGCAGTGAGAGGCAACAGCATTTAAATCCTGTTACCACAGAAGGATCACGGAGAAAGAAGCATCTCTCCTCCTCTCTGCTCTTCCCATTCTCCAGCTCAGCAGTCACTCACTCCTAACAATCAATGCCGACCCTTTGAATGCAGTGGCAATAATTATTTGTCCGTCACCAATTTAAAACCCCCAAAACAGTGGAGAAGAAATAAATTCCCTGCTTGAAATGGCTTGATGTCTGCATGGCAATGGCAGACGGCAGTCTGCAGCCACAGTGTTTAAGAGAGAGGATGTGAGGGGATTTTACGATGATAGAATAATTTTGGTTGGAAGAGACCTTTAAGGTCATCAAGTCCAACCATCAACCCAACACTGCCAAGTTACCACTAAACCGTGTCCCTCAGCGCTATATCTACAGGTCTTTTAAATACCAACAGGGATGGTGACTCCACCACTTCCCTGGGCAGCCTGTTCCAGTGCTTGATAACCCTTTTGGTGAAGAATTTTATCCTAATATCCAATCTAAACCTCCCCTGACGCAACTGGAAGCTGTTTCTGCCTGTGACTTGGGAGAAGAGACCGACGCCCATCTCTCTACACCCTCCTTCCAGGTAGCTGTAGAGATCCACGAGGTCTCCCCTCGGCCTCCTTTTCTCCAGGCTGAAGACCCCCAGCTCCCTCAGCCTCTCCTCACAAGACTTGTGCTCACCAGCTCCGTTGCCTTTCTCTGGACACACTCCAGTATTTAACGGGCCCTGCCTGCAAAGTGAGTATTATTAGCACGTAAAAAGCAAAGGAAAGGGGAAAGAAGAGCAAAAAGTGGTGGAGTTTGCCCTGTTCCTGGCCTATTCCACTGCCCAGCTCCAGCTACTCCCAAATGATCCCTTGGTGCTGTTTTTGTAGTTTTTTTCAGGCTTTTCTTGCTCGGAGACACCTGGAATACTCCTTGTAGCCAGATTCTGCCTTAATTTACACCTGAAATCGGGGGGGCGGGGGAGTGGGCTAACAGAACGTCAGAGCTAAATTTTGCTTTGCTTCAAGTGGCTGCCCTTCCACAGGATTCGCAAAGGAAATGCCGGAGCGAGAGGGAGGGGGCCGGCCGCCTCAGGAGCGGCGGCCCAGCTGCTCCAGCGAGCCCACCCTCCTTTCGCAGAAAGGCTTCCTTCAACGCAAATCCTCCAGCCAACAACCCGGCCGAGGCCGCTACCGAGCCCGCTAGCCCTCCCGCCGGGGCGCCGCGGGGCCAGGCGGCGGCAGGGACGGGCTGCAGCGCGGTGGCGGG
>JAOXJK010000012.1:47001652-47013607 GCA_025774025.1 Xenus cinereus
GCCCGACCTTTCATCGCGGCGGGGTGGCCTGGCTGGGAGGCGGCGCGGTTTTCCTCAGGGCTGTCAGTAGAAGGGTTGCAGGGTGGGGGTTTGGGTTTGTTTTTTGGGGGGTTTTGTTTGTCTGTTTGTTTATTTTGTCCTTATTTCGCAAACTCGCTGAACGGTAGGGGTTGGAAGGGACCTCTGGAGATCATCTAGTCCAACCCCCCTGCCAGAGCAGGTCCACCCAGAGCAGGCTGGACGGGAATGCATGCAGACAGGTTTGGAATATCTCCAGAGGAGACTCCACGCCCTCTTTGGGCAGCCTGTGCCAGTGCTCTGCCACCCTCAAAGAAGTTTTTCCTCGTGTTGAGACAGAATTTCTTGTGTTCCAATTTGTGCCCCGTTGCCCCTTGTTCTGTTGCTGGGCTCCACTGAGAAGAGCCTGGCCCCATCCTCTTCATACCTGCTCTTTATAAGCACTGATGAGATCCCCTCTCAGTCTTTTCTCCAGGCTAAACAGACCCAGGTGTCTCAGCCTTTCCTCACAAAAGAGATGCTCCAGTTCCCTGATCATCTCTGTAGCCCTCCACTGGACTCTTTCCAGTAGTTCCCTGTCTAACTGGGGAACCCAGAACTGGATACAGTAGTCCAGATGCAGCCTCGCCGGGGCAGAGTAGAGGGGAACAGTAACTCCATCAACCTACTGGCAACGCTCTTTTTAGTGCACCCCAGGAGACTGTTGGCCACCTTGGCCACCTTCTTGGTGTAAGCTTAGTCCAGTGAAAAGTCTCCACTGGGTTCAAGAGAAGCTTCCATAAACCAGCCCTGTGGGGTGTCAGGGAGGCATTAGCCCAATTTTGTGTGCCACTGTTGAAACTGTAGTATCACCAATGTCTAAATCTTTCAAGTTCTGTTTTATTTAGCTGGCTCTATTTGCAGTGACTGACCTGCCATCTATTCCTGTTATTTATGTGTTTTCTCCCAGCACAGGTGTGCCCACAACTTTATTAAACAAAACAAACTGGAGTTAAATATTTAGGCTGAAGTGCAATCTGAAATGCAAAAGGAGAGGCCCTAGTAAGGTGCGATTTCTAGTATGTCACAAAGTGCAAAAGAGTTCAGGTCAATTAATTGATATTTGTGGAATTGCAGAGTAAATTTTCCAACTACTGTATGTTTGGTAACAGGGATATTCAATCACTAGACCTTGTATACTTACACTGAGCCTGTGTGTATGGACAACATTTTAAAAAGGCACAATGTGCTGGAGGCGTAAAAGTCATTCTGGAGGTGAGTTAGGTTTTCTGAAATCTCTGAATCTGACCTGTTATGGGAATAGGATACAAATACACATCAGGTAATGAAACTTGCACAATATGGTATGGGACCAGAGCTTATTTAAATGGATCTGCCATTTGGTGGCTGCCTGACTACTCACAGCTTCTCCTTTGAGTGCCAGCCCCCTCTGTTCTGAAATGAGAACAGTAAGATAGCCATCCTTGAAAAAGCATTATCAAACCTGCTGGTGAGCATTTTCACATGCTGTTTCCTCTTTGGTTTGTAACTGTATTTTTAAATAGAAGTGGGCAGCAACTGAGATTTTCAGCCAAACACTTGGGAATGTAGATATAGGTGAAAAGCTGTGTCTGCAAGGTCCACCTTCCCTCCTTAAACTACCAATTCCATAACCTTGAATGCTTTTTTGACACCTCTGTAGACTTAACTAAATAAAACCAAGGGAGGAACAAGCTGTTTTGTTTCTCAAGCAAATACATATGTCTTTATTATTAAACCTGAACATCTGAAGTTAAGAATCAGATTTTTTTATTTGGGATATGAGTATCTATTCCCTGTACTCTCATCTTGTTTTAGGTGGTAGATTTTTAGCTTTCTGAGGCAGAGGCCAGTCCTTTCTCCATGACAACTTCCAATTTCTCAGCAGCGTATGCAGTGCAGAGTATGAGGAAGGTAAAGGAGACCATCGCACCTGCGCTTGCTGCAGCAGAGCAATTAATTTATTTAAGCATCATCTCTTTGAGCGTTTTGAGGTGGTGAGGAAAGGTTCCCCGGGCCCACAGTTGGCTGCTGTGGTCCTGCTAATGGGGTTCCATGAAGGCAACAGGGAGACACATACCAGAGAGCAGGGAGAGGGGAGGAAGAAATGTGGTATGTCTCTGGACACCTTTATTCTGTCCCACCTTCATTTCCAGCCTACCTTCATCCCTGAGGGAGGGAGACGGCGGTGAGCCAGACACCAAGGCAGCGGAGCCATCACTGCTCGTTGCTTCTCGCGAAGGATGGGACCTGTGGGAATAAGCCATGCTGTTGCCACTGAACCAGTGCAGGCCAGGGATGATGCCATGAGTACTCAGGTGAGACCTCACCTAAAGCTGCAATTTTACCTTCTCTCCTTTCTCTGCCCGCCTGGGCAACAGCTCGCCATCTTTCTGCCTCCAGTTGGTAC
Source organism: Xenus cinereus (assembly GCA_025774025.1). Lineage (NCBI taxonomy): Eukaryota > Metazoa > Chordata > Aves > Charadriiformes > Scolopacidae > Xenus > Xenus cinereus. The sequence continues at coordinate 47,004,099 of JAOXJK010000012.1, forward strand.
TCCCCAGTGATGACAAGGGACCCCGAAGTGAAAATTATTACAAATAAATGGGTGTATGAAAATATCTGTTAGGAATTACAGAAAGCAGTGCTACTGGTAATTAAATTGGCAACCCCATCTGGGATGCAGCAGACCAGGGTTAGCTTCACTTTGCTTCAGCAGCTGTGTCCACACTGTCTGGAGGTGAAACTTGAGTTCCCCGTTGCCCGTCGGGCAGGCAGTGAGCCTGTAAGCGTAACTCTTTGAAGCCAGGCCTCTTTACATGGCTCGGCACGTCCAACATGCTCCAATGCCACCAGGCACACACAGGGGAGCCGGGCCACCAGCTATCTGTGGGGGCAGCACAGCTCGCTGTAACTGAAGCCATTCCAGAAGCTGCTCTATCAGGGAGGTCCAGATGAAACCAGAGAGGCTGTGTACTCCACGCAAAATAAAGGTTTAAAGGCTCAGGCATCCTCTCTAATCTATAGCGAGGGGGGCTCTGCTGGTTGTATCATGGACGTTACTCTATTTCAGGAAGCCTGAATGTGGGGCAGTTGTCCCCCTTCCTGGTGGGGGATCACAAACAGGTGCCAGGGTTTTATGACCATCCGGGCCTTCTCAGGTTGCTAAACGGGTGGGGGAATCCCTTCCAGATCCTGCCCAGCTGAGAAGGGGATTCCAGGGGGTTCCTGCCATGGAAAAGGCTGGCAACCCAGCTCTGCTCTAATTATAGAATCAGAAGGAGGCAATAGTAGAGGTGCGGATGATGGAGGGTATTTACTGTCCCCCCTCCTTTCTCCAGGAAGCACTTTCTGTTCTTTGCACCCAGTTTTAGCAGCTCAGGAGTCCTGAAAGCTCAAGAGCTCCTGGTGCTTAAACCAAAAATGAAACAAAGCAAGAGTGAGAGAAGGTTGATTCAGTTTCTTGTATAACAACCTCCACCCTTCAAACTCCGGGATAAGCATTTGCAGAACGAGACCCTTCAGTGAAACACACGCTTTGAATTTCAAGCCCAAACTTCTCCCACCATATGCAAAGACTTTGTCATCGCACTGATCCTTGTCATCGCATCTGCTTGATCAAAGCGTTCCTGGACAGAAAGTGGGGGTTGCGATTGCCAAGCAGGGAAAAAAAAAAAAAAAAAGTAGCTGTATGCCTTATCCCAGCCTGTCGTTGCTCTTGTGGCTGCACTCACAAGAGGTGCCTGCAGAGCCAGTATTTAACACCTTTGTTTACAAAAGCTCCAGATAACCTCCTCTGCAGGAGGTGCTACAGAAGAGCAAGACTCTCTCCTAGCTTATTCAAACAGAGCCCCAGGGCTGCTGAAGAACGTACAGGATGCTCTGTCCAGGAATTAACATTCCCACTATCCCTCACCGATTTGTCAAAACTTAATTTTGTTTAATGGGGTTTTTAAATCCACGCAGTCTTTTCCGCATCCCTTCTCCTCCACCCTGTGGTAGTTCGTTCCTGGGCTATAAGTGTTTGCACTGGCCAAATGTATCAGTGGATTTAAAAAAATGAAACAGGTACTTTACATGTAATTAATTTAGTGATTTGCTCAGCTGCTGATTCACGTGCATAACCTCAATTAACATTAATGGGAGTTATGTAGGCATGTCAAGGGCAGAATAGACCCCTAATAATCTAACATGGAATGTTATTACATTACTGCTGTAATTATATCCTGCACACACATCATTTCTACTTTCCTTCATGAACTGCTCTTCAAATGCGGTGGCTGCTCATCTGTTATGCTGTACGCGTTAATGCTGAGGTTACACTAAGCATTGTCCTTCCTTTTTCATTGTTCCTCTGCCTGTCCCCAAAAGATACATGGAGCTAAATAAGTAACCAGCCGGTTGGTGTTTTGCGAAGCTAGAAGTTTCAGGTTTTTTGAAGGTGATATTGGAAGCCAGAAACAATCAAAAAACAACAAACCTCAGCAGAACAGCATGTCATCTCTCCTTCAGCATTTTATTTATTTTTAATTGGAATCTGAGCAAGCATGGCTGAGACACCTTTAGCCTCATGGTCAAAGAAAGTCGGGTGTACATGAATCATACCTCTCAAGGAGGTGTTGAAACAATTCTGCTGTTCCAGAGCTTTTTTTGGTTTTTGTTAAATACTTCCTCTTTCAGAGGGGGAGAAAGAGGGAGAGTGGTCCTGTCCTGGTGCACCAGCTGGATGTTAGTGGAAACTAAAGAAATTGACAAAGTGAACCTTATCTAACCAGTATACACAGCAATTTTCAGGTTATCTGGCTTGACGCAGATGTCTCTGTCTGTTCTGCCTCTTGTTCTGTCCAGTGAGGTTGTTGTATCTGGACAAACGCTTTCCAGTTTTGGCTGTGGGGTATATTCTGCCTCTGTGTTTGTACCACTGCTCTCTGAACTGTCACATACACTCCAGTAATTTTGTCTCGAGGCTCTCTCCTGCACTTCTGCAGAAGATAAGGCCTGATACGTTTCTGGGTATGTGGGCTACTGTTCAAACCTGCGCATTTGTAGCAGCAAAATACATATATCCCTGCAACTAATCGTCAGCTCCCTGTGGCCATCTTGCCGTGATAATCGTGCCCGGTACCTTGGATATGATCCTGCCGTGGAATCAGAGGTACACACAGCACGCTTGCGACTTTACAGGATCACACAGCTAAGCCAAGTAGTTCAGATTAGCTTGGCAATTAAGGGATAGTGAAAAGCAGCGAATCCTTAATGCTGACTGACAACATGGCACTAGTCGATGGAAAGGGGGGAAAAAAAGAAGCACTTGCAAAAACTTGAGCATTGTGAAACGGCCAAAGCCCCCAAGTTAATGCACTTTTTATGTGCTCGCCATGAGGCAGTTGGCGTGTTCTGGGCTGAAGGTACTGGCTGATACCAGCATCCACCAGTCGAGGAATTTGGTTTTACTACTGCTGTTTGTGTAGGCCCTAGTGTTTGTTAAAGTGTTTGCTAAAACAGAGCTCTGTTTCCAAGGTAACGGCTACCTAACTTTATTACTAAAACTACACTAATTCAAACAGGGATCTGAACAAACAGATTCATGTTAATTTCAAGCTCCATTAAAAACACAAGGAAAAAAAATCAATGTTCAACAAATGGAAAAAGGAAAGAAATCAATAGAGAAATTTTATTTTCAGCCTTTTAAGTGGGGTTTTGTAAACAATAGGGGCTAAAAAAGTAAAACTACATGAGAGTGGTACACAGCATCCTTGCAAGCTGTGCTGTAAACAGGAGAGCAAAAAGATTCAATGATAACGTAGAAATAATCACTAGGGCTGTAAAACCTTGAGAAACAGAGCCACAGAAGTGGACTGACCCGTCTCACTCCACCTGCAGTCAGGTCCCCTAACGTCTTGTCCAGCGCTGCGACTCACGAGCAATGACCAGAAGGCTCAGAGAAGAGCGAAGGTGTGATTCTGTCATGTCCTACGTTACTCTTAAGTAGTGTGGGCGACAGCAGCTGTGCCTGTGTTACTGCCGGGGCTCTTAACGTTTGCTAGCAACCGACACACAAACGCTCCAGGGATCCTGGTTATATGTGGTTGGATTCCTAATATATGCCAAAGCCCCCCCTGCCCCCGTTTTCCCCGCCACGGTTGCCCTCGCCGGCAGCAGGGCGGGTGTACGCTGGCACGTGCTACGGGCACAGTTGCAGTCTGCCTGTGGGCACAGCCGGCGGCATGCTGGCACGGGGACAGCTGGGACTATCGGGTGACACGTGCCGCTCAAAGGGGTGTTGGGGTTGGGGTATCGCTTGTGGTCGAGACACCGGCTAAGCACTCGGGAGACCCGCATCCGTCTCCTCCTTGCTCTGATCCTCCGTGCCATCCCCCCAGCTGTAAAACGGGGGTCAGAGGTCTCGGCTTCCTGATGTCATTTTGAGGCTAAATCCGTTATTATGGGCAGCTCCTCAGAAGGCAGCAAGGCTTGGAGGGCACCGAGTGAGCTGTTTTAAAATCAGGCTTTTGCATGGTAACTCAGGCGTTGGCTCTTCATGCTTTACGTGACATTTATCTGATCCCAGAAGCCCCAGTTTCTTTCCTTTCAAATGAAGGCTGTCTTGACAGGTCCGTGAGTTTTGAAGCTGTTAGAAAAAGATTTTCGCAAGCAGTAACAATGACTTTTCCCCTTCACTGGGCCATATCTTTTCCAATTCGCCACTGTTAATAAATACTCTCTTTTCCAAAATCTGGATGGAGGACAGAGAGGTATATAGAGAGAATTTTTCTGAATTCTCCACACTAGTGCGCTCCGTAGACAAAATTTTGTTTTGTTGTTTAAAAGATTGAAAATAAGTGAACCTAACCTTGAAGTGCCTTAAGAGCAGGTAGTGAGAGTTCCTGGTAGAAGTCAGTTGTTTGAGATCCAAATTATTTCATTGTTTTCAACAACAGGATGTTTCATTCCTTTCTCTAAAACATTAACACTGTCAGTTTCCTTGAGCAGTGAAATTTTAGGTAGGTGTGTGATAGCAGATTTTACCTTCCCGACTAGAAAACAGTGAAGGTAATGTCACATTTCTTGCCCTTTGGGCAGAGCTCTACCGAGTTGTTTTCATTCCAGCTGAGACAGAGTTAATTTTCTTCCAGTAGCTGCTGTGTTTTGGATTATAGCATCGATAAGGCACACATAGTGTTTTAGTTGTTGCTAAGTAGTGCTTCTATTAAGGCAAGGACTTTTTCAGCTTCCCATAGAAGCTGAGAGGGAGCATAGACAGGACAGCTGGCCAAAGGAATATTCCACACCATAAAAGTCATGCTCAATGTATAACTGGGACTTGGTGGGGGACAGGGGTCCAGGACAGGCTGGACAATCAATTGTATTGCATCACTTATTTTGTATATTCTTTTACCATTATTGGTAGTAGTATTTTCTTTCCTGTTACTGTTCTCTTAAACTCTCTTTATCACAACCCATGAGTTGTTTTTTTTTTTTTCCTGCCTCTTTTCCCTCCCCTACTTGGGGGAGTGGAGAGTGAGTGAATGGCTGCGTTTCCCTAGTTGCTGGATGGGGTTAAATCACCATACATGTGAATAACGTGTGATCTAACTCAATAGGGTTCTCCAAAAAAAGCAGGTAGGGCACAGAATATGTAGCCAGTGTTTATATCCCAAGTGTCTAGTTTTTACTGTCTTTGGTTGCTGTAAAGAAAAAAAAATCTGAGAATGAGAAGATGAAAGGCAAAATCTGTTGGGCGTACACTGATAAGGCCTATCTGCTAAAGAAACAGTGTAAATGAGACAAAAACAATCTACTGCATGGTATAGTAGTTTATTTGTTTTCTTCCTAAGGATAACTAATGATTGGAATGCTGTTCAGAATACAGTAAATGATGTCACCAAATAAAACCTGAGTGCAACAGTCCTTTTAAAGAAGGGACTGATGACAACAGAAGTCTCTGGCAACGTTTGAGATGATTTTTGTCAGGACAGCTGGTTTCTCCTCTCATTAGTGTTTTGGAGAGGCACCCTCTATTAAAATCATAATACCCCTTTTCCTCCCCTCCTCTCCCCCTTCTCTAGCCACCTCACTAGTATTACATTGTTTGCCCTGTATTCTAAATGGTATTTGCTTTAAATCGTCTTTGATTCAGTTACTTCACCTTGGCATCCCATCAGCTGGCAAACAGAAGTAATGAAGTGAAGGGAACATAGTTAAGTTGGTATCTTAAATGCACACAAATCCCACATGCTGTGGCAACAACAAAATGAATAACAAACACACTGCATGAAAATCCTCTTAAGTTGCTTTTATTTTTTTCAATTCCAGCCTTGCATACAACAGGAGGAACATCTTAAAAAATAATCACATAATATTCCTGAACTAACAGCATTGGCATGAGGCACAGGATGGTCTTCTTATACTTCTCTGCATATCTCAGACAATCACAGCTGCTGCTAGTAAATTAATGGCTGCAAGGGGGTTGGGAGAGGGAGAAGGGGGGAAAAAAAGGGAAGCGGAGAGCCTCGTAGGTGGCCTTGTCTCCGCCAAAACTAAATATTTTCATTGGAGCTTTTTCCATTCAACAGTTGGCAGCTTTACACAGAGGCCTTAAACAGACAGAAAAATTCTTACTGTTGTAAGAGTGACTGCTAATGGGATGCAGCACTATCTGCTAATGTACATGAATGAATACCTATTTAATAATAGAATTGTTTTTTCCTAAGGTGCCTTTCTTCTTTCTTTTCTTTTAAATTCTTGCCTGCTGTGTCTGCCTGCTTCCCTTTGCCCTAGAAATTAAACCTTGGTACTTTCTTTATGCAAGATTTATGCTAGAAACGTTGGCTGGTATTTCATTGTCAGTCAGGGTGTGATTCTGCTGTGACATTTCCAGCTATATTTTTATGGCAGATGCAGTTAAACCGACATCAAGCATAAAACCAAACATTTTTTTTCCTCTGGCAGAGTTCATTTACATCAGTGAACCAGACTAAAAGGTGCACTACCCAAAGCACTTTTGGCTTGCCTTACTTACATCTGCCCTAGAGGGCTTTGCTAGGATGGATCTAGCTGGACTACCAGTAGCTCAAATGGTGTGTGTGTGTCTGTGACTGCATGTGTGCACGGAGGGTGGCTGAAGTGCAGAGTGAACAGTGAAAGGAAAAAAAGAGTTCAAGCGTGCAATTTATTATTACGGTGTTTGGGTGAAAAACCCCCAAAGTGCTGAAGTTTGGAGAAAAAGCCGGGCATCCTGACATGTTGAAGGCCATCTGACTCGTGCTGTCTGTTGGATTCAGTGGAGGTGGCTGTAGAAGTTGCTGGCTTCTGCTTGCCCACCTCACCTCAGCCAGAGCTTATTGCTGTCAGGAGCAGGACATGATAGAACAACCAACCTGGTTGTTCCTTAGCTTCCCCAGGTAACAACCTACCATATTAATTTGATTCAAAGGAGTTGTTCCCAATAAAGGCTTTATTCGTAACAGTCCTGTAAAAGATCTGTTTTTCATTGTCAAAGCTTCCAGCCTGCTCTGGACTTCTCCAATTGGATTGGAAGGGTGGACAGAGCACGCAGGAAGAGCACTATTAAGCTGGAAAGTGATTTGGTAGCCACAGTCAGTACTTTAATCAGCAGGGACAGTTTTCCATGGCACTGAAGTCCTTATCGCTAACAATCAATGGCCAGTGGCTCTTTTTCTCACCTACCTCCCGCCTTAATGAAAGCGGAGCCCACAAAATCAGTGGTGAAGGCACATAGGAAGAAAAGAGAAAAAAAAAAAACATAAGGAGATGCCAGGCAGGTCTTATGGTGGTGGGAGGGAGGGATCCTGGTGAGGCAGAGGGAGAAGAGTGAGGCATGCGGAGCCCCAGGATGCAGGAGCTGAGGAAGACACTGGAGCAAGGAGGGAATGGGAACTGTAATCAGTGAGCCCCCATAATTATGAACCCATAAACTTGGCATGTAGAGTTGGAGTCCCTCATTTACTCCCTTCTTTTCCCCCTTCTGAGAAGAGTCGCAGAGGTGGTGCTAGCAGTTCAGGACCATTTAGCTGCAATGCCTTTTCCACTGGAAACTTTTTCCAGTTTCCTGGGAATGTCCTCTGTCTCCCTCTTCCTTCTCTGGCATGTAGTCTTTACATTGTTAGATATTGATGCATTCTCATTCTGCAAGGCTTTCTGCCACTTGAATTTCTTTGGCTTTATATGTTGTTTTCAGTGCTTGCTTTCAACCTCTCTGGACTCAGGGGGAGAGAGGGGTGGGGGGAGACTGCTGTAAATTAGCCATCGAGTGTAAATCAGTGTAACTCCACTGCCTACAGTGAAGCTGCACTGAATTACTGTAGCTGAGAACCCGCTTTGTCGTGTCTCTCTCTTCTGTGTGTTTTCTATTGCCTGTTGTGAAAAAAAAAAAAAAATCCAACTAAACCCAACCAGAAAAACACTCCACCGAAACTCCAGTTCTTTCTGTTTTGCTCTCCTAAGAGGTGCAGCTGTATGCTAATACTCTCCTTCTCTAGCGGGAAATAGAAAGGGCTGTAGCGTGCTTTGATAAACCAGGAAGCAGGCTCTGACGCTAGTGTGCCGGGAGAGAAACATACGGAGCTTTTTTCCCCCCTTTTCTCTCCCTCGCATCAATTTCACACTCTTTTAGTTCTGTTGACCTCCATGGAGTCCCTCCTAATTTACAGCGCCGTAAACAAAATTGGAACGATGCCCTCTGAAATGTGCAGAATTGTTTTCAGCTTACACCGAAGAAGACTGCGTATTCCAGGGATTCTTGCTACTTGGTGAGTTTCTTGCATTATACACCTTCTCCTCTTCTTCTGCTGCTCTCACTGGCATGTTTTATTTGGATGCAAAGAGAGATGCAAACAGTGATGCAATCTTTGCTGCTTTGGAAGAATATGGGGGACTCGGCTTCTGCCATATTTTCTTCTAAACAAATAGTTGGATATTGCGTGGTCATGGCTAGAGCAACAGTCAGGCCCTCAACTATGCTGATACCTTGAGGGTGGATTTGGAGTTACTGTTTCTGCTGATTAATTTCACACCCTGGGTGGACTGGAAGCACTTTATTTTGCCGTGTGCCTCTCTGTGCCTCGGTACATGTCCAAGGTGTGCCATTAATCAGCCCGACTATATGGGCTGTTCCATCTTATTGCTTAATTAAGACTCATCAGTAATTTACTTGAGATTAATACCTATTTATATGGAGCTGAAGTTTCATCTATTTGGGGGATGAGTTATTGAACTCCATTATGTGAAGTAAATCAATAAAATATTACTGGAAATGAGAATGACTCTCTCTCCCTTGCACTTCAGTCCTTTCGCCAAGCTCATAGACAAAACTCACTTAAGGGAGGCGTTCACATTTACACTCAGCTTCCATCTTCCAGCTAGACATGATGTCCATTAATATCTCTGATCACCTTGCTCTCATTACCTGAATTGTACTGTGAAGTCAGGACCTGAGGGAGTGCTGCTAAGAGTAAGAGATGCTTTTAATCAGTTGCAGGGTAGTGGCCCTGTTATGGTATGACCCAGAGCCCAGTTTTTCCAGGAGTTACTATAAAACCAACACCCTCAAACTGGTCTCAAATTGCTATTAAAGGAGTGCTCTGTACCATCGTATATATACATGATTAATGAGGAACAGCAGAGGGGTCATCAGTAGGTAATCATTAACCGGCTGCTCATGGCTTGGATGGGCATTCTCTTCACTGGGTGAAAAACTGGCTGGATGGCTGGGCCCAAACGGTTGTGGTGAATGGAGTTAAATCCAGTTGGAGGCTGGTCACAAATGGTGTTCCCCAGGGCTCAGTATTGGGGCCTGTTCTGTTTAACATCTTTATCAATGATCTGGACGAGGGGATCAAGTGCAACTTCAGTAAGTTGGCAGATGACACCAAGTTGGGTGGGAGTGTTGGTCTGCTTGAGGGTAGAAAGGCTTTGCAGAGGGATCTGGACAGGCTGGATGGATGGGCCGAGGCCCATGGGATGAGGTTCAACAAGGCCAAGTGCTGGGTCCTGCCCTTGGGTCACACCAACCCCCTGCAGCGCTACAGGCCTGGGGCAGAGTGG
>JAOXJK010000012.1:47022219-47062172 GCA_025774025.1 Xenus cinereus
AGTGATGTGCTCTGGGCAACCCTGCTTTGGCAGGGGAGTTGGACTAGATGATCTCTAGAGGTTCCTTCCAACTCTGATAATTCTGTGATCTGTGAAAAAAAAGAAGGCTATTGCCACCATACAAACATTTTTATGGCTGAATTCATCACTGCCATATGTGAAGCTCATATATGAGCCTTGCTCTCTTCACACGCAGCGATCTCCTGTTGACTTCACTGGGAGATGCATTTGCATTTGGGTTGCAAGGTCAGGCTGTTAATTATGCAAACTCACCTGGTCCTCCTGAGCTCAGCACAAATTCAAATGGACATGCCCTGATGAAAATATGTCCTGCATTGCTCTGCTGTAGATTTCAAAATACTAGTTTCCCCAGGGGAAACAGCATTTGGTGTTTCTAGAAGGCTCTGATGGAGTGTGGCTCTTAACTTTCTTCTCAGCGACAATCCTGGTCTAAGGGCTTCTGTCCCTGCCTCTCTGCTTCTCCTTCAGCAGAGCAGACCTGATTGCTTGTGGCGCTGGGCTTTTGCCCATCTCGAGATGCTGATCCAGGTTTAAATAATACATCAGGCAGGACTGGTTTTACAGCGCAAACAGTTTTACCCAGCGATGATGCAGGGATACAAAAAAGCGAGAGAGAAGAGGGGTAAAAATGATTTAAGCTGAATTTCGTTAAATTGCAGTGAGAGTCAAAATTAAAGCACTCGCCGGCCACGCCAGTGCAGAGTGGGAGAATTAGGCGTTGTTTCTGCTTCGAATCAGATGCGTGTATAGTCTGGGGGTGCCAGTTTAGCTTATATAAAGGAGAAGCCTTCATTATAAACCTGAGAGGCCACTTTAATGAGCTGGTTTAATCTGACGTAGCTCGACCGATTGTGATGACTCTGGCACAGGCGCTGCTGTGCTGCCTGGGGGGCCAGGTCTGTATTCCCCCCCACCAGCACCCGGGCACCCCTGGGTGCTGGCATCTTGTGTGGGTGTGTGCCCCACAGTTGCTGCGATGATGCCTGGACTGGGGGGGATACACACTTGTCCCATTTGTCTTGGTGTTTTTCTCCGCTCTCTCCATTCTCCACATTTTCTCCAGCCGGCTGGCTCCGGCTAACAGCTTTGGATAGAGGGGTTTCAGGAGTGGGCACCTTATTCCGGAGACACAGAAGCTCTGAATTACTGCCAAGGAGATACTCTTTCACCTGAGTCGTGGGTTTTTCCTCCTATGATATTCATAACAGTGTCTTCTTGTGCTACTCTATCATTTAGGGGGACAGCCTTCCTGCTATAAACACACTGCTTCCCCCTTCCCCCAAACACCTTTTAACTCCGACAAGGTTAAAGCACGGCATTCGTATTCTTAGTCCGTCAGGCTGGTACAAACAGAGTGATAGAAAATGAAGATATTTTAGTGCCACCCTAGCCTTCCCGAGTAACTCCAGGAAGGTTATTGTAACGGTAGAGCTGATCAAATACTAAATAATACTTTCTGCTAAAGGTTGTTTTCAAATATTCATTGCTATTCCAAGTGATGACTCTGCTCAGCAACAACTCACGCTTTGTCTACTTACTTGTTTGCTATTTGAACATCTACCTAAAGGGACTTTTCTTGCACAAATACTGGGGGAATGGCTGTTCTTTCTATTAATGCCCCTGTTCACCTGCAAGCAAAAGAGAGGCAAGAAACACACTTGGTTTGTTTAGGTGATGCTCTGAATCGGGGTCTATAAGGCATTATACGACCACAGAGGAAGAAGAGTCCGCTGTGAAGATCTCCCAGGTGAGAACTCACCTGATTTTACGGGTTCCAGCATCAGACCAGGGAAAAGACTTGATATCATTTGGTGGGAAGAATACTCAGTAGGGGAAGAAGAGCGTGTACAGGCAATCAAAGATGCAAAGGTCAAAATCAAACTGATAAGTCACAATCAGGAAAAAATCCCTTATAAATCAGCAATTAGTGTAAGCAGCGCTGGGGAGGTGGAGGAGGGGAGGGGAGATGGTATATTGAGGGAGAAGGGTGGTGAGTGGGAGAATGCTCAGAAGGTGACTGGAGACTTTCCAGTGAGATACAAATATTTTTCACTTGTGGGCTGAAGATTCGCAAAACTACTGAAATCTGCAGGGTGGTCATTGGTTGTTGTCCTAGTTTCTGGTGGTAAATTCATGCCACCAAGAGCCCCAAAACATTTATCCTCCTCCTTACACACAGTCTCTGCCACATTCAGATAGGGGTGCAGGACAGAGTTCATATTCTTCTCCTCTGCCACCTCTCCTGTTCACTCCAGGCATCTCTCCAGGTTGGGGCAAAGCTGCATTTCCAAAATGCGCATCTTGCTCCCCGCCGGGCGCGAGACAGGCATTTCCAGTCTTTGTGCTCTGGGCTGCCAGAGCAGCCATATTTTTTCCAGGAGTGCTAAATTCTTTCCAAGACTATTTAAAACAAACAAGCAAACAGTTTCTTTTTGCTAAGCACTTACTGTATTACACAGGCCCAGCGGCAACTTTTTAATGACAAATATTTCCTAAGGTTTCTGTTCACGCTTGGACACAGCGATTGCATACAGAAGCTGCATTATGCATACATCGGACCAAGCATAACAGCACCTGCTGCTGCTCCTGCTGCTACTAAAGAGAGAGCAACTAATCTCTTTAATTATTGGAGAAGAATTAAGGCTTTGATTTGTCTTATTGCAGAAACATAGGTATGTCCCCCCTGCAGGCTGGGGAGGAGATGCTCTTTGCCTTCCTCTTCTGCTGCAAGAGGGGCTTAAACCGTTGGGTGGGTGGCCTCCGCCGGCAGCACCCGAAGAAGAAGCGGGGTTGTACGGATGTTCACCCCTCCATTATCTCTACGGGAGCTAGCACACGTGGGTTTTAGCCCACACCAGCAGCCCTATGTGCAAGGCAGAGGGGCCGCTTTGCTCCCTGGAGCTGTGGTAGAAGCGATTCCCTCGGGTCCCATGGACGGCAGAGGGGGGACAGACCTAGGGCAGGGTTAGGCTCTCTCTGGGAGCAAGGTGACTGCAAATGGCAGCAGGATTGTCTGGGCGCTGCTGGAGCCTGCTTGTCTGCACGTTCTGGTCGCGCCGGGGAACCACAGGAACCGCCGGCGCATCGGCTGTCACCAGCCAAGAGATGGGCTTGTCATCGAGCCAGCACATCTGCTTCTTCCGCCTGGGAGGAAGAGGTGGTGAATTGGGAGTAGAAAATAATCACGGAGTAATTGTCTTCTTGATGAGGGTTTTGTAGCATGTTGTTAGGAGGACCTTGCTGGCCACATCCTGCAAAGGGCAAAGGGAGTCGGAGGAGCTCTTGCAGGACAAGGAGGGGTCTGCTGCCAGTCCCCCCTCAGCTAAAGCTGGACCAGACTGGGCCATAGTCATCTTCTCTGAAATACTACTAAAATTTGGTGAGCGTCCTCTTCTAAACTCCCCTTCCAGTCCCCTTTTTATCCCCCTTCCAGACCCTTGCCTCTTTGTCAGTTTTAAAGCAAGGGGAGAGCAGCCATGGAAAAAGAGCAAAAAAGATCCTTTCCATCCTTTCAGCTCCCCACTGCCCTCCCCTCCCTCCTTCCCTCCCCACAAAGGAGCCGTAAGTATTCCTCTGTACCACAAAAAGGACCTGCCAAAGGGTCTAGGACGGAAAGGGTTAAACTCAGCCGAGCACTAGCTCCAACACAGTTAATCCATATAAAGCTCATGGATTTCTCTGCAGTGATCTTTGTGGTTGTCATTTGCATTTTTTTCCTTTTGTGAAATCTTTTCTTCTTCCCTTTTACACTCGTATGCATGCAGAAATTAGCATATTGTACCGAGAGTGGGAGATGTAAGAAGCCGACCCCCTGCTGTTCAGCGGATTGTGCAATCTGCAGGCGGCATCAATTTTTCAGCAGTTTTCTCATTTCTCATTACAGTCAGGGCACCGCAGAGCTCCCGATTCAACACAATCCCTAGTGGTCCTACAGACAAGCATATGGGCTGTCGAATATCCGTACTGCTACTTTCATAGCATTAATATCCTTGTTTATGCTTCCACCGTAATTAATCCTGGTATTAATATAGTTTGGGCTTAGCTTTACTAATTATGTATGGGCTAGCAGGATAATTATGTCAGCAGACTCTGGCGGTGATACTTGACAGCAGTTTGCTAACCTTAGGAACGGCACATAAACACTTTGGCCGATCCTGCCTTGGAAACAAGGAAGGCGAAGAGACGAGGAGGAGGGTGGGCATGGCGAGGCCATGTCTGATAACTATAAATAGTGTTTTTAAAATAAGGAAATTTCACAAGCGCAATGAAGTTGTCCTCGGGTATCAAACTCCATGGTTGTCATAGTGATGTGTGCATTATTAAGAGGGTGTTGTTCGCTCCGGCATCTAATCTTATAATGAGGACGGCTCATTATCGGCCTGACGAGAGCCCCTTTCCCCACTGACCGCACCGCAGCTTGGTGGGTGCTTGGGGCCGAGGAGAACTTTCTCCCCGTGCTCCTTCCCTGCCCTCCATCCCACCCCACCCCGAGAACCTCAGCAAGCCCTCAGAGCAGCGCAGGACTAATGGACACCCAGTGCTTGGCGAGCCGTTTCCCCGTTTTCCTCTGGTTTTGAGCATGCCTGTGGCTTTAATGAGTACGAAAAATTACACTCTGGCCACTTCGGTCTCTTAGGCTCTCCCTGGCCCTCGTGTTCATTAACATTGCAGATTGGGGAGTTTAAAACGAGCCATCGGTTTGCTTTTATTTCTGCACCTGTTTCTGGTGCCTGACTGTTCCTGGCAAATATCCTTCGGGGGGTCAATGATACCCCTTTGCGTCAGGCGCATGGCTTAATGGAACTTCCTTTGCTTATCATTAGCCACTTTGCATTTTTATAGGGCACTATTAACCGGGATGCAGGCTCGCTTTTTAATTCCCTTCTGAGGTTTGTACACAGCGGTCGCATCCCTCCCCCTCTCCCCAAACAATCCAATTATCACAGTTTGTCACACAGGCGCGGGTGACCCACACGCCACCTGCTCCGCTGGCGGGCCCGATCCTCCGGGATGGCAGCCAGGCATGGGACTTCGAGTTGTGCCTCAGCGGGACCTTTTAAATGGCTTTAAGAAAACATATATCTGCTTTTGTCGGCAAAACCAGAACCAGAACCCGAAATCGGCTGTGAAATTGCATTGTTTGAAGGTCTGAGATTTGAGAATGACTTAAAAGAATTTCATTCTTCCTTTTCCCCCTCTTTTTTTTTTTTCACATTTTTTTTTCAGAAATAGATTTATGTCTAGACAGGCAACCTGTGTATTGTTCCATCCAAGTTAGGATTAAAATGACCCTGGCGATGTAAGGATCAGATCAACTGGAAAGTCTGAAAAGTGGAAGTTAATGGGAGTGCTGCTGTCAGCCTTCTATACAGGTACGTGGGTAAGCGTGAGGTCAGAATTAAGGATGTGATTAAATGTCATCATCTTCAATTGGATTTATCATGTGCTGATGTGTTTTTCTGAAATAGCTCCCAAATCTTATCCAAAGACACGGGTGGAAATATTCCCCATGTCCTCAGTTAATTTTGGAGCAGCCCCTTTGAGCTGTGCCGTTAAACTCCCTTCCCCAGGTAGGACTTTCCTCATCTCAGCCCCAATGTGCGATTTCAGCCTCTTCCCAGCAGCTTCTGGTTCTTAGCCCTGGGACCCCTGGCTCCTACTCTCCAGTGGCTGGGCCACCATCTTAGAGCATGGTACCACAGGTCCTGCTCCCAGGTCTATTTCTTTAAGTTAAAGGGTGACTTGCTAAAACACAGAACCAGTCCTAACACAAGGAACTTCATCCCAGGCCTCCTTCCTCCCAGGCAGAGATTGCAATTAGAGACAACAGAGCTGTGCGCTCTCTCTGGCCCCAAGCCCTGAGGATTTCTTTGCCCAGCAGCACGCTTTGGAGAAGCCCAGCCAGAGTGGTGATTGTGCAGCCTCATGGACGGCATGGCACTGGGCTCATGTACCCAAAGAGATGCTGAATCCATGCTTTCTCCACAGCTTCTTTCCATTTTTATTTTCTTTTTTCTTTTGGCCATTGTATTTCAACTGGAAGTAGTGGGGTCCCTCCAGTAAGGATTTCATGCTGCATGTTCTCTTTGTCACGCAAAAATCAAAGACAATTTTGCACGTGACTAAAACAAGGGGCTGGAAGAGTCCCTCAAGGTATAGCTAGGAAGTCCTGGATTCCTCCATCAGTCCACAGGAGGAAATCCTTCTGCCTCAAAGCAGTCACCTCCAAGGAAAAATCTATGTGTTTGTGTTTTTAGACTCCAGAGGGAATTTGGATAAACCATGGAACCATGAAATGCTATAGGTGTGGTGAAACTGGCCGTGTAGCTATCAACTGCAACAAGACCAGTGAAGTCAACTACTGTTGCTGTGGTGAGTCAGGGCACCTTGCACGCGAATGCACAATTGAAGCTACAGCCTAATTATTTCCCTTTGTCCCCCCTCCTTTTCCTGATTGGTAGTTGTATTGTTTGGATGGAATTGTGTGAACCTTTTACCTCTTCACCAAATCCCAAATTTCCAAATCTTGAAATCCAGATGGTCTGAAAGTTATGTGTTGTTTAAATGCTGGACATTCCTCTCAGTTCTGTATCATTTGAAGGCTGAGTGTGTAGCAGAGAGTAAAATAAGAGAAATATTTTAAATATGTGTGACTAGTAAATGGATTGACATTTTGTCTTGTATTTCAAAAGGCTTTTTCTACTGGGAAATTAGTCTCTACTCATAGCGTTGTGATAATCCGCTTATAGTCCAGTTCATCAATATCTTAAGTACCCACATGCTTTTCTTCTACAACAAAGTAACTTTGTCATTTACGTGCTGGTTGTCAACCATCTCAAGTAAATTGCCTAGCAGAATATGGGTGAGTTTTAGATGGCTGTGTATATTTTAATAGCATAGACTAAATAGTCCTATCAGTAGTTATATTTTCCAGTTACCAGGAGCTTGTTTAACCCCTCAGAGAACAATTACGTTGCTCTCTACCCTCAGGATCTTGCAGGACGACACCAGATGCTGTAGGGAAAGGATCGGGGAACATGGGCATCAGCATGAGACCGTGGCTGCTCAGCAAAGGTCCCTTGGCAGGATGAGAGGTAATAAATGGACAGGATAAGCTACAAGCATCTATTCTTTGGTCAATTCTTGATAAGCTACATCAGTCAGTAAACTTGGTCCTTTTGGATTCCCTGAAATAGTGGAACAAGTCCTCAGCTTTGCGTGCTGGTAACTCACTGACTATGGGAACAGCTCATGGGGCTACAGCCACAGATTGCTGCAGGAGCTCTAAGTGTAAATGGTTTTAGCAAATTTTTGGGTAGAAATGGGGAAGATGGATCTACTGGTAAATAAAACACAACCTGAGACCCAGAGAGTGCCTAAAGTGCTGATAGGCAGAAGCTGAGAGGGCATATCAGGGAATGATCTTTGTATACAAACCCTATTTCTGTTCTTTCTAAACATCTGCTTCTAACCACTGTTGGAGAGAGGCTATTGGTCTGGCAAAACCCTTGGTTTGATGCAACATGGCCTTTCTTAATCCATTTTAGGGTGTGCTGTTGCAAACCCGGTGCTTCTGGCTGTGTGGCATTCCTTCTGCTGCAGGTAGCACTGCAGACTCCTGGGCAGAGATCAAGGCCCTTGCTCTCCACCTCTATGAGTCAAGGTGGCGAAAATTCATTTCATCCCTGACAGGGGCAGAATTACTAATTAGAATTACTAAGTGTTTGCCCTGTTCCTCTGGGGTCTTGAAAAGCGTATCCTAGCAAACTGGTGTGGGTATTAGCTTGTTTTCCATCACTGCCCCAGGTTACTACAACAAAAACACAGGGGAGCAGAAACATAAATGGAGCATGGGAATTTTTTTCATGCATGAGCATTGAAACCATTACTTATGGTGGATAGTTTGAGTCAGTGCAGTTTTAGGTTATCTGCTGCACATGTATTCACCATACATAAACATCTGACAGCAGTTACACTTAGTGATCCTGCTGGAAATCAGATTCATATCTTCTCCCTGAGTTTATGAAAGGATCTTTTCAACTTTAAGACCCCAAATCAGCAAACCAATCATTCATATGCGTTATTTTAAGCATGTTCTTTAATCCAGGCTCACTCCTCTAAGTGCATTTTGAGCTGAGCAAGTAGGGAAGTGCTTTGCTCAGCCAGAGGTGGGTGAATTTTCCAAGCACTGTTAGAAATTAAACAGCTGGAGTTATTTTAATATTTCCAAGACCGTAATGTCTTTTTAAGGAATACAGACTCTGATAAAGTGTGGTTAATTAAGACAGTTGGAGGAGAATAATTCCGGTTTAGGAGAAACTTCTGGGTTTTGCCATTTGTTTTCATTCTTCCCATCCAACATGTGATGGTGATGAATGACGGGGTGCCCAGCTGGGGCACAGAAGGACAGATGGGTTATTGGGTCATTGACTCCTGTCCAGAGCTGTGGCTGACCCTGGATTTTCCTTCCCAAGGGTGTAGCTGAAGGTAAGCGGCGCCGCTTCCCACCCGATTTAGGCAGTACAGAATTTTCCCTCTTTTGACATACACTGAATAGGTGACCTCACCCACTTTTTTTTATTCATTGCTACACGATGATCTTTGTTGCACAGCAGGAGTTAATCTAGTCTGTGACAGCACCCCAGTATTTTCTCTCTCATGAAACTTTTCTCTTGGAAGGTAATTTGCCTTAAAGATTTTGGACTTCAGCAAAGCAGAGAAGTCACTAAAAATGTCCCTTCGGCAATTTCTGCTCTTAGCATCTGGCCCCTTTCCCGGTGATGTTAGTAAGGGTAGTGGGGGCCTGGGTACCACTTCATCCTTCAGTCCATGTGGCGCAGAAAGCTCTTGGTGATGAGGTACCACTCCTGCACAAGCCCCAGGTGTGCCAGGGGTGAGCTGAGAGATCTGGTGTTTTCCTGCAAATAAGAGAGGTCAGGACAGAAGGAGCCAGTCTCTGATGAATTGCACGCTAGAGGAGATCCACATGCTGCCAGTTGCGTGATTATACACTGGGCCATGTTTTTTTAATGGACACAGAAAACAGACATTTTGACAGGACCGAGTTTTGCTCAGGGCTATCTGTGTGCCACTTCAGTGTTCTCACTGAAGCTTCGTGGCCAAATTTGTCCCTGGTTTGAGAAGACACGACTCTGCTAGTGTGTGATGGAGCTGAGTTTGATGCTGAGGTGCAGGTGAAGAAAAATATTCCACACTGTCTCCTGTCAGGGGAGCGTGAGGAGCCCTGTGAGAACCTAGTTATGAAATCCTACTGCTGCCGTGTGCTTGTTTGGCTGGCAAGCATACAGATTTAAAGAACAATGTTTTGGTTCTCCAACTGATCTTTAATTCCAACTCTTCTTTTAAGCTTGTCTTGTTGAACACACTCCCTGTAAATAAACTGTTATTGGGCCTTTAGCTGTTCTGAGCATCAGAAAATCTGAAAGAATGTCTGACTTTCATGGGCATAGAATTTTCTTGAAGTATAAATAAATAAATAGAGAAAGAAAGGGAAAAATACTGCAAGGAGTAATCTGTAATAGCATTTCAACTTCTGCAATACAAGAGGAGAAAAACTTTTCACAGTCCTTGGATGTGGCTCTTGCCAGAAAGGATCATGTCGGTGCGAGGTGACATTTTCTTCCCTTTGGTGATGGCAGTAGCAGGGCTTTGGAAAGCACTGGTGCTCAAAGTCCTGCAGCATTATCTTTATATAGTTGTGGGTGGTATTTCTTTCCCCTTACTCAAAGGTACTTTTGTTTGCGATGCCTGCACTGGTGCTGAATCATCTCTCTGGAAGTGAAGGCTAAGCCTGTGTTGAAAGGGGCACAGTAGTCAGATGCAGGTGAGCTTGGCTGAACTGCAGAAGGGTAAATATCTCACCTGTATGAGCACTTGGCCCATATCAGATGGAAAGTTAAATCAGATGATTTGATAATCACACCTTAACTAGCTACTGTTGTACTAACAGGAGGTAGTAGGCTTGTAAGTTAATGCCAGAATGTCAACAGTGATGTCTTCCTCAGAAGACTTCAAGAAATATTGGAAAGAGGTTTTAGTTCAGCAAACTAGATTTCACGTACTCTATGCACAGGAGGCAGTCCCACTGAGGCCGTGGCATTTATTCTTGTCTTTTGTCCCAGATATGTTTAGCTACCCTGGTGGACTGTAAGCTTCACGTTGTCATGAAGTGGGGTTTGCATGCCATGTCAACGAAGAGAAAAATGGCCAAGTCCCTTGTGACCTCGGAGGTGGGAAAAAGGAAGGCTTGGGAATACGATTGGGCTCTTCCTTGTGCAAGGGCTACTGTATAATGGTGCTAGCAATGGCTCTCGGCAGCTCCCTGTGGCAGTCATGGTACTCTCTAGGTAGTCCCACCTAACTGTTTCATTTAACTGACCTGAACTAAAGGATCCTGAAATAACGGTACTGGTGAATAACACACTTTATTTATCCATTAAAGTCACTGAGTGTTGCCAGTCTCACCTTGCCTAGGATGGCTTTTGTACCCTGTAGAACTGTAAGGGAAGCTCAATTTCATATGGTAGCTCATATGAGCTCATATCAAGTTAATTTGAGTTGTCTCCTGAGAGGTTCAAAAGCCCACTGGGCAGTGGCTAACAGTTAGCTGCCAGCTGTGCTAGTTAAAGCTAACTGAAGTCACTCTGTCTCTTGCAACAAAACTGACTCTACCACCTAATCCCTTCCATCAATGAGCAGCCAACCACTGAAAATTAATTTAAGCCTTATCTGTCTCTGTAGGGCCCAAAATGAAGGTGTAGAAGACAAAGCTGTCCTCTACCATTGCACGTAGCAGCCTGTGTCCTCCTTGTTTGTGAAAGAGTGTTTATTTGGATTTTTTTAAGGAAAAGTCAAATACGACACCATGGTGCGAGAAAAAAAGATTAAATCAAGCTGCCTGCCATGAACAGGGAAATAATTCCAAGAAACATGTCAATTTAGATATTAAAATCTTCTTTCTCCATGAGAGAAAAACCCATCCGTTAAAACAGTCATAAAGCCCTTTAAATCAGGCTCGGGTACCTTTTCGGAAGGTGATTGCCAGTTCAGGATCTGTTCAATGTGGAGAAGTACAAATGTACCGGTTTTAATAATGATAAATAACTTCTCTTTTATCAAATAATCTCTGCTGGAAATAGTTTCGCTCCATGCGGTAACGATAATTTGCGCACTTATCATTCGGTACCTTCCCAAGACAAGCAGCCAGCCATGGGATATAATTTAACAACTTATCAACCACAGGTTCATCCAGCCCTTTCCAGCCAAAAGGGCATTTCACATTATTTAAGAGACTTCACCATATATTGCCATCAATTTAAGATTTCACCAGCCCCTAGTCATTAAAATTTTCCACTCAGCACTTCACTCTATAACCTGGGGACGTGGCTGCTTAACGGCGCCAGCAGGCCCCCTGAATTATCTGCTCCATGCAGGTAATGGGATAATTACCAAAAGGATGCAAATCGCTAGCTGACTGTCAAAGGCAGCAGTCGTGATTAGCTGTACGTGTCACATACAGAGCTTGGAAAGGCATGGTGGGGGGCGGAAAAAGAGGCGTATCTGTGGCGTGCTTATCCCCCTCCTTGTGTGTTTCCAGCTGGAAGTCTCTCCAGGGTTACGTCTGTTGGGTGCTCAGAGGGATGGGGTCTGGCGTCCGACTCGGTGCGCTGCACGCCGTCTCCATTGAGCCAGCAGTGGAGAGGCAGGGAAGGTGGGCAAGGTCCCACAGTTCACTCCCCTGCGAACCGGTGCAGCAGGTCCGTGCCTGGAAGAGCCCTGGCTTCAAGGTCAGAAGCGCGTCTTCATGCCCACGGTGAAGGTGCATGCTCTGTTATCAAAGCCGGGCATAGAGGAGTCGTGTTCAGGAGGAGCAGGCAGTTGTTCTGGTACTAGCACACGAGGCCATTAGTGCACAGGCTTTCCTTCATCGTGTGCATCTCCCCAAATCCCTCTGGGGCCTGCAGCAAACCAAGAACTGGCTCAGAGGCTTCTTTGCCACTTTCCCTGGTTGTCCCCTGCCAGAGGCACCTGGAGACCTTGTCTGCTACTTGGCAAAGCGAGGGGAAGAGACCACATGGAATGGCAGACTCCTCCTGGCTAAAGAAATCCGTCCTGCTAAGTAACACAGGATGGTGTCTTGTGGCAAAGGCGGGTGGCTGTCGGTGAAGAGGATGGTGAATGAAGTGTTGGGGATGACAGCAGGAGTGAGGTCTGGTGGATCTGTTGATGGATGCTAAGATCTGCTTATGCTGTGCAGGAGCCGCAGACAGAGGCAGTTCAGAAGAATCCTGCAGGGGTTTTACCAACACGGGGGAGAAGTAGGAGAAGAGAGGTCTCAGTTCTGCTACCCTGCAGCTGCTGCAAGGGAATGCCTTCTCCCTGTCTGACGGATGGGGAATTAGATGGTGCTGTGGAGAGGGTTTGCAAAGGGAGCGCTGGGCGCAGGAGAGCGCTTCTCTGTATTTAGGGTACAGTGCTATGAGCAAGTTGACCTGGGGCTTGGGATCCCCTCGCTGCTGAAAATACCTGCTTGGAGGAGTGTAATTTCTTTTTGGACAGCAGGCTCAAGCAATAAGAAGTTAGAGTGGCTACTGGATGGGGCTTACCCACCTGAAGTAGGATTGATCCATCCCAGATTTCTGCAGCAATTACCGAGGCTTCCATTGCAGTCAGCATACACATAACTAACACAGTCTTGGGTCTTCCCCTTCTTGCCCTAAACTAGGTCATGACACCCTAAAACTGTGCTGTTCTCCCCCTTTTTCTATAAATAGAGACTGGGGTGACCAGCCCAGTGGCAGATTTCTGTGTTGCAATGAGAATAGTGAGATGAGTCCTACTTGCTCCCATTGGGATAGACTTTATGAGGCTGGGGACCATCTCTGGCCTTTGCAGCAGCTTTCTTCTGACAGTCCTACCAGCTCTTACTGGCCCTGTTGTTATCTTAAAAAACACATGAGCTTTGTGATCTCCTGACAGACACAGTCAGGCCCCTTGCTCTCTAGCTGGCTATTGGCGCTGTAGCCGATTGCCCAAAAGCCTGCTAGAGTCTCACTGCAGCATCCTCAGGTTCCTGACTGTGCCTCCTACCCCTCCCTGGAGCCATGCTGCTCCTGGCTCCTTCCTTCCTCTTCCTCCTCGCTCACATCCCTGCTTGGATGAGGAGACTGGGGGGTTGGAACTCGATGATCTTTAAGGTCCCTTCCAACTCTAACCATTCTATGATTCTATTCTATGATTCATAGTTATCAGCACGGAGGATGACCTAACGTGAGGCTTTTCTTCTCTGCTGGCTGCCTCAAAGCTCACAGGAATATGAAGTGTCTGCCCAATTGGCAAATTTGGCTGAGTGGGACCAGCCAGCCTGGGAGATTTCAGGGGAACTGGTCTGCAAGTCTCTCTTCCTTCAGAGAGCATCACTTATTTAAGGTTTTGCTTCACTTAAACTGAAGTCTTTCCTCTCCTTCAGCCTCTTCTTTCTTGGGAAGAAAAAGCACAAAATCCCTTCCAAAAATGGTTCGATGTCCATTTTAAAACCCTAAAAAATTTGAAGAGGTCATCTGCCTCTACTCCACCCGCTGCTGCCACCTGGGGATTTGGACATAAGATCTACAGCAGAGGAACCAGAAGTCGGAGATCTGGACCAGCATTTTACAAGGCTGCACTGAAATAAAAGGAGAGAGGAGGGATAGGAAAAACTGGAGGAGGTAAAATAGGATGGAGAGAAAAATGTGCACATTAAAATGAATTCTAGATGTATTTTTTCCAATAATTTTTAACGTCGAAGTGACTTCTGAGCAGATCGTTGCGCGTGGTATTTCAGCCAGACCTGTTACAGCAAAAGCTCACAGTGCAGCTCAATTTAATTAAAAAAAAAAAAAGTTGCAGGATTCCCAAGCACTCATTAAGCCTCCCACTCCGGCTGCGGTGCGGGAAGGCGTGCGGAACTGGGGGCTGAGCCGCCCGGCGTCACGCAGCACCCACGTCCCTGGAGTCCCCGGTGCCTGCTTTAGTCATCGCATCGTTTTTCAACCCCGTGCACCTCACCTCTCTCTCCTGAGGCTTCGCTGCCTCAAACGTAGGCATTGCCTGGTGTTCTCACAAGCTGAAGCAGGCAAGGAGGGGGTGAGTAAGAGGGCTGGCCCTGCTCTAGATCTTTGCTGCTGGCACCGCACTAACGAAGGTGCTGATTCGGGGACCCTGCGACCCATCGCTGCTGTTGGCCTCTGCAGTGACATTTAGTGCTGGGCACTGGAAGACGTATGGGCCAAAGCACAATCTCACAAAGTTCAGCAAGTACCTTTTATTTTTTTTGATAGCTAACAAAGTGACCCTGCCATTGATCCGGTAAAATGACACTCTGTTGCTTGAGAAAGGAGGAAAATCACCCCTACCAGCTGTAATTAATATATTCCTGGGTTTACACCCGTGTAAACATGAGGAGAATGAGACCAGGCTTGGCGTGACAGGGCTGGGAGAAGAGTTACGGCTTAGAGAAGACCTTAAAAAGATGGTGTTGAGAATAGTGCTCTGCCTTTGCAACTAGGATCATTATCTCTCATTACCATAACTTTGGGGTAGGCTGCTTGTGTCTGTGTAGCTGTTCATCTTCCAGATGGCTTACAGGTGCTGTATGGGATCGGCATTAAAGTCTGCTTGCATAAGCTATTAGGGAGGAAGCATTTACTTGGAAAAAAAAAACCCACAGAACTTGTCAAAATGCAGGACAGCTCTCCTACACCACATTATTAAAATGCAGAGATCGATCAGTGGAGTTTTTGAGCAAGAATCCAGATCTTCAAATGCTCTTTGCTTGAGAAGGGGGACAGACTTTGAAGAGATGTTCCTTCTCTCCCGGGTAGGTAACTACAGAGCAGGGTCTCACCAACACTGGCCACTTTGCATCACCTGGGGAGCTGCTCACTGTGAGAGTTTGTGTCGTCCAGAAGCTGGTGGGAATTTTTGAAGCCTGATCTCAACTGTATCTCCTCTGAAAGTACATCTGGGTTGCTCTTCAGCGAGGTATGGAGGCCTGGGTAAGTCACTTGAGAGCCTGGGGGAAGACTCTTCCCTGAGCACAGCTTCCCCTCTCCGGGCTGCAGCCTCGGAGACTCTCCCTGTGCTTTCTCTCCACCTGCACGAGTGAGGATATTACTGCACAAGCGTTCATTCCTGGGCTGTATTTTGGAATTGTGGAGGGGATTCCTGCTGACTACACTGCAGTGTTTGTGTTCAGTGTTAAAAGAATTTCTAGGGGGTGTGTGTTTATTTTTTTTCCAGAAGTCCTGCAGGAAACCTAATGAGCGTATTGTCTTCTACCTGTCATCCTTCTGGGATC
This sequence comes from Xenus cinereus, assembly GCA_025774025.1. Taxonomy (NCBI): domain Eukaryota; kingdom Metazoa; phylum Chordata; class Aves; order Charadriiformes; family Scolopacidae; genus Xenus; species Xenus cinereus. Next base: position 47,037,599 of record JAOXJK010000012.1, read on the forward strand.
TGCGTTGGGATGCACGTACCCGCTCGGCTCCCGAGCGAGCACCGTGCAGGATGCTCCCTCCCACCTGCTCTGTGTTTATTGTCCATATTATGTCCACCTTATTATGTCCAGATGATGAGAGATCCCCCCGTGCAGCCGGCAGTGCTCGTCCCCACAGCCCGGGGTCACTCAGCAGAGCAAACCAGCGCATCCCCTGCCTGCACCAGACCCAGAGCTGCACCGGCACCACCACCTTTTGTGGGTGGCAGCTGCGTAGGGAAAGACTACAACAACAGGGCATGTGGAGACATCTTTGTTCAACAAACCCTAGCAGTTGCTGGCAATCAGTGAATTAGGGAACTTCACAAGACAGAGGCTGCAGCCAGATCCTCATGTTTAGTAGCTGCCAGTAGACCCGGTCTCCACAAATTTGTCTTAATCCCTTTTTTAACCCATTTGTAATTCTGGTCTTTGCAACATCCTGCGGTGATGGTTTGGTCTTTATTTGTTTTAAGCCTGATGTCTGGACATATCGTTGGATGGCCGATTCCCTTCCTGCCAAAGCCACTTGGCTTCACCTCATTTCTTCAAAGAGGGCTCTGATACAGCACCATAAATCATTATGTCCAGAAAATATCCTTTGAATCCCATAGTATCATTTCAAAGCTCTGGGCTGTGTGTGGTCGTTTAAATACAAAATGTACGCCTAAAAAATTGAAGGGTATTTTTTTTTCCCCCAAGTGGTCTGGAAAGGAGCAGATTATCCTTGGACCTGTTTGCAGAAGCTGGAGTTCAGCAGCTGTCGTTTGCTTGGCTTCTCCCCACCTCCAGGACTGATGATATCCTGAAAGCCAGGAGGGGAATGAGGTTCGGAAGGGCTGGGGCAAGTGGAGCGAGGTTTTCAAATTGCTAGCAGGGATGTTTTCACATCCAAAAGATCTCTCTTCTCCCATCTCTTAAATTTATTGTGCTAATTTGTTATATCCTTTGACCAGAGGCCGACAAACAGCAAGCAATACATATATATTTTGCAGTACACAACTAAAGAGTGGTTTCCAGTGCAGGGCAGACACAGTCTTGGAGCATTATTAAAATATCTAGATTCACCCCGTGTGATAGAAGGGGGAGAATCACTGCTGCAATCAGCTATTCAGAAACAATCCATTTCCAAAGCTAAGAAGAAAAAAAAGGCAAAAAAAAAAAGGCAAATAAAAGGCAAAACTTCCACCCTTTAAAAAAGAAAGTGAAAAGGAATCTGAGCAAGTTTAAATTTGGTGAGCATTTTTGGAGGTCTGAAGTGCTACAGGGGGTTAAGGATGGAGGAAACCGTGGTTCACCAGCCAGAGATTTCAGTAAATGAGTGAAATTCACTGAACTGCGTGCTCCTGAATTGGTTGAAGAATTAAGAGCCTGATTCTATGCTACTTGGAGGCAGTGGGACTTTTGACTTAGTCAAGCAAGGGTCAGCCCTAAATAAAGGGTTTAGGTCCCCCAAAAAGCAGGTGTGCTGTCCTGCTAGGGTATGGGCAGAGCACCTCTGTCTAATCAAACAGATCCTCTTGTCCTGGCAAGAAGTCAGAGCTCATTTCTGCAGGGAATACCCCTTCCCTTGCTTCAGGAGAGTGGTTTCCCAGCAGCTGCAGCCATGCGGAATATGGCTTTGCAGCTGGCACAAAAGACTCTTGCAGTGTCACAGAGGAGCTCCGTATCTGCTACAGCCAATCTAGTACAGAGAATCCCCGTTTTATTTGTGCCTAACTCGTTTGCTGCACACCTTTTTAGGCCACTGAAGGGGGCCACGAAGTTTGCCCTTGCGTGGATAGAGTACAGCAGGGCCAGCAGCTCAGAGAGGCCAGGCAGGGAACGCCGTAGCTGCCTGCCTTTTCCAAAAAGGAACAAATTCTTTTGCTCTGATATGCCACGCTGGATCCTGATGGTAGCGGGCTATTAATAGCAGCAGGTCACTCTAGGAGAATGCGTGAGGAGGATGAAGCGTATAGCGTAGGATTGTGCACATCGAGGGACGCAGCAGTTAGTTAGCCAGAAGCTGGCTTCATCTGGATCTCTCTTTCTTGATCTCAGAAGCTTTATCCTCATAAATATGTGCGCTTGGAAGAGTCTGTACCAGCGGTTTCAGTCGCTTTGGGACTTCATCCTCGAGTTGTGCAAAACTGCAGACATGTACCGTGCAAAACTGCCTTTAGTGATTTGTTAAACCAAGAAAGAAAAAAAGAAAGAAATGTCACCATCCCGACATCTAGCCTGGTGCTTGAGTTTGTCCTGAAGACAGCCGTATATATACACTTGCCTCTAAATCAAAGAATCTAAGTTAATTTAGTTGTTGAGCTATTTCTTATGACAAGGATAACACACCAGAGGCTTTCCCACCCTTGTGTGGTGGTGTCATGAGTGTGGACTGATTTTATAGAACCAGATCTTTATTGTGTGTATCCCTGCTCCGGTAATATCTAGACTAACATTTGAGGTGACAAACCATATAATCCATAAAAGCCAAATTATACAGCATCATAGTCTCACCAAAATGGACTCCCCTGTATAATGGTAGAGTAGCATAGATGGGCGTTAAAAGGAATATGACTCTCTGGTAGTTAAAAAAAAAAAAAAGCCCCCCTCACTGCCTGTTTAATAGCAGTGGCTCTGGAAATGACATTAGTTCGGTTGCTGTCCTTAAGGCTAAAAGGAAATGCACATGTGACTCTTTGGTCTTTCAATTAAAATGAACTTTATTGCAAAACGTTTGTTCTTTTGTTGTCTTGCCAGCTGGGTGGCTTCAGGAGCCTGAATAATACATGTGCAGCATCGTACAGTAATTGTTCCCCATCCTCAAAAATTCACAGATTATGAATTCATAGATTGTTTGTGCAGCTGACGGTGGCTTTGAGCTTCTCCATGGTTAGAAAAGGACTGAACCCTGTGCAAACTGCATGTACAGAGCTTCAGTGAATCCAGATTTAATATTTATCCTTAACTTGAGCTGGCAAAAAAATACGTCAACCCCAAACCTACCACAAAGGGGAGATCTGGGATGAAGCCCAGATTCATCCTGGCTACCCTGAGATAAAGGGAAATCTAACTGAGGTGCCTGGTTCAAGAGCATGACCTAAGTCATTGCAAGGAAGACCACTCCAGAAGGCAATGAGAATGGGACGAATCACCCTGCAGGACCTCTTTATCTGTCTCGGGAGAAGACAAATAGAGCTCTTAGGATGACCAGTCAGTAACGCGAAGTTCAGGTAATGCGCTGAGTCGATGTGCTCCCAAGCCTGTGTGCCTGACTGTGCCCAGGTCCTGCCCGGGACGGCTGTAGAGCTAGTGAAGTGTCAGAGTAGCTGGTGTTGTATTGCTAGGGCTGGCCTTGCAGCTAGAGCTGAGAAGGGAAGAGAGAAAGCAGCGAGGTGAAGGCAGAGAAGCAATAGGGCATAATGAAGGTGAGGAAGGGAAGGAGAAAAGGAGAAAAGAAGCTCAAAAGGACATTACACCGTGGTAAGAGCACTGTATAATGGTGTACGTATCTGCAAGCCCGCTCTGAGCAGCACGTTTGTTCCTCTCTCAGCAGAATGCATTGGTGCTCCAGTTCCTCACCGCTGAGTGCCTCTAATGAATGCTCCTCTCTAGTCTCCTAAACACCTCCCATGGCTTATGCAGAGCGCGCTAACATATTTGTAAAGCTTTGCTTAGCAATGAAGAGATCTGCCTTAACTTCAAAATACATCAGTGGCATGTAGCCTCAGGACCCCCTGTATCTTAAACGAATCCCTGGTGGCAAGCCAGATTTAACTGTACACAAAAGCAATGTTGTTTTCCTGTTTTTTAGGGCAGAGGCTTTACATTCAGCTCCAGGAGTTGCAGCCATCTACAGCACATGGCCCTGATGTGAGCTGGAAATGAACAAAGGGGTTTTCTTCACAGGTGCATCCGTCCCTGCGCATCGTGGGTGCAGGCGTCAGCCTCAGCGCTGAAAAGCATTTATATTTGATTACTCTTCCTTTAAAAGGATGTCACTCTCAGAGAGAACGTCGGTGCCTCGGGGCACAAGGAAAGGATTGTTTTGGTTGTTTTGAATTGAGCTTTGGCTCTTTGTGTGTCAGGGTACTCCGCTTCAGTTTCCCATTTGTGGGCTCTTTGCCCTCCTACTTTGCCCTCGAGGTCTTTCATCAGACCTCACTGGTAGCAGTGTGATAGTGGAGTGGATTAGGGCCATCTTTCAGAGGGTTTGAAACTTGACAGAATATTTCTTTCTCTAAGACAATTAAGTTATGCTTGCAGTGAGATCCAAGACGTGTCAGGTATTCATGGTACAAAAACTGGAAATGGAACTCTCAATCCTAGGTCTCACTCTGGCCATATGAACACAGGAGCTCCACGATGGAGTCCTTTAGGATGGACTTTTTGCAACAGAAGGAGTAAATTTTGCATGGAGAGACAAATCCCTGCTGCCTCCAAGCACCAGGGATGAGGGAGGCATGAGAGGGAACGGCACTGGAGGACCCGCAGCCTGTCTGCTCTTGGCTGCTTGACAGCCCTCAAGGGTTACTGCATCTGGAGTGTGGTTTGGAGCAACCCCAGGTCACATCTTGAGCGAGGGGCTCCGGGAATCTCCTCTGCAGCTCCCTCACATCTTTGGTGCTCAGATCTGGATCCCAGAGGTTTGAGGCTTTGAAGAAACCATTGCCCATGTCCAACCACATAAATCCACAAGGTTACCAAAGTTATGAAAGCTGCTGCTGAGTATCTGTGGCAGGAAGGTGGTTGCTTCAGAGTGAGGATTTGCTTATGCAGAGTCGCTGAGGAAAACTTAACCTGAATTAACTGAATGTGTGAATTGGAAGTGGATTAGCAATGCCACGTAAAAGGATGGATTCCTTAGATTCTTCTCTTCAGAATTAAAATGGTCCCAATTTGTTTCAACATAATTATGAAAGAGACTGTCTAACAGGCTTTTAATGAGATATAATTTACTGACTGTAAATGTTAGTCTGGGTTAATTTTTTTGTGTCTCCCAGCAGGGGTGGGATTGGAATACAGTCCTGAGATTTTTTTAGTAGGAAACTTGTATTGTCTTTACTAGGGATTTTAGTAACTGATTCTGATAACTGTAGTAATCTGTTTTTATTATGATTATACTATTTTTAATCTTGGGATATAAAAGCTCTGAATAAGCAATTAACTAATCCTCACCATGTCCCTGTGAGGTTGGTAAAGGCCTTGTAACAATCACTTTGTTCGTGCTGTACTATATCTGCTTTTAGTGTGGAATACAGCAAGGCAAAGCGGTGCTACAAGATATGGGAGGGAAGATGAATATCAAATCTTATTGAATGCATGGGAGGAATTAAGCAAGGAAAAAATGTTATTACCCAATTTAGAATTTGGTCAAGCCACCGTGATGCACTCGCGAGAAAATGTCAGGGGAGCTTTAGCGATCAGGGCGTCTGCTTTGTGTCTCACCACATCCACAGCACGTAGAACAGTGCCACACACAGTGCGCTGTGGTGGGGAGCGGCTTAATAGCAGGGTGTAAATATAGAGGATTAAAAATAATTTATCTGATTTCCTTTTATTTGGAAATAGGATTTATCTATTTAAATTATGTTTCTTCAAAAAGGAAAAAAAAAAAAGGAAAAGAGACAACCAAAACCTCTGAGATCATGACTGCTTTCTGAAGGCTGATTCTCCACTCCATTTTCATAACCTGCTCCATCGGTGTTGCAGTGCAAAGTGGTACTCCTCACTGTCCCTTCTCCATATGGGCAGCTGCTTTCTTTTCCTCAGCAGAGAGTTTATCTTCTACTCAATGCCAAGTCTCATGTTTCTCTTACTTCTTTAAATGAGAGCAAGGACCGCGCTTTTGTTCTGCTCCTTTTCCTGTGCCTTTTTGCTGATCTTCTCTGCATGTATCTGAAAGGTCAGGAAAACAAATCAATATGGAAAAGGACCTCCTGCCCCTTTTAACCTAACTTGTAGGAGGAAGGGAAGGTAAATCGCCAGTTACATGAAAGGGAATTTTAAATATGTTTGAAAGAAGCACTGTGGGAGTGAGGGTTTGGAAGGACAGGTGTCGACAAGACCAGTCTCTGCAGTTCACAGGGTGTCTTTATGAACTCGTGGTCTTCTCCTCCGTGACAGCATATATGGGCAGATCCGTAGAGCTGAAAGGCATCCCAGGGAAGAGGCACCATAACAGGGAATGGCCCTCTCATTTCAGCTTCACTGACCGTGAAGGTTTCTGCAAGGGAGACCTTGGTGCACTGGGAGCTGGACTGAGACTCACCACATGATTTGAGGATGAGCAAATGCTGACCTCTGTCTTGTACGGGCTGGGTGTGAGTCAGTACTTGCTGGTTATCGTGTCCGTCTTCTGCAGATAACCCCTGAGCGTGATGCAGAGCATCAGGAGGCAGGGGTGAGGCTCCGTATCTGCACAGCAACTGGGCTCCTGCTGCACCTTCACTGGAGCACTGGGGTCTACAATTGAGTCTTTGTATAATCTCAACCCTGGATACTATAGCCAAATTTACTAATCCTGGCTTCTATTCCCAACACCTAGCCTCAAGCATTCAGCCGAGAGTCCTTCCCTGTTCCGGGAATTCCTCTCTTGCAGTCCAGTGTGACTCAGAGAGTGACACTGAACAGCCTAGCATCTCTCTGAGGGGACAGAATGGTCACCCATCTGTAACTCCCCTGGGAGCACTTGCAGACCTTTTGAGGTTTAGTTGCTCAAAACATCATACGGTGATGTTTCACATGAAGTTCTACTCACCTTTATCTCTCAGTGGAGACAGCAGTGCTGAAGCAGTAATCCCCCTGGGGGATTCCTTGCTTAATGTGTGCTCTAAGTGGTCAAGATATGCTGCTTACCTTCTCCCCAACCACAAAATGTGGCTTACTAAGACTGAGCAATGAAAATCAGAGTGATGGGCTGTAATGAAGTAGACTGATGACAGAAAAGCTGGGTAATTAACACGTAGAAGTTAATTGTTGCAAGCATTATACGTGAAATGAGCTATTTTGTGCAGAGATGAGCCTGGCTGTTTGTTGGGATATGGCAGGGTACAGTGAGTGCTGTGAGCTTATGTGGTGTGCTTCAGACCTCAGGCAGGCATTTATTCTGCTGATCAGGTAACTCTGTGGGTAGTTTCCCCCATCACCCCCTGCTTGTGGAGCTTGCACCATGTGCTGAAGCCCTTGTGCCGTGACGCAGCCCTGAGCATCCCACCGGTAAGTAAGTCGTAATACAAGCATGATGAAAAATCATCTTCATCTTTCCTCTCCCGCTATTTTGACTCAGATGCTGCTGAAAATTTGGCACCAGATTCCAGAAGCGGAGCAAGTCCTTGTCTACTCACAAGTACCCTTTAGAAAAATTCTGTCAAGAACAACCCGCAAGGCAAGACGTTGTAAGACTGGGCTGAAATCATGCGCGAGGTGAGACCGCAGAACTGGTTTGTGATTCTGATAACTCTGGGGGTTTGATTTAAGGCTTTAGCTTAAGCCAGCAACAGGATATTCTATGTGTATTTGTGTCTGCATATCACCATTGTATTTTTAGTGCCCACAAACTCACACACACAATTAGACAGAGCAAGCTGTCACTGTCTGTAGGTTTGTGTTCAGGAAACAGATGTGCCTGTATCTTGCAGTGTCCTCAGATCTCTTGAAGAGATGAACTGCAAAGATCGAGAACAGAAATTACTTAAAAAGTGAATCTCCAGTAGTTCCCTAAAAAAGCATGAGCAAATGGTAGAGATTTATTCCAAAATCCTTCTACATGGCAGTTTTTGATCTGCAGTGTAAGAATTGCACCTGCCTATATGATAACAGAGAATTATGACATTTTTATGGGTGTCCAATAAAACTAATAAGTGAACATCAGCCATTTTCTTCTGTGAAGTCCTTGAAATGGTGGGACCCGTGCAGCACCACAGTGCCTTTGGGTTAGATGGCTCCTTCATGGAACAGAATTGATAAAGCTCTGGGTAGGTTATCGGAGGGTACGGTAAAGGCCTTTCATGGGTGACTGGCCTTTTAAATTCCTAAAAAAACCCAAAGGTTTCCAAAACACACCTAGCCATCACTGAGACACTTGTTCATACATAGCCACGTATTTGCTTACACAGGAGAGGTAAACTAAAACCTCTTTTTCGAGCTCTCTTTCCCTGGCAGACTGTTGGGGTACAGATATGATAGGATGTAGATTTGAGTCATCCACAGTTTTGGGTTTAATTTTGCAAAACACAAATCTTCCACTTGAACTTTCCAAAGAGCATCTTCCAGTATTACTTGATGCCGGATTTCCTCTTGTGCTGGCTGGGGTGAGAGCTGCCAAGGTACGTGAAGGGGACCTCTATAACCATAGGACTGCCGTCATGCTGGGTGATCTATTGCTTCAGTCCAGCATCAAGCAGTGTGTCAGGGGGAAAAGGAAGGGTGCAGGCTGGAGCAACCATAGCTCCATCAGCTCCGCTGCTAAATTTTCACTTGTGGCTAAGCTAGCGTCCTTGGGAAACACTAAAATCCCACAAGTTAATGTAGGACAGAGCTTAGCTTCTGTAATATGTGAGCAATGTTGGATACTACCTAGTAGCAGTAGTAGTAGTAGCAGCAGCAGAAGCAGCAGCAGCAGCAGTAGTAATAATAATATTTTTTTAATGCTCTCAATATCCAATTGGTGTCCTTCATTCTGGGTTAGAACTACAATAAGCAGCATCTAGTTTTTGATTTTTTCCTGTCCTAGGTTTCCAAGGGCTGTTTGTAAGTCTTCCTGAGGCAGTAGCTTGAATCCCTGAAAGGAGAAATTACCTTTACTTGTTCTGATGCAACCTCTCTGACTAATCCAAGACCTCCCCTTGGTGTGTCTTCTGGACAGTGGAGAGTTGGTAAAAGGTAGTGAGGAGTGGAGGAGACTCTGCAGAAGACAAGTGCTTCAATCACAATGTTGAGTTGCTTCATGTGGTTGTAGGGCTTTATCCCTCTGGAAGGGCCAGAGCCTGCGAGCAGAGAGAATGTGTCACTCCCAATTAAACCATGTCTGCCTCTGCTATCATTTCTCCCCATAATTGGTGTCACAGCATGGCCTTGTTGCTAATTTTTCCTCCTTATTTTATTATAATATAGGCCCCTTTTTGTCTGCAGGCAAAGGCAGGCAGCGAGCTTCCCAGCGATGACAGCAGGCGACAGTGTTTACTGTGGGGAGCAGAGCTGTCAGTTTGGGAACACGACTGCAGGAAAAAGGAGGCCAGTCTCCGTATCTACCTCAGCTTCACTCAGGCTGAGTTGAGCCCACCAAAGTCTTAGAGGTCTGAGTGGGTCACGGGGACGCCGAAGAAAGCAGCCGTGAAGACATCTGGGAGGAATTGAAAGAGTAAGCCTGTGCATGGTGACCCAACAGTGCCAAGGACTGGCTAACTCCAGAAAATTATGCCGGACGCGTGGGAATGAGGCACTAGTGTGATTAAATTTGGGGTTACAAACTCCAGACACCGTCAACAGGAGCAGCCATGGAAACAACCAGGAGGGTCCTGCTGCACAGGATGTCTATGGCAGGGAAGCTTAGCCCTCTTGCTAGCAAGAGATGGTGGAGCCGGAGCATGTCATCACCAGCGGTGTTGACCCAGCACATCCTGGTCCCCAGAGGCAAGTCCACTTCCGTCAGCAGCCCAGGAGTGCTCACTCACTGGCCGTCTGTCAGAAGCCAGGAAGGATTGGGAGCTGGATACACGTGAAGCGATTTGAAGTATCTGGGATGCTGCTCTCTGCTCTCAAGCAGAGAAAACGCAGCGCTGCTAAAGCCCGTGTTGGGTCCATACATAACTTACCACTGGAAGAAAGCCCAGCAGTTCTGCTGGTCAATGATTTCTTTAGAGCTGGGAGAAAAGCTTGAGTTAGGCTTAGAGATTTTTGTTTTGTAACTGTAACCTTGATTTGCTCTGTCTTCATATGAAAACCAAAATTTGTCACTCCTTATAAATTACTTTCTTGGGGGAAAGAGTCTTACTCTCAGACAAACAGTCCCATTAAACCTTTAAAATGAAAAAAAAAAAGGTGGTTTGTAAATTAAACTGCTTTGGAAGCCAGGTTATTAATCACTTCACTTGATTTTGGTATCCCCCTTCTTGAAACCTGAAGACACACCAATAATGGTGGTGATTCTAGCTTTTAAAACACCTGCTAGCAACTTTATTTGAGAATGCAAGTTCCCCCGTCTCAGTTAAGTTCAGACTTTGGCAGTTGCTTTCCATTCACGCCGGCAAATGCAGGAGCAGAATGGGATCCTGATAATTAAAATCCCTGGAAGGCATTCCATGCCCTCCATGACTTAAGGCTGTAAACACTGCATCCAGTACCCCTCGTTACACTGGCTCACAAACAAAGTTGACAGTGCAGGGTGTGAAGCCATTAATTTTCAGCTGAGGCACTGACGGCTAAATTTTATTCTGACGCTGGAAAAATGACGCAGCTCTGGATTTACATGGGTGAGGTTATGTTCTGTCTGAGACCTTTGTAGTTTAATAAATTGGTGAAGCTGTTGGAATAATAAATTTTGAGGGAATGGGATTATTTCCCCTTAATTCTGAAAGTTGGGCTGAGAAAAAAAATTCAGCAAGACATTCCTAATTCTGCAGAATAACCCAAGGAGATGGGACATCCTTTTCACTTCTGTACTACACAGAAAAGAAACAAAGGCAGCTCTCAAGAATACTACTTTTTGCGTAAACTTAACCAATCCCTTGAAAAAGAGATATAATGAATTGATAAATACAAAGCAAAATTCTTCAGGAAAGAGGAAAGAGCTGGAGTTAATGACAGTGTTTCCCAGCCCCTGGATGTACTCAGGCTGGCGTTCCTGGAACACTTGGGTTGTGGCATTTCAGCAATCAAGTAATATCATCACACAGACGTGGCGTGACAGGTCTCTTGTCTCACACAAGCTATGTGTGTTGTCCACATAAACACGCTTATCACGTGTCTCACCATAGATGCTGGTGCAGGGGTGCCAGTTTTTCTTTCCTTAACAGTAAAGCAATATTAATGCCACAAAAAAAACCTCACACGAACCTTAAGAGTCAGTCAAAAGGGGCTTTGTGTGGAGTACCTGCTGCTTGTTTTGTTTGACTTGTTTGGGTTTTGTTTTTAATTTTAATTCATATTCCTGTTCCAACATGGCTTGCAGAAGTTGCCTAGAAACCATCTCGCGTCAGCTCACTCATCCAAGACTCACGGCTCCCCATATGCAGGCAGAGAGATAAGCTTAACTTCCTAATTTTTTAAAGAAATGCAATTAACCACCCCCCCCAGCTCCGCCTCCCCCCTCCCATGGATATGATGAACTCAGGGTAAAAGAAAAATAATACATCACTGAGTCAGAAAAGTCTGGCAGGCTCATCGCGTGGGGAGGTGCATATGGAGAAGGTGCCCTCGAGGTAGTGTCAGAGTCCCTATTTGTCCCCACTAGAAGGTCCAGCAGGCTTCTGGTAGACCCTCCACTGCTTCTGGTGACACAAAGCAGCCTTAGACTTAGTTCGACTGGGCCTTTATGCTCTGGCCAGTTATTTCCTTAGCTGTGCATCCTGTCCAAAATCTCTTCTCAGCTCTCCCTGTCTCCCGTAGTAGCTGTGACCCACTGCTCTTCTGCGGCCAGTATGAGGGGTACGTGTTGGGCAGTCAGCAAATTGAGGGGACTTCTTTTGTTCTTCCAGGGTAGAATCACCTTACGTGTGGTAAATCCAGAGAAGCTGGGAAAACTAAATGCAGATCTGATGATGGAAACAGGGCCGTGCAACCGGAGCTCACAAAATAAAGGGTTTGTCTGGGCAATGGCTGGACTAGAAGAATTTGGCTTTTGAACGAAACCCAGAAGGTTTTATTAGACTCCCTGGAAAAATACAAAACCAGAAAAAATAATTTTGGGTTGACCTGTAACATTTTATTTGGAAAACATTTATTTTGGGGTGCCTAGCCTTTTCGCTTGTAACTTGGGATGCTTTTTAAGTGAAAAATGCCATCTCAGAAAGTAGTGTTGAAAGGAATTAAATACTTCTTAAGTTGAAAATGAATGTTTCAACACTGAAAAAAAAAAAAAATTGCTCCCTTTGTGAGGCTTGAAGCGATTAAATTTGGATTGAATTTCCCAATATGTTGCTCTTCCCAAAACTGCACTTTCTGGCAAGGTTTGCTATGCCTTGACCATTTTTTATGTGTATGCAGATAATAAGTAAAGGTTTTAAGAAGAAATGTGAACATCTGCACAGTAGGAGGACCTGGATTGCAACTTCCAAACGTAATTCACTACCAATTTTAGCCTGTCCCTCCTCACTCCTTCCTCTCTTTCTTAATGCCCCTCTCCTGCTGCTGTTGCTTTTTTGATGGGGTGCTTTAACCTGTTCCCCATGAAATGGACTTTGCGTTGCATGAAGTGGTTTGCATAGAGGAGGTTATTGAAAAAACAACCAAACAACAAAAGCCACACTGTGCTGCGCTGCCAGTGGGGCGAAGATGGGCAGGGGGTTATTTATATCAGCTCCGATCCTATTTTCCTGAGCATTTTAGCATGTGCTAGGGTCAGAAGGAGGACTAAGACAGCTTTATCCATTAGGAATCAGTGTTTATCTGTCACTTACGGGTAGATTTTGACCACTGCCAATTTTTAACGTCCACTCGTTTCTCCATGTACACCCAAACCACAAAGGGCTGGCTTCCACCAGCTCCAGAGTTTGTGGGCAGCCCTTCCTGAGGATGGTGCAGAGGCCTTTCTCGTTTGATGCCCGAGGGAACATGCTGTACTGGACTCTCGGTGTGAGGCTGAAGAAACGTAAGAGATCCTTTGTTGGTACCTTCCTCTCCCCTGAGAATGAAAAGAGCTATATGAGTACGTGGCTGTGGCGTCTGGATCTGTATTTGCAGGTACTGATTGTTCCCACCTTTCTCAGGGTGACACCTGAGCTCTGAGAGACACACGGGATTTACTGGCATGGCAGGGGTCAGGCAGCAAGACACTGCTGTTTCGAAGAGGGATGCTGGATCTGCTTACAGATTTAAACGCAAACGTGTGTCTTGGCAATGCAAGCCATCCTGTAAGTCTTGAACACTGACCTAAGGAAATATTTCTAATAAAGATAACTAATTTCCTGTAAATTAGAACACATCACAAGCTTTTATCTGAAATCACACAGAATATTGGTGTTCTGATGATCTAACAGACTGAAGATGACTTCTAATTGCAGGGGCAATGGTGCCACTCTCACTGAATAAATGTTCAGTTCCTCTGGCCCCAAGTAATTCAAAGGCAAAGTCCTTTAAGGTGGAATGTTTATTTCAGCAATTGAAGGATAAAAAGCAGAGGGGGGGGACATTTGAAAGAAATCTTTGTATGTTACTGCAAGAATGACACAGATTAAGTCTGCCAAACAATCCTGACTTTGCCCTGCAAAGGACATTTAAATCTGTAAGCAAAAACAAAATAGTTGTTTGGGAGCAGTAAAAGCTCAAGTGCCTTCTTGTGTGGTGGTGTGGCCCCAGCCTCAGCCTGTGGTAGCCCCTCTGCAAGTCACAGCCAGCAGAAGGGGGCTCTCACTAGTCTAAGGGTTGATCAACATTTGGAAGGGCTGTAATGTGGTTTTGAACACAAACAGAGCAAGGCTTTAGGGATCTCCTAACCCCCAAGTTAGTGCAACGAGTTGCAAATGTTGTTTATTTCACCTGTATAGCCAGGTTATTTCTGGCAGTCTAGAGTTCTTGCTTCAGACGTAAATTGGGCAGCAAAGCAGGGCGATGTGAAGAAGGATACGCTTGACTTAAAAGTGTTTTGAGTTACACGAGTGCAAAATGGCTGAGGCCAATGGCAATATAGGACTTAATTTTCAGTTGATTTGCATGAGTGACTACAGCAGCTGGCATCCTGAAAGTTCCTGTCGTATCGGTGGCAATACCAAGCGCACCTTGTCTGTCTTGAGCTAGACAAAAGCAAGTTGTTCAGTTTAGTTGTCTCAAGTAACTCTCTGGTTAGTGCAGATCTATCAGGTGAGTTGCCTCTGGAGACACCTGTCCTAAGATAAGTCAGAAGGGATGAACCACCTCTTGGATGTGTCGCTTTCTCCCTCCATTGCTCCACAGAGAAAACCTAGGCAGCTAATTTAGACTGGGTGCAGGTGGCGGCAATACACCACAAGGGATGGGGTGCCCTTTGGTTGCCACCGTGCTCATTGCATAGGCAATGGCACGTTATCATCCAGGGTTGCAGAGAGAGCTGGTAGTTTTTCAAATATTGGCGTGCAAACTCATAGGCAGCTGTGGAAATGACTGATGTGTTGAGTGGACATTGGCAGTAGTCTATATATCTCCTCACTTATACAAATCATTACCAGCTTGGCTTACTTACAAGCTAATGTCTTCAAATACAGCCTGGGCACCCAAGCATTTAATTTTTAACTGTAGAAGAACATTGAACAGGGGACTGGCAGAAGTGCTAACTATCATAGAGACCCAGTCTTTAGTTTTAATTGCGATAAAAGTGCATTTAACAGATATTGTTGTAAATCTCCTGAAAATTCTTTTCATACCCCAAGCGCTGCAAGTTTTTAAAAGCATGAATGCATTAAGCACAGGTAAGGAGGTTGAGTTCCAGTGTGCAGCTGAGGGAGGGAGCTGGTACCTGAACACCAAGATGTGGTCGGTACTTGCCTAGTACAAACAGCTGTCCCTTACGGCTGATTTCTCTGTGTTCTTTGGTTTCCTTCTAGTTATGTCCTATCTGTCCTCGGTTATCCAGGCTATATTAGTGCCTCCTGTAGAACTTAATCAAATTTTCAAGGCAGAGTTGAGCCCTCATTGAAGAGGGTTCTCCTCAAGGGTTTCCTTGAGAAGAACCAATAAACAGAAGAGCCACAAAACTAAGATGGGAGGCTAATTGCAGTCATTGAAATTCGGCACTCTCTGCTTTTTTAGAAGTGGAGGAAAAGGCATTATGTTCCAGAAACGTAGTAAAACTGGTGCCATTTTGGTTTTATAGTGCTGTAGTATATTTGTATACCCAAACCAGTCCTCTGCTACTGAGTCTTTGGATGCCAGGGCTGTTAGGTCGTGCTGCTATAGTTTCTAAATAAGCAGTCAGCTAATGATGTTCTTTGGTATGAATTCACATGTGCCTTTTGCTGTGTCTTGCAGCTTCCCCTGCAGCGTTAGTTAAAAGTTGCTTTATTCTCTTGTTTTGTTCACATGGAACACTCTGGTTACTATCAAAGTAGTAAAGTTCACAGAGACCACAGTGCAAAAATTCAAGAGCTAAAAATAAGTAACAGGGCAAATGCTGAAGACATCGGCCGCTATTTCCACTGAAGTCAACTGCAGCTCAGCCTCAGTTCTCGCGCGTGGGTCTCTACAGGAACACTTGTATCCAGCTTAATGATCATAAATTGTGCAGTCAAATTTGAATTTAATAAACATCCAGGAATGTGTTTCGCAAAGCTCTGACTAAACACCACGTCCTCCTACATCGTGCTGTTTTGGCATCTGTCTCCTGTGTCTCCCAGCCCCACAAAAGCACCTGAGTAAGGTGTCTGTCTGCTTGGACTCAGCAACCTATCCATAAATCCCTAGCTGTCATTCCTGTGCTGAAAGCTGTCAAGGGGCTGCTGGAGGAAAAATTATCCCTAGCTTCAGCCTTGCCTTCTGTCTAGACGTATTCTCCTTACCTGGCAATGCTGTGGAAGCGAGGAGGCACGCTGGGGTGTTCGCTGATGCTGCATCTGGGAATCACGATAAGTAGAAAATGTCTGAGAGCTGAAACTCAGCTTACAGCCCCTAAGTGCTCGAGAGCAGCACAGCACCCGCAGCCTTGGAAGCTGGGCTGAAAGATAAGTGAATTTTTACATACGCTGTTTAAGGTTGTTACCGGCTTCTTCATTACTGGCGATAGTTTAGGTAGTGAAATAAAATGCAGGCTGTAACAAACAGTGGGTCGGATACGTGGTCGGGGTAAACTGGGGTGGATGGATTGTAGCTGCAGCATCCAGGAGCAGGGGAGGAGACAGCAAACGTACAGCCGCGGACTGAAGCCTGCACTGAGTGATGCCTGCACTTAGATGAAACATATTCCTTAGCAATATCAGGGCTGCTGTTGTGGACTCTAAATGGGATTCTGTGATGAGCCCGATCTTTGATGGTATTGGATTAACATCACTGCTCATTCCAGCTTATTATGTGTCCTGCAGTACCTGTCATGTCTCTCTGCCATCTACAGCAAATAATGACTCTGGCAATTATGAAGGCTTTGTGTGCCTGCAGATCAGAAATGCTGTCTCGCAAAGGGCAGACTTTCCCCATCTCAGCACTGCAAATTCTTCCTTCATGCAGTGATTTGGCCCTTTTTGTCTCCCCTTCCCTCTGCACCCGCTAGTTTGTGAAACAGCAGAAGCTTTACAGAAGAGAAAAAAACGAGAGGCAGTTTTACCTCCTAGCTTTCCTATTTTTCTACCCGACCCTCCTCTTTCTCTCTGGAGCTGGAACAGAATTTGGTATCAAACACACAAGTCCTTCTTTACTCAGGGTCTGATCGAAAGTCTGCTAAAATCAATGGAAAAATTCCCACAGGCTTTGCTGTTCTCCAGATTATTTCCAGCTCCCATCCGCCTCTGACCCTCTGGCTGTATGGGCATGCAGGGTGGCTGTGGGAGCTCGGGGGGGGGATTTTCGGCGAAGCCTCTCACAAAGGGGAGCCTTGTCTCCCTGCGTGGAGCGTGAGGCTCTTGAGTTTTCCACTTGGTCCGAATCTGCAATTCATCTGCTTTCCCATGCTCGTGCTCACATCGTAACACGCCACCAGGCAGGCACAGGGCTGAGTGCAAGGCAGTCAAGAATGTGTTTTTTCTTGCTCTCCCTTTTTTCCTCTCATCTTTGGTTGCTCCCTGGTCCCCCTTGCCCTCCCCACCTCAAGCCTGCCGTCCTGGAGCAGCAGCGATCCACTGCCCCGTCTCCAGCACATCCTCCATCTCTGCTGACACCTGAGATGGCTGCCAGGTTAATGCTCCCTACCGTGGTTGTGAAATCCAAACCAGAGCTTGCTTTGCCGTGCTGTCCAGATGTGCCTTCCACCATCCCTGCAGTGCTGCCACATCGCTGACCGCATCTTCACAAAATAATCTTGAAACCACAGATGGAGGCAGAACAACAGGGGCGCGTGGGGAGGGTCTGCTTGGAAAAAAAAAAAAAAGCATTGGAGGTGATGCTTTACATTTGACACACATGGCTTCAGCATGGGAGCTTTGGTTTGGCAAAAATATGGAAATAATAATAGCACTTTTGATCTTCAAAGTGCTCTTCATTCGCTAACTAATGACTGTAATGTTAATCTTAAAAATTGGTCATACTCTGAAAGTACATTTGGTAGCAAAGACCAAGGGTCATGCTTTCTGCTACTGTAACGCATTTGAACCATCAGCGCCAATTTCATGGTGTGAAAATTAAGGACCAAAGTCTGTTTTAAGGGTACATCTTACTTAGTCAATGGGAATTGCACGCCTGTTAATGAGAGCAGAATCAGGCCCTAATTAATTTCAGGCTTGCCACATACATTCTTCCATTTTAATACACAATTACTGGCAACATCTGCCCTCACGTGTGAACAGACCTGAGCTTTGCAATATATGAATTGGATATTGGTCCTAATACGAGGCTTAATGTACCAAATTTTCTTGCATTGGTTTCTGCGGGATCTGTTGCCGGGGGAGGGAAAATGACCCAAAAGTTCCCAGCCAGTGTCTCTTGTACAATATCACGTGCACACACTCCGACACACGCACAAGGTCAGCTGTAGCTTTGCGGGCGCCCTGGGGTACACAGGAATGAGCCTGGGATGTGGAGTCCTTGGTTCTCCCGTGCAGACAGGGGTCTCACAAGAAGAGGATGCACGAGCTTCGCTGTTGGTAGTGGATAGTGTGGCCACTGCTCCTCTCATTCCAGACACGATTCTGGAAGGAGGGATCCTAGCCTGAGACCGGCGTGGGAGGGGTGGGGGCTTGCTCTAGGAGCAAGACCAGAGGCACAGCCTTGCCAGGTAAATGAGAAGCAAGCTAATTTTAAAGGTATCAAATTATCCAGGATTGAATAATTCAGCTCGGCAAAGTCCAAGGGCCCTGTCTGGTGTCGGTGATGGAGGCAGGGAAAAGCTGGCCCGTGGCAAGCAGGGCCAAGCTGCAGGCACCGATTCCTAGTGCTCTTGGGTGAGAGAGAGATCAGTGTTGTGTTTGTGTTTTCAAGATTAAGTATCTCAAATCATAAATGTCAATAGAATTATGAAGTACGTTGAAAGCTTCCAAGTTATTTGGAATTAAATAACAGCCCTGTAAAGTAGCCAAGCCAAGTGCTGCTCAGATCCGTTCGGCCCTTGCAGGAGGCAAAGGAAGCTCTCAATTTCTTTGTTAAATCACTTCATTAAATTCCAGTTCCTCTTAAAAGCTTGGCAGTCCTCATCCTCTCCCACTTACTTCTGATACAAGTCCCCTTTGGCTGTGTTGAGATTTCTCATGCTTCCCGTGCTCACCCACCTTCCTATACCCCAGAGCCTCAAGGCAGTGGCCCTGGTAAGGACAGCTGGTGGCATTTTTGCTAGAAATTTACTTGCCCTTGTGTCCCCACTGCACTAGGCTGGGATGCGTCTGTGCACGAGCAGGAGGAACACTGCTCTGGCTTTTTGGGGGATTTGTGATGGGACACGCACTGCATGCTGTTTGGCAGCGATGCCTTTGGGGGAGATGAAAGCATCTTGGCCAACCCTTGTCCTCAGCAAGGTGGCCCACTTGGTGTGGAAATAACTTGAAGTGAGAGGCAGGGCAGTCGTGCCAGTGGAGGTACGTGGTAAAGATGAAGCTTCTGACCTCAGGAGGGTCATTATTGCACAAGAGAAACGGCAAGGCTGAGCTGAGAAACAGTCTGTAAAATCCCAGCACTGCTACCTGTTGGAAGTCCCTGCCACTCTGGTTGGGCACCTGCAACGTGGTTTTAGGCTGTGAGAAACACCACTGCAAGGGTCCCTGGGCTCTCCAACTTCAGGATGTACCTCTAGACCATGGCAGTGTGCCTTTTTTCCTGTGCTTTTTCCTCTGAGGACAGGTATGGTGTTAGTGTATTCTGTGGTCAGAGGGGAACACACCCAGCGAGCTGCAGCTCAGCCTGGGTGCACGCTTTTATGGACGGGATTCATTAGCGTTCCTCTCCCGTTCTCTCACGGGTATTCAGGGAAAGGCAACAGCAGAAGATGTTGTAGGACAGAGCCGTGTAAAATAAACTATATGTCCTGAAGGATGCCATTTTTCTCTTTCTAAAAGAAGTTCTGGTTGCAGCTGAAGTCGCCTTATGCTTTGACTTGTGCTTATAGCAGCCTGTATGGGCAGTGGGCTTTATGGCCTCTTATGTGTTCTCGTTTCTGCTGGGCCGTCCCACCAGGACATGACTGCAGTGCCTGGGCTTATTTTCTTTTATAATCTCTTTCTAGCCTCTCACTGAGATTTCCTCTCTTGGGGGGATCTCGCTTAGGCTGGATGGATTACTCAAATGTTCTTGGTCCAGCTCCAATTCCAGCTTAATTTATCTCTAGCCGTTAGGGTTTCTGACTGGAGAAGCTACCCTATAGATGAATGAATTCCTACTGAATGAGGCGCAGGAGCTGACATGCAGCAGAAGAGTCAGGTCCCCCGTGTGCAAGGCTCACCACTAATACTGTTGCAGAAGGAGCTTGCTCACAGCATCTGCCTGAAGGGCTCTTGCCACCAGCAGGGCTGGTCCTCCTAGAAACAAAGAGTGTGGTTTTGAGCATTCCATGAAGCAAGCAAGAGGGTGTAGGCTGTGTAGCTCTTTTCCCATGGACTTCTACACCACCTCAGTACTCCACCTTGCTTTGGACACCGTTAGTGAAGAAAAAGCAGATCTGGAGAGAGGAAGTTTTCAAATCCTCAGCCTGCAAGGTGAGGAAGAATGTCATGTCTACAGTACAGGAGAGTTTTCTGGACTGGTGCTGGGTACACACCTGCTTTGCTATGCCAGTCCTTGTTAATCCACCTCTGGGTACAATTCCGAGGCAACCACCCTTGGGAAGGGCCTGCAGGAATTGGCATGGGAGGATACATGCAATTCTCCTATAGAAATCACAACACAAGTTGTGGGGCTTGCAGCTCTCTCCATTAAGACAGGCATTCCTAATGGCTTTGGGCAGCTCTTTTGCAATGGCCAGTGAACTCAGATACCTTTGAAAGGCTGGACGTGAGGCTGACTTGGCAAGCTGCTCCCAGGACCGGTGCCTGAGGCATGGGTTTTGTCCAGTTCGTGTCTCAACATGGTACCTGGCTCTTAATAGTTCAGCGCAAGCTGCACATCCCTCGGGGTTTGCCTGTCAAGTCCTGAATGTCTTTCAAAAACTAAAGCTCTATGACTTGAACGCGTACTGAGATTAACCCAAGGTTTCTACCAAACCTTTCACCTCTTCTCCATGCCCTCATATCTGTGTTAAATATGTTTAAACGTTTCCCAGTGCCAAACAAAAGTTAAATATGACATGAAGGGCTCAACATGCTCCTGATACTCCAGACACTCTATTCCACCATGACATAGGAGAACATATTTCATTGGCTTATAATGTGTGGCCCACAACATACATTTCAGTAGCCTAAATCTGACCAGTTGGGACCAGTAGTGTAAGTAAAACTACCCAGGTTGCTGCAGTATTCCTGAGAGGAGATGCTTTAGTTAACTTAGCACGTCTAGAAAAACCCCCCTGTGATTCCCCTGCAGGGAGGCTGTGTACGAACCATACTAACTGCTGAAAGAAGCGGTCCCAAGACTGTTCCAAATGGCTGATCTAGTGACATGAAAGTGTTGTCGTTTACACACTCTGGAGAGCTTCAGGATGCAAGGAAGATGGATGGCTATTCTTCTTGTGCCTGCTTAAACAATATATTAGATCCTGTCACCTGTCCTGTGTGAACTGCCTTCTTTAGAAGTCAGTATTAATGATGCAGATCAAATCCAGATGCTGTCACTTATCCCACTTGCTCCAACAGTCTTTGTTAAAAAAAAAAAAAAGGAGTCTTTTTGACCTTAAAAAGTGGAGGCAATATTACTTTTGTAAAACTGTTAGGAGAGGTTCTAAGGACTACAAAAGTGCTTCGTTGGAAGAATGTATTAGTAAATGCCACTTGATCACAGGGACACCTGTATCCTTGGTAGATGTAGAAAAGAAACCCCTCATCGGTTTATATTCCTCATGCATTGGCATCACTTGTTCTCAGAGTGATCTGGCCTTGCTTCGTGGTCTTTAAGGACCCTTAAAAAAAGCACTGCTTGTCTACACAATGGATGTGTCTTTAGCAGACAGTGCTCAAGGCCCATTACCACCTTCCTCCTCTTCTTCTAGCCCCACCTCAAGTGAATAGTCTCTTCACCAGATTTTCTCAGCTGGAACTGAAGCAGAGATTGGAACTAAGCTGTCCAACTCCTCAGGCCTGTGGGCTGCCCACCACGTCTGCCTAGCCAGGTGTTAAGTATCTCTCTAGTGCCAGACCAAAGATCTGCCTAGTGCTGAGTCCTGCTTCCAGCAGTGGCCAGGCGTGGGTGCGAGTTCAAGCTCCCAAGCATGCATTTCCTGAGCGTGCTCTCAGCCTTTAATATCTTCAGGGATTTTCTGAGTCAAATTCAGTTTCTATGTATTAGTAACACTCAAGGTATTTATCTTCCGTGAACTTGCCCGCTCTCCCTCTGAATCCCTGTTCCAGCTGTTGGTCCAGGTTATTTATTCTCTCCTCTCCATCCCCAGCTGACTGTCGTAACTTTCTTCCCATATCCTTGTCAGCAGTTCCTGCTGCTGTGTAACTTTACCTGTGTAACTTTATGTCGATTGTGCAATGATTAAAGGTCTGGGAAATTTAAAAAAAATATTTTTAATAGTAGTATGTTCTTAGGTTGTTTTTTTTTTTATCGTTAAGCTGGAGAGTTCAGCAATTTGAGTTTGGAAATAATCAGACAAACCGTTTAAACTGGGTAGAAGAGTGAATGTGATAACTAGCGTTAGCGTGGGGAAAGGCTGGGACGGTGCTTGGGAGCGGTAACCTTTTCACCTCCATCAGCAGCAACTGGAAGAGTTTGCCCTCAGTCTGCCTGTCTCCGGCTGGCTAAGTGTTCAAATACTCCATGCAGAGTGGAGCTGTCTGAATTTACAAATACCTTTGGCCACCCTGAAACTGCCTTTATTTTTTTTTTAAATTTTTTTTACTTCCAGTAAATAAATCATTCACCAGCCAAAAAATATCCTAAGCCCCTATCACAACAGCACCAGTTGCTGCTGGGTGTCTTGGAGTTTACAGCAGACCTGTTGACCAGCAATCTGTCTTACGGTGGAGGAGGCTGTGGATATGTAGGTTTGCCCAGGCAGGGTGTTTTTTCCACCAGGGCATGGCTGATCAAGGCTGGGCTGCCTACTTCTGCCCAGCCCAGGGGGAACTCTTCCTTCTCCTGCAGGATCTGGTGTCCACCACCCTGCTACGGAGCTAATATTAGCGAATGGACACATCTCGCAAACAATGGGGAGGCTGAAATTTGTTTGCCCGGAGTGTTTGCCAAATAGTTATGAATAAAGAAGGGGTTTGTTTAAAAAATAACCTTGCTTGCAAACAAACTGCGAGCGGCGAAGGCCGAGATCTCTGAAATTATTTGTGACAAATAACTTGGTCAGTTCTGCGAGCCTCTGTCTAACTCTTGCACAGAAGGGAGTCACTCTGTTCCAGAGTAAACAGAGCAGCCCAGAGCACTCTCTGGTTGCCAGGCTGGAAGAATGCGGTACGTTTTCCGTGAGTATTTGCTCTGACTTAAAAATATACTTGCTTTATCTGTGTTCACACCTCTCTTGCGTTCATGAGCTGTGAACACTCAAACAGTCAAGATTTACTCCTCTGGATACCTACCGAAAGCAAAATTAAACTTCATTATTTGCAAATGGAATAATAGCTTCTAATGTGGGATCCTGTTTTCAGAAGGCCCTGCCAGGTCTCTTGAACAAAGGCTGTGAAATGAGCCAGACATGGGTGTGCCAGTCTTCTGTAAATAAAAACATGCATGTTCATAAGTAGGTCTAACAAGTACCCAGACAGAATTAACCGTAAGATCCGTATCTTGCCAACAAATCTGCAGAGCAGCTTAAGTTTGGGAGTTTGGGTTGGTTTCACTTTGTTTTGTTTTGTTTTTTTTAAGTAGCATTGCCTCAGGCAAAGGTCTGCGTGACCCAGAGAGGAAAAGCTGAAAATGGTATGTACAAAACTTGTAGCCAGGGCTTATCTGCCTCTTCTCCCTCCGCAGTGAAAGCCACCAAGGACCTTTGCAAAACCTTCTCCTGATTACAAGATTTGTGCTTATCCAGGCAGGAAACTAACACTGCCATGGGACTTGGGTGGCCCGTTTCTACTGGAGAGGACCTTTTCAACAAGCTGTTGGCAGTCCTTTCCCAAAAGCAGGAAAAATACCTGTAATTTCAAATAAACCTGAGAGGCTGCAATCTATCAGAGGCTGATGCACGACGAGTGTCTAGTCTTGTTGGGTGACACGTTTCTGGCCAACGCTACCCTCTCTTTAAGCATGCAGAGCAGGAAGGAAAGCTCGTTTCTTCGTTGCCTGCTAAATCAGTGCACTGATTGAGAGGATGTATCTGCTGGCTGGGAGATAACTGGCCCAAAGCACTCATTTGGAAAGGCTTAGGAAGATGGCAGAAGTAAGTGCTGCTGCTTCCTCGTGTCCCGTGTAACTCTGCTGCCTCTCTTCAGGCCTCCCAGAGCAAAAAAGGATTGAAATAGTTGCCGGGGTACCTAACCCCTGGGACTTGGCTGATGGGTGTAGCACTGCTCTGCGTGGGAGACGTGTTATCTGTCTGCTCCGGGGGTTTGTATCTCAGCTTGCACAACCTGCGTGGCTTCCCTGCTCCCAGCGGTGCTCGGCACACCGATGGCGGCTGAAAATCTGCCTTGTGTCTGTCTCTGTGTCTGTGCGTGCACCGACGTACAAGCAAATTGTGAAAGGTGGCTCCTGAAGTTACAAAGTCCATCGGTCAAAAGATCAGAAACGCCCTAAGTGACTGTTCATGTCTTCATTCTGCTCCCCTTTTCCTCCGCCTTGGGCAGGAGTCCTGTAGAAAAACGCAGCATTTCATTGCACAGGTACCTGTGGAAGAAAAAGTGTTCTGAGAAAGCTGGTGTTTCCCAAGTCCTAAGTGTTTGACTTCACACCCTTCTTGACATTTCTGCGGGGGAAGTTTTTTGCGTGCAATTTCCCAATGGCAAACAACAGCCCTTCAAGCCAGGCCTGAGAACAGCTCTCTTGACAAAGCCCTCGTGACTCTGCTTCTGTCCTTTGCTTTTGTTTCCTCCCCACCCTCTTTCCTCTCCCCTGGGTCCCCAGCATCCCCAGTGCAATATGTGACACTGGTGGTCAAGCAGCATGTGACCCCTGCACCCCTCTGTCACCCTAGAGATCACAGAATGGTTAGAGTTGGAAGAGACCTTAAAGATCATCGAGTTCCAACCCCCCTGCCATGGGCAGGGACACCTCC
>JAOXJK010000012.1:47062206-47085214 GCA_025774025.1 Xenus cinereus
TTGAACCCCTCCAGGGATGGGGCATCCACAGCTTCTCTGGGCAACCTGTTCCAGTGCCTCACCACCCTCACAGGAAATAATTTATTTCTAATATCTCATCTAAATTTACCCTCTTACAGTTAAAACCATTACCCCTCGTCCTATTGCTACATTCTCTGATAAAGAGTCCCTCCACATCTCTCCTGTAGCCCCCTTCAGGTACTGGAAGGTCATTATAAGGTCTCCCTGGAGCCTTCTCTTCTCCAGGCTGAACCACCCCAACTCTCAGCCTGTCTTCATAACAGAGGTTCTCCATCCCTCTGATCATCTTCATGGCCCTCTGCTGGACCCATTCCAACAGGTCCACATGCTTCTTATGTTGGGGACCCCAGAGCTGGACACAGTATTCTAGGTGGGGTCTCACCAGAACAGAGCAGAGGGGTAGAATCTCCTCCCTCGACCTGCCGGCCATGCTTCTCTTGATGCAATCCAGGATGCAGTTGTCTTTCTGGGCTGCCAGCACACTTTGCTGGCTCCTGTTGAGCTTCTCATCCACCAACACCCCAAGTCCTTCTCCTCAGGGCTGCTCTCAATCCATTCTCTGCCCAACCTGTATTTGTGCTTGGGATTGCCCAGGTTCAGTATATATTGCACATCTTTAATGTCTCTTATCATAAGACACCTCTGGTCACACAGAAAAGATCTAATAAAAATTATCTGTGTATATTGAAGTGGCACTAGTTTGCTGTGGGGTATTTTGGCTCAGTGCTAAAAGGTTTCTGAGGCATCCTCAGGCGGGGAGGGGGAAGCGTAAAGGGGGTGGGAATGCGGGGGAGCAAAATGGTTAGTCATTTTTAATGCCTCACCTACTTTTAACAAAATTGGGATAGCAGTTCACAAGTCTAGGAAAAGGCATGGCTTTAGCCTGAGGGCTCTACCTGCTGCATTAGAGTTCTCCTGCAAATAATAGTAATCTCCAAGCATTTCAAGAAACCTGCACAAATTGTTTATCATGCAAAATGTTAGGCAGCCTAAATACAAGAGTAAGAGCCTGAATGATTGTGCCTCAAACTGCTTTTTATGCCTGTTTCTTAACCAACATTTATGTGCTCCAAGCAAAAGTGTTCTCCTCCCCCTGCTTTGCCTTACAGTGATGTGGTTTGTCTGTCAGTTCTGGGGAACCTACTTGCCCCTTGCACACCATAAAAAACATCTAATTTGTTGGCCTCAGTGACATGTGTCCAAATGTCATATTCCGTGACAAGGTAAGGTCAGGGCAGGAAGTTTTCTTGGAAGTCAAGGCTGGCTTGGCATGGCTGAACATCAGGGTAGCCATGGAGACCTGCTCTCAAAGCTGGTAAGACCCTCGAGTGCTGCTACCTGTGTCCAGCCAGGAGAAGGTGAGCAGGAAAGGTCAGTGCTGATGATGATCTGTGAACCACCTCGAGGAGACAGGAGTGTCTTCTCCGCTCCAGGCTCACTGTTCCCATTGCTGCCTACAATCCCACAGGCACACAGGCCAAGCTCTCAAACGTGCTTAAGCCTTTTCCCAGTCCCATGCTCTTTCTCACAGGGACTTCGGGGACTTTGAGCCCAAACCATGGCTTAGTGAAGAGCCAGAAGCTTGGATGGAAAGTACTTAAGCCAAGGAGTCCAGTGTTTGCCACCTCACAGAGCTGAAGAGTGTCACGTGAGGAGTAACTTCTCCTAGGGAGCATGAAAAAGATCACACAGGGCTTTAGGACAGAGTAGCAATTTAGCTTCCCATGCAGCATTCATTTCCATCTGTAGAAAACCTCTCAGAGTTACCGGGAAAAGTTGAGTGTGGGGAGTTTTGCCAGAAGCAGCACTAAGGTGGGAAACTCGGCAGGTGATGCATAGTGCGCTGGTAACATCTAGAGAGTCAGAGAACTTCACAACAGCTTGCCCAAAGGGCAGCTGAGCAGCACAGTAGCGATCAATATGCCAGGCCAGCAAGCACGTGTTGGAACAACCCATGCAAAAGGCAAACCAGAAAAGCGCATCACTTCAGGAAGACAGGGTGGCCAGCAAAAATCAAGGATGAGGCAGAGGGAACCCAAAAAGTGCAGCAAAAGAGGAGAAACCAAGATTTACCCCCATTACAACAGAAGAGACAAGAAGAAGACGGGGGAAAAATAAGTAGGATCTAGGGCTGAGTGACAAAACTTTATTTCCCCACTCATTCTGTGGGTGAAGTCCCCTAGAACCAGACCTTAACTCATCTCTTACTGCCCTGTAGCTTGTTGACCACGACAAACCCCTCCTTGCTTTTCTCAAGACATGATTCCTGTCCATTTTGAGCCATGTGGGATTCTAGTGTATTTCTAGACCAATGGTCCTGTTTTATTATCTCTGGTCTTTTTCCATCCTTTCACTGACAGACAGCCGGCGCGTCACATCTTGAATTCCAGCTGCCTGGAAAACTATCAGCAAATAAACATTGGAGGAAATATTGGGAAAAAAAAAAAAACAAACCACACCACCCCAACCCACGTCTAGCAATTGGGCTCGTTGCCTCCAGGCAGGTGCAGGCTGCGTGTGAACAGCAGCGATTCACTCAGCAGCGCGTCTGAAAAGCAGGGAGCTGAGGGTACTGGGAAAGCTGAGTGATGTGATGGGTCTGGGGCCAGGGAAGCATCGCGTGTGGATGCCAAGTAGACGGCTGAATTTTAGGCTCTGCTAATTTTAGTTCAGCATGATTTGCTTCACTGAGCTCTCCTCCTGGTGCTCCAAATGCTGTCATTCAGGTTAATCATAATTCTTTACAAGGCTTAAAACTCTTGGATACACAAGAATCTGACCTGAGCTTTTTTTTTTTTTTTCCTTAAGATGAGGTTTTCCTGCGTGCTCTGACCTTACCATGAATGTGTGTTAGACCAATACCAGTAATGAACCTGCTGTTCCATATTCTCTCTCCTCCTCACAGTGTTTTTTCAACCTATTTTACATGTAAAACACTTCATAATATGCAGCCAAGTGTTTAAGCATTCAATTCCCTTCCTTCGCCCGCCCCTCCTTCCCTGCGGTTGGTTGCAGATCACTGCCTGGGAGCGGGCAGCGAGAGCGGGCAGCAAGGTGAATTTTGTTCCTGTGAGACTAACTCCTTTCAAGCAATTCTTTCTCCAAGGTGACCAGTGTGCACTGATACCACATCTTGGCTGAAAGCATGGCAATTTCTGACAGGGCGATCATCTGACCCTCGAACAAAGCTGCGCTGAGGTCCCCCGGCAGGATTGCTGCAGGGAGCCAGGGGCAGCTACAACTCCACACGTCCTCTGTCTTCTTTAAATCCTCTTAACTTTTCCCTGTGTTTCTGGGTTCAGCTTCCTATGCGTTCGCAGCAGCGAGCAGGGAGAGGGTCTGCATGAAAATTGCTCAGGTGTGAAACGGAGGGACTGATTAAAACCTGATTCAAAAATAGACCCAGGCTAATAGAGCTCCATTTAATCGCCAGGTTGCCATTCAAGACTCAGTTTGTGTAGGCTGTGATGAAATGTGGTTACCACCAGACAAGTGTTCAGTGCTTCGCGTAATGAAAATTGGCACTTTGCAACGATTTCTAAACAGACGCAACCGCAGCTGCCGTGGGAAGGCTGAAGCCATCTGTTCCTCCCGGCAGCTGATGGCCCCTTCCCGTAGCCCTCCTCATCCTCATCCTCATCCCTGGCCCCGCTGCGTGCAGTTGGGAGCACCCATGGGCATGGGGTGGGCGGTGATGGGATTTGTCACCCTTTGGCTGTTGGAGCTGGAACTGGTGCAGGGAAGCTGGGGCTGCAGTGGCATGATTCCCATGTACATCTAGGATCTCATACTCCAGAACCATACATTTTAAGTGGGAGTTGACATACAGTAGTAGTGGAGTGCAGGAATTTTGTGTCATTGCCAGTCTTATCTGCTTGCCCTGTGTCCATTCAAAGCTGAGTACTTTGCTCTGTGTTTCTAGTTTCAGTCTATCGGGCTCCATGAGCTTTCTTTGATTCAGATTTACGAAGCCATGCCTAGAGAAGGTGATGTCATATTCCTTTTTTTTCCCTTTTCCTCTAGCAGTACCTGCTCAGCATACTGCACCCGGGGTGTCGGCAGGAGTGTAACACTAGTCTTGCCCTGCGACAGCCTGTCGAGGTCTGGTCCATGCAGACCAATGTTGTTCTACAGTGGTTCCCCTCTGAACACTTCTGCTCTGGAAGATGGGTATGTATAAAGGCAGCTTTTCTACAGTGGTGAAGGGGCTTTGCATTCAACACTTGGTTTATTCTGTCATTGTTTTTCTGCAAAGACAAATTTTGAACTTGTAGAGAGTTCCAAAATGGATCCTTGGGATTTGACTGCAAGGAAGGCTGGGGAAAGGTGCTGGTGTTTATGCCATACCTCCCACCGTCCTGGTGCGCTCACCTTGTTCCTGGAGTAGTATCTGCTGCACGATTGAGGCAATAGAGGATTTAGATTCCCTTCAGAGATACATTCCCAGCTTGAATTAATATCCAAGTTGCAAGTAAAGACCTGTGGAGATCAGGTGCACCAAGCTGGTATAGTT
This sequence comes from Xenus cinereus, assembly GCA_025774025.1. Classification (NCBI taxonomy): domain Eukaryota; kingdom Metazoa; phylum Chordata; class Aves; order Charadriiformes; family Scolopacidae; genus Xenus; species Xenus cinereus. The sequence continues at coordinate 47,066,741 of JAOXJK010000012.1, forward strand.
TTTGTGCAAATATGAGCCCTAGCCTCGCAAGTTTAGCAACTCTACATTTCCAGGCTGGCCCATTTATCCCCCCAAAAATAGGTCTTGTGGTAAAGTTCTCCTTCTGGTTATGAAAGCATCTACGTGACATGAATTTATTTTTCTACCTGGGCAGAATTACCGCTTGTGTCAACGGGGTTCCTGCCTAGGTGGGGGAGGAAAGCGGGGAGCCACCACGCAGCGCGGCAAGTGGAGACTTCCTGCAATGCCTTTGTTAATGGTGTGTTTCTGGGAGCTGGTCCAGGGCCATTTCAGAGCGTCAGTATAATTTTACTGTTATTTCTCGGGCTGAGTTTTGATCCATGAACCTTTATCTTTGGAAACAACCGTTTCCCAGAGCACTGTCCCCGTCCTCATGATGAAGGGCTCTGCAGTACATCCTTTGGTTCTCTAAAACACGGCATGCTTCACAGACCTAAAGCGTTTCCTGGCTGATTGATGGCAACTCATTTGATGCAACGTGTAGGTCTAAAACTATGAATATATCGAGCCGTGGAACAATATATTTCTTCTTCTCGGGGGTGCTTATCGTACACCTCTCTCACTTAAAATGGAGGGAGCAATTGTGTTTTATCACCTGTTTGCAAAAAGTCATTATCAAAGGCTAAAAAATTTACAGGCAGAACCTCTGAAATCTGATGTCTTGACACACTATGTTTTTATTATTGGCTTTATGGCCTTGACGGAGGCGCGTTGGAAGCAGAGTCCTCTCCGGCCAGGCAAAGGTATCGTACTATCAAGGTATGGACAGAAAGTAAATTAGTGTGAACTGCGAGTGTGTCAGCAGCTCCGGAGCACCTGCCTGTGTGCATCCTGCCACCGATGCTACATGTGAATGCCATCAGAGGAGGGTTGAAGGACTTGGTCAGAACCAGGCTGTGGGATCCAGGGATGGCTGTGGCAAACGGAAAATGGGAAGAAACACCAGGGAAGAGATGCGAGTGTGCATGCAGGGAAGGAATGGCTTTAGTGCAAACCTCCTGCTGCCCTCCCGAGGGTGGTCCTCACACTGACCGCGTGTGCGGCCACACTTCCACACAAGCCTCTGTCTTGCACGCAAAGAAAATAACTGATTATTTGCTTTCCAGCAGTTTATGGGCCAAATGCAACATCTAGTGCAATCAGCTTTGACTGCTATGGGCTTAAATTTGGAAGAGGTTTCAAGCAGTCTCTTCTGTCATATTACGTATAACGGACACCACACGCTGGGATCCTCGTGGTCGTGGAGCCTGAAGGAATGAAGTTAGTGCTGTCTGGCTAATCCAGGGCTCCTTTCGAACACCACCCATCTCAAAATCTGAATTTTATTTATGTTGGCAGGGATAAGGCTGGGCTCAGCTTTGTCACTTTCTGGGGTAAATTTTAATATTTTTTATCAAAAGTGGACTGAGTAGCTGAGGGTCTTTTTTAACTTGTCAAGATTTACAGCAAATCTGTCACTAATTGGGATTTTTTTGCCACATTATCCCATATTTAATAGGGAGTGAACCCTTCAAATTGCAATACACATGCATAGTTAATAGCTTAATTTATATTAAACAAGTATTGCATTGTGAGCAAATAACAACGAGCTACATGGTGACTATAAAAGGTTCTGTGCAACTGAGGATGTTTCACATCCTTACCAGGGTTTAGGAAACAGAAATAACATAACACAATACGTAGTTTTTAGGCAGCCATCACTAGAAATGACTCCTCCAAGAGATTAGGCTTCGACACCGTGCAAGGATTATATTTTCAAATAGATCACCGAGCCTGTAGCCGCTCATGTTAAATCCACACCAGTCTTATGCACAGAGGCTCGGTTCCAGCTCCTGCAGCCACTTCAGCATTCACATTTCCTTTGCTCTCTGTGACCGTAACCATAGAACCTACTACAACACTTGGAGAAATATAATCTTTGGCATTTAGTACATTTTCTCCACCCATATGCACGTGCGCTTTTGAAGAAGCAAACAGAAAATCCACGTAACTCTGGTGTCCGTGGCCAGGAAAAGCCATGACCGGGGAGAATTTAAAAAAAAAAAAAAAAGTAATAGCTATAGAGGGGGGAAAGCATTAATTTGGGAAGTGACAGCTCTGCCTCCGGGAGCCAGCACTGCACTCTGCCGAGCTGCATTGTGCCATCCTGGTGGCACAGATTGGCTGCTAAAGCAGAAATGGGTCGGGGAACAAGCCCTGCACCAAAGATGCTCAGAACAGCAGCTGAGCGGGGCTTCAGCAGTGCGTGGGGCTTCTACTGGCCATGACGGAAGAGATGAGTTTTAATGGAAAGGACCACAAATAGCTACGACGAGTGGCCTCAGGCTGAATGGCTCACCCAAGCTATTTTGGCAAATACTTAGGAATGACAAATATATTCACCCATCAGGGCTGGCTCAGCAAATAGGCTTGATTAATGATAATGATTGCAGTGAATAATTCAGCTGGATCTACTGGTAGTCTGAGAGTGAGTCGTACGAGCAGAGAAAATAAAGAAAATCAGATGGGTTCCTTGGATGCTGGATGGCAGGGAAAGAAAGAGAAGGAGGCATGTAATGGAGAAAAAACCTCCCCAACAGCTGGGGCACTTGGCTGGCAGGTGAGACACAGGTCCACCATGTTCCTGCTTGGAGTTGGGCAGAGTGGTGTTCAAACTGTGGAGCTGCTGTGGGCCTTTTGCAGGAAAAACCATGCAGAGAAGGAGAACAAGCAAGAGAAGTCAGGTAGGGACCGAAGGAAAATTTTGTAGACATGCATGCATTTCTATGGGAAGTCTCCATTTCTTTGAGGCAGACTTTTCCAAGGACAGAGCATTTTGTTGGAAAGCCCTTGTCCAGCAGTTCAACGCCTTCACTTCTGCATTTCATTAAGTCCCTGTAGCTGGTACCCTCGTTCTGTCTGAATGGGCACAGACTCAGCTGCGCTGTGCCCAGATGTTTCCATACCTATTTCCCCTTCCTTTCCTTTCCCAGCATCTCTATCCCTTCTGGCCAAGAGCTGTCCCCTGCCCATCCCCAGGAGGGCCACTGAGATCCACCGGATTTTGCCCAGGAGTGGGGATCTGCTCATGCAGAAAATATTGAAGGATTTAGGGCTAAGCTTGTTAACGTGGTCCTGGGAGCGAGTGCTAGGGAGGGAGAAGAAAGGGGTGAAGCTTCCACTGTGTGCCTAAAACTGCTCCTTGCAGCAGATTTAGCATTGGCAGCACATCCCTTTTCACCCCATCCCTCTCTCCATGCTGTGGGGCTGGCTGACACGCCAGTCTGGAAAAGCTCTCTTTTCAGCTTCATCTTTTAATGCCGCACAAGGAGCTTTTAGATTAATTTCAGTTCATCAGGCCCTTCTACTGCTTCTGGGTGCGTAAAATGTGAAGGACTCGAAAAGACATGTAGGTCATCTCCTGTGGTTTCTGCTCTTTCTTCTGGCATCACATTTCGGGGATGTCCATGTACTGTGGCTGCGTAGGGCCTCTTTTAAAAAGGCTTCTGCCTGCAGAGGTTTGGATCTCTTTCGCTTGCAGACACCTTCCTGGTGGGGTCTGCTAGCTAATTGGGATAGATAATGAGGACAGCAGAACGGATTTATGAATGACCAGGTTATGTTCCTTTAATCACAGATCCTGGCCTCATGTTGAGTACGGGAGCTCAGCACTTCAGCATGGGCTACCACAAGCTTTAAAGAAGAAGAGGGCAAACTGTGACCGTTCCCACCTGAGAAACAGGAACAGGAACGGGAAGAGGGAGCAAACTGCTCCTTCCCATGCAGTGCTGCAGGTCCTGCCTTCACTGATGCTCTCCACCAGATGCCTGACCAGGCAGCTGGGGGAGGTCAGGGTGCTCTGCCTCTTTCCCTTAAAGCTCCAGGGAGGAATCAATGCTGCTCCCCTGCAAGCTCCCATACCAGGGGGCTTGCCCAGGGTACTTTCTTTTCTCTCCAATGGCACACAGGAGACATCCTGGAGGGCGTGTGGATCCCATTTGTTCTCCATCCCCTCTTGCTGGGGATGCAGCTTGGTGGGGACCGGGACGCGGTGAGATGGACTCTGAGCCTAGGAGATGGGGCACGACTGCTGGAAAGGGCTGGAACCTGCTGGTCCTGGGGCTGAGTGGTCCTGGCGCCGGGGCAGCCAGCGCACAGAGCAAAGCCTGTGTGCAGCACGGGGGAACTGCGAATGAACTCTTGCAAAAATAATAATGATAAAAAAAAAAAAAACAACAAACCAACAACCAACAGTCAGGCCTGTATTTCACATTTCTCTCTGCCCTTCCAGCAACCCCTTCCTTGAAAAGTTTATGTCTACATTACAAGAAGTAGTTGCATTTTCAGGCAGCCAAGCCCTCTCCTCGCTGTTTTCCATAGCTGAGCTGGCCTTTGCATAGCCCCGGCGATGCGGGGCCTCTCGCGGACAGAGCCGTGTTTGTCTCCGAGGCATGTTGAACTTGGCAGGTACCGTATGTCTAACTCCAATTTAAACCACCACCTTTCCGAAGGAAAAGAGTCTGCGGTACACAACGGCCGCCGCCGCAAGGAAAATCTGCTTGCCGGGCTGGAAAACCCAGGCAGGGCTGTTAACAACAGTTTCTCTATCTTTTCCACAAATTTACTCCGTGGGCTCGGGGATGCTGACCTAGCTGCCCATTTTTTTCCAATTGTAACAGGCTGAAACGGGGCAACTTGATTGCAATCAACTCAAATGGAGTAATGTGTGTTAAACCAGGCAGAAATACAGCCTTAAAAAAACACAGACCAGGCTCCTTCCCTCTTGCAAGCAACTGTCTGGGGTGTGTGTGGATCTGGAATGGAGCCTGCTGCGCTCCTCCATGGTCTGATCCTTTCCTGTGGCTTCATCACTTCCCATGACCTGCAGCAGAGCTAATACTGATGGTACATTTCTTTGGAGCCTGGCCTGGGTGGGTTTTTTTTCCCCTTTGGCTGGTGGGAAGCAGAAGCTGGTTGCAGATGCGGGGCTCGATGCCAGGTGGTTGATGGTGGGTCTCCGTAGGGGTCTGTGGTAGAGGTCCCGTCCTGGACCTGGACCTGTGGTAGAGGTCCCGTGCTGGTGGGAAAGGGGAAAGCTGGTCGTCTTGCATGGGGAAGAGACATCTCTCTTTGAAAGGGCTGCTCTCAGGAGGAGCAACCCCCATGGGAAATCTCCCTTGGCTAGTGGGACACGTCGTGTCTGCTGGCAGCGGGGAAGACGACATGGGGTATTTCTGGGCACCAAAGCCTGCCTGCACACCACTGTGGAGTACAATTGTTCTCCGTCGCCGTTTCCACCACCTCATTAAGCTTGCCATCAATAATCCAGTGTTTCTTGTGCAGCTGAGAGCGGAAAGGGCGGTCGCACGGGAGCTGACTCACTCTGACTCACGTCTCCTGAGAACACAGGGTCATTCAGGTTGATCTCAGCACTCCGCATGCCCAGAGACCCCCAGAGAGAGCGAGGGCATCCCCTCTCCGCTCTCCATCACCTGCAAAGCTGGCTTGTTCTGGCGGAAGGAAAAGCCCTTTCGAGGACTGGGCTGAAGCAACGGATGAGGGAGCCTGGTCTGTGCCACCAGTTTTCTTGGTCATCCACCCAAGCAGCAGTTTCCCCTCTGGGGTGCCAGTACCCCCATTGCAGCAGGAGTGCTCTGGATGCCCTGGGTCGGACAGGCTGACCCGGGGAGTCAGGTCTCTCTGGATACTTTGGGACAGCATCTAGACAGGAGAAATGCAGCTGAGCTCACTGCACCATTTTTTCTAGTTTGTTGTGGTTTTTTTTTAACTTGCCCTTTTGGGAAGAGCAGAGAGACATGGCAGAACAGGCTCCTAGGGAACAAAGTTTAGTTTCCCACACTTTATCATTTAATGGTGTGAATTCTGGGGTTGATTTTTGCTCAGGTAGAGCAGAAAACTATTATACTTGATTTTTAAGGAAAGGAGGGCTTCGGGGGAAGGGAGACACAGCAGGGCCTGCCTGGCTGCTGGAGGGTTAACTGTGCTGTGTGCCTGGGCTCCGGGCTTCCACAGGTACAGCCTGGGCTGGGGGCAGCCACCAGTGAAACTCAATGGTGGTCTTTCCCTGACTCCTGAGATAACACTTCAGCTTGCAGGGATCTTCACCTTCGTTTTCTCTTTGCTTTTGTTTCTCTCCCAGGACGAAAGGGTGAATACAGGAGGGTTGACTGAGCAGAAAGGTAAAAGATCAAAAGCAGCCTGCGTTGCCATCTTTCTGGCAGGTGCCACGATGCAGAGCCCACCAGGTAGGCATAGGTGGGCTTAGGGAAGGATGAGGGAGGAAGAAGAGTTGAATGCTTGTCTCCAGACAGTCTAGACCCAAAATAAAATTTTCTAGTAAAAAAAAAAAAAAAAAAGCTTTGACACTGGCAGTCTGCCTAAACATGTTTTTTATGGGAACTGTTAAGTTTTGGAGCAGGACAGCAACCGTGATGGAGCAATAAACAAAATGTTAAAGTAAATGAGAACGATTGAGGTTGTCTTTGTGGTTCTACGCTGATGATGCTTTCCAGATTCAGTTACATTTTCCTGTTAGTGGCATGCTTTTCCCTCTATTTTTTTTGTGTGCCCACTTCCTATTTTCTATTTGCCCTCTTCCCAATCTATTCCTTCCACTGTTGCTCGAAACCTTCATCCATCCCAACTTTTCTTGACCCCCAAAGGTCTTTTCAGTTCAAATACCTGTTTTCCAAAGCCTACAAGAGGTTTTCATGCCCTTCTCTGAGGTTGTGGTTTTTTACCTCCGTTCACTCTGCAGATGGGGGACCACCACTATCCCAAAGCATGACTGGATCCAGTAGACTAGTTCCGATCTCAGGTGCCATTGATGGCTGTGATGGATTTGCCTGTTGGTCCTGTCTCTATTTATGATTGATTATCGCTTTCCACTACCCCATCCCATTGAACTCATGCAGCAACAGCGAGTCTAGGGCAAGTTGGGGCCAATAAACCCCCAAGGCACAGCAGTAGGGCAGCAGTGATAACAGCTCTCCAGTGAAAGGTGTGAAGCCTCTGTCTCCCTCGTCTCATCTGGATGTCTGGTATGGTTCTCAGAAGAAATGTTGTTAACAAGAGCCCTTGTGCGTTGTTGTCTTGAATGTGTAGCAAGACCCTGTTATCAAGGTCCCCTCTTCTGGATGGCAACCAGGGCTCTGGTGCACAAAATTAAAAATCCTGTGGCAGCTTATTTCCCGTTAGGGGGAAAAAAAGGCACCCTAGCAGATCTGTTGAATTAACCAGATGTGTTAATAATGTAAAATGTGGCTTGTCCTCTGTCTCATCCCTCTCAGTGTCCATTTACGCTGTTTACCTGCACTTTCAGTTTCACACGCCATAGCTGAACATCAGGTGCTTTTTCTTTTCCATGTGCAGCCCATGCCAAAGTGCACTGGCAAAGCTGCTGTGGGGAGGCAGGATATCCTGGCAAGGGGACAACCAAGGTCTTCTCACTGCAGAGGTGGGGAGGCAGTTTTGGGGTGGGCAGTGTGAGGAGCCCGGTTCTGCTGGAGCAATCAGTACTTCCATACACAAGAGAGTTGAAAACCATAGGATCAAACTCAACCTCAAGGATTAATATTCGGGCGTCTACATACTACATGCCTTCAAAACCATGTGATTAAACATGTTTGCATTTTCCTTCTGGTTCTTGAGCTTTTTTTAAAGCTCATTTTAAAAATGCCAACATTTTTAAAGCTTTCTTGAAAACAGAGGAAGAAACTTCATTTTCTCGGTAGACGGTTAAGCATCTCGTGTAAAGATTTGGGGAGTCAGGGCTTTCAGAGGAAAACAAAGTATTGTCATACTCGCAGTGTAGCTGTGGCACCTTGCAGCATTTGTCTCATGGCTTCCTCAGCAGCCTCTTCCAAATTCAGGAAGACAGATGAGTGTTAGTTCAACTTGTCAAAAGAAACAATATTTCTTTCCGGTAGAAATTCTAAAACTTAAGTCTCCAAATTCCTTACTGAAGTTTTGCGGCAGGAGATGGATCCAACAGCAACTGAACGGTTCCCTAAAAGTCATGGCTCTGCCTTAGCATATAGATATCTTTCTGATTTCAGGGAGTAAATATTGCTCTGTGGTGCTGCAATTTATGCTGCTGGGGAGGCTGGCACTAATGCAAATATGCTGTGAAGCTATATGCTTCCTGCTCACTCTGAGCATTAAATTATTCACACCATGAAAAAAGCTGGCTTAATCTTTATTTACAGAGTTGTTCTTATCAGCAATGTACTTCCCTGGAAAGAAAGTTTCTTCCAAGAGTTGAAAATATACATAACCCCATAAAGGGTTTAAAATATATCCTAGTGCCATTTAGTGAAAGCTGCTTGATTGGAACTCCCACATAACACTTTGCAATTAACGGTGATGCTGCCGTTTAGAAAAAAATAGGGGAGAGAGGCTCAGAGTACAACATACAGCCATGTCCTGCGTGAAAACGTGATGCACAGCTACAGACACTATCAGTTATCTTTCATCTCAGTGTCTCCTGATTACGAATGAGTCCTACTCTTCTCCCAGCGTATTTTCTGAGTGGTACCCCGTGCTGTATGGGAGCCTGGGGGCTGCACAGCAGAACTGCAGCATGTGTTCCTCTTCCCTGCACTGAGCAGCGGTGGGAGATACTGAATGCATGCTAGGCATCTCCCAGGTCTTCCTCGCTGCACCATTTCAATCCTGGATTCATTGGGCACTTGCTGAAAGGCTCCTGAAACTGAAGATGCTGCTTTGGGCAGAGCCGGGGAGAGGACCGGCTGATGCAGAATCCCTGAGTCATGTCCCGAATTCCCCTCTGCAGCAAGGCTGCAGGGTAACCTTCAGCTGCGCTCCTCTCGGTGCAGAAGGTACAGCAGGACACCATCCTGAACTTCTGCATGGGCACACCTGCGTGAGGACCCCCCACGAGTGCTCCCCAGCTCAGGACTAGTGAGAAGCCAGCTTCGTAACACAGTGAGAAACAGCATCCTTCACTAAATCAGAGGAACACAGCTGTAGGTAAGGACTTAACCTGTAGCAGATGAGGTTTTCCTCCTTCCCTCGTCCTCTAGTTCTCCCTCGTGTTCAGGATTCCATTTCCTCCTTGACCTTCACGGAGTTTGCTTGGGATACAGATGTTGGGGGTCAGTGCAAGTTGGGGGGCAATAGCACCTTTATTTAACTTCTTCTTACATAACTGGCTGATGAATGACATGAAAAAGCAAAGACTCCAGGCACATGGAGTTATTAAAAATTATGAGGGGGGGCAGACATTTGACACTGGTCACGCTACACAAAACCCAGCAACGGTGTGATCTTAAGCTCCACTGCTCCTTTTTTTGCAGGGTGTGATGGGCTATGGGAGGAGAAGGCCCAGGGGCAGCTGGGCTTTGCTTTGTTTGCACCAAACCCTTCCCTAGATTAGACAGAGCAGTTAAAATCAAAACACCAGAAACCAAAAAAAAACCCTGAGGACAGGAGTTTCCTCGTTGACGAGAACAGTCTGGCTGAGCAATTCCTGGGGGCTTTCAGCAGGCTGGCCACAAATTTGCTGTGGAGCCTCGCACTCATGGTAGAAGCGGCTCCCCTTTGATGTTGGACCTTGAACCCATTTCATTTTCCGTGTAACTGGTCCTGTTGCCATGGTTGTTACAGCTTGTGAAGGTGAAGTGGTGAGTTCACACCAAGAGAGGCTGGAAGCAGCCGTGTTTCTTCCTCCTGCCCCCCGCAGCTGCCCCCCAGCCTCCGTCCGACCCCGCTGAGGTTTGGGGGTGAGGAGATGCTTGCACCAAAACAGCCCCGTCGCATCCAACTGAGCACATCATCCCATCCCTGCTGCCCCATCACCTGCCCCTGAGAACATCATCGCAGCTGCTGGGGTCCTTTGCTTGCTCTCATCCTACCAGGAAGGCACTGCCTGGTGATGATCAAAGGCCATGAGTCATCTCAAATCCAATGAATGATCATTAGCTGGGGGAAGAGGTAATTAAGCCGGCTTCGCTATCTTGCTGTTATGCTCGGGGGAGTGATGGGGTGGTATTGCTGCCATTGAAGAACTTTATTTGTTAGGAGTGACTCATGGGCTATGCGTCACAAATTATACACAGGGGGGGAAAAAACTACCGGTGCTGCCTGTTGGGAGTTGAAAGTCCAGTACAATGTGTCCAAACAATCCTGGCAGCTGCCTGATAATGATAGCATCACCTGGCGAGCGTTCCCTTCCCTTTCCTCTCACCTAGAGGGACACTATCAACCTCAGGTCTAGCCCATGTAACTCCATGGGCTACATACCTGCCCCACTGCAGAAGCTGAAGGGGAAATGGCTTTTGACAAAACTAGTGGAGAATCAGAAGAACCAGATGCAGAGCCCTGGTACCCTGGGCTGCCAAGGTCCTGCAAGGACTTTGTAAGCCCTTGAGAAGGAATTTAACCCGCTGACCCGTGTCAAAGCTTTGTGACGGCTGTGTTTCAGTAATAAGCTGCAGTGAAGTTTTATCACAAAGCCAAGACATTTGCAGTATCCAAAACCCGTCCACAGATCTGAATTTCACACTTGAGTTGGCCCACCTTTTGTTTTAAAAAGTCTGAGTGAACTTTTATTCTTATTTGACTGATTTTTATCCCACAGACTTGCAAATTTCAGTTGAATCAGGTCTTCTTAATAAGTTTTAAAAGACGTATTTCCTAACATTTTTGCTTCCAGAACAGCCTGAGGTTTGGAAAGACAGAAGCAATCAACAGTAAGAGGAAGCAAAATAATTGCTTGGATCTTTACATTCTTTTTGCACTTTGAAACCTAATTTTAGATTGCAGCTGAGGCCTAAGGTTTGTTCTTTATTTGCCCAAACTATTTTTCTTTCTTCCAGCAGTACAAACCCGGTCAAATCGTGTTTGTCCTTCAAAACTTAGTTCTGAGAAGCGCCCAGTGCAGAGTTACTCAGCGTAATGAATGTAAACACTGGGAAGATTACTTATTTCCTTTGTGCGTGTTCTTTCGAGTCGGAATTTGATTACAGCACTTGAAGAATATCCTCTTACTGTATAAAAACACAATTATGGAGACCTGATCCTCATCCTCACTCCACAGGAGGTGTGCTGCTAAGGTGGGTAGGTGAAAAGCAAGCACGTCACGTCTTCTGGTGAGATGCTGTGCTCCGTGTCTGCTGGGATCACTCTGTGGCGTCTCCTTCGAGATGGTGGGTCCTGGGCCAGGTGTTTCTGCTTTTTCATGAAAAAAGACTTTGCAAAACCTCAGGCCACATGAGCAGGTAACGAGGGGCTTGGTCCTGAGAAGAGGCTGAGAGCTGCAGCACAGCCAGAAGCCAAGTGGCTCCTCCCAGTGACCCCAAAGCAGAGCCGCATTCCACGTGAAGGTGCTCCTCGCCTCCTGCTCAGTTTGTGCCCCCTGGCTAGCGTGCGGGGACACGTGGAGGGGGCCTGCGGGTGTCTCTGCACTGGCACCAAGGCAGTCTCCAGCTTAGCAATCTCCAGCTGGTCCACTGAAGGTGTGTGCCCACGAGCCACCAGGTGTGCCTGGCAATGGCGGCCTGTGCCGTCATCGATACTGGAGACAGGGGAACCAAAGCCACCTCTTTGCTGAACACATGCAAGCACATCTCTCTCTCAGACACACATGTGCAAAGCCAGGAGAAAAAAAATAAAATAATGTATGCGTGTGAGCAGAACTGCAGAGTATAACGTCATGATAACCCACTGGAAAGAGCTCAATACCTGACCTGCCAAAATTCTTCCATTCAGGTCTCAGTGCCCAAGAAGGAGACTGGTGACACCAGGTGGGCATTTTTCCAGGAGGTTTTGGAAGAATTGTTTGGTTGCAGGCCGTCAGGACACTAGGGATGAGTATGGCACGCCCTGCAAGACCCACACTGTTTTGATTACACCTTGTTTAGTTTTCCAGCCTCGAGGAGTTCCCTGGGTTTGAGCTGCAGCTTCCTGACGTGCACACCCCATTCCCAGTTACTGGGGAAGCTGTAGACCCTACAGCGTGCCGGGCAGGTGGCTGCCTTACCCAAGCTGGGTTGGCCATTGGTAAGGGACACCGACTGCCTTGCACCATGGAGCGGGCACTGTACGGACACACCAGGTCTCTGACCTCTTCTGGTGGGAGCCCCTGGGCATTTCTGCAGCTCGATGGGTAACCTTGTCCTCTTTTCTATCTACCTCCAGAGTAAAAGCTTGTTTGGCTTTTCCCTCCCCCAGCAGTCCGGGTGGCTTTGTTTAGAAGGAATTATACAGCTAAATAAGAGGCAGTAGGAAAGGCCAAGTCTTGAATGGATCGGTGGGCAGGACAGCAGCGCGGGTGGGGTGTGGGCAGGCATATCTCTGGGGGGCTAACCCCCCGAGCGGGGAAAACAACACGAGGGCAGAGGTAGCTGCGGGGCTGCAGAGCAAGCTGTCGGAGGGACACCCAGAACCAGGGACACGCTGTGTTCTCCAGATGGTGGGAAGCCCATGCTGTGCTGCTGGTATCTCCGTGGATAAAACCGTGGCTCAGCCAGATGTCCATCATTTCGCTGTGAAGATCTCTCTTGTGGAAAAAAACCTCTCTTCTCCCCTCCTTTTTCTTTCACCGCATTCAAGCCCGGTTCACTAAACCACCCCTGTATCATCCCCTGATCACCTCCCTCCTTTCCAAATTCACACCAGCAGCAAATCAGGATGGATGGTAGCTAATTCTAAGCAAAGAGAAGTGTTCACATCCATAGTATCGACACGGAGGTGTGTGGGCACGCACTCAGTGCCCGCAAGGACCTCTCCTCCTATGGGGCCACCACTGTGGAGAGCAGGATGAGCTGCCCCGGTCACTGTCCCACATAGGGTGCAGAGCAAAGGCGGCCTCTCGGGTGGGAGGGGAGATCAGATGCTGCTGTGTGTTTTATGCTAACATCTCTCTGAAAGCTGCATCGGATGTTGGAACTAAAATTGCTTCTTCACACCTTTTCATTTGTGCGGTGGGTTTTGCCAGAGCCGCGATGGGTTCTTTGTGAAACCCCAAAAGGCATTTGGCAAAGGCAGGTCCAGCTCCTGAGCTGGGGATGGGATGTTACACCACATTGCCCCTGCTGATTTTCTGGCCCATAGTTTTGGGTCATGCTGGCTGCAAGCACAGCAGATGCAAAGTCTGAGTGCGCAGAGGGTGACCCTGCAGATCCCCACCAAAATCAGCAGAAATCTTGCTGTCAGAACCAGGGACGGGACTTCACTGAACTTACTCAAAAGGCGAAGGTGCTAGTGACAAGGGGAATGGTGTGAACCTAAACCTTCTTGCATTTTTAAGATTGCAAATTTAGTCTTCCTCTAATCCTTTCTGAATATTTCTTATCGAGCATTTCTTTTTCCCTGCCACTAAGCTGCTGCTGCTGGCGGCCAGGGGGACTGTCAGTCTGTCCCACACATTTGCCAGACCTCACATAGTTTCTCTGTCAGAGAAAAGGGAATAGTGATGGAGAGCAGCCTGATAAATATGTCAGCCAGGATTCCTTCTGATGGGCGGATCGTTGCCATTCAAACCAAACCCAACTCACTGGCAGACAGACACTTCATCTTTGGGGTCTCTCGCAGCCTCAGTGAGCCAGGGACAACGTTTTCTCCCCCTGCTTCTTTTTTTTTTTTTTCCTCAGAAGGCCAGAATGAAGAAGCAAGAGGGGTCTGGTCCACCTTGAAGTCTTAAAATGTTCCAAACAGGTTTTGGGGGGAGAGAAGATGCATGGCAGAACTGGTGCTCAAAGAGATATGGGATATTTAACATGGTCCAATTTTCTTTGCTCGCCAACTACAGTCATTTGCATTGGTTCAAAAGGAAATAAAAAAACCTCCATTATGACGGAATTTTACACCATTTACTATACTGTTATCATTATGATAAGTCACTATGAAGTACACACGGGATATAGAAAAATCGGGTTTTCTTTTTTAGCAAGTTGCTTTTTTAGGTAGAGTTAGTTTTATGTTAGCTTGACACTACCTGACATACTGCATTATTTTTAATAAGCCAGAAATCTGCTCCAAGATTGTTGTGGCTGAAGAATTAATAAGATAATGTTGCCATTTTAGGAAATCCCCTGAAAACCAAATGTAAAAAAGCCTAAAAGCCACCAGTCTGACTTTCAGGAATCCTTATTGCCCAGGGCTCCCATCAGTCAGTGAGACTGGAGGCAGCGCAGCTTCTCCAGCTCCAGATGCCAGCTCCAGAGCACTGAGGGGTTTTACTGGTGCGGACGGGAGGAGAGCCTGGCTCATACAATGAGGCAGGGTTTGCCCCAGAATTTCCCATTTCTTTATTACTTACTGCCACGGTGAGGCCTCTCTCTGGCTGCCTGCATTCCTGCCTCCCTGGCCATGGTGCACACAGACAAGCCTCTCCAGTATTTTTTGCCTAAACCCCCGATACTAGAAAAGCCATTTATCTGCTTCTCTCAAGAGGCAGCCAGAGACCTGAACCTTCGGGGGGAATGGGAGGGGAATATATTAAAAAAAACAAAGGAAGTCTGCAGGTGTAAGGTGTTTGTCATGCTAACACCTGAACAAACATATCACCCTGCCCTTGCTTATCTCCTTCCCACTCACGGCCTTTATTGAGTCCAGCCTCCTGCTAACTGCAGACGTATTAACCAGGCAGTTAGATTAGAACAAAGTCACTGCTTCTGTACTGTCTTATCTAGACCGTATATATGTGTCATTATATAGATCAGGGCCAGGCCAAGCCAAGGGTTTTGGTTTTTTTTTGTACCTTTGTGATGACCAAGCTGCTGGCTGCTTCCTGTTTACATGAATTCCCCGTGCCTCAGAGGGAAAGCCAGCCTCCTCAGCGACTGCAGCAAAGTCCTCTCTTATATAGTATATATATCTATATACACACTATATATATGTAGTATATATAGTTATATATAGTATTTTTCACCTAATCCACTTTCATTTCATCGTTTGCAGTCCTTTCCCCACAAATGTCCGTTTTCCCCTGCAAATACCGGCTTGAAGAAGCAAGGCCTGGTTTTGACCCCATACCTTTTTGCAGCCCGTAGTTGCATTAGTGGTGGGGTTTTGCTGGGGGCAAATATATCTCGGTGGCCTCTGCTGCTAGGGGTTTGGTAGTCCTTGCTTCGTTCCCACATTTCCCACCCTTCGCCAAAACTTGCCGGAGTTTTGCTATGAAGAGGTTGGCGCACGGAGATGAAGCTGCCCCAGCTACACGGGAAGCCATTTGCCCAGGGTGGCAGTAGGGCAGGGCAGTGGTGGAGGAGGGATGGCACTGTACCTCAGGCAGAAGCCTGGTGGCTATGACCTGAGTTTTTGGTCTTTCTCCCAGGGCCTGGGCTTGTCCTCTATCCACTGGGTTTTGTCTACCCAGCCCTCAGCCCTGGAAGCTGTGGCGGGGAGCACCTCCCTGCACAAACAGGGCGTAAATCTGGTTTTACACGTACTTGAGAAAAACAATCTCTCTCTTTCCTTTCCTCTTTTTACATTTTTGATGACAGTAGATAAAGCCGTATGCGGATAAGAGCTTTGAGAGTGTCACCGTCTGCCTGCTGTGCAAAAAGCACATCTGTAGCAGGCATTCAAAACCCAGGATGCTTCTGTCATAAAATTAGTTGCAGGCACTCTCAGAGCAGCCTAATGCTGTGCTCTAGCTGGGTTTCCTAGTCCCCAGCTATCCGAGTACCTCCGGAGAAGCTGCCCTGGTTTTCAATCACCTCCTTTTTCTGGTCCTTGTTCTGTTTCTGGTTCATTAAAATTAGAGGTGGACTAAAGGTTTGTCCTGGGAACTGAATGTCCTCATCCTTTGGAGATCTCTGAGTCACAGCTGAATGCAGGAGCAAATGTCATGGCTGAGTAAAGGGGATGGGGTCACAAATCAATGCAGCAAGCGTCTTATTTTTTACAAACAGCCAAGAAAAGTACAGCAAAATCCTCACAGCTTAGTGCATGGTTTAGTACTCATGTACAATATACATGGTTATAATATTCATAATCAAAATAAATATGTTTACCAGTTCTGTAAATCTCCATAAATCCTTCTTCCTCTTTTGCATGTCATATAATTCTCCAAAGGCTCCAAAATGTGCCTGGTGAGTCTCTAATGCACGTTTTATTTGCTGATTTCCAGTGGCTCCGTATAGACATTTTAACTTCAACAGAACATCTCAGCAGGAACTTTCTTATCAGGATTTCTGAGACTCGCAACCGTATTCAGAACATCCAGTAGAAAGATTCCTGAGTCTCTGGAGACATCCCCGCTTAAAACCATATTTGCTTTCCTGGCAGTTTCCTCCGAGAGCCTTTGAACGCGAGGAACAGTGCCATGAGTGTTAAGCTTTTCTCTCCCCATTGCTACAGCTCCAGCAGGCGTCGAGTCTCTCCTTGCGCTTCTACTCGCCATGCTGCCGGGGAATCTGGTGTGTTGTGAAAATGATAGAGATTGTTATGACAAAAGGTTCCCCTCCACCTTTTGTACCAGGAACCTCTTTTGCCCTAGGAAATGTCTGTGTTTCTGAAAATGGCTTAGCAGTGAGCTCTCTGCAAACTGTTCTCTTAAGGGAGCCTCTCCTGCTCGCGGCGCCCTCCTGGGCTGCCATCCCGAGCGTGAGGAAGCAGATGCATATTGTCTGGCAAATTTTGTGGTGCTAATTTCTACCACGACAGCAAGTTTCTTTAAGTGGCTTGCTGGGAAAAAATAGGATGAGGATTTAGCACCTGAGCTGTTAAATATAAAGGAAATAAATATAATTTATTTGTATATGAACGTAAAATAGGATGAGAATTTAGCACCTCAGCTGTTAAATATAAAGAAAATCTGTCCTGGCTGCAGACACGAGGCGGGCTCCTTGCTCCTTGGCATCTCTTTCTCCTCCATATGTGGAAGCCTGGTCACCCCCCACCGTTGCGAGTGTCATTACAGGCAGACCAGGAAGGCTACAGGTGCAGGCAGTGTGTCGCATCGTACGTAGAGTAGACAGCCCCCAAATGAGCGGAGAGCCAGAATGCACCCGGGAAATGCTAATGGCTCCAAAAACTTTGAGACTGTAACTTTGAGTGGCTGTAAGTGACAGGCTGGTCCCCGGAGTGATTTTGGTCATGTATTCGCTCCAATGCAATGTGTACAGTGGCTGGTTTTGCTTGTTTGCATAATAAACCTCTCTCACAGGTTTTTGCCTTTTAAGTTCCCCCTTGGGTGACATTTATGAAGGGTGAGATTGTCACTGTCCCTGTGAAGTCTGAGAGGGGGTGATGTTGTCACTGCGACTCTAATGGCTGTGCTCTGAAAGCAGGTTTTAATGCCTTCAGAGCAAAGGTCTCAAAGCTCTTCATAAACAGGACACGGCGTGTCTGACGCACCAAGGCAGGCAGATCTTAGTTTTCTCTGCAGCTGAGGTAGGACGAGGCAGGGAATCCCTGCCCCAGTTTCAGGGAAGGAGTCAAGCACCAAGCACCCAGCCCTTGCGGGTGCATGGGGGAACAGAACTTGGGTTTCCAAACCCAAAACCCTCCATCACTGGAGGAGGAAATCCTTCCCTTCAGGTGGGTGTCGCCTTGCGCTGTCAACTCTCCAATTTGCATGGAAAGATCTCATCCTGCTGTCAAAACAGCAAAGCCCTCACGTGTTATCCTCCGCCAGGAGCTAGTAAATATGAAACGTATTCAAATGCAGAAGGCATTCTGTTGCCTCCTTGCAGAAGCTGATCAATATCTTCTCCCTCAGCCAGCGCTGCTTCAGTTAGCAGCAGACAAGCTGTTGGGCTCAGGCTTCCTGGGCTGATTTTATTTTTAGCTGGGAGTGGCATTTTTCCTCTGGAAGCTTTCCCTGCCTCCCATCGCGCAAGGAAAGCTGCTTGCTGGCGTGACGCTTTCTCCTCCCCGCTACTGTTTTCCCTCTCCTGGTTTTGTAGTCTTCAAAACATCGGTTTGGCTTTATTAAATTATCACGCTGCCCGCAGCGAGAGAGACAAAAGCAATGACTTGGTGCACGGCTGGCGGCCCCACATTTGTGTCGGGCACCTGCCTGCGAAGGGGGGACAGGCAGGGCAGGGGCTGCGCGGGGACATTGAAGCCCACCAGCACCTGGGACCCCTCTCTGTGCCTGGCCAGACATCTCCCAGTTCAGGCCAGCTGAGGAGAGGCAAAGGTGTGCTACGCATGGCTGCAAGCAATTAATTTCTTTGTTGAATTCACAAGGCTGGGAGGGAGGAGGAAAGGTAGGGTCCTGCACCTGGGGAGGAAGAACACCAGGCACCAATATAGGTTAGGAGTGGATCTTCTGGAAAGCACCTCTGAGGAGAAGGATTTGGGAGTCCTGGTGGATAGTAAACTTTCGATGAGCCAGGAATGTGCCCTTGTGGCCAAGAGGGCCAATGGAATCCTGGGCTGCGTACGGAAGAGTGTGGCCAGTAGGTCAAGGGAGGTCATTCTCCCCCTCTACTCTGCACTGGTGAGGCCACAACTGGAATATACTGCGTCCAGTTCTGG
>JAOXJK010000012.1:47094715-47143765 GCA_025774025.1 Xenus cinereus
TCACCACAAACGGCTCCTCTCCACATGGGGGAATGGCCACAGCTTTTGCCCCCCACCCCCCCCCCCCATACTCTGCGTTGCTGCAGCTCATGGGGGTCGTCCTGCCTCAAGCACCCTGTGATGGGAGACACGGGACACCTCAGCTTCACGGGCTGGTATGAAGAAATTGGGAGAAACAGTCTGTCAAGGGAAAACAAACCTGGTTAATAAATCCTCCCACTCAGTCACCTGCTTGTCTCTCTGTTCTTTTCAAGGGTTGAATTTTTTATTTATTTTTTTAATTTTTTTTTTTTTAATTTTAAAGACCCCTTCTCTGTGAACAGTCTCAAAGGCAGGCACCAGGTTATTGTCCTTTTGGTTTTCCCATTTGAGATTGAGCTGAGATTAACCCCAGCATAATCACCTGTCCCACCTGTGATTTTGCCTTGACACATGTGTTTCAGCTTTAAAGTCTTCTTCTCTCTCCAGCAGCTGTAAACCACATCCCCAGCCTCGCAGGGCATGTTACCTTGAGGTTCATGTGAGCAGAATAAATAGACATTTGCTCTGGTTCCTCACAGGTGGGGTTGGCAAGACCCCCGCCCCTCTTCCTTACCCCCTTTGGTCTGGTTTGCTTCCCCCGTGTGCCTGACTCTGCTCCTGTAGGACTACAATAATGCACATAATAACTCCCTCAAGTGAATCCTGTTGGGAGAGGCATCGGAGGAGATGGTATAGTAACTGAAACGGCACATCAGGGCTGAGCGAGCGTAATAACAAGCTGTTCTGCAAATTGTGGCCTAAAAGAAACATGAAAACAAAATCTGAGGGAGAGTTGCTGTTATTATGTTACAGAGGCTGTGATTTCTCTTGCTATGTTTTGCCACTGTCTTGTTTTTAGCTTTTCACCTCTGTTCTGTATGAGATTACAAGTCTTTAAAAACATTTAACTGTTAGCCGGAATACAAAATCTCAGTGTCAACTGCTGGCTCAACCATAATCTGCTATGATATAATATATGTCATCTTTTCTCTGCATTAAATCTAACCAGGAAAGGGGATCCCGCAACATCTCCTCATCCATCCCACAAACAGCAGTTGGGTGGGAGCACCCAGGACTGCTGTGGTGGGCACCCAACTGCCTGTTGTGTTCTGGAAAAGGATGTTTGGGAAAGGTGGGACCTAGTTCAAGCAGCTAAAGTTCTGGTGGGAAGGGGAAAGTGGCCCTGTCACATGCTGTTTACTCTTTTTTCCTTGCCGTACCGCTTTAAATAACACCACAGAGTAGTGGCCCCTTGTAACCACCAGCACTGCAGCTGTGTGGTGTTCCTGAGTGTCATCAGGGAGGTGGAGAAGAAGCCATTGTTCTTACTGCAACGTAACATTGTGTTGCCCCGATGTAGCTCCTGGCCCTGCTGAACCAAGCTGATACCCTCCTTCACTAAGGAGTTTTGTTCCTTTCTCCAAAAGCCAGCTCTGAAAAGGAAAATTTTTCAATATTTAGTTCTAGCCGGTGTGGAAGCCTGTTCATAAATGACCAACCCGCACAGCATTATGAGGGTTCAAAAAACTCATTTTTTTCAAGTTCGCTGAGATTATGCCGTATCTTGTAGTGTGCAATCACAGCCTGTATTTGGATACTGTCCCCGGGAGCGAGTTTATGGCTGACTGCGTGGATGAAGAGCTCCGTGCGTGCTTTCAGAGAGCACCCCATGACCAGCTCCTGATGGACATTCCCACGCACAGGTCAACCACATCAGCAACCCACCCCATTGCAAACAGAGGGACGACCTCAGGTCTGCGGGAGAGCTTCCATCAGCTCTGCGGGGGCTTGGCCAAAGCACACAGGGACAGCAAGGGACCCACCCTTTGCAGGAGCAGCTCCTCGGATGGAGGTGGGGTCAGCCTGGTGGACGCCTTTGAGCTGAGCTGCCCGGGGGGGAGGCAGGCGATGGGGAATTTATCTTTTTGCAACCAGCGAGAAAGCTTTCACAACCAAGTAGAAAGGTCTGTTCTTTCAGAGGGCAGAGTGTAAAGGTACTGAGAGCTGGCAGGGAGCAGAGACTCAGAGTCAGCCGTGAGTACAATGTGGGCTCGTGGGTCCATAATATAAGCGGTTCAACACCACTAGTCATATAGCAGGTTTGTTTTCTTCCCTCTCAGACTTCCAGCGTATTGCATATGAGATACCACTAAAGAGATGACATGACACAATATCAGAGTGTTTTTTTCCTCCTCATAGCAAGAATATATAATAATCTCTCTGGGAAGCACATCTCAAGCTATCTCCAAGAACAATAGAGGCTTGTAAGGCATCCAGTGAAGTCAGAATAGCTGGAGGCTGCGAGTCACATAATAACTTCTTGTGCTTGCATAGTGTTTCGTTTTCAGGCTGATCTGAGTAGAAGACAGAAAACAACCAGATTTTTTTTTTGTTTTTAATCAGCTGCTTCTCAGGTCGATGGGTTTTTGGGAAAGCCTGGACTTGCCGTCTTATTTATTCCACTGGTAAGAGCAGGATGGTGCCACAGAAACAGGGGGTCGCCTGTGGATGCTTCAGCTCTTCGGAGCCCATCAGGGGAGTGGAAGGAGAACACCGGGAGTTTGGAGGAGGGTTTAAACGACACCACACATGGTACAAGAAGGAAGCAGGCCTCCGGAGGAGGAGGAGGTCCAAGTGGTGCCCCAGCTTGTGCGTGGGAGCGGAGCCTGCAGCACGCTGTTGTGATGACTGACGGACTGTGGCAGTTATTCTTTATCACGGCTGGGTTCATTGAAAGGGGGGCCCTAATATTTAAGATACATTTTGCTACCTATCCCTGACAGCAAATCCAGGGCTCAGTTAGCCCGGCTTGGGAAATGCGATGGTGTTACTATACATCATACAGGCTGGGATGAGGTCCTGAACACACTGTGTTCTTCCCAACAGTGTGGACAAAATGACAACAGGCTCTAAACCAGTGTTATTATATATTGCTCCTAATTATGTGTTGCATAGACTTGGATTTGAGGAGGATTTTGAGGAGGCCAAGAGCTTATTTTTGTTTGCTTTTTCCCCTAGAAAACAGTTTTAAAAATTTCATTAAGCTGTGTAAATAAAGATCATAGTCATACAAAATCATGCATGCTGGAGATGGTTTTCAGTATTTCCTAGGAAGAAGCCATTTATGATCCTCTGAATTACTCGGATTTGGTGTGAGGAGGAGGAAATGGGCTTTGTTTAATTCCAGGCCCAGTTCTCTGACTGGGCAGCTGCTTTGTGGTACCTGGCAGAGGGGAGGGAAAGCGGTAAGACACAGCTACGACTGGAGGGCAGGTAACTGAAGTCTGGCATTTAAATCAAGATTTGGGTCGTGCTTTTTCCTTTACATGGTTTAAATTGCAGCTTCCAACAGAAGCTGGGTATCTACGTACATTATCTATGTACATGTTTTGGCGCAGTGGCATAGATGTTGTATTCTACTTGGCTGATATATTTAGTTGAAATATACAGTGCTAGTAGTCTCAGGCAAAGTTTTTCATCAGCAAATCATTTATCCCAGTGTCGGAACAGGAAAAACAATTCAGCAAATATTTTCAAGGAATACAAAGAGAAAAAGCAGACTAATTCAAAGGACCTGGTAGAAGTATTTTCAATGCAGAAATTTTCCTCTTGCAGTTGCTGTGATTTGACAGATTCTTTGAAAATTGGAGTATTTATTGATAAAGAATACCCCTTTTACTTCCTCCCCACCCCCCTTCCCTCCACTGCATCCTTACATGCATCTTTACATGCACACTCACCATCTGAATGTAAGGACACACTTGGGACAGGGGAGCACTAAGCCCCCGTCCCTTCTCCGTCTGATTTGTACTTTTGGAAGAGCCCTTCACTATTGAGCCTTAGGATGTTTTTGGACATTGACTCTTTTCTGTTGAAATTCTTTCACTCAGGTTAAAAATACTTGAATATATAGACCAAAACCTGACAATCAGCCACCCTTGCTGTATAAGCACCCACTTTTTATTGCCTTGGCTGAGCTGGTGTGTATTTAGCCCATTTGGTCTCATTCCTTTTTTTTTTTGGTTTGAAATCTCCCCTTTCTCTGTCCCTCCCCCACACCTACTGCATAGCCCCCCTACCAAAAAATAAACAAAAAGCTAGGCATCTCAGTCCACTTTACCTTGGCTGGTTTAGCTCATTTTGGGTCCACTCCATAGAATCATAGAATGCTTTGGGTTGGGAGGGACCTTTGAAGTCCATCTAGTCCACCCCCTTCCACAATGAGCAGCAACATCTTCAACTAGATCCAACCTGACCTTGAGTGTTTCCAGGGATGGAGGACCTACCATGTCTCTGAGCAACCTGTTCCAGTGTTTCACCACTCTCATACTAAAAATTTTCATCCTTAAATCTAGTCTGAATCTACCCTCTTTTAGTTTAAAACCATTACCCCTTGCCCTATTGCAACAGACCCTACTCCATCCCATAGAGCAACCCCACATTTCCCACCTACCCCTTCGGAACCTACCTTGTTCCAAGCTTCTTGCACAAGAGGTAACCCATGAACCTCTTCTCCAGGCTTTCCTTTATGTGGCTTTTAACGCAGCCCTGGCTCAAAAATCAGGCAGCCAAGGATGCCTGTACTCTGGATCACCTCTTGGTAGTGGTATGGAACTTGTTCCCCTATGCCTCTCTTTGCAGAGCTTACAGCACCTTGCAGAAAGCATGGATGGAGCTTTTCAGGCTTCTCCAGCTTCCCTCCCTCGCTGTCAGGGTGGATCTGTACACTCCACCCGTGTTCCAGGGGAGGACCTGAGGAGCTGGCTGGGCTTTGGAGGAGGAAGGAAGGAGCCTTTTTACCACCTGTGACCTTCTCAGTATCTAGAGAAACTCCTGAGCCCAACTCAGGGAAGCTAGACCTGCGTTGCCCTTTTCTTTTGTTCTACTAAAGATGTGAGGAAGCAAAATATTTTGGGTTGAAGAAAATGTTTCTTTGGCTCAAGACAGTTTATTTTTCCTTGCTGAAAAAAGGGGAAAATATGGTTTTGGACAACTCAGACTGATTTTTTTTTCTCCTTTTTTTTCGGTTCTAGCCACGTAACTGAAAATATCAATTATTTCCACAGTCACAGGCACTCTGCCAAACTCCTGCTCCTTATGACTAGTGCTCCAGTAGAACTTTATGGATTTGTTATCACAGCAGATTCAGCCCCGTCTGTTTGGCTTCGGTAAACAACGTTTTGCTGTTCTTTATGGTTCCTCACGCCTCCTCAGAGCACGGTGCTAACTGCACCGCTCCCCGCACATCTGCTACCTGAGGTTAAAAGCACTTGACCCAGGCACAGCCCAGGCACTCCTCTTTCTGTTGGAGCTGTGTCCTTCTCGGCCCTTGTGCTCGCTCGGTGTGTTGTTCGAGGTGTAATTCAGCAATTGCCACCATTCCCCAAACAGCTAAATCCCTTATATTTCTTACAGCTGACACAGAGGCCAAAGTGCTCCATGCTATTAACTAACTCTGTGTTTAGCCTAGTAGGTTGTTAGGCTGCCCCTGCCATTAAGGCTGCCTTTTCATGAAAGTGCACTACTGGAGTGCCCTTGCCTCTACTTCCCGATGTGCAAAACTGGGATGAAGCAGCTGGGACTGAGCCTGACGCCTCTTGCGATAAACTTAGATGTATTAGCAAGCCCTGTCGTCCGGTTTGCTGCTGGTAGGACAGGCGTGACAGGCTGTCAAGGGAGCAGAAAGCAACGAAGATGCAGGGCACCACCCTCGAATGCTCAAACAGTGGAGGGAGCTTTCAAGAGTTAAAGTATAGCCTCTCTTTCCTGAGGAGCTGAAGGTATGTATTTTCCCCAAAGTTCCTTTAAAGTGCTACAAAGGGAAGACCGAAGCCATCAGGGCAGGGCCAAACATTTGGAAATTCTCCAGAATACAGTCCTTGTGGATTTCATGCCTGCAGCTGGACTAATGCACAATTCTTGCCTCCCAGAGCAGGGGTGGCCTGACATCTCCAGGCCTGGCCTTGGTGTTTTGGACTGTTTATGCCATTTTTGATTGCTACAACTTCAATATGCCATAGGTTTTGGACCACACACGAACCACTCAGGATTTGGGAACTGCACTCCTCAACCACAACCAAGGATCTGGAATATGATGTCCTGATGAAAAAATTATATGTTCCCTGACCAACACATGCTTATTCGTGAAACTCATTGCTTCTGTTGTTTAGAAGTCAAGATGAAATTTGACTGCAAGCTCAGTAATATGGTTGGTGACACATCATTCATGCCACAGAAGTCACTAAAAATACCATTTCTGCCACAAGAATTCACCGTGAAGTAATGTATGTTTTCCAGGGTTTTTGTTCATGCTACACTTTAATGCGTAATACAGGGGTTTTATTCATTAGATAATAGATACTTCAGGTAATGAAAATTCATTCTGTGTAGCAGAAATACCAAGAAGAAGTGGCTTCTTATAACTGTTCAAGGGCTCAAAAGTGGATACTTGTATGCTTTCATGTTTGATTCTTGTTCCACATCACTTCAGAAGCATAATTTTTGTTGACAGAAAATTGGCCAGGCTTAATAAAGCAAGGTATTTCTATATCAGCTTCTGGGTTCTTTCTAATGCGTTGTCATTTTAGGAGCTAATTGACTTCATAGGCAAGATACTACGGGGCCAAGTTTTCAAAGGCTTATGGCTCTGTGAAAAGATAAGCCATAGAAAACTTTTTTTTTTTTTTTAATACTAGCAAAGATTAATCTGTCTTACTTCCCAGCTCTGCAAGGGGCAGAGCACCGCTGCAGGTTATTTCAGGGAGAGAAAGTGCATAGTTAAACTCCCAGCTCACACACGGGTGACATGAGGGCCATTTTGTCATTGTCTGGAGAAGAGGAGCATCTCAGAGCATCTTCTGGTTTGTGTAATGGGAAGCCGGAGAGCTGACCCACTTGACGTAGTTCCAGATCCCTTTAGAGGCTTTCTGCCTCCATCTCCATGGCAGCTGCATAATTTCTGATCCTGCTACCTCCAGAGGAACCAGAGCTCCAAGAGCTGAAGTCACTCAATCCAAGGGAAATAGATACACTCATTCCCTTGGATGTTACTGTCTCCCATTTTGTTTTGCAAAGAGAAGCAAATCACCCAAGAAGACTTCAGAGTCAGCTTGTCAGAAGATATTATGTAAATTAGCAAATCACATGGGCTTGTATTTAGAGCAGGCAAGGGAGAAGAGAGAAGTGTTTAGCTGTAACGTAGTCTGAATTAACTGCCTGACTTTGAGGCACAAGATTGTCAAGTGACTTGCTCGCTCAGATGAGATGTTAGATGGGAGAGAACCAATCTTGTATCAGAACTGAACTTTCCAATATAAGAAATTATATATGTGAATACGAATGTATAAAAAAAGATAGGACATGTGTATGTGTTTACACTGGCTACGCAGGGAGGCACATTTCTCTGTTTATCAAAAACTGAGGTCCTCTCTCCCAAATATTGCAGTGCCTGTATGAAACGTAGATGAATGGGGCTGAAGAACAGCTGTCTGAGGTCCAGAGAGATCAGGCTGAGGCAAGTGGAAGAAAAGCCACAGAGGAGGCACTTGCCAATATGGAACAGCCGTTTGGGTTCCTGCTCAATTACTGACCGCAAACGTCACAAAAGCGGGGGGCAACATCTTCTTCTTGCAGCATAACCCTGCTCTGGTGAGTGCGGGAAAGCTGCATGTTTCGGGAGGTCATCTGAGCAGGAGTTCAGGTTGGCAGAGGGTCCTGAGCATGGTGGTCCCTCGTCCGCAGAGCTCTCCTCCGCAAAGCCCTGGCCAGTCCCGCATTTACCAGCTGTCGTGCCTAGAGAGCTGGGAGCCCTGCCTGGAGCCCTGCAGACTGTCACGTCTTGAAGGTGTTGCCTTCTAATGGCTGACAGAGAAACAGGATGAAGTAACTGAATAGCGTCAGACACCAAGAAGGGAGGTGGTTGGGCACGTTGCTTTGAAGTCGAAGCTCCATAGATTCACAGAATAATAGTAATAGTGGGCTGGAAATACTGAATTTTGCATGTCAGCTTTCCACGAAGATTTCCATATGTATATTTCAGTGAATTACAGCTTATTTATATATCCTGTAAGTAGTCCAAGTTCATGGCCACCTCTTGACTTCCTGTGAATGACATAAACCTGCCCCCACCCCCAGTGCAACCTCTGAAATAGTTTGTCAGTGTCTTGCAAAGGAAAATGGGGCAAATGCTCCCAAAACCTCCATCTGGCCACTGTACTGCAGCCAAATGGATAGCAAGCACTCCTCAAGTGAGTTGAGGAAAATCCCCTTCCACAAACATTGCACAGACGAATTTTGGTCTGTCACCTCCTCCCACCCTCACCCCCCCCTCCGTTGCCATATCGTTAAGAAAGCACTTATCTGATAACACCGGGAAAGGTCAGAGCATTTGGTTTAGCATTTTACTGGAAGAATAAGCAGCCTGGCTCTCTGGAGTGCCAGGGACGGTGATCTAGTGGCCTGCACACAGGACCAGGAGCTATAAATTCCTAACTCTTAATCCCTGCACTGACAATTACTTCTCCTGCGACCTTGAGCAAATTGCTTAACCTCTCTGCTTCTTCCTTTCCCCATTGTGAAATTGGGAATCCTGCCTCGAAAGGCTGCTGTGAGGATTAATTATTTAATGTGTGTGCTTAAGTGTCCTTCTGCTGGTGTCTATCGTACCCTGTGTGTTTATCGGTCTCTAACACAGCTGATCGCTGCCTCGAGCAGACGTTCAGAGCCTGATGGGGAAAGGGCAGCAGTTTTGTCTCCAAAAGAGGTCATCTCGCAGGTTTGGGGCAGGAAGAAGGAGTAAATGCAGGAGGCTGTGGGAGCCCATTGACCTGAGGGGCTGTCTTTCCTGTAGGAAAGCGCTGTGAGAGCTGTGGAGGGAGACAAGGAGGGTGGGCACCGCTTGTCTGTTGGTGTTTCAGACCATAAGGAGGATACAACCCTTCTCTCTGCCTGATTGCCTGCTGCAAGAAGGCTGGGCTGTGGCCTGGAGGTGGAATGATGCTTCTCCGAGATGCAGACAAGCAACATTGTGTACGTGCTGCTTCTTGTTCAGGTCTGCAGGTAAAACCATTAACTTTAAAGGAAAGTAGAATCAGGCCCTTCACGACAGCCGCGCTCTGAAAAGGGGAAGAAAAAGAGAGACAGCAGTACGTGCTCCAACTGTTTCACTTCTCTCTGCACTTCCATATCAATGTTACTTCACGTGCCATTAATTAGACTTAATAGTCTATACTTTATCTCCCTTGTCATAATAAATTAAGTGTAAAAAATTTCAACAAAAAAGCACTCGAGTGATCTCATCATTAACAAGCTTGGCTTTCCTGAGCCCTGAATTCAAGCAAAGTGCTTCAGCATCTGCTTAAAGTTTCTGCATGTGCTCAGCTGGGCTGCAGCCCGAGACAGTGCCAAGTGAAGGGCAAACCTCCAAGGTCGGGCTGCTCAACTCTCCAAACTGATGTTAGGAGCCCTGCCCTGGGCAAATGATTGTCTCCATCTCAGTGGCATCGCTTGCCTAAACAAATAGATGGTGCACGCCCTTTGTTTGTCACTGATCTTCAGCTTAAGGGGAAGTCTTTTATTTGGAACCCAGATTTTCCAGCTCATGTGGCTACGTTTTGGCTTCCAAATCTGGCTGCTTATATTTGAATTTTTAATTAGGCAGGAGACCAGCTCTGAAAACTCTGGCTCCAGGCAGAAACTGCATTTCAAATAAGCTAGCCTGAGCAAACATCACACTTGGAGCTGGGGAAGGGGATAGCTCTCAGAGCTGCTATCCAGCTGGTTTTAGTTCCAGCTCAGGTCATATATTCTCAATCTCACATTTCAAACTTGAAGGACATGAGCTGTGAAAGTCACAAATCTAAAAGACAGAGGCATCACTGAAAGAAGAGGTCTCCACTCTCCAGGAAGCATCTAAAACTAGATCAATACTAGATTTTGTATAAGGTCAGTTGAGTTGGAGACTCTGTCCCCTCCACTAAAGGCAAGAGGATCTAATTCCCTTTGAAGGTTGCCAGATCTTACTGGAAGTCCTTATCACCTTGAGGGGTCAAAATTATACACTACAAAAATATTATCTGGAGCTTTTGAATATTTTAGCTTCTGATCCTGGCCCAAATTTGGAAGAACAAATGAGTTCGAAACAAAAAAAAAAAACAACAAACCCAAGTGCTCACATTGTCAGTGGATCTCAAAGGGTTTGATTTGAATTTTGTTTGAGGGGGGTTGTTAAGCTGTGCTTCTGTTTTTATTCCAACTGGGTTTGTGCACTCCAAAACGAGCACTTAATGCAAGAAGTAGCATGGCACAAAATAATCTAAGTTTATGCCTTCAGAGCAAAAACCAGAAATATGTGCTGCTGTAAAGATTCCTGCTGTGCTGAGGTCCAAGGTCTGCATATATCTTTATTGGTGAACTCCTGCAGGAACAAATAGCAGGCGAAGGCATGACTTGAACCGAGTTGCTTGTTACTGCTGCAACCGGAATTCAGCCCCTGCTGCTGCCAATTAGAGGGCTAATTGGGAAGTGGATCCTTAACCCCTTCGGAAATTGCTGTCTCAAGGAAATTTCCTGCCTCTCTCAATGGTGCTGTGATACAGAGCCAGGTGAAGGCTGCGCTAACAGCAGCTGGGATAGGCACCATGAAGGAAAACGCTGTTGAGGAAGAAAAGCGTGATGCTTCTGTATTTATGCAAAGTCTAAAGATCATATGTGATCCGGAAGAAAACAAGAATGCAGTCCTGTTTTCTTGAGATGCAGGAACTCATGTGCCAAAGACCAGAAGCAAGTTATGTATTAAACTGATGAGGTAAAAAATCTCCTGGAATATGACACGCTGAGCTTTTCCCATGACAGAAGTGTTTCAGGCTCTCCCCTGATGAAGCCTAAGACAATGTTATTTATTTAGAAATTCTTCCAGAGCATCTGTTTAATGTTTCAGCAACCCACCTTTGCCATCTTCCCTCTCCATCTACAGCCTCACCCAAAAAACAGCTGAGCTGATTAGTTGTTAAGACCTAACAGGTATCCAGTTCTCTCACGTGAAATCAGAAGATTAAATCTAGATTAAACCTGATTTCCCACTGATACAACTTGACTGAAATTGTTTAGTCTTAAACTAAGGATGAATTTGGCTCAGAGTCATTAATTGGTTTGAGTATCTTGCAGTTCTTTGCCTGAAAGACATTAAATACTCATTTATTTGTTGCAAAACAATTTTACATCATGGACAGTATCTGGCATGGAAGAAAAGCAAACTACCCAAAATTGCCAGGAAGCTGCAGTCCTCAGGGAATTTTCTCCTATCTAAATTGGAACTACCTCAGTAGCAGAAGGTTACTTGGGGATACTTTAATAGGAAGGAGCGAAACAGATCTTCCATTGTGTTCAGCCATGCACGTTCCCTCTGCTTTGGTTAAGGAGTAGGATTGAATCTCAGGGCAGGGATATATCTGGACCCCCACCCAAACCTGAACCACCATCATTTTGCCTTTCAGAAGGGTTCATTTTTTCCCCAGCTACTTTTCCAAGCTAATTTGCCAGACTCTGCACTTTTAAGCTATGACTGGCAACAGAAGTCCAGCAAAACAGCATGAAGAAAGAGGATTTTTCTCCCAGGATTCCTGATCTGAGCAGAAATAGGCAGTGCTGGAAATAGTGCAAAACCCATCTTCCTTGAAAACTTTCCAGGCCATTTTTGCAGACTGTAGGCATTTGGGCAGTCCAGATGAACTCTGGATAACCACCCAAATTTTTGGGTTTGCCCATCGCTAAAAATATCACAGACTGGAGGGCACTGTCTTGAACTGAGTCTCCAAGCATTTTGAAATTCACCCAGCCCTGGTTGAAGTGATCATTACAATCTGGCAGGGAGTGAAATCTGCGTTCCAAACTGTAGCTATTTTTAAAATCATCTTGCCAAAGCCCGTTGGAGACTGAAAAGAAAGCCATTTTAGCCTGAACAGAATGATCAATAATTTCCTATTCTTGATGTAGCATTTATATACAATAGCATATGTAATAGCACGTACCTGTAGGTAAATTGCATACAGCTGAGGAACCGTTAAGATTTGTAACCTTGCTGGAGAGTCCAAAATAATAGTAATGATGATTTAAAAACCCTCCAAACTGTTACGATTTTTAGTTACCACCTACTCGTGGCCTCCCACGCGCTCCAGGAAAGCAGCTAGCTTTCCCAGCTGCTCTGCAGCAAGCTCTTCACAAGCACGAGTACAATCACACTCTAAACAAGGCTAGAGGTTTCCCATGCAAACGACTTTACCATCTTTTCTGACGATGCATGAGGCCAGAGATGTCCAGCCGTACAGTGGGCACGTGCCCCAGCGCGGTCAGGTGAAACGAAGGGAAGGAGGAATCCTGGTTGCGTTCGTTGCATTTGGGAATCCCCTTCCCAAAAAAACCCCTTGTTGTTCCCAGACAGAGAAAAAGGGTTGAAGAGGAGCTTGCAGAAGTGGTAGTGGGCAGCTTGTTATCAGGGACATCCAGCTCTGGAAAGCTCTGTTAAGAGGAGACCTTTGTGTAGAGTGGGATGGAGGAAGGGAGCGCGTGATCCAGGCAAAGAGGACCCTGACCAGAAATAGGTGAGCAGGGCATGAAATCCAGAGAAACTATAGTGTGAGCCATAGCCCAGTGAATCAGTTGAGAGTAGAAGATTACAGCAGTATCACTTGTCTTAAAGTGTGCGGAAGCAGGGACTGAGGGATAGAGGTAGACTGCTGGCAAACGTCTTACTATTTTTATCTTCTATCTGCATGAGACAATGATGGATTATCTACATTTAATAGGAATTTATGACCCAATGAGTGATATTTAAAGGACTCAATGATGCATTTAATAACCAAACATTCTTCCTGATTAGTGCTCATTTGATCTCTTGAGGATAGTGCTCCCTCTGACTGAGATGTAAAAAAAAATGCCCTTGTCTCCCTATAGCTTGCACCAGAGTCCAGGGATGCTACAGACCTCAGGAATACCTGAGAAATTAATTTTGACTGAGAACGTATGAACTAAATAGTTTATGCTTTTTTGGTTGTGGCCTCTCTCTCATAGTAAGATGCTTTTAGAGGATGCAGAAGTTGGAAAGCAGAAGTCCTGCTGATTCTTCATTACACTGATTTTTTTTTTCCTTTCTTCGTCTGATTTATCAACTCTTTGAGCATTAATGCAATTGCTTAGCCATTTGCGAAGGTGAACAAAATTGATCCCGAGTAATCTGCATGATTTTGGTAATGTAAATAAAAATGTAAAGGAATGAACGTGTGCCACTTGGCAGAGGCTGTGTTTCTCCTCCTCTTTTTTGGGTTTCATTTTCGCAAACACGCTAGCTCAGATTCTTAGCTGCCTATCTGATGGGCAGAGAAGAATCGGAGCAGTAGACAATGGGAAAAGGAGCATTGTTTGTGGCATTGATAATTCACTCATAGAGAGATTACTCCTTGTCCACTGCTTCTGCTCCCAAAGACAATCAAGCACCTGGAGAAATGGGCTACTACAGGTCTCTGGCCACATCCCTTTCTCAGTATCCCTCATGCTTTTTGGGATTACCCCTAAGGAGAAGAAATCAGCCTTCACTTTAATCTTGCAAAGGTTTCTCTTTTCCACTCTAAACCCCTCAAAACCTCTTAAATCCGTTTCAGTGAAAGGCTCAGGAGTATACCCTAGTCATCTATCCCACTGCTGTCCTGAACATACAGGTAAGCATAAAATGTCTGCTGCAATCCGTGCATTGCATCATTTTTAACCTTCTGCTGTAGGAGCTCTGAAAGCAGGATTTGTATCAGGAGGCCACCAGCTGATGAATGGTGGCTGTTTCCTTCTCGTTTACTCTGTGACAGCCTTCCTAAGTTAATCACCATTAGACAGACATGGGCAAACAAATCTTTGCCCAACTCAACAGCCTTATGTTCTCCTATACCATAGGTTACTGTGACACAGCAGATGAGGGAAAACACTGAGGCACTTCTTCATGGTTTCCTACAAATCACCCCATCGCAGAGAGGGATTTACCACCCACAGCAGAATAGGAGCCAGTTCCCTCCGTTAGAAGCCTCTTGTCTGTATGCCGGCTTTACTGCCTTCAGCTAAGCTCCTCAAAGAGGAGTTTTATTGGCAGATGCATCAACATCCATCCGATCAGCCTTAATTTAATAAACACTCCTTCACAGGAAGGAGAAAATGCTACCTCCCTCTATCCCCCATGCCTGCCTCTGCCATCTCAAGGACCCCGCTCCATCTTCAGCGAGACCCTGCTGCCCAAAGCAGCGCAGGAGCTTCCATCCCTTTCCTTCAGCGTGGACCGGCCTCCACCACCCGCCTTTGCTTTATTTCCCCCTGAGTCACACAAAACTTTTGATGACCTTGCCTTCTGCCCCTGAAGAAAGGTTAACAGCCTTTGGGGCTTTTTGTTTTTCCTTCCCCTTCAGGAAGTCAGCTTAGTTTCCATGATAAAAATAAACAAGGCAATTGAAAAGTCCCTGTGGATCCAAGACTGGTTTAACTGGGCAGAGGGCACTTCACCCCCTTTCTTTTGTCAGTTAGGCTTGCCTCTGAAACCTGTACTTGAATTTCAATGCTTTTTTTTTTTTGGCTTGATTTATGTCTAAATTTATCCTGCTAAGTTTCCTTCTAAAGTTCATTCTTTTCTGCAACACAATAAAAAACATTAGATAACCCATTGCTCCCTACAAAAAAAAGTTTTTTTATAGCAGTTTATATGAGAAGTCACTTGTGAATATTGTTTGTATACTGTGCTATTCTGATGCCCTGTAGATAAAAACCTATATTTTCTCCATAGCTCGATCTAAAGCTTTACATGGTAGTACCCTGCCACAGAACCAGCCCTGTCTAGTGTGTGACAGATTGACATATACACAAATTCACTCTTATTGTATTTGAAATACCAAAATAAAAGTGCCTTCTATACTTTCTGCAGAATATTCCACCTTGAAATGGGTCCAGGTAGTTTCACTGTAGATGCAGATGAATCTTCTGCTGCTCATAGTGCTGCAGTTCTTAAATGTATTATTCATTGGGAGTGATTGATTTGGCGTGCTGTCCACATTGCTTAAAAGCCACTGTCTGTTCGTCTGTCTGTTAATCTGTTTTGGCATCTTGCAGAGACAGCACTATAGAAAACACTTTTTGTTTCTGTTGAAGTAGTGACCAAAACCAAAAAAAAAAAAAAATCATAAAAAAGGAACTGCTTGATCTTGGGATTCATATACATTAAAAAAAAAAACAAAAAAACCTGTACCACTGAGATGGCGGAATGGCCGAAAGGAGAGATTTTTATATTCTGCCAGTGGTGTGCTAGAAGCCTGGTGCATTTGTTTCTGGCTGATTAGTGGGATGCTGGGGCAGGGGAACCAGGAGGAGACGTCGCAGCGGAGGAAGAAGGTGCTCTCCGTAAGATCATGACCTCCATTCCAGTGTCGTTTCACACCTCAGGCAGTGATCTTGTTACATCTCATAAGCTAAGGAAGGTCAGCCCTGGTCAGGCTAAGCGACTGAATAGGAAACTTCTAAGGAAAAACTCAGGCACTGTGGAAAGTGGGGCTGGTGGCTGGGTAGGTGACATGATTCCCTCGGAGTGGTACAAAAGACGGGCTCGGTTAAGAAGCCTCCGTGCACGGGCTGTGACTCCGCTCCGGCAGCTAAAGGCGCTGCCTCTCAGGTGAGTCAGACCCAGAGGCTGCAGTTATTAACAGCATTTCTTCTCGGGCCTCCCCGGAGCAGAGGTTCTAACCCCGCCGCCTGCCCAAGCTCCGCGCTGGGTGGGTACCTGTGTCCCCCCCGGCAGTTCCCACAGGAGAGGTCACGCTCTGCTTCACCCTCCTGCCAAGCCAGCCCAGGCAGGGATGCTGGCAGGCTCCATCCCCACGCACCCTGCAGCTCGGGAGGAGGAAAATTAAACACAGGCACTGGGTGAGAAAACCCCACTATTTTGGAAGGGTATTTACTCAAAAAAGGGAAATAATGAAAAACCCAAGAAATGCTCACGTGAAAATCCCCCTGATGCTCCCAGCTCTCTTGCCCTCTTCCCTTGTGTTCCTGGCCACAGGCTGTCTTCTCCTCTGAGGAGCCTCACCTCAGGCGGGGCACAAGTCCCGTTGATCCCCACCACCCACCGCGAAGAAGAATGTTACTCCCCTCAGATCCTGCCATCAGAAGGTTCTGCTCGAGAAGTGGATGTATCCTTTTGCTATAGTTTTTGGCAGCAACACGAGGATTTTGGAGAGTGACAGCTCTGCAGCCTGCGTTGCTCATTGGAAGAGGTGCAGGACTTGCTGCTATGGAAAGCAGGTGAGATAAAGAACCTCCCCAAACCCACATCCCAAATGACAATTACACTATATAATACTCCAGATAAATGGTACAGTGTTTAGAGAGATGACCAATTTGGCATTTAACCAAAGCAATACTCTTAGCCTTCTAAGTGTGGTCTATATTTTACTGCTGCATCTCATGCCAGAAAATGTTTTGCTTAATGTTTTAATTCTGGATTTTCTAAAGTGGAAGACGTTTCCTAACCCCACTCTCCATCTCTCAGTTGCAAAACAAGTGGTGAGATGAACACCCAGGCAATGTCCTAAGGATAAACCAATTCAGGCGAGCAAACCTGGAACCAGCCAAAAAAGTTCTGCTTGGTCTTCAGATTAAAGGCTGTTTCCCTTCACTCAGTACAAAGAAGTCCTTCAGGAGACAGCAGGCTCATTGCTGTCCCCTCTCAGCATGGTGACTCCTCTGCTGGTTTGCACCGTGCCCCTCCCTGAGCACTCGTGCGTGGCTGTGGGTGTCTGTGGTTTCAGAGGCAGCACAGACACCAACTT
Source organism: Xenus cinereus (assembly GCA_025774025.1). Lineage (NCBI taxonomy): Eukaryota > Metazoa > Chordata > Aves > Charadriiformes > Scolopacidae > Xenus > Xenus cinereus. The sequence goes on from JAOXJK010000012.1 coordinate 47,111,581, forward strand.
TGCTCTTACCAACCTAAAGTTTGAAACTTTTGACTTAATGAGCATTTCGGACCTGGTGCTGGCTCCCTGGCTCGCAGCTGGAGGAGTTCTCCACAGTCCCGTGGCTGTCTCCTTGGCACAAAATAAAAATAGTCAGAACCAAGCCAAAATCCCACTTAAGGGTCTTGAAAAATACTCTTTGTGTTTCATGTTTGCTTTCCTGGTCGTCTATAAAACACCGTGCCCCAAAATGGTGTGGTGTTAGGTGAACAATAGTCATTTCCTGAAATAGAGACTCTCTCAAATCCCCTTCATTTGTGTTTGTTGCTGTTGTGATTCTTCACCTGCTGGCCTTTATCTAGCAAAGCAAGGTGAGTTCAAAGACAACTCTGGAGGTCTGTGACAATTTTAATGATGAGGTGAAGTTGGAAGGTCTTGTGTATTACGAACTTAATGGGGCATTCTTCTCATTTACGCTGACATCCTTTACATGGAGTTGTGAAAAGGAAAAGGTATAGACAAGTGATCATAAGCGATTGATTTATTAAGAAATAACTGCCCCTTACCTGTAAGTGAAGGCCCAGTGAGGCAAACAAATACTTAACAAGCCCATATAATCCTAGAGTTACAATGGACTTAAGTCCCCATTGTCTTCTCCCATTTGCTTTACTTCGCCATATGAAGCCATCAGATAAACAACAATGACAAGAATCAATAACAGAGCTGTGTGAATAACTGAGATTTTGATTTTTCCTGGCCATACTAAAAAAAAAATCACAGGAAAAATTCATTTGCAGTTGACCTGCAATGAATTCTTTCCAACGTTTTGGGCAATCACTTTAAGTTAACTGTAGCATTTTCTTCAGCTTCATATTTTTTCTCTGACTTCAGCATCTACAAGTTTTCTAATTAAAAAATAAATTGAAAGAAATATCAGAAGTGGCAGAAGTTAGTGGAACAGAATGGCACTAATTTTTTTTTCAATACCAAAAATAAAAGTTCAGATTGTTTTCTTACTGGATGTTGTTTCCAGTAGCACAAATAATCCACTGAAATTTGCAAACAATTTCATTGACACCAAATCACATATTTTATTCAAGGAAAAAAATGTTGCTATGAAGGGATTTGCCAGGGGTCTACTCAGTACCCGCATCCCCGGTGTGGATGATGAAGCTGTTTGTTCCAGGCACTTCATGCTCCCGTAGAAAACCCAGAGCGATATGCACATGGCTGTTATAGGTACACAGCAAGAAACGTTATTATTTTGTGGAGGTATGGCTCTTTTTTTTGGAGTTTTGGGGTATTTCTGTAGTGATAAAACTAATGTCTGAAGGACCAAAAAAAACCCCAAACTTTCTTTTGATGAAGGTTTTCTGGTTTTAAGATTAAAGTGTCACACGAATTCTTTGGTAAATATTTTCTGCAACAATTCTAGAAAAGAGCTAAACATTTTCAAGGTAGGTGTGTAAATCCACCCGTGCCTCCTTTCCCAGAGACCGGGATAGACTATTTTAAGATTACGCTAGAAGACAGACAATGCATTGGGGCTGGCCAGGAAATAGAGTCAAACCAAGAGCTCAAGTTAGCATTGCCAGCCAAAAATAAGTAGCTGAGTAACTACAAATTTAAGAGGAAATGCTCAGTTTAATACATTCATTTTGTTCCAGGAAGTGATGTCAAGCTATTGTCAATGGGAAGTGGTGAAACCCAAAGGGTAGTGTAACAGCAGGGAAGTCTGTAAGTGTTTGCAAGAGCCCCCCCAGTGCCTTCTGGATGAACCTGGCCACTCACCACCCCTCTGCTGTTTATTCCCACAACACCCTGTCATGTGAGGACCTGAGACGCTGAGAAGCAAAACGACCTTGTGAAGGTCATACAGAAAGCCAGGAATACAGCTGTCCCTCATATGCCAGTGTGCAACCAGGAGACCCGTGCTTTTCAGCAAGACTTATTGGGTCTGCCACATTGAATAAATAAGATTATTTTGGACTGCCTGCTTATTTGTCCTATCTACAAACAAATAGGGGGCGGGGGGAGAAAAAAGCTTGCCTTTTTCTTTGCAGAAGGCAAATCCTGCGCTGAGATGCACTGAGAGCCACCAGGTCTTTGTCTTTATTTGTGTGTTGCCATTTATAGTAGGAAGGCGGCCCATTATTTTGGTGAAGCAAACATCTGAGTTCAGGAAAGGCAGACAAGCAAATTGAAGGGTTGATAACATTTGATAACATTTGATTTGCCTGTTTGATAACATTGATGCACCAGGACTGTGGTAGAGTAACCTTTGAAGAACTGTGAAGGCTCGTCAGGAGCCCAGCCACGTAGGCCGGGAAGTACACAGCACCCATTAAGCTGCAAATGGCTGAAACAACAGTTACCAAAGGAAAAGAGGGAGGCAAGGGGAGAATGGGGCTGCTTCTGTAGGAAAAATCCCAGCATCTCTCCCGGAGTAAGAGTTGAGCCAGATAAAATGGCTAAACCAAAGGGCAGATCTGCAAGAAACCTCATGGACACCAGACTGCAGACAGACAGACGTCTGTTTCTGAAGCTGGGGAAGAAGCAGAGCCTTGGGACAAAGTGATGGCAGCGCCATGAAGATAATATTCTCCTTCCCTGCGGCCGTATTTTTAGACCCGTTACCGGGCGAGGAAGCCTCACAGCCAGGCGTGCGCTGAAATTCACCGTAACTTTGTTCACAGTGGGACGTGCACTCACGCTGACCATCAGCCGGCGGATCCACCTCTTGGTGCGCCTGAAACAGAGCTTTTCATGTTCAAAGGGGGACGGGAGGTTTGAAGGTGTGGAGGCTGGCACGCGGTATGAAGGTGCCTGCCTCTGATCTTCATATGCCTCAGTTCTTCCAGGAAAACCCAAGCTAATTGCTGTTTTAAAAGGCTATTTAATTTTAAAACCTTCCCCCCGCCCCCTCCCCATTACTGAGCTGGCATGACTTTCATCACGGAAAGGGTATGTGCCATGTGAAGAGAAAGTAAGGAAACGTGAGGCGGGCTCTTGCGGGTACTAAAAATAGTGTGTGTACGGGGGCAGTCAAGGAAGTCGTTCCACAGGAGATAGGGATTGAGTGGCGTCCACTCTGCGGGGCTCTGCTGAGTCCGACTAATTAACGTTTGTAAAGCACTTTGAAGATGAAAAGCACCAGTTTATCACTAAGTTTAAGTACGTGCATCACGTTACTTAAGACTTTCGCTAGCCACCTTCCAACGCCACCAAACTCTTCCTTCTAAGTGGTGAGCAAGCTGAAGAGTTGAAGGGAGAGTTTGAGGAGCTGGTGTGAGGAGTCTGGGACAGGAGGAAAGCCAGGGCAGTGCAGCGCGGTGACACCTCTTGGTCTGAAGCTGGAGAGTAGGCTCCACATACACACCTTGACTTTGACTTTACCAGACCTGGGGTTTTCAAAGACACTTAAAGAAAGGTTCCTTTTGAGTGCCTGATGAATTCCAGCCCCCTTTAAATTTACAGTATATAATTAGGGCTCTTTTATGGTGGCAATTAAACCAATTTCAGATAGGATCACGTTTACACTGCGCAATCATGTTTCTAACACATGCAATTAGCACCAGTGACAGAACATGAACTTTTCCTGATAACCGTGTGCATGCTAATTGGCAATCCTCTTCGCTAACACATGCTAAAAACACAACTGCAAGCTCAGATGTAGATGTACCAACAGGAGGAAATGTAAGGAAAGTAGTCACTTAAACAGCAACCTCCGCTCTTTGAAGAGAAAGGCTTTAAACAGGTGGGACTAAATTCATTGGGACAGCTTATCAGGTGAGATAAATCAATGCGATGTCGTGGATTGCAAACTTTATTTTGAAATGGACCAATATTGTTCACATCAATATAGCCAATATTCTTACCTTTTTCAAATGAAGTAGTTAAAAGACCCCCTCATCACATTAATACACCTGTCTTCACAAGTGAGGCATTTTACTTCTTCAAATAGCATCCCTAGGGGACATTTAATTCTGAATGATTTTCTCATTAAAAGTATGGTTCTACTCATGAGAAACAGAATGTCCTAGTAAAATAGGACATGACAGAGCCAGAGATTTATGGGTTCAACACAAGGATTGAAATCTTGATTACTGAATGGAAGTGTGTGCAGAGTTAATGATAACTTCGGGTTCTCCACTCATCTCAGTGGGATGCTGCTCATCATTTTCTGATGATTAAAAAGGAAAGCATTCCTTATCATTTGTAAACTCTAATCAGAAACACAACATTAGCTCTAAGGATGAAAGAGCTTCATCAGACAGAGATAACTCAGGTTTTTGCCCAAATAGAACTTGGAATTAGTTTGGGAAACTCAGTTTACTGCATCCTCTCTGCACCTCCTCATTTAGCTGCAGATTAGAAAACTGAAGCATGGGGGGACATCTTTAAATCCAACATTTTCTCAGGAATCTCATGAGAGGCTTTGTGAGATTTCCAAGCTAGCATTTAGCTCAGCAAGATTTGCACAAATACACAGTACAGAAGCTTTTGGAAATTTTGGGCACCTTCTCCTGTCATTTGTAATAGGCAGGGTTCAAGAGTGTTTGCCCTGGAAGAGGCTGGACGGGTAAAAGCTGCTTGTACCCACAGCCCTCGCCTCGGAGCGGCTGCCTACCAGTAACTGGCAGTCAGATCTGACCCTCTGCTTTTAGGAAGAGATTCAAAGGCTCTCTGGCAGGGCAGGCTCCCTGTGACAAAGGAGTAAATTTGTGTACAGGAACAAATATTCTTACTTTTCCCTCTTCAAGGAAGACCCTATTCTGCAACACCACCGAGTATGTTCTTAGAGAACCAAGGCTGTACCTTTTTTCAATGCATACAGGAGGCAACCGGGGTCCACTCCAGCAGCGGTGCACTTAATTCTGTGATGGACAATGAATCCATACATGTACAATTTTTTTTCTCCTTTTTATCTGCAGTGCAGATTTCCATTACACATTCTGCACTTGTTTCACACACACGATTCCTGCAGAAATCAATGGAAGTCCTATGTGCAGAAAAAGGCACAGAAAGTGCAACAGAGATTTGCACCACGGATTAAGAGATTCTCAGTGTTGATCAAAGAAGAATTTTGTCCGAGGTTTGTAAAGCACTTTTGAATCCTTCTTGATGAAAGGCTCTATAAAAATGTAAAGCTACTGTTGTTGTTAATGTTCCCTTGGTACATAACAGGAGAAAAGATGCTGAAATTAAAGTCACATATATTAATATTGATTAAGAAATAAGCAAATTCTTCTAGAATTTGATCTGCCTTTCATTCTGTGCACTTGATCTTCCATTTTCAAACAGGGCATAGTTACGTCCTGGAAAATCACAGCCTTGAACTCCACCAAACCACAACTACAGATTATATATTATTATATATAATTTTGGAAATCTGTCTGGAATACACCATAAAGCAAGAATAAAAGAAAAACTGTAAGGACATTTGTATTTGTCAGCGTCTCCCCAGACAGAGCCCTGAGGATATGATATTCTTAGAATAAAGCTTTCATTTCACAGCGCATCAGTGGGAAAATTAACAAGCTCTCCTCGTACTGTTCCATAATTCATTTTCTTTGTTTTAGATATTGAGCTGAGCTGGTACAGTAACTTAAATAGATAGGAGAGATTTTAAACACAGATTCAGATTCTGGCTGGTTTGGGTTGTTTAGTTTTGTTTTGCCTTTTTCTTTCCTTATCCTGCAACTTCCTAGTATCTAAATAAGAAGTTGCCTCAATTTATTTTAGCGCTTGCCTTTTAAATGGAAAGTGCCAAATGATGTTATAATGATTTAAAATACATCAGAGCAGGCTCACTTCAGTTAGTGCAAGGAGTGTAAACTGCATCTCCTACAGCACCAGGAGCGGCGTTTGTTCCCTGAAGGAAGGAGTCTGCTCGTTTCCAGCAGCGGCAATCGGAGACCAAGATACCAGAAAGATCAGAGAAAAGTTCCTTGGGGGTAAGGTCAGCTCCACCTGTGCTCCAACCGCACCTCAGTTAACAAGAGGCAATTGCCCTAAAATTGTTGGGGTTTTGCTGTTGTTTTCTGGAAATATGAAGTTACATTTCTGCATAAAATCACGCAAACTCATCTGAAGCAAAAGTGATATTCCTGACTCTATTTTCTATCAAGAAGTTCCCTCTGTTCTTAGAAGTCCTGGGACTCCAGAAATGAGGGGAAAAAAAAGCCAGAGCAAAGCTCATTTTTCTCACTGAGAAAACTCCTGCTTGACCAGCAAAAACACCAAAACTGTGAGAGAAATATTATGTGTCTCCTCCAGTTCTGCTCATTCAGGTGTTGGGCAAACAGCTTGAACAGCAAAAACATCAAAACTTTGAGAAAAATATCATCCATCTCCTCTAGTTCTGCTAATTGAGGTGTTGGGCAAAAAGCAACACTGCAGCAGAAAAGTAGAGGTTGGATGTGTAAATATGTGTGTATAATCGCGGGACAGAGAGTGGTGAAGGTGCTATGGTCCCTGAAGCCCAAGAGCCAGCTCCAACATCTCTTCAGTAATGTCACTGAGAGCCCCCCTGCCTGCGCAGGAGCAGAGACCAGCATGTGGCTTCTCTCAAATATCCCCAGGAAAGTGCTTGCCCCCTTGACAATGAAACCTACTTTTCTGTGTTTAGGAAAAGATTGCCTACTCCCTTCCCCTTCAACAACAACAACAACAAAAATTCTAGGGAAAAATGTGGTGTGCCTGGTACAAAGTAGCCTACGGGGGACTTGTGCAACTTTGCCTTGCTTCCACCTGATCGCTTCCTTTGGCTACACCTGTACAGTGTTTTAAGAAAATTGAATCCCCCCTAAAGTACCATCTCAGCAATGCTGAGCCAGAAGGAGGACACAGTTTGAGACGCTACCTGTCATAAACAATGAAGAGTCCAAAAGAGAAATATCACTTCATGCTTTTAAATGGTCTGGCAGCTGAGGGAAGTCCATTGATGTGGGTGCCCCCATCACCCCTATGCAAAATACTGTTAGTAGCAGTGAAGACTGGGGCCAAAGGTACAGAAAATCTCCTTGTTATGAACAAAAAGTGGAGTTGCAATTGAGACAGCTGACAAAATTAAATACGTTCTTTGGGCATCTGTAGTAGGAAAGCCACCCCTGTTCCCCACAGATGACCTCAAAGATTTCCTTGCTGCATCCTCTTTCCCATCTGTTTGCAGTCAGCAGTACCTCCCCGTGTGAGGCGGCTGGGAATCTGAAACTGGATGAAGCTGGTGTCACTGTGGCGTGGGGAAATGCATTCAGCTAGCAGTTTTCAATAAGAAGTGATGCTATCTGGTCCAGAGATATCTCTTTCCACGTGCCCATCTACACAGCGGCTGGCACACTGTGGCGTGATTGCAACACAAAGAATAGTGGGGGCAGGCATAGTGAAAATGTATTCTTCCCCGGAATAAGCTTCCTCCTTATCGCAGCCAGTAATAGCACTGTATTATTCTGGCTTTAGAAAGAGATGAGCCTGTTTTTGCAAAAGAGCAAGTGCCCTCAGTTCCTGTTGACTGCTGGCGTCAGCCGGCGTTGTGCGGTGCTCTGTAGAAGTGAAGCTCTGCGGGAGCGATACTAAGGGAGGACGAGGACACTCTGACAATGTCAACCTTCTTAGATGTATGGCTAAGATACTCCTTGTCCAGAGGGTCACTCCCACAACTGTGACCCCAACCCGTGATGGGTTCTGCTGTCAGATGGAAGATCTGGTTCTTCCCCATCCTATCTACAACTAACGAGGGTGCCTGCATCAACCTGTGGCGAACATTTCTTACGCTGTAGCAGAGTATAGCAGGAGAAACAATATCCTCCTCAGTTGGGTACCTGTGCTTATATAACTGTGCATACTTTAAATACTTGTATAAACGTCTTGGAGCCCTATAAAATTACTAAAAACAATGGGCCCCAAAAGTTAAAGAAGCATCAAGAAAAAATAGCGTACTGCAATTTTCTAGTTCAATGAATCTGCTTTGTGCCACAATCACAACTCGCCATGAAACAGCACCAGCATTTCCTTTGATGTGTATAAAATGTATTTTTAATTTCACTAGGCTGCTGCTCACTCTCATTTGAAAGGGTATTTGAAAGGGTAACTGGGAATGGCTAGGTTGCCTTCTCTGCACTTTTCATTGCTTTACTGCCTCTGTCATGTCACCTCTTATTTTTCTCTTGTGTAAAATACAGCCTGAACCTTCTGAATCCTTCCTCACAGAGACCTTTCCATGTCTCTGAACATTATCGTCACCTTCTAGACCTCTCTCTGGCTGCTATTACTTTTTTTACAGACCTGAGCAAGTGTATTGAAGCCAGGCACGTCCCTGCATTTACAAATGCCATTATAGTGTTTCTGATTACAAAATATTTATCGCGACAACTACTACGTGGACATGCTACAAAGCCACTTTTCTTCCTTCATGCTCTACCAGCAACCTTGTTTAAACAGGAGCTATGGGGGCTGCCTGGTATTTCCAAGCAGAAGAGATGACAGCACCGCGAGGCATCCGTGACCTGCTTCCCGGGATCTTCCCTGAGAGTGACTGGATCCTGCTCTGTGCCGGCTTCTCGCTCAGGGCTTTCTGTTCCCTCCACCAGATGGACATTGGCAGATGGCAACACCATTTTGCTGTTTAATTATTTAAAATGCTGCATGCAAATCAACCTTTGGCATTCAATGATAGAACAGGGTGCTTGTGGTCGATGTCCCATCTTTGATACGCTGTTTCGGATTTCCTTCCTCATGAGGCTGTAGAGACAATTCTGGTTTGTGGTACTGGGACTACCTGGCAGACAGTGTCTAACTATAAACCAAAAGGACAGCCTGTAACCCTCACTCGTGTGAATAGTCCCTTTGACTTCAACCACTGAGGGACAGAAATCTGTCTTTTCAAGGAAAACAGAACACAATTTTTAGTAGTAGAAGTTATTAAAAATGGTTGATGTTTGAAGCTGTTGGAAAAGCTGGAAGTGATGCCAGCCTGTCACTGATTGAGGACTCAAGGCTGTCCATCCTGGTTCTCAGGACCAGCTTCAGTAGTAGGACCAGCGGGACAAGTCTGGGCTCTAACATAGAACCAGCCTCTAGCAGGAGGGAAGGAGGTTGTTTGTCATCGATACTGGCAGTGACATGCTTTGATTTTCTCTGTGTGCTGAATCAAGTTACTATTTTTACAAACTTTTTGGAAGAGTTTCCCTCATTTTCATCTAGTCACCACCTACTGGCTTTAAGGTTCTGCCAGTTAAAAAGTTATTATAAGCCATTTGTCTGCTTGGGTTGAGGATTTTTGTGAGACTGTGGAATGTAACATGACAACAGAGCCCATAAAACATTGGTTCCCGAACTGTTCCATGGGCCATGACTGTCCACACAGGGTCATGACCCAACCTCTTTTTTGAGGTCCTCCATAAAATAGAACATAGCCCTCAAAATCTCTGTTTCTTCCTCGTCCCTTGTGTCCTGTGTGACTGTGCCAAGACTTCTTGGTGTTTAGTCACATGTGCATCTGTTTGTACGTCATCAAAAAAGGCACCTCTACTTGCAAGTGCCCTTGTCAGTGCACCAGAGCTGATGGATGTTGACTCAGCCAGTAGAAGACTGTTTTACAAGCTGCATCGATGCTCACTCCAGTACAGCCTTTAAGAAAAGTCAGAGGACGTTTCCTGTGCCGTTGGCCACGCGATGAGCTGCTCCCAGTGGAGTGGTCTCGGCAGAGGTGGCTCTGCATGGAAGGGCTCAGATCCTCGGGGTGAAGGACCAGCTGTCCTCAGGGGCTTTGGGCTGGAGAAGGAGCAGTGACTGGGAAAATGGGTCGAGAGAAGCATTTCAGAGCACCACATTGTGCTAATCAGCTAGTGTCCGGTGAGGAATAATGTGAGGACATGACAATGTGCTATTAGAGTTGTGAAAGGAGCCCCACAAAACAGCTTTTATGACAAACAGCACACAAGCAGAACAGCAGAACCCAAGTTAACCTGTAGATTAGTTTAAAAGGAAAAGCAGCAACAACAAACACATTAATACAACTTAGTGAGATAATAGCTACCCCAAGCTGCACTGATTGGAAACAATTGGCAGAGCCTGGGATATAAGGAATCACTTCCTGCAGCAATTTCCTTTCATTAAAAAAGCATTTAAGCATTCATAAGCTTTTCATTTCTGATATTTGACTCTGGATCTTATTTTTAACTCTGTACTCTCCTCAAAGACGCTGTGCTGTCTGGCTGAATGCATGGCCAGGCCAGGAGGAATTTGGTCAGAACACAGATGTTTGCCGACCCAGCATCGCTGCGGAGGGTATCACACAGAAGATGTTACTGAAATTTTCTTGAAGCAAGAAAATTCATACAGCCATTTGGCAACCCCCCTAGCTTTCCAACCTGGGCACAGCAAAAGTAATTCAAATGCCTAGGTAGGAAAGTGCAGTCCATCACAAATGCAGCTACATAAATGTAGCACCCTCATTTCCAAAACAATTGGAAATAGTTACATCTCGAGGATCCACAGAATTCCAAAACATCAGTGAAATAAGATTCAAAACCACCTTAAGTGAAGGACTAGTATTCTTTCCCTGTTAGAGCTATCATTGGGGATTGCAAATTTGCCTTTTTTGTTTGTTTGTTTGTTTGTTTGTTTCACAGTACACTGGTCCAACAAAGAGATTATAAAAAGGTTTTGTTTCTGAAATACCTGAAATAAATTTTTAGTTCTCTCATGTGGGAAAAAAGAAAAATGTGATTTGCGTCAAAATTTGGGTCAAATGCTTAGCTCAACTAAAAATAAAACATTTTCATTGTAGCAAGAGTGGGCTACATTTATTTTGGTTTAAGTAGCCTTCTAACCTAAGCACTCTAACCTAAGTTTGAAAGAAAAAAAATTAAATATCCCCTTTTGCCAATATGGAGGAAAGACTGAAGCTTTTCTGCTTTTCCTTCTTTTTTCAGAGAGGAAGAAACTGAAACACATGACAGAGTGGCCCAAATGCTTTTGCCCAAGCTTTGATTTTTTTTTTTTTGTTGTTATCCTGGAGTAAAGTGAAAGGAAACATTTGCCCAGCTCTGACTTTGAGACTTTGGCAAAGAACTGAGGCCCATCCTCCCTCTTCCCTGCAGTGGTCATCTCCTGTGGGTTCTCTCTCCATAAAGCAAGCCTTTCGAGAGCAACAGCGGCAAGGGACTCCTACAAGAAGAGACACCTCTCCACCTGCCCCAAACTGCCAGCTGGGTCCTGCCTGGGGGAAAGAGCAGAAAGAAAGGGCTGCCAGGACAAAGTGGTAGCACTCAGAAGGGACAGAGTGCCGGTATAACCCAGCGGTCCATGCACCTACTACGGCAGCATCGCGCTCCTTCTGCCTCCTTGGTGATGTGGCTAAGGAAGGTTTCCACCAACCACACGCTGGTGGGAGGTAAGAGCAACCAGCCAGCAGGATCTTCCTCTGCCACAACCAGGGCTCCGATCCATCTGTGTCCTCCTCCGTGGAGGTCCCAGACCTCCTCCCTCTTTATCTCTAAGCAGGGAGTAGAGGGCAAAGTATGACTTAGGTAAGGAGAGGCCCAGCAATAAGCCCCAAGTTATAAGTAAGCACCTGGCTGTACTATAAAGCGTCATAGAAAGCGTAGTCCCACTGTGAGGCTGGAGAGAGAAAGCAGAGAAACCAAAGACACACAAATACAACTCCTGGATAATGCTGGAACAGCATTGCCACATCACTCCTTTCAGGGTGCCAGTTTTTCCAAATAAAAGCTAATTTTTTTTCTAGTCAGAGATGACCTTTTCTTTTTGTAAAATTTTGTCATACGTTAAAAAAGAAAAAAAGTTGATTTGGTACCTTTAAGAAAAGTTGATTTTGATATATATTAGGACAGACAATTTTTAGCTAGCCTACTTTAGCTCTAGCTGCCTCTCCTACCTCTCAGATCAGTGTTATTTAGAGGGGGAGTTTATACATGCAGTGAAGAAAGGAATGAGGAGTCTAGTAACTCGTTTATTTTAATGGCAACTGCGTGACACTGTTCCCATCCTTGCAATCGCAACTGGTCTGCTTTTCTAATGTGTGTGCCCAATTATAACTTGCAAGAAGCCATGTATCTCATAAAGAATTTAGTTAATTTTCAGTATTTTCCAAAGTCCTGTAAATGAACAATGCACTTTTTACAGGTCTTTCATCAAGGAGTTAATAACCAGATGAAGGTTCTCTTTTCATCAGCTCCTAAGTGATGCTCCATTTGATTGAAGAAGATCAAAAATGATGATCAGAAAATAAAAAGGAAGTCTTAAAGGCAGCCTTTGTACAACACTTTAACTGTCTCATTCCTGTTATTTCAGAAGTATCACTGGGTTTCTTTCAGGATTGGAAAAAAAAAAAAGAAGTATAAAATTCTTGTGAATTGCCAGTACTTGCTTTCTTCTTACTTTAATTTTAGAAACCCTTGTGTTAATGGTGGGCAATATACCTCTGCCAGACAGTGCCATGGTCCTAAGTGAAAGCCACACCAACCATAGCAAAACCATTAGGTTCTGATACTGTGTGTTATAGTGTCTGTGGTCCTAATCTTGCATCCTACTCCGTGCCAGCTGCCTGGTGCTGCCCCACAGTGACCTGTCCCATCTCACTGGCTCTTGACCAGCTACCCCATCCCTGGAGACCCCAGCCCCTGAGGACCCCATCCTCAGGGGCTCTGCAGGCCAGGGGAGGTGGGGGTAGAGGACAGCCCTTCTGCAGGAGGTCTCTTATCTTAAGTGTAGAAGAGCGTCATCCTGCTGCAACTAGTTTTACCTGAAAATTTCCTCTTTTCTTTAATTCTCTCTTGAAAGACCTTCATATAAATTTTCTCTCCCCAGCTCATTTCGCCTTTTTCCGTTTGCTGTGCCCTGATTTACTGCTTTTAATTAGAAATAGGCAAATTCTTTACGAAGATGTGAGATGCTGCTTCCCTGAAAGCAGCTCAAACACGCTCTGCCGAGCTCTTCACAGCACAGCTTCATCCTTTATGTCCCCTCTACCCCTGTCCCCTCTCTCCTGTGATGCAGCCGCCTCGTGCGTGCACTCCCTTCTCCCGTCCTTCCATCTAACCAGGGTTTGCCTGCTTTCTGCTCCCCTCTCTCCCTGCAGCATCCATAGGAAAAAAAAAAAAATTAAAAAAAAAAGGCAGCATAATCTTCCCATTACCACCAAAAGAAGCTCCCTCTCTGAAATTTCCTGCAGTGGGTAAATGTTGGTCCTCTGCCCCTTGGCAGTGTTTTGCTTCAGGATGGGTCATTAATGCGCAGCTGTTAATAGCAAGTGTTTGATGCAAGCTGGCATAGCTCATCAAGACCCTAGACACTGTCATCCGAAAATCCAAACAATATTTTCTATACCGGCAGAGCCATAGCCCTGCCTCTCTGTTGCAGAGAGGGAAACTGAGGCACAGCAGGACCAAAGACATGTCACCATCCTATGCTATTCCATCCTGCGCCTTGAATCCTTCCCCTGAAGTGAGCACTTGCATTGAAGTGTGATTTCAATCCAGGAGCAATTTGGGTTTCTGGTAGTGAGTACTTCATAGCTTTTAATCATCCTGTATAGTGAAGCCTGCAGAGAATCAGAAAATGTTACATTTAATTTTGGACCAAGTTTAATGAAGCACTGGGCTTTAGGAGAAGCACTGCATTTTCGGGCAAGCTCAGAGCACTCAAAAAAGGGCATATTTTATTGCAGATGGTTTGAACAACCTTTGTCAGGATTAAATATGATGGAAAGGGGATAGCTAAATATGGATTGATACTACCACACTTTTTACAAAATGCTTGATCCCACAGTTCTGAGGACCAGTTATCTTAAGATCTGATTCTTAAAATCGGTTATCTTATCAGCAGGATGTATACATAAATCAGCAGAAGAGCCGGTTAATGACTCACTGTTGTAAATTAAATGGAATTTGTTATGAATATGATTCATCGAAACTTTCCCAACAAATCAATTTGTTTCAATCATACTGTAATTCAATAATAATATTTAGCATTTATATGGTGCTTTCAATAGCTCGTGAAACTTTCCAAGCACTAATTGTCTGCATTTCACAATAACATTGTGCGCTGCTGAGTTGGGCTGCGTCTCCCTTGCAGGTGAGAATGCTGATGCCCCAAGAGCTTAAGGAAATATTTGAGTCTCTTGAAAGTGTTAGCCTTTCTCTGTTTTACCCTTTATGGTATCCACCCTCAGACAGGGTGCCCAGCGGTGACTCAGAGCTGTGAGTACCTGTGGTGGCAGGGCAGCGCAGGAGAGGGTTTGGTCTGTCCTGGTAGAGTCGGCATTTACAAACCACAGCCTGTTGCCAAGCTTGGCATCCACCGTCTGGAAGCTTCGCTCCCCACTGTGATGCCTTTCCCAACTACGATCCTTCATTCTGCCTTCCCCTTGTTCAAAAGCTGGACTCCAGAAACCCCGTGTCTGCACCCAGGGACTGTCCCTCTTCCTGCACCCCATGGGCAAGTCCTGCTCTGGCCCCACCTGAAGGATCAGTTCCTATATTTCTTTGACACCTCACATCTGTCCAAATGCTGTGAACTTCAGCTTCAGCTGCTCAAAAAACGGATCCTACAGAAAAATGAGGCATTACAAACCACATAAAAGCAGCTCAGAATAAGGGCTTAGCTTTCAGGTAGTCTATGCCTAAAAGACGTAGATGAATATCACATGGGGTTTTTAAAAGCACAGAAAGAGAATAGGTACCTGATTGCTACTGATATCAGCAGGACATAGGCTGATTCAGTAATGTGAAAATCCCATGAGGAACATTGGCTTCTCTAGGAACTACTAAACTCTACTTTAAGCAAGGTGACCCAACCTTAGAGCGAGCTAATCTTGGATGTGGAGGCAGGATTAAGATACACTTTGTCTCACGGCCACCTCCCATGTTCACCCATGAGATGGTGTTATGAGAGGTGGCTACTGCAGTGTTAGTTGCTTGCCTCTGTTTAAAGCTGCTTATGGATCTCTACATCCCACAGTACCATATGAAGAAGAACATATGAAGATAGCATACAGGCAACTGTAAAGGTCTGGAATGTGGGTTTCTGTCTAGTACAGTGCAACTGTGTAAGCCTAGAAGGTCTGTAATGCTCCAGCTGCTGTATCCTGAACATACCTGATGTCATCTATTCTTTGAAATTAAGCAGGATGTGGTCTTTCGTAAAGCACAGTATTATATTATGGAGCTCAGGATGCTGTGGAGGCAAAAAGCAAAACCATCTCCATAAGCAGTTAAAATATTTGTGGAAGAAAGAGCCACCAAGGATCATTAAACACAATGAGGTGGATATGGTCTGTAGCTCAGGGACTTATTAAATGAGGGACTTCCAGAAGCTGGAGAAGATCCCTTATAGATGCCCATTTATTTATTATATTCTTTCTTTAGGTGATTGCTGATGATTGCTGTCAGAGATAGGATGCTGGAGGTAGACACACCTTGCGTCTGGCCCTGAACAGCTATTCTTATGTTATGTTCCCGTAAGGATTTGGGTGGAATATTGTCTAAAACGGGGCCGTGGCTCTAAGCAGCTGATTGCCGTGATGTCTGTGGAGTGGAGGAAAGAAAGTTGTCAGTGCCCAAATAAAAAATTATGAATCATCACCTGCCATGTCACATGACAGAAAAAAGAAAAAAAACCTCTCAGGGTTTTTATTGCCCAGTTTGATTTATTTTTTAACCCCCTCCTTAGTCCTCAGCAAGCGCACGTGATGGTTTGCAGTCGACAAGGTCAGTGTTTCCATACACAGGAAAGGGCAAACCTCTCCCTGGTGCTGAGACAAATGCTCCCCTCGTGCCGAGATGAGGAAATGCTGAGACAGAGAATATTCATTAATTTACATGTTGCTACTGTGGCTGTCCTGCTGCCGGTGCTCCGGGGTCTTTGTGGGACCTTGTACTTTGTACCCTGCCTGGTAGCGGGGGGCTGTGCTGCCTGGAGTGACCCACTGACCGTGGCTGCCCCCTGCTCCCTTGGCTGCACCACCCAAGGCTGCAAGCCCCAAGCACCAGGACGCACAGAAAAGTCTTGAAAACTGGCTTTCCCTCCTTATTCTGTACCATTTTGGATTGCAGATGCGCAGCATTGCTGGCTGCCCTTGGTCTTTTGCCTGCTTGCTTGCATCCTCTGCACTGAACAGAGTAGCGCTGAGACTAGAAAATATGTGTTTAGCTCCCTGCTTGTGGCAAAACACTGAACTTATGCTTGGTGCTCCCTGCTGAGGACCTTTTTGCTATGGGCTTCACAGGCAAATAAGTCACCTTGATGCCAATATTCGTCCCTGTTTTCTGATGCAATGCATAAATCACATTGCTGTTCCTTATCAGCTTGTAGCCCTTGCTTAATGGGTAGCTCTGCTGCTTCAGCAGGGAATTAGCTAGAACAACATTACAGTGATAAAGTAGGTAGAGTAAGCATCCATCAGTGGGTCAATTAGTAATGTTAAAAAGGAAGCTCTGAAATAACTCACACGGTAGTACATTAGTTCTTGTGCACATGTTCAGATCTGTCGCTTGGCGAGTATGAAATGAGGGAAAGAACAAATAATTAGGGCTATGTTCTTTTCTAGATCCATGCCAAAACCTCCCTTTAATAACAGTACCTCTCATGGCCTTATCAGCTTTTATCTCTAAACTCTTTAGATGGTATCTGCAGTCACTTTTAGCGAAGCCGAATTTGAAGCCAACTCTCAGTTCTTCCCAACCACGGACAACGCTTGGCGCGCCGGCACCACAGACATAGACCTTTGAGTTCACACACCCACCCGTAAGACACTTCTCACACCCCCACCAAAGCAAAGTGAGAACTCCATTTGCACCCCTGGCAGCAGCAAGAGGCTTCCCTAGCCCGGGGACTTTGCAGGGCCATGGCAGGGAACCCCTGGCCACCCTTTGCAGCGGTGCTGAGAGCCCATCAGCCCCCGGCGGGTCTTCAAAGCCCGTGAAACAACGCCAGGTCCTATTTTATATGAATCTGGCTAGAGAGCTCTAAATCGGCCTAAATGGTGTTTTCTAGTCACTGCTGAGAACTTCTGTTGTATGGAAGCTTCATCATTTCATTACAAGGATTTTGAGCGACAGTTTTATTCCAAAGGTGGAGGGGACAGCAGGCTCTGTTAGTCGGTGTCGTGATGCTGGGAAGGAAGTGAATGGTTGCCCAAGAACAGTAACGTCCCCTAGAAATGCACTGCTCGCCCACAGCCTCACTGCAAGAGCAATGGAAGGGGTGAGGACATCAGTGAGAAGGGAGAGCAGTGTGTGTGTGTCTGCAGCTATGGAGAGGGGGATATCGGTGACATATTTTGGGTTAGAATATAGCTTCTGGGTGAAAAAGAGGGTACTTAAATTTAAATTAGAAAAAATTCAGCAGTCTTATTGTCATCATGGAGGTTCAGATGAGCATGGAGCTCCTTAAACTTACTCCAGCACTATTTCAACTGCCCTTTGCTGACCAAAGTTATTTTCCTCAACACTGTTTATTAACGTTTTAAGTTAGAACTCTCTACACTCCCAGACACTTTTGGTATTTAGATGACCTGAAACTTAATTGCTAATCAAGTAGACTAAAAGAATAAAATCAGGAGTTTAATTTCCAAGCTAGCCCAAGATTATTATTCATTGCCCAAAAGCATCATTAAAACAGCATCAAGAATGACACAGCAATCCCTTGTACCCTCCCAAAATGTCAAATACACTTATATTTAAACGGCTGAAAACCAGGAAATAAAGAGTTATAGTAAAATCAATGCGTGCTGTGGAAGTGAGCTAGTTCCACAACTGCTGTAAATTAGCATGGCTCCAGTGACCATAATAGAGTTACCCCGAAGCATGCCAGCTGATGTCTGTTTTTCCATTGCTGGGCATCTGTATATGATGAAAAGTATGTAAAACGCCTGTAAATGCCTAGAAACTTTAAAATTAAAGGAATCAAGTTATTGGCTAGATCATAGTGACATTATACGGAGAGAGTAAAGTACAGTGAGTGGTTTGGGATCAGGTCCTTGTCAGCAATAGTGAAAAGAAGCAAACAGAAATGTTGAGTACTCCTATAAATAGCTTTAGAAGGAAGCATACAATATCCATGCTGAGGCATCAACCTTGGAAATATTTATGAACTGTCAATATTGCTTCTAAAGATGCAAGAGGCACCAAAAAATTGAGTCAAGCGCCGGAAGTCACCTAGAAAAAAAAACAAATAGAAAACTAATCTGAGTAAATCTGGGCAGCCCCTCTGCAAATACGGTGTGTACTATATGTCAGTGCTGGCTGCAAAAGAAAAATTATATAGGCATTTATTGCTGAGGGGGTTAAACCAAATATATTTATCCAGCCATTCTGGACACACAGGCAGCAATTTTGCAGTGATGGCTGCTCTGGTGAGTTACTTGAGTTAGGCTGTGAAGATCCAGTTCTATCCCCACAGATGTCCTCATGGTAGTAGGGCTATTGTGGCCGCTAACCTTGCAGATTACACGGCAGCATGCTACCGGCGCTGCCAGCGGCCCATGGTGGGATGCAAACTAGACCTCTCAGGAACCCAGTAAACTCATCGAAGACCTGATAACGCCCACGTGGTCAGAAATGTCTCAGCATTATGTGATATTTAAATTCATTTTCTTAAAATAGTTGCAGGTGGTTTGCTGCAGCACAGCACTTAAGAAGCGTTTCCTTACAAATCCATGAGGCAATGACAGGGAAGCCGTGCGTTCTCCCTTGTTTTGAATATGTGCATTCAGTTTTGTTGCAAAGGTTCCTGCTATGGTTTCAAAGCTGCTCTTTGAGTGGCAGTTTTTGGCCTTATCAGCATCTTCCTCTCCCTGTTTTTCCTCAGTCTCTGCTAAGATGAGCACCTCTGAGCCAGGGGCTGAGTTTGGTCAGAAGCTGTAAGATTGGGGAGGATGAGGGAGAGGCTGGGGGGAACCCTGGAGACCCTGAGGAGATGAGTGCATGTGTGTGGCCCTTGCAAGGGCTCCCTTCACCCCCAGCTCACTCTGGGACAAGCTAGACAAGTCCTAGATATCAAATGCTGAAGAGATTGTCCTTTCTCATTCTACAGCTTGTCTCTCTTCCTTCTCCCTCTTTCTCTCCTCCCTCTTCCCCAATTTAAATCACTATTTTTTACCATTTCCTTTTGGTGTGTCTTTAATCTTAATTTCAAATGCCAGCTTTTTTTTTTTTCCCCCTTTTAATCCCTAACTCCTCACTTTATAGTCTTCCCAAGTCAGTAGCAGTCAAAATCTAATGAATTCCTGAAGGTCAGATGAGCATTTGGAGACCCATAGTTTGTGATGTAAATCAAGAGCCTGAGAATAGCGTCCATGCTACAGCCGCCACTGCAGTTGGCACTAATCAGCAAACATCTAATCAATGGGAACAGTAGCACATTCATGTGCAAGAGATATTATCTTGGCATATAAATAATGAAAGCCTCTAAAGCACTCCCAGATGTTGGAAACAAGATTCCTTCTGGGCATGTGAAGAATTTGCTTAGGGGAAAACAGAGCAGCCACACAAAAACAGAGAGCTGTTTTAGTCTGATGGAGTTCTGTTTACGAGAAAGTATTACTAAAAAAAGGAAAGTAATATCTATATGGCTTGAATCAGCCAAAGCTGACCTCTCATCTGCCAGATACCTGTAAAGAAGACAATTGTTTTTATCTGGGGTATTCAAGAGTTGTTGCTGCTTGATTATCTTTCATACAAAAGAGGCCCTGCTTTCTTACTATTGCCAAATATTCAATTTACAATCAGGTTTTCAATATGTCCTGGAATCTAGGCTTTCCTGAGAAAAATGAGCTTTTTGATCTCTCATAATGACAACTTATTCCATGAGATAAGGCTAAGAAAAGAAAAAGAACAATTAACAATTAATTATTCCTCATGAGAAAATGCTTTAATTCACAGTCCAAGCAAGTAAAATTTTAACTCCAATAGTTAATGTCCGGACTTTTTAAGAAAAGCAAAATCTACAGAAAATTTACAAAAATTATGAAGTTTTCTTAGCTTTTTGCCAATCAGGATATAATTCATTTACACAGCTCAGTCTTGCTTAAACTCTTTATTCTTGCTGAGGACACTGGTGCTGCTGATCCACTATAGCCACTCACTTGAGTATATCACTCGTGGGAGTATGGAACAACCAGCCAAGTCATTCTAACAGATCCTATTTCATCTGAAAATGTAGAAAATGTTATCAGTGCAAACCCACCTCAAGGTATCAGTGACAAAAAAATAAACTATTCTCTAAGCTTGTTGTACAGCATTAAAAAAAAACAAAACAGTGATGTCTCTCCAGGTCTAATGGGTACAGCTCTATAACCTTACAAAGGCAATTACCATTATTTTACCAATGCCTGCTCAATATCATGCGCCATGATGGGGACAATCCTCAAGTGATGTCATTTAGCTTTAAAAGCCTCTTCATGTTTATCTCCCATAAAGCACCGTAACCTTCAGCAATATAGTGGCTGGGATTTGTTAAAGCACAACCATTTTTTTCTGTAAATGAAAAAATTACCAGGTAATCATTTTCACATTGCTAGATGGCACTGAATGTATGAAGTTGTTGATTTTTGTCAGTCTCTTTCTGTACTGGAGGACAATGGAACAAATAAATGGGAGTTGTCTCTTTCTCTGCCAAATGAAATAGCAAAGCTGTAACAGAAAATGGGCCAACAGGGCGACGAGGGTGGGACGGGGCAAGACTCAAAGTGGCGAAGTGCAGTGTTACGGTGTCTGTAATCTACCGCTCCAGGTTTGGGGTTTGCTTACTTACGTATTTTAATTATTGTTTGGTATTATGCTAAGATTCTTGGAAGAAGGAAGCTATGAAACTTTGTTAAAAAGTCTTTAAAGAGGGTATTCAAATATTTTATTAAATACAGTTCAATACCTCTGTTGCTGCTGCCCAGCAGCGTTACCACTTGCACCGTCAGCTGTTTGTGACAGTCATTTTAATGTGTTTGTGCAATGCCTAACACGATGGGGACTAGATGCCCGAAAGATACCAAATCTCTAGGCACCATTACCATAATAGGCATATTCCAAGTGCATTTTGGAGAACTGACTGGAATTTTATCAGGTTTGGGAGGTTGCTGTTGTTCCTCCACTCCCAGTAGCGGGGAGCATTACAAACCCTCATACAGAGGCTGTGACTGGACTCTGCAGGGATGTATGCATGTACTTTATGTCTTCTGGAAACTTCAGTGACTCCAGTGAGGCAATACTTACCATTTTGAAAGACTGTTGGATCAGGGCTTGATTTGTAATGGCAACTCCATTTCGTTACCTCTTGTTGTGAACCTCTCATGCATTTCACAGTAACTAAGGAATCATTAGTTACTACCAAATCCTTGCTTTCTCTCACGCAGCAGATACCTAGTGTGGCAAAAATAATACACTTCTGTCAAATATAAATAAATCCTGAGCATTCTTCTGAAAATTCAATCCATCCTGAACAGATGGTTATAGCACTCCACAGAATCATAGAGTCGTAGAATGGTTAGAGTTGGAAGGGACCTTCAAGATCATCGAGTTCCCACCCCCCTGCTGTGGGCAGGGACACCTCCTACTAGACCAGGTTTCTCAAAGCCCCATCCAGCCTGGCCTTGGCCATTTCTATAGTAATCTCTGACAGTGTCTTCCTTTAGGGCCTTGGGCAAATTACTTAAACCTCTCTGTCCTTGTTTTTTGACTTTCATAGTAATAATAATTGTCTCATAGAAGAAGTACGTGCTCTAAACAGTATTTGGAAAGTGCCAGGAGGCTCTCTGAAGGAACGTAATTGTAAATTAATGAGTGTATTGTCAGCACCTCCTCCAAAATTCTCTGGATCTAAGTCAAGCTTTATATACCCCATCACAGGAGTCTTTACGCATACTGCCCCATGGAAGAAATGACTGTCATCAGTACGCTTTGCCAATTATCTGACATGCAGAAGAATAAATACTGTGTAATGGTACAATGCTTGGGAATGTGTCACGAGCATGTTTCCTTTCCTGGAATAATCTGTAGGTGTCAAGAGGACCTCAAAAATGGTTCAAAGACATTCAGGCATAAGACTTGGTATTGTGGTTTGTGTTTTCCCAGCCTAAACTCTGATGACCTAGCGTGCAGAGGATGACCTCTGACAGCAGTGCATGGAGTCCTGGCCATGAGGTTACATATGGTGGACGTGAGGGGATTAGATATTGCCTCTGTCTTGTGCTTCAGCCTCCATCAGCACGTCTGGGGCTCCAATCTGGCATCTGGGTGCAGAGCCAAGCCATATCCTTGCTGCGTATCAGTCTGAGTTTTGGGGTCTCCTCAGCCACCGTGTGCCCTGGTTTCAAGGAAAAAGAATGCCAGGCGTGAGTTGGGCAGGACTTGCACTGCCTTTCCAAGGGGCTTTCAGCCTGGGAGCAGGACACCCCAGTCAGCCTGGCAAGCTGATGACAGATTCCCCAGTTCCCTGTCTGATGCTGAAACGAGGGCACTTTTCTACCACACAGGAAAACAAAACAAAACAAATTAGAAACCCCAACAGATTGATTTAGCTGTATCGGCCAGTAATTTATTCACCAGAGAAACTGGTATAAGCCATATTGCAAATGAACTTTTGGCTTTGGTAGGAGAACTTCCTTGTTCCTACACTAGAAGACGTTTTCCCACAACTGTGTCTCACAGACATTTTGTGCAGCTGGGGATGCATCTGAATTGAAAGGACACCAGAACTGCATGTAGTTTTGACATAAAAATTGGTCATTTTGAAGGAATTTTGTCTGAAGAGTTTGTTCAGTCTATCTCTGCCCCCCACCCAGCACATTGTGTTTGGAAGGAGAAGATATGGGTGAAGCCATTTCAGAAAAAAGCCCTGACTTTTGTGTACATCCATTTCTTTTATATTGCTGGGTAATTTAATGTGACGCATGGAAAAAAAATACAGTGTTTTATCAGCTCTCTGTTCAAGCAGGTGGTGCTGTATTTTGTGTAAAGGACAGTGCTTAATTTAAGATTTCTACCATAGCAGCAATTCTAAATGACAGCATTTGTATTAAAAGAGCTGCTCTTCCCAGCAGCACTGTTATAAAAATACTGAAACAGTAGTGATATTATTATAGATCTGCTCCAGTAACAAAAGTTCTACTGTAAGAAAATCTCTGATTTAGAAAAATCCTTGCCGTCTTTCGCCAGTGATAAATGTTCCCTTGGTTTCCATACTGGTGCAATTTAATCCCCACAATTTGAAGAGCTTGCAGGGAGGCAGCTGTGTACTGTAAAAGCACAACGTGTTGTAAGAGTTTCAGTGGGAGCAAAGGTGGTAAAATCGGGCCGGGAGCAGTTATTCAGGGTAGGAGAGCAGAGAACAGCCGGGAAAGCCGTGCTTTCCAAAAGCCCTTTGTGCACTCTGTGTGTGCACGAGTGTGTGCGTAGGGGCAGGAGGGACATCGCCTGCTTCTGCCCAAGCCCCCGGGCAGGGAGTGCGGTGCCCCGCTGCAGGGCAGGTCCCCTTCGCTTGGGGGAAGAGTTTAATTTGGTGCTTGCATGAATCAGGAGGAGCACAAACATGCCATTAGTCTGCCCCTGAAGCTGACGGCTTTCCCATCACCAGTGATTCAGCAGTAAGGAGTGGTGTGGTTTCATCCATTCTCCCTTCTCCACTCCACCCCCCCTCCCCACCAGTGGCAGGGTCAAGGATGGGGCTGACATCATCATCTCCAACAAGATGGCTTGAGATGTCTTCTACCCACCCATTGCATGGGTTTGCGTTTCAGAAAACCATCCATGTGAGAAATGGTTGACCTCAGTCCCATTACATCGATGTTTACATTTCCAGTGCAATCGGAAGCCACAGCCAAGAAGAGTCGTTTCCACTTCCCTGGTTTTTGTGGTAGCACTCAGAGAGGTTCAAACCAACGTGGCCGTAGGAGTCCAAGCACGTGTTCTGGTGGGCTGGGCAAGGCATTTTGTGCCAAAGTTCATTCATCCTTTCTCCTCGCATTACATGTAAGTGCTTTTTTAATTACATTAATGTTTTTGTCTCATGACATTGCCTCACAGGTCACCTCACTCTCCAATTACTGCTCGTGTAAGGAAGTGCTTCTTGACACTGCCCTCAATTTCTTTTTTCTTTATTTCCACTTGTGCTTATCTGCAATGGAATGAAAGTATGAACCACGTCTGAAATTAGCCATTAGGATTTTTACATACTTCAATTAGCATTCTTTTAAGAAAACCCATTTCTCTCTCTTTTTTAAAAATTTAATTCTGGCCCATATATAGCCAGTTCTATTTACCCTCACAAGCTTTATGTCTTAGTTTTCAAATTAACCTTCTCAATACTTTTCTGAATCTTTCTGGTGCCAGAGTAATTTCCTTATAATATGGCGACCAGGAATTAATGAGTAATTTATTTCATCTTCCTCTGACAATATTTTGAGCACCAGCCTGTAGAGGAAACAGTCTTTCTTTTGAATTAAGTGCTGCTGTGGCCTACCTGAGATCTGCCGTGGCTGAGATCTAAGTTTAGCTACACTCTGCGGGGTGGTGAGGAGAAAATTTAAACACAGGCTGCGTGACCAGACTCAGAACCGGGTGCAGGACGCCACGGGTCACTCTGCTCTTCTCATCCGTCACCTCGCTCCGTGTTCACCCGGCGCTTGAGGGGAACTTCATGGAGGGAAACAATTGAAATGAATTTAGCGTATTTTATCCCTGTGGGTTTTTTGTACTTATCCTATCACGGAAATGTTATGTTCCCTATTCCCTGGTGACCCCAGAGCTCACATGGGAAGGCAGCTCCAAAGGAGGTGAGGTCAGGGGAGGGTGCAGAAGTGGTTGCCATCCATAGGTTTGGTTTTGTCTGGGTCATTCTTCCTCCCCATGCCTCAGGGATGAGTGTATGGGGAGGAAGGAGAAGGACTCTTGTCCCTTCTCAGGCCACCTGGGGTTATTCCCAGAGGGCAGTCCCTTGGTCGACTCATCAAATGGCATCCCAATGAGTTCTCTTACCCTCTTGCTGACTCCTGTGGTGCAGAGCAGGTTAGACTTGCTTCAGCACAGGGGACGCAGGGGGGGGAATTGGTCAACAGTAATTAAAAGTGAGTGTCAGCTCACACCGAGGCTCCAGATTATTAGTTTAAATGAAGATACTTTCCATGCACGGTGAGCCTTGCATACCGTGGCACAAGCTATTGCATGCAATTAGCTTGCAGAGAAACCTGTGATGTGCCAAAGGAAATATCAGGCAAAAAAACCACCAGCATCCGTGCCCTCCCTCAGCAGGAAGAGGTGTATCAAGCAGACCAGGCTGGCTTTCTGCTGACGCAGAAATCACATGCAGGACCTGGTGAGACTCTGAGCCCAGGCCAGCCTATATGTATGCAATGGATGTAGGCAACTGAGGGTCGCCCTTTGGAAGCTTGCTTCTTGCTGAAATATTGAAAACTCAGCCTTTTTATTGACACATCGCTCAGCTCCTTCTCAGTCGAATAGTCAACTTCGTTTGAAGTCAATCTGGCTTCTTCAAGGCGGGGTTAGCTGTGTCGGTGTCGCTTCCAATGCCTGTTTGTCCAAGCTGCTCATAAGCGCCTTCCACGCTGAGGACTGCACCACCTGCCCAGACAATCCACTCCAGCACTTACAGCAGCCCTAGTATTACAAAATGCTTTCTAATATCTAGCCTAAACTGTCATTGCTGTAATTTAAACCTATTTCTTCTTGTTCTACCTGCCACGGCAGTGGAGTACGGTGCTTTTTCCAGCTTTTCCTCAAATTCATATTTTCAAGACCTTTGATTATTAAGACTGTTCTCTCTCTCCATTTTTTTCACATCTTTCCTGAAGCCCAGTGCTCAAACCTGGACATGGAATTCCTTTAGTACTGACAGGAAACGAGCCTTCCATTTATTTCATTTAATCTAATTTATTGCCTATGTTTTGATTTGGGGAAACCTCTCATTCACGATTTCTTTAAACCTTGGGCTGGATAATACTGATATCACTGCCGAAAGAGTACAAGCATCTGGCAACTCTGAGGAAGAGACAAGACCTGGAAAGAATAAAATCGTATCCCATCCACCCATTATCATCCATCTTCTGCAATGACTAGCTTCCATCCCCAAACTGACTGAGCACAAATCTTGCTTCTTCTTGCAGGGGCAACCAACCATGCTAAAGGGAGTGAGAAACAAGCCACAGTTTGCACAAATTTACCTAATGCGAATCAGTGCTGTGAGGTCTAAATAAGTAATGTTTGTACCATACCGCTGCCTGTGCTGTAAAAGGTTTACCATGTAGCTACAGTGGTCGTAGCTCTCCCCTGCGATATGTAGGTATGAAGAAATCGAGGTAAAGGGGAACGGATGAACCCGTGGACCTCCCATCAGCCAAAGTCTACTGCCAAGACCCTCTCTAGGTGGAGGGCACTGCTAGAGTGAGTCCCCAACAAGAAGGGGAAAATAGCAATTCCGGTTCTGCGCTAGGCTCTTACGCGCACATTCGCACAGCTTCATGTTGTAGCCTTCCTAAACATCCTGACATTAGAAGAAGACACTTGTCCTCCAGTTCAAGGACTATTACTGCCAATTTATGTGTCTCTACGCAGGGATGTGTCTGACCCAGCATGTTTCCAGCAAACTTCCTGACATTAATATCAAATGGGGCTGCTGTCCACTCTTATAGTACACACAATAACATCATTGTAAGGCTACCTAGATGAAACATATTACAGGTGACACAAATCAAGTACCTTGCCATTTATATACCATGAAGTAGACATCTAGGATTTTCTCACCAGCAAAGCTGCATGCCATTAAGTCTGTCATGCTTTCCACAAAAAAAAAAAAAAAGCCCCAAAACAAAACAGTGAAGACAATAGTTTTAAATAATTTCCGTGTTGAGTACAGATGAGACATATCCAGGTCTTAATGTCCTTTCTCTGTGTTTTACATGCCGGTGCGATCTGGGACATAGTCTACAGCAATGACTAAGGGCATTAGAACAGCTGCTTTATAGTAGTGGATGGTTTATGAGTACTTGTGCAGAGCACTGCAGATAAAATGAGTATGCTACTAGACTGTCAGATTATCCCCATAACTGGTTAGAGCAAGGTGACCCGGGCAGGTTACCGCGATCAATATAGAAATCTCACAGTGAAGTTATGTATGTATAGCGGCTCCCACATAAAACAAATTCTTCCCATGTTGCCCATGTAATTCAGCTGCCTTTAATTCTAAATTGCCACTTTCAAGAACAAAATGAAGCAGCATTTCTGTGGGTAGTGGATGTTTTTCTGCTTCTTCACTACAAATACAACAACAGGCCACCATTTTTGCTGAGTTAGCTGTTTCCTTGCATAGCCAAGTCTCTATGTTTTCATTGGCAGGGCTATATTGCAGATTTCGGGAGCCACAAGGAGCAAATCATGCTTTAGATTCTGTAACATAAGCGTTAAATAGTTCTGCGCTGAAATACGCTGTGGGTGCAATTAGATGTCTTTGCCATACCCCAAATAAAAGTAAACAGAGATCTTGGCTGTTCACCTAAGCCCATGAGCAAGCCTGCACAGCGTGGGGTTATTCATGTGGGGCAGCCCTGGAGCATAAACCAAGCCAGGAACAATTCAGGGTCTCGCACAGATTTGGCAGGGCGGTAGGTGGGTCAGCCCTGCTCCGTGGCCTCCCAGCAACAGGAGCAGCAGCAGCTCGTGGCAATCCTTTCCCAGCCTGGCAGAGGGCTGTGAGCTTGGCTGGAGCTGTGCAAAGCCTCGTGCTGGTGCAGAACACATGGGCCCCCAGCTTCTGGGATTGCACTGATGACATGAGAATTTTGCAGAGATATAACAGTGGCACCTGCGAGATGAAAAGTATGCCACCCTGCAGATGTCCTTGCTGTCACTTCAGTCTGCCTTCCTTGCTTTCTTGCAGGCACCCCATGTGGTTTGATGAATTTGTTTCTTGGCCTATTTCAGAGCCAGCTCATATGGGGATTATAAAAATTCCCAGAAATGGCCCAATTCAGAGACATTTTTCCATGGGCTCTAATTTACTGCCACTGAAATCACAGTTGCCTACAATCTCAAATGTAAATTTATGTTTTGAGAATCCTCGGGGTCTTGTGTTCCTAAAAGAGACCTGTTTTCCAGAGTTTTGAACGTCCTCCTCCAGAAAGGAGCCCTGATGCCATCTTGCCAATCCAAAGACTTCGGGCACCCTAAAACTACTTGTGGACGTTTTAGCCGTGACGTTGCTTTTCCTGGGAGCAGGGTTTTCTCTGGACCCTCCACCCCCCATTCAGGCACTGCCTTCTTTTTTGGTGTTCTTCGTTTTACAATGAAACATTCAACAAATGTTTTAGGAGCGTTGTCATAGTTATTCTTATCTCCTTCCTCAGCAAAGGGAAATGTCTTATAAACATTTCCAGCTTCACTCCCCTTTGCTTAGATTAACGAACTGACCAGTACATCACTGCTCTTGGTGATAAGCTTCACTGCAGTTCAGGGCTGAGTAAAACACTCCTTCCATGAGAGTATTATCAGACTGAAAGCCTGGTGGTGTATTACACAGTTTCTTTGTCTCGCTGTAATGCTGTTTCAACATGAGTCAGTTCCTGGCACTGAGTCACCTGCAAGCGGTGAGGAGTCCCACCAAAAAAATATACATGCAATTTGCTTAACACTGGAAGCTATGTCATCGACCCTTGGGATTTTGTCCCCAGCCTCACATGATCTGTGTAGGTTTCGGATTTTTTGAAAGGGACAGTTAGCCCAGCTTCTTTTCTTTGGAGCTCGTGACATTTCACCAGACCAAATAGGCAGACACCTGCCATTGCTTCTGAGGAGGTGGAACAGGCCTTCTGCTGGAGGAGCTGCCCGCCGTGTCGCTGCAAGCTGTGTGCAAACAACACTGCCCATGGCGGGGAAGTTGGGCATCTCCTTCCGTGGCGTTCTGTGGGTGCCTCCTTGCTGGCCTGCTGGACACAGTTTCTCTTGCTTCAGTACAGAGGTCTGCTCCTCTCCCAGCTGCCACTTCTCTCTCTTTCCTGTAATTTTGTGCCACAAGTTCAGCCTTTGGAATGTGAGCCTAACCGTGCATTAAAAAGTGTTAGTTATCCTTGTCCACAGAAGAATGTGTTCTGCTTCGCACAAGAAAAGCTTTCATGGAAACAGAAACAGGAACAGAAATCTATCCCCCAGATTATCATACAGTGCCCTTCTGCCAGCCTTGATGTTCAGAAGCTCTTCACCTTATCCACCATCACCAGCCTAGAGCAACTTTCAACCTATGTTCAGGACTTCATTGGATGTTTTCCCTTTCGTGTCATCCCCATATTTACATTACTTCTCTCTTTGCACATCCCATGGGCATCACCTCATTGAGCCAGTCAGTAGTTTGGCCCTTGGGAATACCCAGAAGTTGCTGGACAGCCATAAGGGAAGATGGACACACATGAATCTCACTGAAGCTGGTGGCTATACCTGCTGGTACCGTAGTTTCCTGCTTAGCTCCTAGTGTCATTCGTTACCCTTTTCCTCATGTTTGCGAAAGAGACAACTGAGTAGGGTCAGATATTCATCATGATAGTTCAACTTCCTCAGCATGGGTGCCCAGATGTCTTTCCAGAAGACCCACTTCCTCAAACAGGGAGAACTCCCCAAGCATTGGGTGTCACAGCCTCACCCCTACAAGATCTCTGTGAATAACTCACCCTCTCTCCACCCCCACCTGGGACTTACTTTCAGTGGGAACTGTGGGTGCTGAGCCCAGGCACGGCCAGGTCCATCCCACAGAGCCCATGACAAAGCCCATGGTTTCCACCATGTCCAAACAAGAGCCAAAGCTGGCAGCAGCCCTGGGACAAGCGTCAACCTGGAGAAGATGGTGTGCAAAGATTATCTCCACTCTTACGGGCAGTGCCATCTGGCACGGATGCACATGTGGGAGATTAAACATGTAAAAGCCAGCAGCAACAACAACAAACATTTCCATAATAGTTCTCTTTCTTTTCTTTTTTCTTTTTTTTTTTTTTTGAAGGAAAATGCGTTGACCGTCTAATTTGGATTCATAAAGGAAACCTATTAATGAAAGGCTTCAAAGAACTGTCTCAGAACTTTTAATCAGTAGTTGCGTTTTAGCATGGAAAAAAAAAAGCAGAGGGGGCTGGGTGGTGGGCTTTTTTGTTGTTGTTGTTTTTTGTGGTTTTTGTTTAAAGCACCAGACAATTTGAAAGCGGGCTGGGTGAGGGAGCCCAGCGGGGAGCCTCTTCTCGCCCACCTGGAGGAGAGGCGCCCTGAATGCTTGTTTTCATTAGCATGGGCCTCTCTGGCTCTTCAAAACCTTTTCCACCCGTTGCCAAGGCAACCCGGAGCCGTATTGCGGCACACGGGTGTTGCGCATCAACTGGTGTGTTGCACTTAACTGAAATAAATAAGCAAATAAACATGGAAAATGGCCACAGGCCAAATAAGGGCACTGTCTTTTATCATGGACATCTAACATTTATAGGGATTTCAAACACTCGGTGTATCAGCAAAGAGGTAGTTGATCAAAAAAGGAAAATGCATGTGCACGCACAGCCAGTTCTTTTCATTTTAATGGGTCTTCTCACTTGAATAAGGCGAAAGGAATTGGGTCTAGAACATGCAATCCCATTTGCAAGTTATGTTTTCATGCCATTCAATGGCTCTCAGCTGGACCTGCCTTTTCAGCCAAACTCAGCTCCTGCTTCAGCATTAGAATCACCATCAGCAGCTATGTTTCCCCACCAGGCCTGGACACTACCCAGGCTAACAGTGGAGCTTCTGGGCACTGAAAAGGCAACCTCCACACCAGGTGATGTAAATCTGGCTTTTGGGATCCAGTTGATCCTGAACTATCACCTGAGTCATTTATACACACCACGGTTGTGGGGATACGAGTGAAGACCATGGGCCTGAGGCTTTGGTTTCCAGGCAGTGTGAGCCACCAACCTTGTGGAGAAGGAAGGTGCCTGAGGAGATACCACAGACTGCATTTGTGGTTGAGGATCAGCACCCGCAGCCATGCTAGTGAGGGGGTGGGAGGGGAATGGTCTCCACCGCAGCCTGCATGAGGTCCCTGGCGTCCAGGGGAAACAGCTAAAACACCCCTGCAGATTATCAGAGAGCAGCCAAGGCAACACTCTGCATCCCTGGGAATATTTGTAGCAGGTCCAGCTAAGTACGGCTGCAAAAATAGTTTTCCTTTAGGCTCAGGAAGGGAGGTGGTGGCGGGGGAAGAGGGAAGGGAGCGGGGCGGGAAGCTCCGCCAGGAGCAGCATCCGTCACCCGGTACCTCACTGTGCTGCACCATGCCGTGCCGTGCCGTGCCATGCCATGCTAGCAATCACCGGAGCAGGAGACAGCAGCAGGAGCTTGGCAGAGGCAAGGCAGCGAGCTGCAGGCAGGTCCTACGCACTGCTGGGTGTAGGTGCAAGGCAGGAGGAGACACGGTGGCTGCCTGTCCTCCGCGGGGGCCACGAGACTCCCGTTGGCTTCGGTGGAGCTCGTGCTTCCCTCAAGGTAAACTGAGAGGTGAAGACCTGCAACCTTTGCGGGCGTTGACTGAATGATTTTGGTCCCAGCCACCCAGTGCAGGCCCACAGCTGTATGGCTCGCACGCCCAGAGTCAGCACTCGATGGAGCCCCGTCTTTAGCTAACACCTTCTGCTTCGCCGTTTAGAAACAGAACAGAGAACGTGGCGTGATGCCGCAGCAGCCATCTCCCTTCTCCCTGCTTCCCCTTGCAAACCCTACTTGCAGCTTCACCAGAGTGAGCCCTTCCCTGCCGGCACGCAACCCCCTCCGCAAGACCCAGATACCCTCGGGATCCCTTGCCCAGCTTCCTGAACAATTCCATCCCTTCGCTCCCTTGGGAGCCTTGTGGTGCAGAAAGCAGCATGCAGGCTTGTTTGTCCCACCTGGGGTACACATTTCAAGCACATCACGCACAGGCCGTACTATCACACTGTGGCCATTTTGATTGTGTGTGCGTAGTGTTTGCACACCAGCTAAAGGTATGGGGTCTCCACGTGTCACCGAGTCCCCTTGGCACACCTGCACACCGTGCGGTGAATGGCAAGGTATAGAATCATAGAATCATAGAATGGTTAGAGTTGGAAGGGACCTTAAAGGTCATCGAGTTTCAACCCCCCTGCCATGGGCAGGGACACCTCCCACCAGACCAGGTTGCTCAAAGCCCCATCCAGCCT
>JAOXJK010000012.1:47143865-47160363 GCA_025774025.1 Xenus cinereus
GTTTGGTGGGGGTTTTTTGGTTTTTTTTTGTTTTTAATTTTTTTTTTATATATATAAATGCTTTGAGTAGTAGTAGATGTATTTCTTTCTTCACAACATATCTTCTGAATCTTGAACTCATGAACATTTTTGATGTTTCTCTGTAAGTTCTCCTTTCTTTATCTTATGCCATTGCATTGCCTAATGCTTTCCTGCAGCATAGTAGGCTATGTAAAGTTACATACTTGCTTCAGTATATAACTTGCTACAGTTATATGAAGCAAAGATTGATAATTGACAGAAGAATGGGTGATGTTGCTTGAAGAACTCAAAGAACATGAGAATCCTAGCGTTCATTCAGCTTCATTTTGGCCCCAGTGAACAAATGCCAAGTTTCTTCAAAGACTGGAGGACATCTCTTCAGAAGCTGGGCAGTGATTTTTTTTTCCATCCATTTAATGGATGACCGATAAGTAGAACAAAATCATCTCCTGTGGTCCATTAATTCTTCCAAAGAAGAGCAATGAAAGTGGTGAAGAGACTAGAGAATAAGTCTTATGAGGAGAGGCTGATGGCTGAGGCTGCGCAGCACATGCTGGGAAGGAGAGTGGACATTGGATAAATGCGCCACTTGCCTCCTGCCTTTGTGATATATGAGTCCATCTCACCACATCTTACCTTCAGCAAAAGTCTAAGCACCATTGCTACCACAGAGTAGAAAACCTACAGCAAAGTTGACTTTCTTTTGTAGTGGGTCCTCTCCCTACTTGAAAGACGAAAAGAAGACTATGTGTACAGAGAATACTATATTCAGTGCCAATAACTGCTGATAAGTACATATGCATATGTGCATTCATAAAGACTCTATTCTTTGAATTTGTTTGCTGAAGTTCCAAGAAAATAAACTCTTGGTAATTAATAAAGACTTTGGAAAGGAACTTGGAAATGGTTGGTATAAGTCATTGCACTTCCTTGAATATACTTACTGTTGTAAGAAACAGCATTGCTGAAAATGCTAAGAATGTCTGAAAATAGGGCTGAAAGGAACCTCAGGGGATCATCTCATCCTACCTTCTGCCCTAAGGCAAGATAAATTCTACCTAAACCATTCCTGACAGGTTTGTCAAAGATGTTCTTAAAAACCTCCAGTGATGGAGAATCCACAACATCCCTTGGCAATCTACTGACTTAAGAGATGCTTAGCTGTCCTTAATTTTAGATATATTTTGTCAATGGAACATTGGCCTATGTGCGAGGAGAATATCACACTATGCAAAATACGCATAAATCTATTAATAAATTACTTAGTGATACATTGTTTCAATAGTGATAATTTTTTTTCAATTTCAATGAATAAAATGTATAAGATTTTCAAAGAGATATAACAAATGATAATAGTTTTATCACTTTACAAAATAAATCAAAATTCAGTTGCTGGATATAATCTGGTTCACTCATTAACTACTGCTTAGATTCTAGAATATCAATAAAACATATAAAGGTATTCTGTGGTCATTGATTCAGTTCTGACAGCTAATAAAGTTGTTCTGAAATAAAAAAAAAACAGTGGCCAGTTTACCTGTTTAATAACAGTTCTTTATTTGGGGGAAAAATCATATCTCTTATCAAATATTGAATAATTTCCTGTTTAAGCATTTCCTTTGAACATTCAGAATTCTTTAGAGGGTTTCATGCAGGTGTTCATACAGCTAATTAAATATAAGACTATATACCCAAGGAAAGGTAGATGAAACCAGTGAAAAAATGTAATATTTACCTTAAAGAATCCAACCCTGCTTATATTTATACCAATGGATGCAGGAAAATTACTAATGCAATGTGAAGTCCTTTGGTGTTTATCTTATGAAACACTAAAACACACTCTACGCTTTAAATTTACTGCTAAAGAGTGAGTTCATTTATGTAGCTATTCAAAATTGTATTTTGATTCTCTGTTTGCTATATTGACGTTATATAGAGAGATGTTTGTATCAGTGCTAAAGCTTTCAGTTTTACCTGCTGATGGTATCTATTATTGATAACCTTGGCAGGGAGGAATAGGATGAACAGGATTTGCAGCCTTGTTTAATTTTTTTTTTCAAACAAAAATCAAAATCAGAGCATCATTTGCTCACAGAACGCTGAGATATCTATAAAAGGTCAAAGACAAAACTGCGAAGGTAAGTATATGATGCATCTACTTCATAATGGTTTCCATAGAATCATAGAATGGTTAGAGTTGGAAGGGACCTTAAAGATCATTGAGTTCCAAGCCCCCCTGCCATGGGCGGGGACACCTCCACTGGAGCAGGTTGCTCAAAGCCCCATCCAGCCTGGCCTTGAACACTTCTAGGGATGGGGCATCCACAACTTCCCTGGGCAACCTGTTCCAGTGCCTCACCACCCTCACAGTAAAGAATTTCTTTTTAGAAAGAAATTGCAACACAGACCTTCCAGATGCAATTGTTTATTGCAACACAGGATGCAAGGATTCAAAAGTATTATGGTACCCAATGTGTGGACACGCATGCATGGGTGCATGCACGTGCTTGCACATGTGTGTTCAGACAGGTGTGTGTTGATGTATGTTGCATTACATATTTTTAGATCCAGTAGATGCACACATATTCATATTAGCTTTATATATCCATACTCAAACACGTAATGCCTTTAAAATGTATATGTACCTATCAGATGTACAAAACATGCCAAGTATTTGTTTAGGGCTAAGTCTTCAGACGATGCATTTGGTTCTAGTTTATGTGTTCATTTCATTTTATGTCTTATGTGAGCTGTAACCTGTTTATTTAGGACTTTCAAATATGTAGCTATATATAACTATGATTGCTGAAATGAGTGTAAACATCATTAAAAATTGTATCTTCTTGTGCAAGCTCTGTAACTGTCACAGTCATAAATACACAAACGGAGATGATGATCAATCAAGGGTGTACTACAAAAAATATTTATTTATACAGCTATGAGAAACTCTGACTTGCCCAGAAGTACCTGAAGCTGATCGAGGCGAGTGCGTCTCATGTAAGGCAAAGACTGAAAAGTGGTTTTATAATGAGGACTCCAAAATTCTTAAAAAATTCTCATCACATTTGAAACCTATGACCTCAGAAACAGAGGGAGCAGAAGGAAAGTGCTGTGGAAGGAGTAACAGCACTCATCCTGTTTGGGGTCCATGTTGGATGTTTTTCCTGGATCACCTGTGTTAGTTCAAAAGTGTGTTAAGAAACGTAAGGAAAACCTTGTCTCTCTCTGACGTGTATGATGATTCCAGCCTGGGATTGGTACTGCATCGATCCATTTGTGATAACTTCGGTTCTCACGGAGCGCCCGTTATTGAGTGGTGTACTTGTATCACAGCCTCTCATGCAGCCTGATTTTCGGGATTTGGCGCTGATTTGCTGAGGGTTTCCCATCTGTTCACGCCTGAGGACAGGGAGCAGCCTACAGCCTGGGAGGTGGGGATGTAGACTTGACCCCATGCAAGAAGGGGACCCTTAGTGACAAGGGATTTGCTTGTAGTCACACGGGCACAGCAGAGAATTAAACCCCATAGGTGTTGTTAATACACAAAAGACTAAACCTTCTGTGCTGCTGCAATAAACATGATTGTGCAGATCCTCGAATGGTGGAAGCTGGCACAAAACCCATTAACGGCACCAGAGCTCCGCTGATCTGCATCAGCTGAGGACGTGGTGCAGTGAAAGAGGACTGGTTCATGGCATATGTAATAGAGTGCACCTCGTCCTCCTTCCCGGCTAACATCTATCAGGTTCAGTAAGGCTGTAATGATACATATTAGAGGATGTCCAGCATGATCTATGGAGTGGTTTAAATTGCATCAGACTTAGGGTGGCCTCTCACATTGCCCTGCATGGGGAAACTCAATAATTCTGAGCTACTGTAGCTCTGAAAAATTGTGCCCGTAAATCTCTTTCTCATCCGGCTCGTCACATTTCCAAGGATGGTGGTGGTGCGGCTGCACTGGATATGCACCCTGCAAAGTATGCGGTTCACAGAAGCAGACTTTGTTTTTTTGCACACAGTAGATAAGCGTTTCGGTTCACCTTTAAGGAACAAGCTCCATTTCACCAATCTGTTTTTCTGGTAGTACATCTGCTAGGAAGAAAAAGGCATATGGGTCTGCGCTGAGGAAAAGCAAGCTCCTCTTGGTAAGACTGGGTCCTTGAGCCCAATAGCACCAATTCTTTCCCACGTGAGACGAAACCCAGGCCAGCCCAGCAGCATGGAAGAGCAGAAGTCCTACGCTCCACTTCAGCTCCATTTAAACTCGAGTGTGGGAAGGGGCAAGGGGAAGAGGAGGAAACCATATGTCAGCTGTCTGTAAAAGTATCAAATTAAGCTAATAAGTAATCTTTGCTCATAGAGGAGTGTGCTGTTGGTCTTAATTAGCCTCCTTTCGAGATTAGGCACAAGAGTGAAGAATTGCAGGGCTTGGCAGTTTATTTGCTGATTGTTCCCTGGTCATGTTTTCCAGGCGTTTTATGGGAGGTAGGACGAGTATTCTCCATTTCATGAGGCTGAGGTAGTATTTCCCTGGAACAGGGAAGATATGGATTAACCTAAATTGGAAGGGAAAAAACTCCAGCAAAAACCCAACCCCCCCAAAACAAAACCAAATCACAGCCTGGATGGCTCTGGAGATGGTCCTGGTGTCCAAGGGGTAAAATATATCTTCCCATGATTTCAACAAGCCGTGGCTGCAGTCCTGCTGCCCTCAGCCTCTGGATATCACCCCTCATGCCAGTGGCCCTGATGAGATCAATGGCACAGTTTAAGGGTTAGGACACTCCAATCAGCAATGCACTTAAATATGCACTCAACTTAAACACCCAAACAATCCCTTTGAATTCAATGGCTGCACGCATGGACTTAAAAATAAGCCTGCTGCTAAATGCCTTCATCAGATCAAGGTCTAATTATTTACTCTACGTGAGTAGTTCCAGGGGAACTCAGGTCTTTGCTGTTTGGGTTAGTAAACTTAAGAAAAATAGCTTACGCTTCTGATTTATGCTGTGGCAAAGTGAAGCATGCTTTGAAGAGGTTAAGTGCTCTTAAAATCTTTTTGTGCAATGAAACCTATGTCAAACAGATTAGAATAAAAAAGCAGAGATATATTTCCTTAAAAAAAAATTAATCTTCCATAGACAAAGAACTTTTGCCAGAGATCTTAGGAATGAATGCTTTTGGGGGTTTTTATTTGCAATATATTTTTGAAAGTTGGTTGCTACTTCTGTGTGGATTTGAGATGGAGTTTTGATAAGGAGAAAGCTTAAATGAATTAAAAAAAATAATGCAGAGTGCCCACATTAATTTTCAAATATGCTTCTGCCGTCTAAGGACAATTTGTCCCCATGCATAAAGCCTCTCTAAGGCCTATTGACATAAAATAGGGCTTATGTAAAGCAGGCTTTAAGGTATACAATGCTTTTATAGTCCCCCGATGCATCTGGTCACCTCTGGCTCAAGCCAGCAATCCTGGTAGTGAAAACTCTTAGCTGAACAAGTGGGTTAAAATGCCTCTTTGACTGTTGAGATCAAGATCCCCAGGTCTGGTCCTGGCTGGATGTTTTACAGAATCTCCTGTAGCCTGCAAAATCTGAGGAGAAAACCTATGGAGGAGTCAAGCTCCTCCTGTAGCCCCACTCCTGCTTGCTTCTGGTTGAACTGGAAGCGCCGTAAGAACGGGGTCTTATCTAATGGACAGTGCTTCCAGTGATGATCCCAAGCATGTGCCCAAAAGAAGGCAAGAACAAAATATCTTTAAAAGTTAATGAAATCTTTCATTTCAGTAATTGAAATGAGCATTTGATTTACGTTTGATTCTTTCCTGGCTAGAAGCTCTCAATCAGAGCCACCTTGCCCCAGTTCTCATGCGTCAAGGCCAGGATTCATCTCACAGCACATCAGGTGCTTGGTTTCCAGTAGCTGGTGTGAAACACAGGCTCTCCCAAGGGTGATTCACATCATAAGTGGGCTGAGTTGCTCTCAGGAGGTGCCTGTCTTTCTCTGCTTTTACTATAATGGGAAGCAAGGGCTGACAGCGCTCCAAACTTAGCCACCTCAACTAAGTGCCTACAGCACAATAGGATGAATCTGGGCTTATACATATTTTTCCCTCCCTCCAGGAAAAATTTCACTTTGCATTGACCTTCTGCGCTGTTCCTCTCTCAAAGGCAGTCTCCAGGGGAGCATCAGGGCTCACAGAGCACGTGGGCACTCTGTTGACCCTGAAGACTTTCACCATTGATGTCCTTCCCTTGGGTGTTTCAGAGGTGTCTTCCAGGGTTTGCATCCTTTCTACAAGACGCCGGCACTATTAATATTCCTGATCATAAACTCCAGAGAACCAGAAGCAAAGCTCCTGCACTCTGAGAATAGCTCCAGTGCTAAATATAGGGGATTTTTATGAATCTATTTGCCACTTCCATTAGTCAGGGCAGAAATACATTATTGTAAGATGTCTAAGCATTTTGTCATTGCTCACTGGCTGTATCAAAACGTAGTCTAAGCAGTTATCACTGTATTTCTGATTAATATTATAACAACCACTGGCTAATCACAGAGTCAGCAGTGAAAACTGCTCTAATCGTTATCTTTCTGGCTAAGTAACTTCCCCGTTATTTGTTGTATACTGCAGATTTTGGCGGGTGGTGGTTCTTTTTTCTTCTAATGTTAAATGTGAGATTTTATCCTCAAAGGAGTGATTATCTCAGAGCAAAATTGGCAAGGTTAAACACTATCTATAAAAAAACATTCAGCTGTGTGCCATGAAATGAATTACATAATATATCAGTCATCTACCTGGCTTTTGAAAAAGTGGGAATATGTGTTTGTTCAGTCTGGGTGAGTATTTTATATTAGGCTTTTTTTTTTTTCCCATGAAGGTAAAAATGACCTTGGTTATTAGAAAGTGAAGATATACTGAACCGGGTAGAATCAACACAGTTCCATTTCATTTAGTCCCCACTAAAATTGAAAGAAGAGAAAATATAGATTGAATTTATTTTACTATATAGTGCCTCATTTGAACTTTAGCAAAGCATTAGCCACTAAGGAAAACCCTTCTCCCACCTCCCTTCCATAATCTGTTACAGATGGCATGTTAAGGAAATTGCCTTGACTTTATTGATTCTTTGCCATGAGGTTCAACTAACAGCCAGTGTGTTACTGGGGAAATGTATGCTGTACTATAGTTACAGGAAGGCAGCACTTTGACCTGGCAGCTGTGTGTACTTATACAAAAAAGTCCCTGACACTTTAAAATCACAAATCGGTATATTTTTTCCCCTTAGACATTAGTAAATCTTCTCTTTAGGACCCCATTTTAAAAAGCTGTATCTTACCAATCTGAGTATTTTATAGAACGAAGGAAAACAGTATCCTGCCAAGATGGAAGGGCACGGGCTGAAAACTACCTGCTATATTCTGCCAGGTCACCGTAATTTTCTATTAGTTCCTTTCCAGAAATACTTCCCTTGCAATTATTATGAAATGACCAACGTGTGATGCTGCATGCTACTGGCCTCTCACAGCTCAGTCGTTCATCAGGTGGAACTACAGACATCTCCACATTTAAGTTTCCCATTAGAGTGAAGGGATCAATGTGCACTCTTTCTTCTCTTTGTTTTGATTGTAAGATTAATTGGAGTCTTAAAAATTCTGGGGAACATTTTCATCTGGCATGAACCAGTCTAGCTCTAGTGGATTCCACAGAGGTACACCCACTTCTACCAGTTTAGCAGCTGGCCCTCTGAATGTGAAAATCTACATTAGCACCTATTTTATAGGTGATAATTGCTGCTTAAGTACTGCAAGCCCAGGATATTAGCACTAGTTCTGAGAAACTTCACAGTGGGTCAAATTCATCCTCACGCTGAGGAGCTGGTGGCACATCTTCCAACAGATTTCATCTCCCATGGTTTTCCTCCCCTCCCTTCTTTGTCTCCTCTCCATAATGGTGCTCCTCCTGCTTCCTGAGGGGCTGCACGCTGCATTGCAGAAGATGAAATCCTACCTGGGAGGCTAACGTCGGAGCAGAATGAAGGCATGAAGCATCCAACCTGCAACTCCCACAACACTTTTGGGAATCAGTATAAATCATTTGCCTCTTTTGGCCAAAATATTTCAGACTGGTGGTCTTTTGGTTTGGTTTGGTTTTGGTTTTTTTTGTAAAGTTGTGAGAAGTCTAGAATCACCAACAGCTCTTTGTTAACCTTTTCTATGTAATATAACATTATTCTTCTGCCAGCTGCATAGTCTCCTTTTGAAATACGCTTAAAATATTGCTGGCTCTCATGATGTCACAGTGTCCCCCACAATATCTGCTACTAGAAACACCTGATCATGGGAGATCTCAGTTCCCGTTTTAAAAAATACGTTGTTATCCTTCACAAACGGAACAACTGGAGGGCTCAAAGGCCCAAATCTCTAACCTTCCTTCTGATTTGTGCTGCTTCTGCTTCTCTGTAATACATTCCTTTTTAAGCTCAGTTCATCTTCCTGCCGGTACTTATTTTAGGTCACAGTTTTTTGGTGCTTTGACGTAACAACACTGTGCCTACACTTTCAGAAGAGCACTTAAATTGGGATTGATATGGTGCATGGGGCTTGTAGTGAGATGGGCTGTAGGAGAACAGGGAGGCAACAGACAATGTGAGCCACACTCCTTGATGTTAATTGTCTGATATTTGTCATATCCCATTTTGGGCTCTGAACTTACTCCCTGAATGGATATCAGTGGGATGGATTACAGTTCAGCGTTGCATAGGTATACTTCTATTTGACATGTCTCTGCAAAATAAATATAATATATTAGTGGTATAAAATCTCCTAAGGGCATGATATTAAATTTTTCCATTCATCAGTCAAATTATGGTACTAGTAAGAAGCATGTCCGACCTAGCCTACTGTCAGGGCCAAATTCAAAGGCAGTATATACAGCAACGTAATTTAGACCTCTTGGCCTCATTCCTCACCTCTGCTGCAGAGCTCAGCTCTGCAGAGCTCACTAGCACTAGCAGGGAGTGGCTTCCCATTTTGGATATAAAGGCATTTTCACCCCCATTAATTCTCTCCATCATGGACTAAGCCTGGGCTGAGAAAAAATTTTGCATCCATTTGATCAGGTGCTCCCTCGCTGCTCCAAGGCAAATCTTGGGTAGTTCCCAAGCACAATCTGTACTCTGTGACCTTCAGCCATACCCGAAGTTTAAGTCTCCAGAGAACTTTTGTTGGCTCTGCTGATTTCACAAGCAAAATCCAAGAGGGGAAGGAAAACCTCCAAGACCAGTATGTGTCTTTTCACTCAGTGACTTCCTTTCCTCTCTACCTGCCTTCCACATTTGCCCTCCCCAATCGCTCTAGGGTTTGCGTGCCTCACACTGCTGCAGGTTTCTCTTCATCCCTTCCCACCAAGCAAAATATTATGGTTTTAATTCTGCTCGGTGAGGAACTGATCTACAGAGAGATTAAACACCTCCCTGCAAGCACTGTAATAAGTCAGTAGCAGAGCAGGTATTCTCCAGAGCCCCAGCCTGCAGACTCAGTTCCTGAGCTGCCCCTTCCTCCCCTCTCTTCCCATACACTGGACTTCTCACCGTCCCCAGCTGTGTACAGCCCTACCAGCCTGCTCCACCAGAGCTTCGCCTTGCTGAAATCTCTGCAGATGAGGGCACACACCAATTAATTCCCTTTTTCCTCTGCCTGCACTAGCAAAAGTCTCTCCATCACAGAGAAAGTCTCTCCCTTATAAAAGAAAGGCCTATTTTAAAACACTTGTTAAAGCTGGCTCAGGCAATGAGATGCAGCCTGGAGATAGGAGGGGGATTTGGTCACCTGGTGTGCCCTGGCACCACGGCTGGCGTGGGACCACCATGTTGCCTTGCTGCAAGCCCTCTGTGGCACCGTTCTGCCCGGCGGGGCGAGTGTCGAATAGGAGGAGGCCAGCTGGCTCTCCCTAATATCCCTTTTGCCTTCCACTGTTACTTCAGTGCTGCCTATTTGCCATGTTTAAACAAGACATGACATTGCACCAGAACTCCCCCCGCACGGCTTCGTTCCCCTCCTTCCCCAAACCCCAGATGACTTTGAAGAACAAGGAAGCTGACTCCGGGAGCTGGGCCTGCTGCGGGCTGCGATATTCATGCGGCATTAGATCATGTTAACGTTAGGTATAATCCAGTACAAATCCTCTTAGTGTCACTGGCACTGTAAGGGTTGTTATAATTGCTCATAGCTTAAAACAATTTTGCAGCTTTTCTTCACCTCCGTGAGTCGGTTCCAATTAGAAGAAGGGAACTTTCCGAACCTGCCGAGTTTCTATTTAGGACACAGCCCCATCCTGACAACACGCTGTCAGCCCTGCCGTGCAGCCGGGAAAATGTCCACCGTGTTACAGAGACGTGACAAAAACAGAGGCAGAAGAGGAACATGTGTGCTCCAGTTTCTTTCAAAGCCTTTCGGAAGCACCTCCTCGGGCGATGGTTTTGTTCTGCCTGACACCACCGTTCCCGGGCCTGTGCGGCCTCCATCTGTGTCGCCCGTTTTTCAAATAAATGTTCCCGTTTCAGAAAGTTGGAGGAAGGAGAGAGCAGAGGAGAAGAAATCAAGTGGCAGCAAGACTGCAAACGTGCCTTGGGCTGGTGGGGAAGGCAGGGTTTCGGACAGCGTGGACAACCCCCATTGCCTAAAGGCACACAGGGTGGAGGAGGTGATGCTCAGCCACATCTGATGGCGGGCATCTGGGGCTGGGCCCAGCAGCGTGGTCTGGGGAATGTGGCTCTGTGTTTGTGCTCCTCCATACAGCGGGGTGATGCCAGGTGTCTCTAGGGAGAGCCAGGCATCGGGGCAACCCGTGTCCAGGAAAGTGATTGTGCCGTGTGATGAACATGCTGGGCAGCCAAGCCACAGTGACCTGGACAGACATTTGCCCCCTCAGCCCCTCTGGTGGCACATCCCTCCACCCCACCCCTCCTGTCTTCGGTGGTCACAAGCACACACACAGGCAAGTGATGGCAGGAACAGGATTCTCCGTGCCTGCTCCATGCTTGTAAGAAACCAGCTGCCTGGGCATTTTAAGCAAAATGATGCTCCCTACCAGGTCATTTTGCTGTCAGGCTCTCTCTGACACCATCCGTGTTTTCCCAGGAGAGAGCGGATGTCATCACTGGCTTTATGCTGAAGGACCAGGCAGCCAGAGAGAGCACCTGCAATATCTGGGTCTGCCTCCAGGATAACAAGGGAAACCTTCTGTTGCCACGTCCTTGTTTTCCAAGGGGTTCGTCATAACAGCCTAGAATGCTCT
This sequence comes from Xenus cinereus, assembly GCA_025774025.1. Lineage (NCBI taxonomy): Eukaryota > Metazoa > Chordata > Aves > Charadriiformes > Scolopacidae > Xenus > Xenus cinereus. Next base: position 47,155,186 of record JAOXJK010000012.1, read on the forward strand.
GAAAAATGTTGGCAAAAGGAATGACCATAAATGTGACCACAGAGCTGGCCAGATACGCTCTGGAGGAGAGTTCAATTCAAGGCCAGCTTTGCAGTAGAAAGCCAGAAGTACGTGGGAGCTGAAACTTTATTCCAGGCTGAAGGGGTGGTGTTTGAACCAGACGTGCCTCCTGAGAGCACAGAAAACAACTATGTGCCAAGATATCAGCTGGTGATTAAGTCACATACAAGAGTGGGAACCAACATAGCGGGTCACCAAAGCCAAAGAAGAAAAGTCTGTGTCCTCCAGGGCTTTCCCCCTTTCTTGCTGCAAGCGTCCACTCTCTCTCTCTGCTTTGCCTGTCTGAACTAGCTCTGCAGCAGCTCAATTCACTAACCCAGCAAAAGGTGGTTTCTGCCACATAAGTTGAGCAGATTCAGTTGGGTGAAAGCCTCAGTGATGCCGGGACTGAGGGGAAGGAGGAGCTCGTGGACCTGGCGGCAGGGGTAGACAGAATGAGAAGAAGAGTGAGAGACAGAGGAGCAAAATTCCCCCCCCAGCAGAAGCCAGGGCTTCGGGTGTCTCAGCCATAACACGTACGCAGGACAAACAATGCACAAGTGAGCAGGTACAAAGCAAACAAATAAAGACTCGGGGGGTGTGAGATCCAAGAATAAAACAAAGATTTTTGCTTTCTTTTCTTCCTTCCTTCCTTCCTCCCTAATCCGCCCACCCATAATAACAGAAACACAGGGGAGGAAATTAATTTCAGGAACCAGCTCTGTAGAGGAACACGCGCTCCTTGCTCCCTCCTGTTATGCTTGGCTCGAGTCGGACGGACACACCTGCCCTTCCCAACAGGCACTATTTATACACCTCCTTCCCCACGGCGGCGTGATCCTCTCCCCGCTTCTTCCCCGGCCGTGTCTGCTGGCGACCTGCCAGGGCACGGTGGAGAAGAGACCCTGATGTCTCCTGGCCCAGCCAGCGGCTGGCCTCAGAGAGGCCACTTTCCGCTGCTGTCACGCTCAGCAGCCCATCAATCACCTGCCAGCACTGATTTCGGCTTTCCTCCTGCGGCTTTGCTTGGTGCACAGATGTGGCTGATGTAGCTAAGCTGTATCTTCCTCCCCCTCTTTCAACTGCCCCGGGAGCATGGGAGAGGACCTGTTCTGTGGATGCTCCCCGCTTGCAGCAGCACTCCCAAAGCTCCTCTTCCCTTAGCTCCCTGGCGCTGCTGGAGCTCTTCCACAGCCCATGGCACCTTCTACCTGCAGGCGACTCATTGCCAAGGTGAACCTCCCCAGACGAGAGGGAGGATACCTTGGGGGTATCACTCTGATTTCAGCACTGTGCAACAGAAACGGAGCAGGCAATTCTACACAAGAAAACGAGGGAGTTAGACCTGGAAATCCAGCCAAAGGTGGACTGTGGGATAGGAGCAGAAGAGAAGCAAGTCCATAGTCATGGTCAGCTTCATTTCTCCCCGCAAAATAGGCTAGCCAAGTGCAAGTAAAATCTGATTTACCTATATCACTAAATCTACTTTCTTGATGTTAACATAAGCCAGGTTTAGAGGGTGGGGGTTTTTTGTGGCCAGCAACTGCAGTGAAGACGTTCATCAAGAAGTGGAGCCAGGCCACCCTATCGGCTATGTGCCCTGTGCTCAGCTTCTCTAAGGCTTCAGAAGAACAGAGGTGGCTAAAGCTGGTTCAGCCTCTGCATTGCAGCTGGTCCAGAATCAAGACCTGGCTGGTGGATCTGCAAATCCTGCTTGATACAGCAACCAAGGAAATTACCATGGGGGAAATTAGAGTGTAAACGTGCAGAGCCAGCAGCTAGTCAGCAGTATGTGCCTGTTCCTACCCTCCGGTACCGGCAAGGTGACCTCCCCATCAGTGAAGGAGAGCATTTCAGTTTAATAAACCAAACCGGATGTTTCAATCACCTTGCTGCCTTCTTGCAGTCATAGCTGGCACTAAAATAAGAGTATAAAGAATAAGCCAGTAAATTAAAATGACCCAGCTCTATGATGCTGAGAAAATCTGCAGAGGAGCTCTGACTTGCTGAGATACAGACCTCCCTTAGCTCCCAGTAGCCTCTGTGGGACCTGAAAGCATGTCATGATAGACAACAAATTACTGACTTTTTACTTTTTTTTTTTTTCCACATCTCTGGAGATTTTCCAAGAATTCCTGCAGGACTTGGTTGACTTTGCAACAGAAAAGTTCGCTGTTCAGGAAAAACAGTGATTCGTAACGGGGAGAGTTCACTTTCCTAAAATTCATCAGTAAAGGGGGAAGGGAGGTTGCGGATGATGGTATAGGGAGATGGATATTTGCATTTGCACCGTGTCTGTGTCCATGCCCTGGCGGAGTGCCAAGCGAGGATGTCCTCTTATTCTCCTGCAGCTGAATCTTTTCCTCGTGAAATGCATCCTTCCTTCCCGGCTCCCAGCACGTCCCCAGCCATCGGGCACTGGATGACGTTTGTGCAGAGGACGCTCCCTCCCCCGGTTCCTCGCAATCTCGGCTCTGTCCTCAGCCCCTTTTGGCATATTTTACGCAAGGCGAAGTCACACATTAAAAACATTTCTTTTTTTTAAGCTGCTCTGCCATTCATACCAAAACAGACATGCTGATAAATGAGGAATGATCTGTTTCCCGTGATGTCACGGCAACTTGCATTCAAATTTATTTGATAGAAACAAATGTGCTTAAACTTCCGCACATGGGAGAAGGCTGCCTCTGAAATTATTTCCATTTTCAAGGTCAGTAAGCAAAGAGTCGGTCCATGTTCCTTGGAGACAGCCTCCAATCAGAGGAAACAGTTCCCCTGTCAGCCAGCTGTTATCTGCATAGTCCTCCTCTGCTGTTTGATGTGCCACAGGCTTCTTGTCACTTGACTGTGAGATATTTTCATCATTCCTCTAGCTGACACCCTTCGCATTCCCTCTTCCCTCGTGCAGAAATCCCCACATCTAATAGCAGCAATGGCTTAGGATGCATCTAAGCCAGCTTGGGCTCTTTCTCGTACTGTTACCACAATGTCATTTTTCCAGGACGCATTTCATATACATCTTAACCTCTTTAGCACCCTTCCTGGCAAATAAATACATTGATTTTAATGGCCACTTGAATTCGACCCAGAGGAGAGTGATTAGGCTCTTAATGAGCTGTGCAGTGCACATTCTCTATTGGCTAAATCTTGAGGTGCTTACTCAGGCAAACTGCCACAGAGGCTGAGGCTATGTAGAGTGCTTCCAGATGTGGTCCTTTCAAATTAACTAAAAGATGAAGCATCGTTCATTTCAGCACCAAGAAAGGAATGCCGACATATCTCACTGGCTGATTTGCAGCCTTCGATCTTCCCTTCCCTTACCCCTCCTGCCCTAACTGTGGAGGGAAGGGTGAGGAAGCACAGGGAAGCTGGCATGGCGTTCTCCCAGCTGCCAGTGCCTCCCTCAGCTTAACTTCATGCAGCCCTGGAGGAGATGTGAACTAGTTTCAAGGTAGGAAATACCTCTCCGTGCCTTCCTTGGAAAACCCCTGAGCGAGCAGATTGCCTGCGTCGGCCCATCCTGAGAAGGGTAGCAGAGCACCTTCTTGGATGGGAACCGAAAGCAGCGTGAACACCCTGGCCCTGCTGTGTAGCAGTGTGTGTGCGTGGGTGGGTGGGTGTAGGTTAGCACGTGGATCGCGTGGGGATGAGACTGCAACATCCCATGGGTTGCTCAATGACTGCAGCGCTTTGCAATTCTCTTGCGTTTCCTCTGCCACAGCAAAGGCAGCCTTGGTCTGCCGAGGAGAAGAGGATGGTCAGTGACAAGCATGCCTGGGATGAACCCTAGACTAGCTTCACCTCTCCCCACAGGAATGCTCCTCTCCTGCCTTACGTCAGTGACACAAAAGCTGCCAGACACCCAGCCTCAGTTCCTTCCATAGCCAGTGGTGGGAGGTGACAGCTTCAGGGGACGGATTAGCCTCCTTGCTACTCTTTTAATCACCTGCCTTGTAAAAAGATGGATTGACCCAAGGAGAAGCCTCCCTCCCCCTCCATTGGTTATAAAGGGAGGCTACAGAAGTAGTGTAGAGTAGCTGATCAGAGGGCTGGAGCACCTCTCCTTTGAGGAAAGGCTGGGAGAGTTGGGGTTGTCCAGCCTGGAGAAGAGAAGGCTCTGGGGAGACTTTAATGTGGCCTTCCAGTACTTAAAGAGAGCTTATAAAAAACGAAGGAGACAGACTTCTTAGTGGGGCCTATAGTGATAGGACAAGGGGCAACAGTTTTAAACTAAAAGAGGGTAGATTCAGACTAGATTTAAGAAAGAAATTTTTTACGATGGGGGTAGTAAAACACTGCAGCGATTTGCCCAGAGAGATGGTAGGTGCCCCATCTCTGGAAATACTCAGCCTCAAAATGCTAAAAGGCAGAGAAGCCTTAAAGTTATATGGCCAAACCCCTTGGGTTTGTACGCAATCCTTATAGGTTTGCTTCATTAAAAATGTGACAGTGTTATTTACATAAAATGGAGATAAGAGAGCAGAACATAATGAATCACTGGTTCTAGCAAAATCAGAAACAATTACTGCAAAAGATCAACTTTTTCACCTGGGATCCTTTACAGTATTGCAATGGATTGTATCCCTCGTGGATCTATCTCAAGAAGCGATGGGAAAGGCACCTTTTTGTATCGACAGGCCTGCAAAGGTCTGCAAACACAGAAAGAGACTGAAATATCTCACTCCTCTTCTGCTACGCTTACAGAACTGTTTTAATATCGGCAATAGATACTAAGGAGAAATGATCTCTCTTAAGTTTAGATCACGTCATATTTCTATTAATGTCATAACATATTTCTGCATTATATATAGCCTCATGCACAGCGCACACATATAGCAGAAGTAACCTCTCCGTATATCATGACTCTACGTGTGATATAAACATGACAGATGTACTATAAAACAGTACAAAATATTCCGCATATTATTCTGTAGTACACTGTATATCAGTTTAACGCCATATATAGCTTATGGTTTATTGTCAGATATAGCAAGAAGTAATCTTTCACAGTTCACAAAAGTTACAGGAAAGAAAATTGTGAATAAAGAAACATTCAGTAGTATCCCTGGAGGTGTTCAAAAGATGGGCAGACATGGTCCTCAGGAATATGGTTTAGTAATTTTTATTCCTATTTCTTAT